>JAJQQW010000020.1:34292340-35037340 GCA_025583905.1 Ia io
GTTGTGTCTCCAGCACCCACACCCTCACCTAAACCATTAAAGTCTGCGTCAGGAGCAGCAGCAGCCCAGAAACTGACCCCATGAAGCTACTACTGAAGTGAGCAGCTTTGGGTAATGCTGCTGCCTGCAGGGGACCTAGGCTCCCGGCAGCTGTGCCCAGGGGGATTAGCAGGTGTCCTGTTCCTCTCCCCTACTCTAAGGGGCCTCTGATGGGAGGATGGGCAAACCCAAGCAGGAAGCATCAGAAGAACCACCGCAGTGTTGGCGGTTCTGCCTTTGTAAAAGCAAATATCATTCTCCACTGTCGGCCAGGAAACAGGAACCCTTGACAAGATTGGCATAGCTGATATCTGGCCCGAGCTGTGGCATTCTCCTTCAGGCTATCAATTCTGCTTTGTCTGCAGCCATTGCCAGCAGATAGGGTGTCTGCCTGGGAAGTGTGCCTTCAGCTCCATGGACTGAGCGTGCAGGTGAATTCACCTGGACATCGCTTAATTTCACCTGCTACAGGGCCTGGGTGCGGCCTTAGAGGGAGTTTCGTTGATTTTATCTTCGCCGTGTGTGGGCTTCTAAAATCAGAAATGTGCCATAGGCGGTCTGGCTCAGTAGATAGAGGGTTGGCCCCGAGGACTGAAGGATCTCGGGTTCCATTCCCATCAAGGGCACGTTCTTCGGTTGCAGGCTTGATCCCCAGCCCCTGGTCGGGGGGCATGCGGGAGGCAACCAATCGATGTGTCTCTCTTGCATCGATGATACTCTCCCCCTCCCTTCCACTCTCTCTAACAATCAGTGGGAAAATGCCCTCAGGTGAGGATTAACAAAAAAATTATAAAATTTAAATTAAATCAGAAATGCTTACGAAGCCAGTGGCCACTTGGGAGGGTTTGTCAGAAGTAGAAGGCCATTTCCCCCCACCAACTCGCCCAGAGCTTCCCAGTCGCTGTGCCGAGAATGGGTTGAAGCTCTGAGGGAATACTGTTGTCTCAGTCCCAGGGTGACTGGGACAAGTCCTGGGGCAGTAGGCTACCCCTGGCCTCTGACCACTGACAGTTTTGTCCCCTGACCCCAGGGCACTGTGCAAATATTGGCATTTCCTGCCTGTGCCACGATGTGGCAGCGTCTGGAAAGGACTTCTCCCTCCTGCCTTCCGAAGACGGGAATGGCAAGCCCAGCCTTCCACTCCCCTTGGCCTGTCAGGGGTTGGTTTGTGCAGTGAACTCAAACCTAACTTTCTCGTTACAATTCTCCCTGGACCTCTCTCCCCTCCTCCTCCCGTTTCCATGGCTAAAGGGCTGATGTCACTGACACAGCCCACCGCCACAAGGTGGGTAGCCCTGACCAAGACTTCCTTCTCACCTCGAAGCTGTCGCCCCGGCAGAGGAAGGAAGAGGCCCTGTCAGGAGAGTTCTCAGCTTCCTTCTGAGGACACTGCAGGTGGGACTTACCTCCGGTGTGCCTGGACCGCTCTGATGGGCAGGTCCTGCTCATCCCTCAACCAGGAGCCCCACACATTTACCTGGATTGTGAGGGGCTAGCGTTTCCCTCCGGGGGTCATCTTTGTGTTTGGGGCCAAGCAGACCCTGAGTGAAGAAAGGTCATAGCTCATCTAGTTAGCATTTGCCTTGCTGGAGGCCACAGGATGGGGGAGAGAGCGAAGCTGGAGGTGACAGGACGGGGGTAGGGGGTGGGGGGGGGTGGGGGAGAGTGAAGCTGGAGGTCACAGGATGGGCGGGGGTGGGGGGCTGGGGAGAGGGAGAGTGAAGCTGGCCTGGCCAAGAAGCCGCAGCTGAGAAATTCCCCAGCACCATGTGGAGAGCTGCTTTGATGATCACTATGTAAAGACCCCCGTTGTACGCATGCCAGAAAGGGCTTGGAAATGCTCATCACGGTGGTCTCATATTACTGTTTTACGGTCTGGAATTTGTTTTTATTGTGGCGTTATTACTTTCACAACAGAAAAAAACAAAAACCTGAATCAAGGTATAGTTTTCAAAAACACACCTCAACAGCCGATATGTTTCACCTTCTGTGCTGCCTTCTGATGACATGAGAAATGCGTACACGTGAGCCAGTGGCAGGGTGCCCACTGCAGGGTGGCTCCTGAGCCAGCCGCGTGGGTGTGCTTGGCAGGACCTTGGCACGGTTCACCTGTTTCCCCGATCTTCCCTGCACGCAGAGCTGGAGAGGACTTTCGCTTCTCAGAATAAGGTCCTGCGATCCTGACCACACCTGATCGAAGCTTCCACACCTTCACCAGCTCCCTCCGGAGGATGAGGGTCTGAGAGGAGAGATAGCCTGTCCTGGGGACCCAGCACCAGCTTGTGCCAGCTGGAGCAGGCAGGAGCAGGCAGGAGCAGGCAGGCCAGGTGAGGAGCCAGCTATGGTGGGTGTCTGGGACCATGTTCTCCTCGGCAAGACAGAACCTCTTCCTTTCGGTCCTGGAAACCACCCTAGAAATCAGCAGAAGTGCTGCCTGGCTAGATGTGCCCACACGTGCGAACAGTGGGGTTAGTGATCTTTGTAGGAAGTGCGGGCTCCTGCAGGCCTGGAAGCGGAAGGCGGGCTGCTTGTGTGTGCAGCTCCAAGTGTGGCCTCCGGGAGAGCAGCGGGGGGCCAGGAGCTCGAGGGCCAGGCGTCTGTGTGGCTGCTTCCTCCTCTGCGACTAGTTGTGCTGGGTGGCAGCCAGGGTCCCTTTTACCAAAGCAGCCCCAAGGAAAACCAGCTCAGCTTCCCCCAGGCCCCCAAAGAACTAACCCCCAGGGCGCAGGTTCTGGTGGGGCAGCGGCTAAGGTTCCTGTCTCCGTGGCCGCTAGCATGGCTCTCTCCAACAGCCAGCGGGTGCATCTGCCCCAAGAGCCGGAGATCTAAGGGGCGGAGTGGGCTGGAGCCAGGTCTGGTTGGTCCCACTAGAAAGAGGAGGCACTGTGTCCTTCCTGGCCTGTGTGGCGTGGTCGCTAATGTCTTCTGCTTTGGGCTGCCTGGCATAGAGCCCACGTGCAAGGGCCCCCTGCACAAGGGATTATCCTCTGGGGAGACTGAAAACCAAGTCATGATCTCATTTGTGCCGGTGCTGGTCTCCCGGGGTGGTCCCAGGATCCCTGTGTTGGCTGCAGGGAGTGGGGAGACACCACCCAAGGCTCTGGGGTCCAGGCAAGGGGACTCTTTCTGCACCCTCCCCCCCTGTGCTGGTGACCTGTAGCTGTTCTCATGTGACAGTGTGTGGCTTCCTGGAGGAAAGATACTTGCATCATCAGATAGAAGTAGGAACCTGGGAAAACAACCCAGTGCAGCATGTGGGGGCTGGGCAATGAGCTGTCTAGAAGATTCAGGGCTCTGAGAGGAGGGTTAGGGTGAGGAACCAGGTTTCCTGTGAGTCATGGCTAAGACCTCAGGGGGTCCCTAGGGCTGGAGACTTTGGAGGGACCAGGAGGCAAAGGGACCATGTCTTCCTGTCTGTGACCTGTCGGACTAGAAACCGGGCGTGGGGATCACCCTGGGAGGGGTAGAAGGGCAGGGGGAGAAGTTTGAAGTCCTTCAGCGCGAAGCTGAGGCTGCTGCAGCTCCAGCTCCCAGCCATTCCCTGTTTCCCCAGAGCCATGGTCGGCAAACAGCGGCTCGCAAGCCACATGCGGCTCTTTGGCCCCTTGAGTGTGGCTCTTCCCCAAAATACCACGGCCTGGGCCAGTCTATTTTGAAGAAGTGGTGTTAGAAGAAGTTTAAGTTTAAAAAATTTGGCTCTCATAAGAGATTTCAATCGTTGTACTGTTGATATTTGGCTCTGTTGACTAATGAGTTTGCCTACCACTGCCCCAGAGCATGAGATCGGGCCCCATGTCCTGGTGGCTCCAGAAAAGGAATGATTCCCTTTAAAAAGGCTCCTTACAGAACTCACCGGAGCCTGTGCCAGGCAGGGTGGAGGCTGCCTCTGTGGGAGGGCTGCCTGAGACCAGATGGCCCCTGAGCCCTGGCCCAGGTGGCATTGCAGGGGAACTGGGGCGCCTCAGACACAGGCCCCTTCCTTAGGAAAGTGAACCCCAGGCCTCACCAGGTGGTGTTATCTTCTCCCAGTGGCCTCTAGCTCTGTTCAGAGCACAGAGAATTTTCTAGAAAGTTCTGAGTGTGCTGGTCCTCTTCTTTAGGGCCAGAGCAGTGGAGATGTGAACATTTGGATGAAGCCAATGTAGAGCTGATACCCCAACTCTTTTCCCTGCATTCCCCTGATTGGTTAGCTAAGGAATAATTTTCCTTCACGTGGTCCTTCAATACTTGGCTGAACCTGGGCCAGGCAGGG
This sequence comes from Ia io, assembly GCA_025583905.1. Classification (NCBI taxonomy): domain Eukaryota; kingdom Metazoa; phylum Chordata; class Mammalia; order Chiroptera; family Vespertilionidae; genus Ia; species Ia io. The sequence continues at coordinate 34,296,632 of JAJQQW010000020.1, forward strand.
CCGCTTTTGTCAGAGACATGTCCAGGGGCTGGTTAGCTCTTGCAGCATTGGCAACCACCAGGGACCCTCCAGGGACGGGCCCCAGGCCCACGGAAGCATGGAAAGATTCCAGAGCTTGTCAGACTAGTTGAGGAGGAGGAGGGTAGGGACGCATCCCGTGCCTTCTTTGCCCGACACGTGCCCTGGAGGTAGCGTTGAGAGCTCTGCTGATAAACTCAGATTGGTATCCGACGTCAGTGCTACCTGGTGTGCATGGGGACTCGGCTCCCTTGCCAGTGAAGAACCTTGTGATGCCAAAGGCCCGGATGCTCTCTGCAGTGTCGTGAGCGGTGGATGGGTAGGTGTCTGAGCTCAGGCTGCGATAGCAAAATACCTTAGACTGGGTGGCTTCAGCAATAGACATCTATTTCTCACGGTTCTGCAGGCTGAGAGGTCCCGGATCGAGGTGCCGGCATGGTCGGGTGCTTGATGAGGGTGCCCTTTCTGGCTTGTCCTTGGCCCCCTTCTTGCTGTGTCCTCCCATGGCAGAGAGAGAGCTCTGGTCTCTTCCTCTTCTTATAAGGGCACTAATCCCATTCTGGGTACCCACCTTCATGACCTCATCTAAGCTTAATCGCCTCCCAAAGCCCTTACCTGCACATACCATCACATTGAGGGTTAGTGCTTCCACCTGCGAATTTTGGGGAGACATAAACATTCAGTTCATAACAGTGGTTGGGGAACTTCGGCTCTGGGACCCAGTCAAATCTGAGTGTGAACTTGACTCTATCACTTACTGACCTGGAGCCTCTTCTGTGAAGTGGGAATAAGGATCGTGTCTTCCACACAGAGGGGTCATGTGTTAAAAATTAGAGTGACGTCAAAACAAAGAGGAGTTAGTGTGGGGGACGGGGACATGTTGGTCAAAGGGTACAAACTTTCAGGTATAAGATGAATGAGTTCTGGGAATCTGATGTACAGCATGGTGAGTATAGTTAACAATACTCTATTGCGGTGATTTTCAATCTTTTTCATCTCACAGCACACATAAACTAATTATTGAAATTCTGTGGCACAGCAAAAAATATAGTTTTTGCAGATCCGACAAAAAAAAATTAAAGGTATAATTTTGATGCATTCACACCAGATATTGTTGTGTTGGCTGTTGTCATTTTTTTAATTTTTTTATTTAGCAATCTCAGGGAAAAGAGGTCAGTGCCCCTGACTAAATAGTTAGGTATTACATGTTGTAAAAATTCTTGCAGCACACCAGTTGAAATTGTATACTTGAAATTTTCTACTGTGTACTTGAAATTTCCTCAGAGAGTAGCTCTTACATATTCTCATCACACTCATAAAAAGTAACTCTGTGAGTCATGGATGCATTGGATGTGTTAACTAATCTTACTGCAATCATTTCACAATACCTACTTGTGTCAGATCCTCGTGTCAGATATCCTAAGCCAGTGGTCGGCAAACTCATTAGTCAACAGAGCCAAATATCAACAGTACAACAATTGAAATTTCTTTTGAGAGCCAAATTTTTTAAACTTAAACTTCTTCTAACGCCACTTCTTCAAAATAGACTGGCCCAGGCCGTGGTATTTTGTGGAAGAGCCACACTCAAGGGGCCGAAGAGCCGCATGTGGCTCGCGAGCTGCAGTTTGCCGACCACTGCCCTAAGCTTACACAATGTCATTGGTCAGTTGTATCTCAATAAAACTGCAAAGAAAAGGCTGAGAGGAAAAGTAACGAGCTGAACACAGTGCCTGGAACAGAAGTATGGAAGCCAGGGACACGCTGACCGAAGGGCTTTCAGTACTGGATGCCTTGGCCCTGCAAACTCACCAGAAGGGGAAGTGGGTCCTAACCTTTGTGGGTGTTGCACGGGGGTGGGGGTTGGGGGTGGGGTGGGGAGGGCAGGTGTCCCAGAAAGACTTCTTTATAAGGACAGGCCTAAGAAAAGCTGCAGATTCTGTTGAGCCCGTGTGTTCATGCTGAGGCCACGTGTTCTATTAGCAATAGTCTGCTGTCTTCCCCAGTCCCCAAAAGGACCTTCTCCTCCAGCCATTCATTCTGGTTCCCCTCTTCACCCCCATTTTGCCTCTGTGTACTTGCTTATGCTTCTCCCCCATACCCCAGTGCCCTGCCTCCCCACCCTACCATTTTTGCAAATTAAATGTTAGGTGTCCTTCCAGGTCCCAGTTCAAATGGCACTTCCTCCAGGAAGCATTTGGTTACCAACTCAGTTTGGAGGTGATGACCAGGCCCCTTCCTCCGTAGCACACGTTATGGTCCAGGCCACTTTCTGGATCCACACCAGGCACTGCCTTGCTTCTTGATGACTTCTGGGCATGTCTTTTTTTGTTTTTGTTTTTGTTTTCCTATTCAGGAAGCATTTTATTGTTGCTGACAGAAAAATCAACACTTTTCAGAAAACCCCCTTCCCCCGCATAACCCCGTGCTCAGCTTCTGAATCTTGTTTTTTTGCAGACATATCAACATATTTCTCTTCAGTTCGGACCATCATTCCACCCACGATTGGCAGATCAATCTTAACTTCCAGTTTCAATATTTGGCTTTTACTTAGGATGCTGTTCGAGATGCTTTTTAACATATATATGGTTTTATTGATTTCAGAAAGAAAGGGAGAGGGAGAGAGAGAGAAACATCAATGATGAGAGAGAATCACTGATTGGCTGCCTCCTGCATGCCTGTATTCCGCCGCCCCCCACCCCCCCCCCGATTGCTGGGGATCAAGCCCACCTGGCATGTGCCCCAAACAACCGGAATCGAACCGTGACTTCCTGGTTCATAGGTCGAGACTCAGCCAGTAAGCCATGCCGGCTGGGCACAAGACAGCTTTTAATTCAGAAAGAGTGGCTTCATCTAAAGGAGATGCCGCGGGCACTCTGCACGGTCCTTCTCCACGGTGGACACTCCTCCTGGTAGGAGAGGCAGAAGTGACGCCAGGGGTGTTGTCCCGGCGACCACCTTTGACGAGCAGCTGGCTCAGGTTGGACGTGAGGGGAGAAAGTCTCTCTTCTGCAGTCATGTCCTTCAGGCCTTTCACTTTAAGGGAACACTTGGCATAGGGATTCGTCATGGAAGCAGCCATTTGGGGGTCCTTCAAGATGTGCTGTGCTCAACGATTCCTTTTCTACCGGTTCCAGTTCATTCTGTTTTGATGCAGCAGAATACAGGTCAGGGGCATAGCGACCTTCGATACCACCTATCTGAACAGACGGCCGCACAGGCTTGGCAAACGTCCTGGCCACCAACGTGCTGAAACACCGCACCTGCAGGGAGAGCCCGGAAACCGCTGAGGAGGCCGCCGTGTCCTCCCCTCGGCTGCCGGTCAAACCCCAGCTGGGAGAGGGGGGCATGTTTTCCAGCCACGATCAGGAGCATCGTAGGCAAAGGAAGGCACCTTGTTTTATAAATGTTCAGGGCAAGTCCGATGAGCAAAGAAGTGACTTTGCTAGCCTTCGAAGCCCAATGCCCTTCCTGAAATATTGGCACCTGGCGTGTGGGAAAGAGGAACGCGTCTTTCCTCCCTTGTCAGCTATTTCCTGGTTATCTGTCTTTCTCTCAGGAATCGTAGACAGGATGACCTGCATGCCTGCATCTCAGAGTGAGCAAACCAAGGCCCAGAGAGGGAAAGGAAGTTCCACCAGGTCACACAGCGAGTTGGGGGCAGAGCTAGACCCTGGATGGGGGGTGCGCTCCACTTAGTTCTCTTTCCCTTCTGTGGAGAGAGGCCGTGGAGTGTTGAGGGGCTGAGACATGGATTCTGGAGCACATGGGTCACTGGGAGAAGTTAATTTCGTGGTTTCATACGTGCAGAGTCCTCAGATCAGCCCCGGCATGGGAAGCACTAAGTAGGTGTTCGTTGCTATCACCTTTATTATCCCTCTGCCCGACGTTGCCTGCCACTCCCTCCTACCGCCGCAACCCTGCATTTTAGGGGAGGAGAACCCTGAGAGGATTAACTATGCCAGTATCTTCCTGGGCAGCAGGTGGGAACCTGGCAGGTGGCTTAGAGCACTAACCCTCTGTGTTACTGGCCCCAGTGGCCTAGGGTGATTTTCTGGACCATCACGGACCCAAGGCCCAACAAATCCAATCTTATTTGTCTCCTTGTCTCAGTGATGGGGAAATGAAAAGGAACCTTCTTCCCTTGTTGCAGGTGCCCGGCAGACCAGCTGAGTCTGGTGCAGTGCCTGCCCAGTGGTCACCATGGTTCAGTGCAAGCAGCAGCCACAGAGGTCTGCTCACGCCCTGTCTTGTCTGTCTGTCTGTCAGTCTGCAGACCCTCTCAAGCTAGGTCCTTGGGATGACAGAGTCCCCAGAGCAGTTTTCATCGTATTTCTCCCGTCAGTAAGCTGAAAGCAAGATTTCCCATCTCTGCTGGGAGGGGCATCAAAGTCATCCCTGGGAGTCCACGAGTGACAGCTTCAGCCTGCCACCTGCTGAGATGGGGAGGTCAGCGTGGCTGCGCCTACCAGAAGCCTCTTTCTCAGCGCCCCAGCATCCGCACCCTCCCAGGCAGCAGAAGACGGAGGGCAGGCACCCACCCAGAAACTGCTTTTTTTTCCTAGGGGAGAGCCACAGTTTGCTTCCCTCCTCTAAACACAAACGTAATTGGGACAGGCCTAGGAGAGAAGGGCTCTGAGAATTGAGACCCAAGTCCCCTTCGCGGGCTGAGCCGTTCCTGGGTTTCTATTCCGCTTCCAGGTTGGCGTCTGATTGGGTAAAAAAGAGTGCAGCATCCGATGCTGGCGCTTGGCACAGGAGCCCTGTGCATTAGGGAGCTTTTAGTTGGGATTCTGTGCGAGCAGTGAGAGGATTAATTGGAGCAGCAATTCTCCTGCCCCAAATCTGATTCTGTGATCCTGTTGTTGTTTTCTGAGTCCTTCCAGAGTGTGGTCATTCTCGACATGATACCCTAACCAGCCCAGACAGTTCTTTTCCGGTCGGAAGCTGGGCTGGCTAAAGCATCTGTCCTCCCTCCTTCCAGGCCCTTTGTAGCCATAACTATATTGGGTTATTTAGTCATTTACTTTCTCATTTGGTGATTGAATCACTGTTTCAAGGTTCTGGGGGTACAGCGGTGAACGAGAGAGACGTGGTTCCTAACCCCTTGCAGCCCTCCGTCTAGCAGAAGAGGCGGGCATTGAGTGGCTTACCAGAGGACTGGGTCATCTGAAATGCAGGCCTCCCTGGTCTGGTGGTTCGGGAAAGCCTCCTAGCCCAAGTGACATTCAAGTTAAGACCAGAAGGAAGAGCAGGAAATATCCAGGCAGAGTGTGGGAGTGGAGCATTTTAGCCAGAGATATCAACCTGTGCAAAAGTTCTGGAAAAAGCAAGACAGCAAGGAGCAGGCCGGGCCGGCCTGGCTCAGTGGTTGAACGTCGACCCGTGAACCAGGAGGTCACAGCTCGGTTCCCAGTCAGGGCTCAATCCCCAGAGTGAGGCGCGCAGGAGGCAGCTAATCAATGAGGCAGCCAGTTGATGATTCTCTCTCTCTCCCTCTCCCTTCCTCTCTGAAATCAGTAACAATGTATTTTTTAAATTAATTTTAAAAAAGAGAGCAAGGAGGGGAATGTGCCAGAGGAAGCTGGAAGGAGGTGCAGGGGCCAGGCCCTGGGGCCTAGTGTGCCACCAAGAGGCTGTGGGTGCTTGTTCTGACAGCAGTGGGAAGCCATCGATGGGTCTTAGAACGGAGCGACCGGCCAGATGTGTTTTAGAACGTGCTGTCTAGTTTCTGGGAGCTGCTGGGAAACTTTTCCCTCCAATGATCCTTCTAGCTGTGCTATGGGCTGGTGAGCCTGGGGCTGCTCCAGGCAACAGACCCAGCTCCCATGCGACCACTGTGCAGCTTTCACTGACCGCCGCAGCCAGAGTTTCATTCTTCCCCACGCTCCCTTCATGAGGGCACACGTCCCATGTGTTGGTTTCTCACGTCAGCCGCTGGCACCAGACTGTGCTCACGAGACTGAGCCGACCAGCCCAAGCTAGTGCGCAATGGCCTTGCAGAAGGGGAAGTTAGGAGTCACCAAGTTTCATGACCAGAATCTGAAAGTGCCTTATGTAAAAGATGCACGCGGTGGGACAGCCCGGGGACAGGGCGCCGGGCGAAGTTAGGTCATTCATGTAGGAAGGACCCTTGGGGGAAGTGGGTGGCTGGTCTTCTGTGATTTCTTCTCAGAGACGGTCCGCTGCCCCCTCGCCATCTGAGTCTGCCTGCCTCTCCCTTCCAAGTGTCATGATGACCCATCGCAGGCTGGGTGCAGGTATGTGCCGAGCTTCTGGGGCAGCACTGCCAGGACCACTGGCATCCTCTCTGAAGGTGGCCTGGGCCAGACCACTCCCTTTAGGATTATAAAGGTAAAATCTAGGGAGGACACGAAAGGCAGACTGATGAGGAAAAGAAGAACAGGGGGGTATGAGCTTGCCACATCACCATCCTCCGTTCCCTATAACCTGTGTTGTTAACACTGTTGGCATTTGGGGACAGACGTTCTTTGGGACAGTTCTGCATATTGCAGGATATTTTAACAACTCTGGCTTTAGAACGCTCCTACCCATTTTTCTAATACTTGCTAGTGGGGCAATACCCACTACCCCTCCCCTAACTGAGAAGCACTGTTCCAGTGTTTATGGGGACAGGGTACATACGTATAGCAGTGCTTCAGATCCTGCACCTCGCAAGCAGGGAGACTAGGAAAATCCCCCCATTTGAGAATATCTTAGGGGAAGGTTTTGTCCAGTGGGGTGTTTTCTTTTCTGGTCACTCATGGGGGCTCCTGCTGTCTCCTGACCCCAAATGGAGTTCCTCCTGACTTCCCCGAGCCTTGCTGCTCACAAGGGAAACCCACAGCCCTGTGTAGAATCGGTGGGCGAAGCTCAGATTTTAGTGCAGACTTTTTCCAGGCCTCTTAGCTGGGCTGCTCCTGGTGGCCGGGGTGCTGCTCTCCTGGGCCACCAGGTGGCGCTCGGGAGCCCCCGCTGTCTGCCGCAGGAGCGCTGGTAGCGGGAGTGACTGCAGAGGGAACTTGCCTTAAAGAGGCCTGGTCCTTAAAGAGACAGGGCCGCACACCCACGAACTTGAACACGGCAATCACAAAGCAAGACTGCACTAATAGCGAGAACCACTGGCGAGGCTGTGATGCTGCTCCTTTCTCCTAGCCTGCATGAATGTTGAGCTGCCACCTTTGGAGCCAGTCTCCTTGACAAGCCCGCCCTCAGCCCCTGTGGCCACTCCAGGCCCTGACAGGGACGGGGCCAGCCTGGTGAGTGGCGTCAGAGCTCCTGGCAGAGCAGCGCAGGGGTGGGACGAGTCTGCAGAACTTTGGCCGAAAGAGCGAGGAGCACAGCCAGCTTCAGGGGAATGCTGGCCACAGGAGGGCAGAGGGCCAGCCCGTGAGCCCTGACCCCAGCTGGATATGCCCCTGCTTTGCTCGGAGCTGACCAGTCAGAGCCATTGAACTTTGTCTCTGGGCTTTTGGGACTTAAGAGAATCCTTCCGCCTCTTCTACTGGCCTCTTTCCAAAAGCTGATGGGGATGCTGTGGTAAGTAACATAGGAAGGGGCTCCAGACCCTACGGTTGAGCCCTCTGATCTACTCTCTAGGAAACCTCCCCTGCTGACCCCTGGGTGGTGCAACCTGAGCTGTGTTGGGTCAGGGCCATGTTAGCCGGGGCTTGGCACGAGGCCCTCCTGAAACTGCAGCTTGCTTCGTTAATCTGAGGCAGCTCCTCTGTCCGGAATGCTGGCCTCACGGTGGGCCCTGGTCATGGGAGCAGGGCTTCCACACACCCCCGAGGAACGTGGGTGTGGGTGAGGCGCTTCGTGGCTACAGGGACCTGGGTGTCCCTGAGCCTCCTCCGGGCCGAGGGAGGCAGCCAGGGGGTGTCTGCCATTCTCAGGTTTACATCTTGCCAGAGCGGCCGAGCTTCCCCATGACTCAAGCTGACACACGACTTGGATAGAGAAATGAGTAACTAGGGAGGGCTGTGCGCTCATCTGTGCTGCCTGCAGACCTCACTGCCCGCTGGACCAGCGAGGAGGCTGGGAAGAGGCAGGTGGGAAGAGGGCCAAGGACAAAACTCTTAGGCCAAGCCTTCTCCCTCCGAGGTGACTCAGTGGGAGCCTGGGGAATTCCTTCTCTCTAGGCCCCACGGGTGCGAGTGAATTCTAGAACAGTAAACGCCACGTCACGGTGCCAAGGTAAAGGAAATGAAGCCAGGAGCAGGAACAGGCCACCCCAGGGTCTGCTCGGAAGCAAAGTGTTTGGTCCTCTAGGGCTGGTAGGAAGCCTGGAAGTCATCTCTCCGACCCTCCTGGCTGCCCACCTACAGATGTGAAAACGGGGGCTGGCCCAGGGCATAGAAGCAGGAGGGTTTAGATTGGCTGCAGGTAGCTCGTGCCCAGGGTCACCTGCCCTGTGTAGTGGCTATGGTTTCTTTGGGAGCCAGCTCTCTTTTTGCTTCGTCATTGGCGGCCCCGGGTGTTCTGCCTCGCGTTTCTCCTGTAGCCCCGATTTCTTTCTCCCCGAGTCTAACTTCATTCTCTTGGTTCATTGTTCACTCACTGCAGCCCCGTACAGTTTACACGTGTGGACTCTGGATTCAGAATCTGGGTTCATTTCCAAGGTCACCACCGCCTGGCCAGTGGCGTGCCTTTCCGCTTCTGTGGAATGGAGAGGATAGTGGTGCATGTCTCGTGGGTTTATTATGAGGGTTAAGTGAGCTAATTTATGGGAAGCGCGTAGAGCAATATGGCACTTAAAAAGCACTCAATAAATAAACGTTAGCTGTTGTTCATTTTATTTATTCAGCGTTTATAATTGAATGCCAATCTGTGCGCTTCTGACAGAAAGCTGACCGGGGGGCACCGTGTGGTTACAGTGGCTTTGGAGGTCTACCTGAGCCTCATTCATCCCTGGCCCGAGTGTGGTGTAGACCCCAGTGCAAAAAGGTGTAGTCCCAGCTTTTAAAGAGCTGATCTGCCAGGGAGGGGGGAAACACTCGGTTCTTTGGCTGTCACAGTCTGTTCTCTGTTTTTCAATTTGAATGCAAAGAGCACCACCCGCCCTGGCCACCAGTAACACCCAGCCCCTGCCCGCTGGTGCTCCCTGCTGGCCCCAGAGCGGAGAGAGGCAAATGGGCAGCCTTTTCACCCAGCAGTGACCTCCGGGGGATCAAGGGAGCAGGGACTCCTAGGCCTTCCTGTTTGCTCAGTGGAGCTGGGTTGCTAACAGTGAGGAGGGAAGAAATGCGGAAATAGCCAGTTTGGATGCTACGCATAGTCACCCGTTCCCATCCCGGTCAAGTGGCCGGTAGAAACAGGAGTGGGTTGTCGGAGAGGCAATGAGTAGCACAGCCCCGGAAATCCTGTGCAAGGCCGCTGACCTTCAGAATGGGACATAACTTCTTCCCACTCAGGCCCTCGGCGGCAGCACTCCTGGCAAGACAACCTGCCCTTCCTTAAATCTCCCTTAAATCTGGTGGTGAGGTAGGAACAGGGCAGTCACCCTGGGAGGTGGGGAGTTCAGGACCGCCCGAGTGCAGGGCAAGAGGGAGCGCTGGGGAAGGTGGGGAGTGTTCACTCAGAGGACTGGACAGCGGGTGGTGGGTGTGGGCTTGGAGGACACCTTGTGATGGGGGCTGATTCAGTGCCCTGGGGTGCAGGGACAGGTCTGATCTTAGCTGAATCAGGGCCTCCTGTCCACAGGAACACACACCCCTGCTGCTCTGACAGATTGGGGTTGCTGGCCGGGCACTTCACCGTTGGCAAAATGCCAGGGCAAGTGACTCTTCTAACTCCTCCCTCCCTAAGATGTGGATTGGGTCTCCCCCAATCTCCTCCCTGCCCTCAGTGCCAGATTTCTGGAGGCTTCTGCTCCAGTCTGAAATCTCCGTGGTGCTCAGAGGCCCCCACACTTGTCTCCAAAGCCAAGGTTAGAGTCAAGCCGTGTGGTGGTAACGTCTACTGAAAGCCATCCAGTGACGGCGTCAAGGCATGAAGTAACTGCCCTTTCCTGGGACACGTCTGTGTGACACGTGTGTAGGGATGGAAGAGGGCTGGATGGGCTTCCTGGAAGGTGGTCTCTAACCCGGGGGCCAGCAAAGATCTCCAGGGGCCTTTGCCACTCTGCTTTCGCCAGTCAACTGACAGGGGAGGCAGCATGGATGGCATGTAAGAGCATGAGCAGACAGCACCAGGTCTGAGTCCCAGCCCTCCACTTCCTGTCTGGGTGGGTTACTTAGCTGCTCAGTGCCTCAGTTTTCTCATCTGGAAAATGGAGGGAACTGAGATACTGGGGTTCACTGTGATATGATCTTGTAAACAAAACACTAAGAGCCAAGCCAAGTGCACGGCAGGCCTCCTCTGTTAATTATTAGAGGCGTTCCTCCTTATTGCCTCTAGATTCCTCTCTCTCTCTCTCCCCTGAATTGTGTTCTGGAGTGGGAGGTCCAAGACAGAATTGGGCAGAGTGAGGAAAAAGGCAAACTATGGCATCGTTAAGGAGAGCAACTGTAACGTTTTAGCTTCAGAAATGCTGAAAATAGCTTGTTCAAGCCTTTTGTAGATAAAAATGTAAAATGTATGCAAATGTATGTGACTCACGCAGAAACATACATCTATGTCCTGCTCACAGTCAGTGCCCGGATGTGGCCATAGGAAAATCCTTGCAGCATGTGGAGAGGTGGAGAGAGGGCGAGGCTGCCCTGGTGGTGCGGTGCGGGGAGGGGAGGGGGGAGAGGAGGGGAGGGGGAAGGCGAGGGGAGGGGGGAGGTGAAGAAGGGGGCATTGCTGCTGCTTCCATCTTTCTTGTGGGTTCTGTGCCTCCAGAGAGTTCCCTGTGAGAGGAAGAGAGGTCCTGGGCCCCTCCCTGCTTCTCCCCGATCACCCTCCTCCCTCTTGTTCCTCTTAGAGCCCATTCGCTCCCTCTCCCATCCTGGCTCTGTTTCTGGAGCATCTCATTGGCGATGTATGGCCCCCCCCCCCCCCCCCCCCCCCGCTTTCTGCCAAGCTCCAGGTGCCTGCTTGGTCCATCCAGTCTTGTGTGCAACGCAGGAATGGTGGAGGGTGACAGCTGAGCAGGGAGGGGCCACGAGAGCCAGAGCCAGGGCCTGAGCCAGGAGGGCTGGGAATGGGAGAGCCACGTGGAAGCAGGGAGGGGCCAGTGCTACCTCACAGTTCCAGTGCGGCTACCTGTGGGGGCTTTCCACAACCCAGAGCATCTTCCACTGCATCTCCCAGAGGTTTGCAGATCCGCTGTGAGCCTGCGGCCACCATCTGCCCTGGGGCAGCTCTGGAGGGCGCTACCCAAGCAGCTGCAGGGGCTGGTGCAGGCTTCCTTTCGGCATCCTGGTGGGGGTCTGCCTCACCCCTTAAGGAAAAGCAGGGCCCTGGCCGGTGTGGCTCAGTGGATAGAGAGTCAGCCCTCGGACTGACGAGGGCACGTACCTCGCTTGCAGGCTTGATCCCTGGCCATGGTCGGGGTCACATGCAGGAGGCAACCAATCCATGTGTCTCTCTCACGTAGATGTTTCTCTCTGCTTCTCCCCCTCCCTTCCACTCTCTCTAAAAATCAATGGAAAAATATCCTCTGGCGAGGCTTAACAAAACAAAAAAAGCAGCAGCAATAGGCCTACAGTTGTTTGGACCGATGAGGATGCGCGTGGATGCTGACAACACTGACTCCCACAGAGGCCAGGGAGCCTCATCTTGTAGGCCTGTCTGTAGAGCTGGGTCCCTGCTTTGCTTGGGGCTGGGGGTGGAGGTGGGGGTGGAGAAGGTTGCCTCCATCCTCAGAACCCTCACTATCTGAAGTAAAAACAGCATAACCGGCCCAGCACAGGTGCCACTGCCTCCCTCCCGAGGGTCCAGGAGCTTCCGGCCCCGCTGCTCTGGACCACCCGAGGCTGCCCCTGCCCCTCCAGTCCCTTCTCCTGAGTCCTTTGGCCCAAGGAGGCCTGCAGAACCCAAGTTGCCTTGGGTCGCATAGAACCAGCACTCAGGGGACAGGCATAAAGCCCTCTCCCTTACCCCCCTCCCCACACACACACCTCTTAACTGCTTTCATGGGGTCTTAGGAGGGATTTTCTTTCTGAAGGTTCTGTTGTCAGAAGCTTCTTGATCCCAGACTCCCCTAGACTTGTATGTACCAGAAATCCCCAGAGGAGGGTCCTGGAGGGGACCCAGCAGAGACCCCGGCCTCTCCTGTACCCTGGTTTGTCCTCCACAGCCGCTCACTGAGCCCCAGCCTCCGGTCTTCCTCCAGCGGCCGCCCCCTGGAGTGCAGGGCTGGGACGGCCCGGCGTTTAGGTCGAGGGTGTCCAAATGGATGAGGCGCTGCGAAGGTTTGGGAGCGAGGAGTCCCAGGGCCGCCAAAGCCGCCCGCAGGCCGGCAGGACGTGAACCGGGTGGGCGCCGCCTCCCAGGCCTGCCTCGGGGAGGGGCCTGGCAGCCGCACCGGCCCCAGAAACTGCGCTTAGAGATCCCGGGGTGGCAGGTGATGTCACCCCTGCGGGCGCAGAGGTCTCCCCGTGACACCTCGCCTGCGGGTGGCTAGCATCGGCTGAGCCGAGCGAGGGGAGGAGAAGGAGCCTGGGCCTGCGCCGCAGCCCGGAGCCCCCGCGGGGCCGCTCCTCCGTCCGGGCGTTGGTGGGGACGGGGGCTGCTCCCCACAGCCCCGCCGGGTCCGGAGGCGCGCTGCGCGGGGGAGGGGGCGCGGGAGCCGCGCGCAGATTGGTCGCGGCTCCGGCCCCCGCCCCCGGGCGCCGCGCAGCCCCGCGCAAGTTGCTAGTTGGCGCGCGGGTCGCGGGGACCAGGCTTCGGGATCCGCAGCGGGCTCGCCGCGGCCGCAGTGGCCGGCAGGGCTCCGGGGGGCGCTCGCCCGCCCGCCCCGCCCTCCCGGCGGCTCCCGCTCGCTCCTCCCTGCTACCTGTTTCCCTGCGTCCCCCCGCCCCCGCCCCGCGCTCGGCAACTTCGGCCTCCAGGACTGGCCACCCCTCCCGGCGCCCCGCCGGCCCGCCGCCCGCCCGCCCGCGCCCTCCCGCCTTTGTTGTGCGATGAGGGTCGGGTTTCCCATCTGACCGAGCTGCCGCCGCCGCCGCCGCGCGGAGCCGCGGGCATGGAGCCGCTGAGCCACCCGGGCCTGCCGCGCCTCTCCTGGATCGACACCCTCTACAGCAGTACGTGCGCGCGGGCGGCGGGCGGGGGGCGGGCGGGGATGGCCCCGGGCCGAGGAGCCGGGTGCGGGCGGGCGGGGGGCGGCGGGCACGGCCGGCCAGGTGCCCGGCGGGCCGGGAGGCGGGGAAGCGGCGTGGGACCCCCACGATCGGCCGCAGATGGGGTCCCCGGAGCGGACTTGAGGCGGGTGGGAGGCGGGCGGCGGGCCGACGGGCCGGGAGAGCTGTGTCACCCCGCTCCCACCTGTTGTGTAACCGACCACTCCCCAGCCCTCGGCAAGAGGGGAGAGAGCCTTTGTGGGGGGCTGCCTCCGCTCCCCGACTGGCCGCTCCTTCTGTCCATGCCGAAGCAGAAAGGCCATTTGGCCAAGTCCTTGGGGCCAGAGTTGGCCTCCTCAGGGACGTCCTGAGACGGGCGTGTGTTTCGGGGTGGGGGTGGGGGTGGGGTGGGCGGGGAGGGGGAGTGTGTGTGCAGATATGTGTGGGGGCCCTGTGGAGAAGGAGCTGTAAACCCCGGCTCCGCAGTCTTGCCTGCCAGCCTCATCACCACCCCACCTCTACCCCGCACCCTCCCCAAAAAGAAAAAGCAAACCTCCTCATCTCCTCCACCCCCTTGCTCCCGAATCTGCCGCGATCTTGTGATTGCTCCAGCGCCGCCGCCGATGTGTACCTGATCACGGGTCCATTTGGGGGCTGAGCGCCCCACCCCCACCTCCCACTGCACCTTGCTTAGGCGGCTGAAGCCCTGCACACCTCCCCACCCCTGCGTGGAGGCCCCTTCCCCGGCGCGCTCAGGGATGTGGGGAGAGCCCTGCCGCCCCCAGAAGAGGACAGGAGGTGGGTTGCGCTCTCCCCACCACTTCAGGGGGACCCTCTCCCTCTTTCGTGCTGCTCTCCTAGCCCGGAGGCAGGAGGCAGGGGCTGGGGGAGGCAGGTGGGACCAGGCTCTGGCTCTGGACACTGGATGCCATGGGTCAAGGGCATTTTTAAGCGGCAGCTTGGCTCGAATTCCTGGGTATCAGTCATATGGGGGGTTGGGGTCGGGGTTTGGGGGAGCAGACAAGGATAATGCCTTGAACCCCAAGGTCTTGCCCTGGAGGCTTCCAGCCTCTGACCTCTGTATCGCCTTGGGTCACACCTCCTCCTCCCCCTCCAGCCTTTTTCTCTCTCCCCCCCCCCCCCCCCCCACTCCAGGAGCTCTCTGGTGAGGGTTCATTCTGCTTTGGTTTTTTTCTACATCAAAGGGGCCAAGCTCGACCCCCTGGATGGCAGTCCTGCCAAGCCCAGCCGCTCCATCTGCTCCTTCCCCTGCCAGGCCAGCACCTTTGGGCGAAGGTCAGGGCCCGTGGCTGTGTGGCATGCGTGTGCACGTGTGTCCGCGTGAATGGGGCGCACATCTGCTCAGAGCTCTGCTGCAGATCAGCTCCTGACCCGCAAAGGATTAGTGACCTCCTCCCCGCGGCGCTCGCGCAAATGACAGTCATAACAATGCCTCACATTCACATGCTGCTTACATTTCTGAATCTGTCTGGCTCTTGGGTTTGTTTCCCTGTTTCCCAAAGCACAGAATCCTATGGAAACCTGGCTCGGGCTTTCTCTCCAGTGCCCTGGAGAAGAAGCCAGACCCCATCCTTTCCAAGCTTTCCTATCGCCCCCTTCCCCGCCCCGCTCCACCCCCACCCCAGCAGAGAAGCAAAATTGCCTGAGGCTGCCTTGAAAATTTCTGATCTGAGGAAGGCGGGCCTAGGAAAGGGAATTAGACCGAGGGCCTCATTGGGGGGATGGTGGGGGTAGAGGCGGTGGTGGTGGTGATGCCTGTGTACCAGCCCTGACTCTGGCAGGCTGGCATCTGAGCTGTCTGTGTTTTGCTGCTGCTTCTGCCCTGGCCCCTGGGCTCCTGGAGCAGCCGGCTGGAGGGCTGGGAGGGGGCGCTGCCTTGGCAGCAGTGTGAGGAGTTCCTCTTCGGAACAGCTTATTTGAGAGCTGTCGACCGAGGCTTCCTGGGGAGGTGCTGTGCAGTCATGTTTGGGCTGTTAGCCACGAAGTTTCCTCTTGACAAGAGCCTGAGTTAAAACAAATACCCGGGCTGTCATGTGCCTGGCAGAGGGGCCCGTGGCTCCCAGAGGAAGTTCCTCTTCCTTTCGGGGAGTTGGTTGCTTACAAGGCTCACAGACCTGGAGTGGCAGGTCGCCACAAAAGCTAGATCCACCAGGAATGGTGAAGGGGCTGTACCTAGGGCACAAGGTGGCCAGTGTCCCTTCTTAGAGATGTGAGTTACCCGGTGAGAAATCTTTCTCCTGAGCACATGATAGTATCATCTAACAGTGATAATAGCTTCTCCTGAGGACCTGCCATATGCCAGGCTCTCTGCTAGGCACTTTCCATCCATTCTCTCCAAACTTCACAACTCGGGCGAGATGGGTAGGTAGTCTTACCGCTATTAAAAAAAAAAAAATATATATATATATATATATATATATACATATATATATACATACATATATATATATGTATGTATGTATATATATATATATATGTATGTATATATATATATATATTGAATTCAGAGAAGAAGGATGAGGGAGAAAGAGATAGAAGCATCAATGATGAGAGACTCATTGATCAGCTGCCTCCTGCACGCCCCACACTGGGGATCGAGCCCGAAACCCAGACCTGTGTCCTGACCAGGAATCAAACCGTGACCTCCTGGTTCACAGTTTAACACTTAACCACTGAGCCATACCAGACAGGCATCTCACCCCCATTTTACAGAGAGAGAAGCTCAGTAAGCTCAAATCATTACCTAAGGTCACATAACTGATAAATGACAAAGCTGTAATTCAGGTCATACTCGAGGAAGACTCGAATTTCACCTGAGTATGTCTGAGCTTATTCAAGGCCGTGAAATGGGGGACGTCTGTCTCTTTGGTCCTCTGTCAGAGAGTTCTCCCTGAAATGGTCCAGCAGGGTCTGTGGCCTCAATAACTCTGACCCCAGCCTGTCCTGTGTCTCTTGCAGGAACTGGGCCTGGTCCTGCAGCCAAAGCAGGGCTGGTTGAGGCTCTGAGCTCACGGAGGCCGGGGATTCTGTATTTTAAGGTGCCCGACTGCCAACCAGCCCCTTCCCTTTGCAGACGTCTTGCCTTTGGAGTTGTCAGCTCATTTTGGCTTCAGCTTCTGTGCCAGGGGGAGTGTGTCCCCTTCCATTGCATGTGGATAGTCAGTGGATAAGGGGTGGGCAGCAGACCCTCTCCCCCTGTGGGAAGTCTTGAAGGGTTGCGGTGAGAGTGGTTTGTCTGACTCAGGGAGCTGGTTGGCTCTTAGCTGCCAGAGCGATCCAGGACTGATTGCAGCAGGGTCTTTGCCCCTGATAAGACCGAGTGGCAGATGAGGGCTCCAGTCATTCCACTTCCTGTCTCTCTGCCACTCGTTTTCCTACGTTAATGTAATAATGTCAGCTTAATGCCTTGCCTAGATTCTTTCCCTGATCTGGTGTGATTCTCTCTGTGGGGCTGTGATCTTCATTTTATCATTTTTCTTTTTCTCATCACTTTAGAAAAATTTATTTTATTTTATTTATTTCAGTGAAGAAGAGGGAGATAGAAACATCAATGATGAGAGAGAATCATTGATCGGCTGCCTCCTGGATGCCCTACTGGGGATCGAGCCTGCAACCGGGGCATGTGCCCTTGAATGGAATCGAACCTGGGACCCTTCAGTCCGCAGGCCGATGCTCTATTCACCAAGCCAAGCCAGCTAGGGCACCACCTTTCCTTTTTTTTTTTTCTTTTTTTAATGTTTTTATTGATTCCAGAGAGGAAGCGGGCGTTGGGGAGAGATAGAAACATCAGTGATGAGGGAGAATCATCGATCTGACCCCCTCCTGCACGCCCCCATCCCCCCGTGCCCCCTGCACCCCCTCTCCCTCAGAACCCAGAATGGAGTCTGCAACCTGGGCATGTGCCCCGACCCAGAATCAAACTGTGACCTCCTGGTTCATAGGTTTGACGCTCAACCACTGAGCTATACAGATCGGGCTCTCATCACCTTTTCCACTAAACACATCACTTTCTCTTGGCTTTCTTCTATGTCATGGGATGAGGCTGGATTACATTAAATTCTGTGGAATACCTCAAAATGGAGGGGTGGGGCTGGTACTCTGAAACTTCCTCTGTCCCCCTGAGTAGAGACCACCCGCCGTAAAGATCTGGATTGAGATGTATGTGCCCCAGGTAGGCCAGTCATTTGGCACCTCTTCAAATGGAAAGTCGTTAGCCATATGTTCAGGATTTATTTAAAGAGCTGAGGGCTCATTTAGTCTTTTCCTTTGCCATTTCAGCCTCTTTTTTTTGTCCCAAGCCTTTCAGCTCTGGCCTTAAACATTCCTACTCTATTGAGCCAAACAAAGCTTAGTTACTTGGACCTCACAGAAGGCAGAACACGGCCATCTGTTGTTGTTAGAGCCTACCTTTCGGAGCTCACTTCTCTCATCCCAAGCAATGTTCCCCAGGGGTAGTTCAGTCTGTCGTGATGTTTGCATGCCCCTTATAGACTCACTGCCCTGTCCCTGGGCCAGGAAAGCACTTGGGGACCACAACCCGTCTCCAGATGATCATGAGCCTGCCTCAGTTTCCCATCTTATTCCTATAGCAGCCGCTGGCCTGGCAGACTGTGTGGGTGTGATTAGACCTCCCCTGCCGTGCGAGTAAACACCTGCAGGTGGATGTCTTCTTGTCCTGGGAACAGCGCCAGTTGGAACAGCAGGCCGTCACTGTCATGGCTGCTGGAGTCTGGGAGGTTGGGCTGGGGCAGAGGAATGAAGTCATCTATTCAGAGCAACGCCATGTGCTGTTGTTGTGGTTGCTGATGTTGTTGTTCTTTGGAAAGAGGAAGAAATGACAGAAACATTCTTGGAGAACCAGCTGGAAAATGCTGGTAGGTGAGTAGAAGGTGGGGGAATCGTGAGAAAAACCCATTCTGCTCACTCTGGTGGGTAGGATGGACGACGTGGGCTGCTCTCTGAGGTCTGGTCTGTTTGCTGGACGGCTCTGGTGCCCACTCCTTGTGAGTACTTCTGTAAAGTGAAGCTGTGATAGCTCTCCTGGGTGCTGTGTGGATTACTTGGTGAATGTTTATATAAAGTGCTTTGAAGATAAAGGTTGTATTGACCTGCTCAGCTGTCCAGCTCACCATGGTCCCCACTTGTAAAAGGCTTGCAGAGGTGTTTGGGAGGGCGTGGGAAGGGGGGGAGGGGGGAAGGGGACTGGTAGCAACAGAGAGTTGGACCAGGTTCTTAGATGGTGCCTAGCTCAGTGCCTCATACACAGTATGCCCCCAGTAATATTATGGGAGAAGGAAACTTCCGGGTTCTTGGCTTCTTTAACTTCTTACTCCACTAGAAATCCCAGAAACCCATTAGCTGGTCCATTCACAAGTTCCCAGCTGTGCGGATTTGGTAATTGTAGTAGCTTATAGTGGAGTCGGAGACCTCCAAGGGAGTCCCACGCGTTGCTACGGCCTGTGATTGTGTGATTGGAAGGCGGCACTGCCAGTGTTGGTGCGGTAGCTGTTAGGCTCAGCTTAGGTTCTTTGGGGGCAAACCAGGAACTAGGTGGCTTTAGGACCACTCAACATCATCTCCACACCATTTGCCTCTGTCTGGCCCCTGGTGTGGTAGGTAAGCTGGGGCTATCCATGGGGCTTGGAGTACCCACCACATTCTACCTGTAGCGTCTCGGCACTTCCCCCTGATGCCAGTAGGGGAGGCCAGCAGGCTCACCTGTCTGCAGGGCAGGGTGGGAGAGACTGAGGTTGACTTGTGGCTTTGGTCTCCCCTAGCTTGCATTTCAGTGGGCCAGATAATTGGAGCCATGGATGCCCCATGTTCTGTGTGTCCCTGAAGCTTGGAGAGCGCTGTCCGGACCCTGTAAATGGGGAAGAAGAAAGAAATCAGGGCAACAGACAGACTATAGGGTGCATCCCTGTATGGGGGTTGGGGATGGACGCCCATTCCTACCCCTGCCCAAGGCACTGGCAAAGAGCCCTTTGAAGTGGGGCCAAGTGATGCCATGGCCAACTGTAGCTGGGACAGCCAGCGTCTCTGACCCCAGATTCTGACCTTTGTTGGTCCTCCCTCAGTTTGCTGCCCCTGTGCTTTATTCCTGGTTTCTCTCCCCTGCCCTTCCTTTCCCATCATACACCAGAATGGAAATGAATATGGGCTGACTGGCCATATAAGAACTGACAGGGTCAGTGTGGTCTTCAGGGGATAGGGCCAGATGACGTGGGCCCCGTGGTGACATAATTGGTCCGGTGCCATTCCCCTTTCTCTACCCTCGTCTCTGATGCATTCATGCCCCTCTTGACCACAAGTAGACATAGCAGATGCTGTCCGGCATCTGGCCTAAGGTGAGCAAGGTCTGCCGAAGGGGGTTAGAGGCTGGGAGGCCAGTGCCGACGGAGCTCAGAGGCTTTGTCACTCTGGGAGGCGTAGCTGTTGGCTTCCTGGTGTGTCTGTGGAGCTGGTGCTGCCTCGGAAAGCCCCAGGCCGACTAGGGATCTGTGGGTTTACTCAGGGCAGGTGGGGAAGGATGTGGCCATAATTACCTCCATGGGATTGAAGGGCTGATCCTATTAGTGTGTTGGGCTAACCCCTTCCTCCTGGGCATTGCCTCCTGGCCAGCAACAAGGGTTTAATGGATCAAGATTACCGAGAGCCCAAAGCTGTTGTGTAATTCAGCCTAGTTATTTCCCTAGCTGGGGGACGGCTACTCCCCTCTGCAGCAATTGATTTCCTCACATGTGGTCACCCTGTTCAGCGGCTTGTTACCCTTGGCCTAAACAGCCTGTGGGCCATCTTTTTGAATGAGTTTCTTCCTTGAAGGTGCAGTTTTAGGGAAAAACAACCCACATTCTTTCTGACTATGTTCTATGGGATGGTGTCCCCTGGAGTTGTGCAATGGGGATGTCTTTGGGAAATGTGTCTGGGTTCTGCATAAGGACACAGAGACCTCCACAACCACTGGGCCAATGAAAGGAAAGTTCATTAGCCCTGGCCGGGTGGCTCACTTGGTAGGAGCATCATCATGTACCCCAAAACATTGTGGCTCAATTCCTGGTCAGGGCATATACCTACGATGTGGGTTCAATCCCCCTCCTCCACGTCAATGTTTCTCCTGTTGATGTTCCCTTTATCTTTCTTTAAATTAATCAATGAAAACCTATCCTCAGGTGACGATTTAAAAAAAAAGGAAATTAGTCCTGCTGGGTTCAAGAAATTAGATTTTTCCATTTGGTCTAGGAAGGATGGAAGAAAACATAACATCTAGTTAGCCCTACTAGGTGCCTGATACTGTGCGAGGTACTTTTCTTACATTGTCTGAGCCCAACAAGGTACCTGTGATTGTCCCCCCCAGTGTTACAGATGAGGAAACTGAGGCTCTGAGAGGTTAGGTTGTTGTAGAAGGTCTCCCAGTTTGAGCTGGATAAGATCTCAGATATATATGCAGGGTGGGGCAGAAGTAGGTTTACAGTTGTTTGTATGGAAAATAATACAATAATTAATAAATCACAGTACAAGAATAAACCGTGTTTTGCGTACTCACAACTGTAAACCTACTTTTGCCCCACCGTGTGTGTGTGTGTGTGTGTGTGTGTCTCCCATTCATTTTCCGATAGTGTCCTAGGCCCTTCCCGTGAGTTACCACCAGTCTTTAACAGCCCACATTTTCTGAGGCAGGAATTATTACCGCTATTTTACCGGGAGGACAGGGGGGCTCAGGGGAGTTAAGTAAGTAATCCAGGGCCGTAAGGCTAGAGGACAAGCCAGGAATTGAACCCAATTTGGCCTGACTCTACACTGCTCTTTCTCCCACAGTCCCTGGCCTTTCACAGAGGTGCCAGCGAAGGCCCCTTGGCGGCTGGTTTTTCACAGAGGGTGATGGATCTGTTCGTCTCTCCGGCTAGAATGACAGCTATGGAGACTGTTGGCTTCCCCGCATGGCCTTTGAGTGGCTCTCACCAACAGGGCTGCCCTTCCTAAGGCATGATCCCGAGGAGATCTCGCCACTGACACTTGGGGTCCATATCCCAGTGTTACCTCATCCCTGGGATTACTCTCAAGAGGCACCGAATGTTAAAAAAGGAAGGAGAGAGAAAACAGACTTAGGGATGGGGTACAGCTAGTGCCCAGTTTCCAGAGCAGAGCAGAGCCAGGAGCGAGGGAGTGGGCACTGGAGGAAGAGAGGGCTTGCCAGAGCCCCTGCGTGCTGGCCCAGCTCTCAGGCCTTTTTAAATTCACCTCCACAGTTTCCAAAGGAAAATAAAGGGAACCCTGGGCCTTAAATCAGGCCACTGCACACCAAGGGCCTTTACGGAGGCCAGGGCCAGCTGGACTGCAGATCCAACTTCTGCATGTGAACTCACCCACGGGCAGCATGTTAATGATGGGGTGGCTTGGAGCAGACCCTCCAGCCCCACTCCCCACACCTGCTAAGTCCCCCTTTTCCAAGCCCAGAGAGTGTCCCCTGCTGAGGTCAGTCCTCTGGGGGAAGCCTGGGGGGATGGGGCGATGGGGGCGGCTGGCACCTCAGCAGACCCCTGTTTGGCTGGAGCCAGAAAGGCTGGAACAAGACGGAAAGGCTTGTTTCACAAAGCGCCTGTGTGTGGTGAGGGTTTGGATATGATAGGATGAAAGCCTGCCCTGAGCTGACACCAAGCAGGAAGGTAAAAGTGGGGTAGAGGGAGGGGGTGCTCCACAGCTCCGTGCTCTTCCTTTCCCTTTGCTGCTCACAATTTCACCGGCAGCTGACTTTCTTCTCCGAGCCTGTGGGCACTTTTAGGAGCCCCTGCATGGTGGTTATAGGGACCCATTAACCCCCACTTCCCCCCACACACACACTCACTCATCTCTTTGTAGGGGGGCAAATGTGGTGTTTCAGTTGCCCCCAGAGCCTTAGTTTCTCCCGACCCCTTCTTCCTGTCGCTCTGCCTTGCTCCTGCCCTCCCTGTGCTTCCGGGGTGCAGCTGGACCGGAGGCTCAGCCTGGACAAGGTTCATCCTCCAGGTGCCACCTTGTGGGGCCCTCTGTCCCCTCCCCCACCCAGAGCTTTCTGCCGCTCTTCCTGCTTTTCCCCCAGCCTCCTTCCCTCTCCCATCACTGCCTTTCGAGGGAAGAGACGTGGCTCAGGGAAGGCTGATGAGCGAGAGCCTCCCAAACCTAAGACAGCGGAGAGGCACAGGACAGCGGGTCCTGGCGACGGGCCTCTGGTCCCTCCGGAAAGGACACGCTTTCACTCGTGCCTCGCGGTTCTTTCGGTGCAGGTTGAACCGTGCCTTGGTGCAGCCGCCCAGGCCCTTCCTCACCTGAGCCGGGCTGGAAGGTGCCCGTTTAAGCACATGTGGCAGTAGCTCCTGTCGCCAGTTCTGTGTCCGGAGAGAAGAGCCAGAGGGCTGTGGGGAACCTCAGGCACGCAGCATTAAGGAACATTTGCTCATGGCAGGCCTGGCGAAAGGAGTCGGCTCCTCACCTTTGGGATTAAGTTAGCAGAGGTGGAGGCACCTGCCAAAGGGAGAGGGACCGGATGAGGGAATTGCCCGCTCTGTAGACTGCAGTTCAACTAGAATACAGTTATCCCTCAGGATCCACCCAGCACAGGTCACAGGACCTCCTGGGATGCCAAAATCAGGGTGCTCAAGTGTACGCGATATACACAGTAGTGTCGTATTTGCACATAACCTATGCATATCCCCCTGTATACTTTAAATCCTGTCTATATTACTTATAATACCTAGTACAATGTAAATAGTTCAGGGAATAATGAAAAGAACAAAATATCTGTACGTGTTGAGTATAGATGCACCCGTGGAAGGCCTAACTACATAGTATATGTCAGCAACAACGTAACGTGTTTTTGTTGTTAATCCTCACCCAAGGATATTTTTCCATTGATTTTTAGAGAGCGTGGCAGGGAGAGGGAGAGACAGAGAGAGAAACAGAGAGAGAGAAAGATTTGAGAGCGACACATCAATTGGTTGCCTTCCTCATGGGTCTTGACCAAGGCCGGGGATCGAGCCTGCAACTGAGGTACGTGCCCTTGATCAGAATCGAACCCAGGACACTTCATTCGGCCGGCTGACAGTGCTGTATCCACTGAGCCAAACTGGCTAGGGCAACACCATAACATTTTAAGAAAATATTTTTGATCCGTGGCTGGTTGAGTCTGTGGATGTGGAACCCAGGGCTAGAGAGGGTGGACTATACGCACATTTTACATTGTAAGCCAGCACACACGCAAACTGAAACAGAAGTTTCATTGGACAGTATTTACCCCTCTCTATCACATTTGCAATGCACTTATATTTCTATCACATTTGCAATGCACTTACATTTTTATGCCGTTCTATTCTATTCTACACCATTAAAAACAAGCCCAAAAAGCGCTGGTTGTGAGCTGCTACAGCGGTTCCATGACTTGCAATATGGAAATCAGTAGACGCGATGGTCTCAAAGGGCCCGTAGGAACTGGGAGGAATAATAATTCCCCAAGCCGCACTTCTTTATATCCCACTGTTGTGATTTCTCCACACACTTCTGTTGTTATGGACTTAATGGCTTCTTTTCCTTCAATGCGATTCATTATTTAAAATATAGCTTAGTTAGAAAGGAAACTAATGGAAAGCTATCCCGCTTGCAGGAAATCAAAAGTTACCTTGCAAATAACTGCGCTGAAAATGAGAGAATGTTATTAATTCTGGTTCTGCACTGTTGTCTGGAAGGATCTGGGTCTGAGCCTCCGGTGTCTTTGTTTCAAGGGAAGTAAACAGGGTAGAGGGATGTTAAGGACAGTGGTCTTTCTCCTTCAATGACAAAAATAAAAAAATAAAAAAAAAAATGGAAAGGAATCAAGAAGGGAATAATTTCCTCAACATGTGATTGAATGTGCTTCCATGTAGCATGGCAAGCCAGCAGGTGCTGATCACAGGGCTCGTCTGCCTCGGAGTCCCATCTACCCAGAGTCACGGGCCCCACATTTCCCGTGGTGGGAGAGGGAGAGGCGAGGGTGGTTTTCTCTGGGACCAAATACACGGAGTGGCCAGGTTATGATGATCTCTGAACATATAATCATCTGGCCACTCAGTGTATATCCTATATAATAAAAGGCTGATATGCAAATTGTCCCCTTGACCAGGAGTTTGACCAGCAGGCAGGCCAGCCAACCGCCCATGTCGCCTCCCCCTGGCCAGGCGGGCCGGACCCCACCCATGCACGAATTCATGCACCGGGCCTCTAATATATATATTCTGAGTGGCCAGATTATTATGCATTCAGAGATCATAATAATCTGGCCACTCAGTGTATATGAGAGCAGCATCTCAAACTCCACTGTGCCAAGTTTGAATCGCCTGCAGATCTTGTTAAGATGCAGACTCTCATTCAGTAGGTCTGGGATGAGGCCCGAGGTCCTGCATTCTAACAAGCTCCCAGCGGATGGCAGTGCTGCTGGTGGCGGTCTGGGGACCTGGGGTCCTTTATCCCCACTCCTAGGGGACTCTCTGCAGATCCCAAACCAAGTCAGTCCCTTCTGTAACACTGGGTTCTGACCAGATAAAGGCAACCCGTGACACATCTCCTTTCTGAGCCCATTTCCCAATAAAAAGAAAAATAACGAAGCGATTGATTGGGAGAGGGACCGGATGAGGGAATTGCCCGCTCTGTAGACTGCAGTTCAACTAGAATACAGTTATCCCTCAGGATCCACCCAGCACAGGTCACAGGACCTCCTGGGATGCCAAAATCAGGGTGCTCAAGTGTACGCGATATACACAGTAGTGTCGTATTTGCACATAACCTATGCATATCCCCCTGTATACTTTAAATCCTGTCTATATTACTTATAATACCTAGTACAATGTAAATAGTTCAGGGAATAATGAAAAGAACAAAATATCTGTAATTATCATAATAATCTGATGGGTACCAGACTGGTGTTCTCACATTCATGATCTCATTTAATCCCCACAGTAAACCTGTGAAAGGATGTTGCCCTCATTTTAAGGATGAGAAAAGGGAGCAGCTGTTTTGATCATCCTCTGCTGGGGAGTTCTGCCGTGGGGGGCACCTGCCGTGCAGGGGACACACCACATCTCGGCCCACCCCCTTCCTGAGTGCAGAAGCTCAGGCACCTGGCCTTTATGAGTATCTCTGTAGACAAAACCCATGGCCTCCCCACCCCCTGAAGGGCCAGCCTCAGTGTTAATGGGACAAAAGCCTTGGTTGCTTGTTTCCTAGTGCATCATCGAGAGGGTTAATGAGAGACCAGCTGGTGCGCCACCCAGCCGTGTGGAAGCACCATTTTCCCGTCACTTGAGTGGGCACATGTTTTGGCAGCTCCTGACCAAACGGTCCCCCCTTGGACCTGGATGGTGCCCACCTAGATGGGTCAGCGGGCACTGTGTGCCATCTTAGGGTGTAAAACCCTTAGAGACCAAAAGCAGGAGCTGGTTCTGTCTCCAGCTTCCTGGAAAGGAAGAATGGGACACAAATTTGGTGTCAAAAGAGCTGTTTCTGGCTTGAGGGACCCTGTGGTGGCTGGTCAGCTGCTACCACAGCCAGGCCCTTGCAGCGACACCTGAGCATCCTCAAGCCCTTCCAGTGGGGGCATTTTCTTCCCCATCACATTCTCTCAAAACCAACCCCCACCCCCGTGCGCGTGCGGGGACACACGCACACACACAGGTCAGCGAGGCCCCTCACCATCCCACCACTAACCTCTGTGCTCTGGTGAACCCACCCCCAGCTTCAAGCCTTGGCTCAGCTACCACCACCTCCAGGAAGCCCCCCATGCCTGATTATAGATAGCACTCACTTTAGTGAGCTCTCCCACTCAGAACCCTGAACACTGCTGACCCTGGGCCACATCATTAAGCCCTTTCCTACCTATTGTTGGGTAATGTTTACCTATACAGTGTTTTGTGTCGGTTGTTTCTAATCTGCCAAACTCTAAACTCCTTAGAGGCCTGAAGAAGAAGAACAAAGGCTGCATTTATAGGGTGCCAGACCCTGTCCTTAAGCACTTTACAAAGAATGTCCCATTTAGTCTTCAGCCTCCCAGGGAGGTCCCAACTCTTTTTATCCAGTTTTAGGGATTAGAGAACTTAAAAACAAGATTTTGGAGTGCTGAAACGGCTTTCCTAAGGGCACGGCCTCCGTTCCTAAGGGCGCAGCCTACGGAGGCCTCGCTGGGCTCCAAACCCAGCTCTGTGTGGATGCCGGCCTGTGTTCCTCCCGAACTCCAGGGCCTTTCGATGGGAACCTGGGGTGGGGCCCAGGCATCTGTATTTTTGAACAACTCCTCTGTGTGCCCAGTCCCATTCGGGGACTGACTCTTAACCACATGTACCTCTCCCTTTCCTACAACACCCAGCAGTGCCTGAGCGTGTGGCAGCTTGGAAACGCGTTGTTATTGGTTGAGAGGTATGAACAAAGGCAGTGTTCTGGGGGTTTGAGGTCCATTGTTCTAGCACCGTGGTTGGCAAACTGCGGCTCTCGAGCCCCATTCGGCTCTTTGGCCCCTTGAGTTTTTAGCAAAGGCCAGCTTAGGAGTACCCTAATTAAGTTAACAATGTACCTACCTATATAGTTTAAGTTTAAAAAATTTGGCTCTCAAAAGAAATTTCGATCGTTGTATTGCTGATATTTGGCTCTGTTGACTAATGAGTTTGCCAACCACTGTTCTAGCACAAGGGCCACCTAAGAGGAGCGGGGAGGGTGTGAGGAAGAGGTAGAGCTGGGCATGAGCATGGTGGAAGGGCAATCAGAAAAGGACGTTGGCGAGGTCAAAACAGGGACCCTCTCTCTGCCCCAGACATAACTCAGGGCCTCACCTAGACCAGAGCATCTTGTAAAAATGCAGATTCTGGTCCAGCAGGTTGGGGCAGGGCCTCCAATTTGGCATCTGACAAGCCCCCAGGTGATGCCCAGGCTGGGTAGGAAGGACCTAGACTCCTGCAAGCCCTCCCGGAGGATCTGATGCAGCCCAGGGTGGGAATGTCTGGCCCACGGGCCGTATAAGGCCCGAGGAATCATTGGGTCTGGCCCTGCCAAGGCATTAGGGGTGAGTTAATTCAATGTTCGACCAAATATAGCAGGCTAGTTTTTAAGGTGATAATTTTGGATGGCCCTCGGATGATGTTATACATATCCAACTGGCCCTTGGCAGAAAAGAGTTCTCCACCCCTGCTGTAGGATCAAGTCTAACTCCTTGACAGAGCAGGGCAGCCGATTCAGACCCTGGCTCCAGCCTCACCTCCGGGTCCTCCCGACCCTCCAGCCACCCCGTGTTCCTCACAGCTCACAGGCACACCATGCCGCCATAGCTGTGCTCTCTGAGCACGCTGTCCTGGTCTGGAGGGGCACCCCTCGGCCTTGCTTGGCCGGGGGGAAGGTAAGCCTGGATGTCACCTCCTTGAGGAGTCCCAGGCTGGGGAGTGGGCTCTAGGCCTGGACGCCTGGTCCTGTCGTGAAGCCCGCAGGAGGTTTCTGGGATCAGGTGACTCGTTCGTCCTGCTTTGAACATTCTGGTTGCTTGCCACCTTTGAGTAAAAATAGAGCTGAGAATGACTGAAGTGAAACTCCCCCTTGGCGTGCCAGAGAGCAGAGGTGGGGGCCTTTGGAGGGAAGGTGTGGGGGGGCTTTGAGGAGCCAGGGGGTCCCGAGGCCATCTGCTTGAGCTCCTGAGAGGTGGCCTTGGACCTGGGCTGGGGCTGCCTGGGCCCTGTGGTCATGCCCTGGCCTCTGAGAGGCCAGCCTGGCCCCTGGTCAGTACTGTTAGAGCTGCTTTCGCTTTAAAGTGTTCTCTCCTGGCGGTGGAAATGTATCAGGACTTCCGGAGGGGTTTCCTTTGGTGCTTCCTGAGTTTTCTCCTGGGCTTTCTGCCTCCGGGTTCCAGCCCCGGCTCCCGGAAGGGTGGTGGGTGCCACCCTGCCTGACCGCAGCCCTCAGGGGGCGGTCCTGGTCCCTGGCGGCCTGCCCTCGCTCTCCTGCATGCAGCCTCCCTGGTACACTGGTTTGGAGGAGCAATAGCTCCCCCTCTCTGGGAAAAACGTCTCTTCCTGTGTGCAGGCTCCCCTCCCGGGGCTGAGGGGCATGCTCTGACTGCAGGCAGGTAATTGAGGGCTCAGTTTGTCGCTCTAGGCCTGGAGAGGGAACAGGGAGCTTAGCCTTCGAGTAATTATTTGCTGGGACAGTTACCTGGGGCAATACAGGTGTGGCAAACGTGGGTTTACCGTTGTTCACACGCAAAAGTAATACAACAAAAAACAATAATACAAGAATAAATCCTGTTTCCCATACTCACAACTGTAAGTCCCCTTTTGTCATACCCTGTATCCTTAGCCGCTTTGAGCTTCATCTTCCCTACCCATACAATGGAATCAACCTCTTCAACCCCACCGGTAGGGTTGTCAAACTCTATAGCCAATAAAAATATAGGATGCCCAGTTAAATTTGATTTTTAGATAACCAACAATTAATTCCTTCCTTCCTTCCTTCCTTCCTTCCTTCCTTCCTTCCTTCCTTCCTTCCTTCCTTTCTCTTTCTTTCTTTCTTTCTTTCTTTCTTTCTTTCTTTCTTTCTTTCTTTCTTTCTTTCTTTCTCTCTCTCTCTCTCTCTCTCTCTCTCTCTCTCTCTCTCTCTTCTCCTTTTCTTCCTTCCTTTTCTTCCTTCCTTCCTTCCTTCTTTCTTTCTTTCTTTCTTTTCTTTTTCTTTCTTTCTTTCTTTCTTTCTTTCCATTTCTTTTTCTTTCTTTCTTTCTTTCTTTCTTTCTTTCTTTTTCTTTCGTGTAAGTACATCCCATGCAAATTTTGGGAAATACTTGTACTAAACACTTGTTACCCATCCGAACTTCCAATTTTACTGGGTCTCTTGCATTTTCTCTGGTGTCCCTATCACCAGATTAAATGGTATGTAACCCTTAGCCAGGGACCCACCTACATGCCCTTGTTCATTTCATTACTTCCTTCTCTCTTCCTTGCTACCCCAACCCCCAGAAGCCAAGCTGATGAGACGTTTCTGTGGCGTTGTCACAGAAATATTGAGATTGTTTTTAGAGGATTGACGCCCTCGAAAATGATGACATGATTAATAGAAAAAAAAGCCAGCAATAGTAGCTGTCACTTACCCAGCACTTGCTATGTCTCCTACATTGTGCTAAGCACTTTCTGTGCATTCATTCCCTTATTCTTGACAACGGTCCTATGAAGAAGACACTTACCTCACACTTACAGGTGGGAATAGAGATGAATTAGGTACGTAACTTGCTCAAGGACACAGCCAGTGGTTGATGAGCTAGTATATCAACCCAAGCCCTCTGGCCCCTGTGTTCTTGCTCTTAAATAGGACACCATGCCGCATCTTGCCTACCAACTGCCACAGTTAAAGATGTAAAGTTTTTTTTTAAGATCAAGGACATGGAAACCCGCAGGGATGGTTTCACAAAGTAGGTGATAACGCACAGCGAGCTCTCCGAGGGAGGTGTGACTTCCTGGGCTCCTCCATCCCCAAGTTCCTTGAATTGAATGGGTTTAGCCAGGCATGAGGAGCTCAAACCAGGGTTTTTATTTTCCTGCCTACCACCCCCCCCCCCAATATCGTGGAGACCCTGGCCGTGTGCCAGCCTGTCACCAGGTGCAGGAAACCCCAATGCATCCCCCAGTCTTCGTTCAGAGACTGTGTACAGTGAGTGTCCCTCACAGGCCGGGGTCCAGGCTTGGGTGAGGTTCATGCCTGCAAATCCCAATGCTAGGCCCCCTGCAGGTGTATGAATTCACACCCAATTGTGCCACAATGAGATGTCTTCCTTCTCCTTGAGAATCTTCATGATCCTCCAGGATAGAATTTTCTTTCCCTTTATAAAATGAACGCATGTAGTTATTAAAGACTAGAAACATACCTAAAAGTAGATGAGAGAAAATCCGTGTGCCATTGCCCCACCTTCTGAGAAGAGCCTTTCTTCGTCTCTGCTCTTCTCTGTTGCCCAGGGTCTGGCCCTGTGGCCCAGAGGTGCAGCTGGAGGCCAGAGCATGACCTTGAACAGCCCCATGGCCCAGCACCCACTCCACATGCTTGTGCCAAGGGGGATG
Source organism: Ia io (assembly GCA_025583905.1). NCBI lineage: Eukaryota > Metazoa > Chordata > Mammalia > Chiroptera > Vespertilionidae > Ia > Ia io. Next base: position 34,326,954 of record JAJQQW010000020.1, read on the forward strand.
AATGGGGAAGAGGGTCTAGCAACCAACAGATGGCATCTTCCCTTCTCTAACGGCTCTTTCAGACAGGGCGAGGGTCGGACACCTGTAGCTTCCCGCCCTCAATGCCAGCGCATGGCCCCCAACCGTATCCTCTCCAGCCCATCCCAGGAGCACAGTCTGGAAGTTCCCGTTGTTACAAGGGCTGCCCCGGCCCTGTCCCAGCTTGTGACTAGAGATGAGTTCCCAGAATGCCATGTGGGCAGCCCTCGTGACTCCGCCTGGCCTGTAGCCCGGATGGCAGTCCTCCCACCGCTTGTCCCTCCCTCCCCCAGGCCCACTTCTCAGTGGTGTGGTCTTTCCCCATTTTCCAAAGGTGAATTCTAGTTCATTCAAAGAGAAACCTGAGCTCTCAGTGTTTGAGCATCATCCTATGAACCAGGAGGTCACGGTTCAAGTCCCAGTCAGGGCACATGCCCAGTAGGGGGCGTGCAGGAGGCAGATGATCAATGATTCTCATCATTGATGTTTCTGTCTCTCTCCCTCTCCCTTCCTCTCTCTGAAATCAATAAAGACATATTTAAAACAACAACAAAGAGAAACCTCTCTGCCTGATGTTTCTACTCCCAGCTTTTCCCAGTTTTCTGCCATTTTCCTTTTCTCCTTGTCCCCTCCCACCAATCCCCAAGGGCTCCTCAGCAAGTACTTGTTGGTAGGTTCACAGAGGCCCTGGATCATCCATCGGGGACCAGAGTCCCCACCTTGGTTACTTACTGCAGAATCCTTCAGAATCCATAGGAAACAGGTGGCACACTCAGCGGGGGGGCAGTTTGGGGAGAACTTAAAAGGGGACAATGACCAAAATGTGGTCAGGTGAGGGGCGGGTCTGGTTCCCACAAGGAGACACAGAGGCGGTGTGAGAAGCTTCCTGGCAGGAGCTGTGACCTTATGGAAGCACACAGCCTGGATGGCTCATAGAGAGGAGTCGAAGGGTGAAGGGGGTATCCCAGCCTCACAACCCCTCCCTTCCTCTCATCTCTGCTGGGGCAAAAAGCAAGGTGGAGAAGCAGGGAGAAGGGACCTGGAGGGGCACATTCCAGGGAACTAGCCCGGATGGCAGTCCTCTGTAGGTAAAATCACTCTCACTGACTTTCCCGTCGGCAAAGTGAAGGTTAGGAATGCCTGTCCCGTGTAGGTCCTGGGGTTGTTGTAAAAATCTGCTAATAGGATGAATGGTGACAATGTGTGTTCAGCATACTGTTGGTTTTTCGTTAATCCTCCCTGAGGATATTTTTGCATTGATTTTTAGAGAGAGTGGAAGGGAGAGAGAGAAACATCGATGTGAGTGAGAGAGACACATCGATTGGTTGCCTCCCGCACGCACCCCAACCAGGGCCAGGGATTGAGCCTGCACCCGAGGTACGTGCCCTTGACCAGAATAGAACTTGGGATCCTTCAGACCTCAGGCTAACGCCCTATCCACGGAGCCAAACTGCTTAGGGCCATTATACCGTTTTATACCATCGTAAGGGATCATTGTGACAGGGAAGCATTCACTGGGTGCCCTTCACAGAGTGAGTCGTACGCATTCTTACTTCTGCTGGGGAGTCTCTGATCTCCAAAGGATGTGTGGGGAAGGGGAGAAGAAATTGCAAAAGCCCAGGTTTGATTCCCAGAGCCCTGGCTTAATAGTTGTGTGGCGCCGGTTGAGTCACGTAATGAGCCTATCGGCAGCAGAGATGCACTCGGTGGGCTGGTTTGGGGTTCCGAGGAGAATGGGTGCTGTTATTACTATCCGCCAGCCCCGTGGTGGGGAGGGGTGTGAGGGGCCTAGCAGGTGTCCTTGGCTCAGTTATAGAGGCTTGACTTCTGGATGAGAGTGGCTTTCTGAGAGGCCCGGGATGGGTGCTGAAGAGGAGGCAAGGTGTGAGGGCCCCTGTCTTTGTGTACCTCAGAAGGGATGGTGTACCGTTGTACATGGTTCTCTGGAAGGCAGCGAGGCTGGCTGCCAGCTGCCCCCTTCTCTTGCCCAAGGCACTTGCCAGGAGCGCTCCCTGGAGGCCAAAAGGGTAACGAACAACAACTCGATCAAGTGACAGTGTCTCCACGGGATGTGTCCCACCTCGGGAGATGTCCGTATCACTGAAGATTGCTGAGAGAATGAATGAACGGATGAATGAATGAGTGAATGAGTGAGTGGTTGTTAGTCTGCATTAAAGGTTTTCCTTAGACCTGGATGTGGGTATTAATTCTATGAGGTTGTGACATCTTGGAGCCTCGGTCTCCTCATCTGTAAATTCGGGACACAACTTACATGGATCCAGCAGTTGCAGGGCTGACGTTTGAATAAACCCAGTTATATGATGCGTGGAGAGTGCTGGGTCCACAGAGGTGCCCATGAAGTGCCACTTTCTGCCCTTGAGCAATACACGTGACCAAAGGCGCTGTGGACACGGGCCCCCAGGGCTCTGTTCCTGACCTGTTTGTGTTCTCCACTGGGGCCTCCCTCCCTGTCTCCAGGCCAGGCCTGCTGTGGGCCCCTCTCCTCTCAGCCCTGAGGGACTTCCTCTCTCGGGAGAGCACCCCCTCCCGGGTGGCAGCCTCACTCACAGGCCTGCAGTTCAGGACAGCATTCCTCATCCCTCAACTGAGCCCAGGCCCTGCCATGGCCCCTAGCTCTGAGGCATGGAGCCCTGGGCCTCCCCCTCAGCTTCATGGACACAGGCCCAGGGGAAAGGAAATACCTCCTAGTAGTAACAGTATTAGCCATTGCTGACTTTCATTGAGTGCTTGCTGTGTGCAGGCCCGGATCCGTTCATTCTCCTGGACCAGGTGTCCTCAAACTACGGCCCGCGGGCCACATGCGGGTGTTTTTGCCATTTTGTTTTTTTACTTCAAAATAAGATATGTGCAGTGTGCATAGGAATTTGTTCATAGTTTTTCTTTAAACTATAGTCCGGCTCTCCAACGGTCTGAGGGACAGGGAACTGGCCCCCTGTTTAAAAAGTTTGAGGACCCCTGTCCTGGACTCACCAGAGGCACGGGAGAGTGGAGGTTCCCTCCTGGTTCCCAGGACTGCGAGCTCCAGGTTCCCTGTACTGAATTCGCCCTTTTCTGGGCCACGGCTAGGACGGTGGCCTTCACTGAACGGGGACCAGGAGACCTGGGCTCTCAGCTACTCCCTGGTGTGTGACCTTGGGCAGGTCCTTGGTGCCCTCAACTATAAAATGTAATAGTTGGACGACACCCTCCATGGTTTTTATTTCTATTTTACATGTGACTACATAATACATACGAAAGAGTATATACAATGTCTGGGTTTGGTTTAATCAAGTCTTACAAAACAGTCATCCATTTGCCCTCTAGTAAGCTTAAGGAGCCCACCGCCAGTCCAGAGACGCTGCCGCGTGCCTCGCTGTATTAGTTTGCTAGTCCAGAGCCACCACGGACTGGGGGCTTACACCACTAGGATGTGTTGTCTCGCAATCTGCGGACCACAAGTCAGGTCCCGGTGTCAGCTGGCTTGGTCCCTTCTGCAGCCCCGAGGGAAGATATGTGCCAGGCCCCCTCCTACCTTCTGGTAGTTGGCTGGCAGTCCTTGGCGTTCCTCGGGTTGTAGGTACATCGCCTTGATCTCTGCCTTCATCCTCACAAGGCATCTCCCCGTTGTGTCTCTGTGTCCAAAGTCCCCCTTTGTATAAAGAAATCAGTCATTGGGTTAGGGCAGTGGTCAGCAAACTGTGGCTTGCGAGCCACATGCGGCACTTTGGCCCCTTGAGTTTTTAGCGAAGGCCAGCTTAGGAGGACCCTAATTAAGTTAATAACAATTACCTACCTATATAGTTTTAAGTTTAAAAATTTTGGCTCTCAAAAGAAATTTCAATCGTTGTACTGTTGATATTTGGCTCTGTTGACTGATGAGTTTGCCAACCACTGGGTTAGGGCTCACCCTAACAAGCTCATTTTAACGTGATTACCTCTGTAAAGACCATATAATCCAAATCAGTCACATTCTGAGGTACGAGGAGATAAGACTCCCAACATATATTTTGGCGGCGGGGTGGGGGGGCACAAGTCAACTCATCACCCTCATCCTCACTGCCCCCCCCCCCCCCCCCTGGCAGACAGAGGTAACCCCCGTCCAGAATTTTGTATTATTCCCTCATTTTCTTTAGAGTTTTCCTACCTAGGTATGTATTCCTAACCAATAAAACTATGGTTTTGCCCGTGATCTATGTGAATAGAATCATAAGTCTTTTTCTGCGACTTGTCTTTTTCTGCTTAAAATTATGTTTTTGAGATTCACCATTGTTTTTGCCTCTAGCTCTAGATTATTCATTGTCAGCGCTGCATAGGATTTCATTATAGGACTGAGCTACAGCTTATTTAGCAGGAATAATGGAACTCCTACATTTTTTGGACAAAACCCACGGTAGGAAAAGAAATTTATCATGCAACACAGCATACACACCATATAGCTCTGAAACAAGCTTCCTAAAACAGTACCCACCCTTCATACGTGAGGTGCGCCTTTTCACTTCATTCCAAAAGGTGGTCTGCCAACCTGACTGCATGAGCACCGGCCGCTCGACCTGCAGTGGCCGAGGGCACCCTGGCTTGGCGGCCCCGTGGTTCTGCGCCCAGCAGGCAGGCCCAGGGCATGGCCCTGCTGCTCTCACCAGGGCTGTCTGCCCGCACGCTCTTTGGCACAAGCCCACTGTGCCGTCTGGTTCTCATCCTTCCATCTGTTGTGACTGTTGGCGTCTCCCTGCTTCTGCTGGGCATGTTGTAGCTGTGGCCTTGCCCTGGTGGTTGTTGCATCTCGAGGGCTATGGCCTGAGAGACCAGACCCCTGGGGACATTAGAAGGGCACGGTAGCGTTACTGATCTGGTAAGGTAGCAAGAGCGAGGGGAGTGTCTGGGACCAGACTGCTTGGGCGCCAAGCTTGGCCACTCAGCAGCTGCGTGACCATGAGGAAGACATAGCATTTCTCTGTGCCTCAGTTTCCTCATCTATACAATGGGGCTCTCAGAGTACCTGCCTTATTGGGAGGATTAAGTGAGTCACTACATGTACTGTCTGTCCACCGGGTGTAGGCCTCATGAGGGCACAGGCTGAGTCTGCTCTGCCTCCAGTTGTGTCCCTATTGCCTAGCACAGTGCCTGGCACATAGTGGGTGCACGTCAGTTACCTGTCCATTAAATGAAGGGAAGCCACCCTTACCTTCCTTGAAGAAATGTCTGTTCAGATCCTCTGCTGGTTTTTAGTTGGGTTATGTGTCTTTTTATTGTTGAGTTGTAAGTTTTCTTTATGTAGTCTGGCTACAAATCCCTGATTAGATATGTGATTTGCAAATATTATTTCCTATTCTGTGGGTTGTCTTCAGCTTGAAGCACAAAAGTTTCTAATTTCCATGATGTCCAATTTAATCTGTTTTCTCTTGTTCTTCGTGCTTTTGGTGTCACCTCAAAGAATCCTTAGCCCAAATCCAATATCAGGAGCTTTACTGCTGAGAACCAATTCCAGCATGTAATAATTACAAGAGTTCCATCAAAAGGTTGATGGGACTTGGGCGGCTCAACAAGGGTGAGCCACATATGTAGTTTACCTGTTGGAACCAGCTAAACGGCACTTCCCCCAAACCTGAATAGGATTGTTTGCTGCCTGACAGCTCAGGGCATTTTATTGCCTCCTGTTGGCCAAACATCTGAACAGCTGTAGGCTATTCCCGAAACTGATAATGCTTCTGTATTCTACCCTTTGATACCTTACCCTTTGAAGTGTATATTTCCACCTTGCCTTGGGACAAATTGTGTTTAATAAAAGCACGGGTCCTTGGTCAAGGTAAGAGTCTTTAGCTCCCTTTAGCTGAAGCTCCTCTGACCCCCAATGCCTTTCAAAACTATCTTTCGTCTCCAGACTCTTGAATCATCTACGCGCAGCCCCTTTCTCCAGAATGCTGAGCCCTTTGTAAGGCTGGGAAAAGAGCCCTGGCACTTTACCTCGATGTTTTCTTCAAAAGTTTTATATTTAGCTCTTAGGTTTAAGTTTTTGATCCATGGCAAGTTAATTTTTGTATATTGTGTGAAGTAAGGGTCCAACTTCATTTTTTTGTAGGTGGCTGTCCAGTTGTCCCAGCACCACTTGTTGAAAAAAACAATTGAATGGTCTTGACACTCTGCCAAAAACCAGTTGACCATACAGAGATGTGCTTATTTCTGGACTCTCAGGTCAACTCCATTGACCTATAGATCTGGAAAGCCACCTGCAGCTCTCATAGCTTACCCTCTCCGCCCAGGTGCTCTCTGCAGCCCCAGAGGCTCCCACAGGACGCGTTGCCAGGACAGCTGTGTGCCTTCTCTCGAGCAGCCCCTGGAGAGAGAGAGTCACTTTCTGCACCTGTCAGGGTGACCACTGGGAGGGCCCAGTGTGACGGGCCCCAGAGGGCACACAGGGGAGGGTTCCCCAGAGGCATACCTTCCCTCCCTCCACCGCAAGCCTGCACATCTCCCAGCGCAGGGTGCAAGGTCCCAGAGCAGGGCCTGTTTGTACTGATGCCCAGCTCCGGATTGGGTGGATGCCCTTGGTGTGGGCCAGGTAGGAGGGAGCATAGGCAGGAAGTAAGTGGCTGTTGGGATGGAGAAGGACAGGGGCCTGCAGGAGGGAAGCACTGGAGGCATCTTCAGCAGGACAGCGGCCTTGGGAGGGAGAGCTCTACACCCATGGGTAGGCGCCCGAGGCCAGCGAGGCTAGTGTTGCCAAGCTCTCTCCCTGGCATAGCTTCCTTCCCTGTTTCCTCTGTGTGTGTGTGTGTGTGTGTGTGTGTGTGTGTGTGTGTGTGTGTGTGTGTGAAGGGGGCGGGGGACTGGGTGACTTGACCTCCCTCCCTTCTGAGTGCTTGTTCCATGAGGTTGCGGGACTTAGATGCATTAAGAGGCCGGGTGGGTCTTGGTCAGTATGTCCTCCGTATAGAACTGTCATCTCACATTGACTCCAGCCCGTAGCTAAGACTTCCCAGGGCAGCCAGAGACCCCGTGGAGTGGGATAGAGAGCTGGGAGGAGGGGGCATGGCGGTAGCCTGGGGACGTTTTCGCTTTAGCTTGCAGGGGGAGTTCCCAATTGATGGGTGCTTTCCTACAGCTACAGCAGAGACGCACCTGTGGAATGCTAAAGAGCTGGGCTGCCTGTGGGCTGAGGGAATGGGGGTGCTCAGCTGGTGGGGTGCTGGCTCAGAAGGTGGGGAAGAGGCCCCATGATAGAGAGGTGCATGGTGCCGTCTCCCACTTCTCCAGATCTAAGGCCTTGGAGATGAGTCTTCCAGAAGTGGCAGCCACTGCAGCGACACATGATTGTTAGGGACCTTGGAGGGGAATCCTCGGCTCCCTTCAGCGCCCACATCCCTTGGATCCAACCCTCAAAGAAGAACTGGGGGGAGAGCAGAGATTTCTGTAGGGTGGGTGCCATCTCTTCCCTCTTCATTTGTCCTCCCCACGGCCCGCCCCTGAGTGGGAACAGAGCTGTTGGAACTGAGTTGGAGTTGCGCACAGCCTGAGAATTGCGTCAGCCCCGCCTGGCAGGCAGGAGCTGGAGCCTGTTGCTATGGTGACCACTAGGCCTCAAACCAGGGAGAAGGATGAGTTAGTCACAGGGTGTGGTTTTCCTGCCTAGTGATGCTGTCATGTGATAGGCACATGATCTGTGAGCCTGTATTCCCAGCGCTTCCCCAGGAGATGTGTCATCGGCTTAGGTGGGCATGATGGGGCAGCTGCTCCAAAAGCCATGTGGGCATCGGCCAGCTTGGGTGTGTGTGACAAAGAACACACGTGGCACCCTGGTCCTTCTGCCTAGCTCAGGGGGCAGAGGGTGATTTGAACAAGTAAACCAGATTCTGGGAAAGGGAGGGGTCCAGGATGCAACGATAACCTGGAACAGCGGGCTGCTCTGAATCCCCAAACCTGCCCAGGCTGCCCCAGGAAATATTTTTTCAACCACTTGACATCATCATCTTGCTAAAGATAACAGGCTGCTTGGCCAAGCGAGCACAGTACCTCTCAATTCATAGCTCTTCTCTCACATTGTGCCTGCAATGGGAAAGAAGGAAAACAGTTCATGTTCCAGCCGCATTACGCACCTGCTGTGTGCCAGGCACTGCACTAGACCCTGCCTCCTCATCTTACCATCCCCTTAGCTCCACACTGGAGTAGATGATGCTGTCGCATGCTGCAGTGGGCAAACCCAGGGAACCCCGAGAGTTGCAGTCATTTGCCCAAAGAGTTAAACCTAAATCTTTGGGCTTCAAGTCCAGCGTTCTCTTTGATTCCAGATGCCCCTATAACCAGCAATCTTTAGGATGTCCAGTGAAGAAACACACCGTACATCTTTCGATGGGAAAAAAACCATGGCGATCTCTCCCCAGAGGAAAACACAGGTCCTGGGTGGGGATTGGTTGACTGGAGATATTTCTGATTTGTGAACAGGAAGCAGTTGGTGAGGTCAGCTCAGGGCATTGACAAAGCCCAGACTTGGTACACAGGCGAGTTTGGGATTCTGCCTGAAGCCCTCCAGGGGAGGACTAATTGTCTGCTGAGTTCTCTGCAGGGAAGGGTTTGGTGAACTGGTCCGGGTCAGATGTAGAACCTGAGGAGAACGAGAGCCCCTGGAAGAGCCTGGCAGTCTTGAGATCTAACTGGCTGAGCTTACGAGACTTGGCCATAGCAGTTAGCTCTCAGGTGCTGCTAGCACTCTGCATGGCCATAGCAGTTAGCTCTCAGGTGCTGCTAGCACTCTGCATGGCCATAGCAGTTAGCTCTCAGGTGCTGCTAGCACTCTGCATGGCCATAGCATTTAGCACTCAAGTGCTGCTAGCACTCTGCTTGGCCATAGCACTTAGCACTCAGGTGCTGCTAGCACTCTGCTTGGCCATAGCAGTTAGCTCTCAGGTGCTGCTAGCACTCTGCATGGCCATAGCAGTTAGCACTCAGGTGCTGCTAGCACTCTGCATGGTCACAGTATTTAACACTCAGGTGCTGCTAGCACTCTGCATGGCCATAACAGTTAACACTCAGGTGCTGCTAGCACTCTGCATGGCCATAACAGTTAACACTCAGGTGCTGCTAGCACTCTGCATGGCCATAGCAGTTAGCACTCAGGTGCTGCTAGCACTCTGCATGGTCACAGTAGTTAACACTCAGGTGCTGCTAGCATTCTGCTTGGCCATAGCACTTAGCACTCAAATGCTGCTAGCACTTTGCTTGGCCATAGCACTTAGCACTCAGGTGCTGCCAGCACTCTGCTTGGCCATAGCAGTTAGCTCTCAGGTGCTGCTAGCACTCTGCACTAGCAGTTAGCACTGGTGCACAGCATGGTCATTTTTAACACTCAGGTGCTGCTAGCACTCTGCATGGCCATAACAGTTAACACTCAGGTGCTGCTAGCACTCTGCATGGCCATAGCAGTTAGCACTCAGGTGCTGCTAGCACTCTGCATGGTCATAGCAGTTAGCACTCAGGTGCTGCTAGCACTCTGCTGCCAGCATGGCTTGGCATAGCAGTTAGTTAAGCACTCATGGTGCTGCACTCAAGTGCTGCTAGCACTCTGCTTGGCCATAGCAGTTAGCACTCAGGTGCTGCTAGCACTCTGCATGGTCATAGCAGTTAGCAGTCAGGTGCTGCTAGCACTCTGCATGGTCCATAGTAGTTAACACTCAGGTGCTGCTAGCACTCTGCATGGTCATAACAGTTAACACTCAGGTGCTGCTAGCACTCTGCATGGCCATAGCAGTTAGCACTCAGGTGCTGCTAGCACTCTGCATGGTCATAGTAGTTAGCACTCAGGTGCTGCTAGCACTCTGCATGGTCACAGTAGTTAACACTCAGGTGCTGCTAGCACTCTGCTTGGTCATAGCAGTTAGCACTCAGGTGCTGCTAGCACTCTGCATGGTCATGGTAGTTAACAGTCAGGTGCTGCTAGCACTCTGCATGGTCATAGCAGTTAGCACTCAGGTGCTGCTAGCACTCTGCATGGTCACGGTAGTTAACACTCAGGTGCTGCTAGCACTCTGCTAAGCGCACCTAGATGAAATTACTCATGTCATCCTCACAGAAACCCTGGGAGTTTGGATGCTGTTATTTCATTTTGAAAATGAAAAGCGAGGTTAAGTGACGTGCCCACGGTCACACAGTGGGTACGAGGTAGAGCTGGGATTCAAGCCCAGGCAGTCTGGCTCCAGAGCATGGGCTCTGGACCAAAATGTTCTCCTGTCTCTGCTCTTCCCTTCTGGAAAGATGTTAACAAGTTAGTTTGCATGGCCCCCACAGGAGTGTGTGTGCACACGTGTGAACGCACACACACACACACACACACACACACACACACACACACACACACCTGTATACCGGCAATGGGAGGGAAGGCTCAGGGCTGCGCTTGGGAGCTTCTGTGTGTTGATGGCTGCACCTGTGCATTGCGGGAGCCCAGGGAGCCCTTACTGTGCTCTTCTTCCCTCCCTGCCTTGTGGCTCCCAGGAGACCGGGTGCCCGCCCTCTCTGGTGTAGAACTGTTACCTGGATTGCTTCCTAAACCCGTTGAAAGGCTCCAGGCTCCCAGGAAGGAGCTCGGGTCTGAAACTAAACGTGGACAGTGGCCCAGGAGGAGCAGGCAGTGAGAGTGGGAGCACGGTTGCCGTGTGTGGGCTGTTCCCTCGTGCCTCTCTCGGTGCGTGGGTAACCTGCGCGCTGCCCACACGATGTGCAGGTGCTTACAGCCCTGAGAAGACGTCAGCCAGACTGGGCTTCCTCTCGGTGTCTTTCACAGGCCAGGATTGTGGGGACAAATAATAGTAATGACATGAACAGTACAGCCGTTAACATTACCCACTGCATTACTTACTAAGAACAGTGCCTTTCCTTCAGCTAACTCACTTAACTGTCACAAAAGCTCTATGAGCCAGTGTTGTTACTATCCTCTTCATTTTAGAAAGGAGGAAACTAAGGCCCAGAGAAGTTAAGCACGTTGCCCAAGATCACACAGCTAAAACTGGGATTTGAATTCGGGTAGCCTGGCTCCAGAGCTACCACCCCCTGGCTCCAGAATCGGTGCTGTGTCCTTGCATGGCTCCCGGAGGACACCTCCAGCCCCTGAGGCTCTTCTCTTGTCCCCACTTCAGAATCCTGACTTCATTTTCCTGGGAGACTGGGATGTGCCCACAGGTCCTGTGCAGGAGATGTGGCTTCTGGCATCAGCCAAGTCCTGGTTCTCATGGGGACTGTGCCCCTTCTCTTCCACACACATGTCCAGGCATGAAAAGGCCATTTCCAGGAACTCTTCCTGGGTGTAGAGGTAATGGACCTTGACCCCTGCTGCTCTAGCCTCATCCCGCCAGTCTGTCTGCTCACAGGTGGTCCCAATGTGAATACCTGGGGTAAGGCAGGTCCGCCGGCCCTGTGGGCCCTGGTGTGAGTCTCTCTCAGCCTGTCCTTCCTGCCTTGTAGTCTATAGCTGCTCTTGTTTTGAGGTCCAAGTTGAAACGTCTCTTTTCCTTTCCACCCGCCGTTCCTCAGCCCCTGGGCCGTGTCTGGTCCTCAGCTTGATTCTTGGAGGAGGCTGCCTTCCTGTGGGAGGTGAGGCTGGCATCACTTGTTGCCAGGTGGGAGGGTGGAGCTGTGTGGATCTGAGTGGAGGACTTAGAGGTTCTGGGAGGTGAGGGGAAGTTTAATTTTCAGCCGTGATCCCTGGGGGGGTTCTGCATGCTCCCAGAGACATTGCCGTGGCCATCGGTTGGGTGTGAGGCAGGTGGGACTCTGCAGTGAGTGCCCAGGTGCTGCTGGATGGGAAAGGAGTATTGGACTTGGAGCTGACAAATGTCTGGCAGCCCCTGCGTAGGGCAGAGCCAGGCTTGTCTTGTGCCAGGAAGTTGGCAGCAAAACAGAAAGGAGCAGTGGAGGTGGTACCTGCCTTTGTAACTCAGAAGGTTAACTCCAAAGCCATTTTTGGAAGCGGAGAGGGCTTCAGGCCTGGTTGAGTCCCCTTGCCCCCTGCTAATGCCCATGAAAGAGTTTCTGTCTCTGGTATTCCCTGTCTGCCTGCTTTAAAAAAAAAAAAAAAAAGAAAAGAAAAACGTCTTATATTTTATTCTATTTTTTAAATTGTGGTGAAATACACATAATTTAAAATAGTAATCATTTTTAAGTATGCAGTTCACTGGCATTAAGTATGTTCACATTGTTGTGCCACCATCACCACCATCCATCTCCAGGACTCTTTTCATCTTGCAAAACTGAAACTCTGTGCCTATTCAACTCTAACACCCCCTTCACGCCCCCACCCCCAGCCCCTGGCAATTATCATTCTACTTCCTGTCTCTGTGAATGCGACTAAGTATCTGATATAAGTGGAATCATAACATCGTTTTGTGACTGCTTATTTCACTTAGCGTAATGCCTTCAAGGTTCATCGGCATTGTGGCTCCTGTAGAATTTCCTTCCTGTTTGAGGCTGAATGGTATTCCATTGTATGCACAGATCACATGTTATCTCTCCATTCATCAGTGGACGGTTTGGGGTGCTTCCACCTTCTGGCTCTTATAAATAATGCTGCAACGAACATGGGTGTTTCCCAGTCTCCTTTTGGGCTTACTTCACACATCAGCCATAGGCCGTCCTTGGATCTTGGGCAGGGATGGGCCCACTGACTCAGCCCCAGGAGAATGGGTAGGTCACCAGACGAAAGCATGGCCCTCTGGTGCCAGCTTCTACCAAACCCTAGCCAAGGACGTTCCAGATTTCCTTCCCCATCAGCCCTCAGAAGAAGTTGCCGGGTTTCTGGTCCTCTCCTGAACAGGAGGAGGATGGCTGCAGTTTGCCGTGAGTCCGGCATGGGTGGTGGTAAGAGAAAGGGGCTGTCATGCATTGGGATGTGCATGGGGAGCTTCTCTGAGACGGGCTGGCCGGCTGACCTTACGTGGAGGAGTTGGGGGCGGGTTAGGGTAGGCTGGTTATGCTGCAAAACCAACTTAGTCTTGAAATCCCCACGTCTTAACATCAGCAAGGGTCACGGCTTGCTCACACCTGTCCATCCCAGGTGAGCAGGAGCCTCTGCCCCACTTGTTCACGCGCGGACCCAGCCCAGTGGAGGCTGCACCATCTGGAATCCACAGCCTCCGAGGTCATGCAGCAGGGGAAGACCGAGAATGGGGAGTGGTGCGTGAGGGCTGACCAGAGGAGTGGGAGTCTGAAGGTGTCAGGGCCTAAACGGGGGTGTCTGTGTGTGTGTGTGCCTGTGTGTGTGTGTGTGTGTGCGTATATGCATATGCATGTGCACGTGCGCAAAGGGCAGAAGTGACCTGGCCGGGCGAACATTGCCTTCCCCTAACTCAGCCCTCAGCCGGCTTTGCACCACCTCAGAGGAAAGGTGACATTTTAGGAAGAGGCCATTGACTTGGGGAGGTCCTCATTTTTTTCAGTGGGTGAGAAAAGGAAACTGGACCGGCCAAACCACTGATCCTCTGGAGCTGGGGGCAGGGGAGAAGGACATGAATTTTGAGGCGCCCTCTAATGGCCCTGTTCAATAGTGGGATTATTTTTAAGGTCCCGGCAGCTTGAGCTGAATGTCAGCAAATCCTGCCTGATAGCAATGGCAGCGGCACAGGGTGTTTCTGTGGGTGTACGTGTGAAGGGGTGCAAGCAAGTGCGAGTTGGGAATGTCTTGGCCGACTTCTGCAGAGAAGGGGATGTCTTAGCTGACTTCGGCAGAGAAGGGGATGTCTTAGCTGACTTCGGCAGAGAAGGGGATGTCTTAGCTGACTTCGGCAGAGAAGGGGATGTCTTAGCTGACTTCGGCAGAGAAGGGGATGTCTTAGCTGACTTCGGCAGAGAAGGGGATGTCTTAGCTGACGTCTGCAGAGAAGGGGATGTCTTAGCTGACGTCTGCAGAGAAGGGGATGTCTTAGCTGACGTCTGCAGAGAAGGGGATGTCTTAGCTGACGTCTGCAGAGAAGGGGATGTCTTAGCTGACGTCTGCAGAGAAGGGGATGTCTTAGCTGACGTCTGCAGAGAACCTGAAGCCACTTGGCTCTGGGGTTGAAGGGAGCCCCTGGGATGGAGGGCAGGGGTCACAGATTCTGACCCTGGATGCCACCAACGTGCAGGGCAGCTTTGAGAGTCTTATTGACCTCTCTGGGCCTTCTATTACTTATCTGTTCTCTGAACTGTCCCTTCCTACTTCTCAGCACTAGATTGAGAGTCATTTAATTTTTCATAAATACCCTAAGGACTCATGAAACCACATATGGGAGAGGGGCTCGGAGGAGGCCATGCATCCCAGGCGAGTGATAAGTGGGATTGGATTCGAAGGTCATTGTCATAATGGTCCTTTGATTCTCCCTCCTCATTGCCTCCTGGCCGCTTCCCCTTCAGCGAGCATTTTTCACCAGCATGTGGGGCAGAGAAGAGCTGAACCTTAAATCACATCAGTCCCGGGTCATTACTTGTTATCAATTCATGGTGGGTCAGAGGGGAAGGAGAAGGCAAGTTAAAGCTGTTAACTCGAATAAGGGTTAGGATTCCTGTAGGATTTGTCAGACTAACCTCCCAGCCCCAGACGTTAAATAATTGAATTGGTTGCTATGGAAAGAAATTAGGAGGAGTTTTTGGGCCCAGTCGGACAGTTATGGAGCGTCCGCTCTGTGTGAATACTGTCCTGAGTGCCCTGAATAATAGGCAGTAAATAGAAAAGGGCTGTCCTTGCCCTCCAGACTCCTGACATCTAGTGGGGAAGCCATGATATACCAAAGGCCAGGTGAATGTGAACTTGACTTTGTAGAGGAATTTTCCTTTTTGTCTGCTTGATGGAATGCTGTACTGTTGGTGGAATACTCTTGTCCGGTGTCTCTCTCCTTGCTCTGCAGAGCAGCCCTGTGGAAGGGGCAGGGCAGCGGTGTCATCCCGTTTACAGTGAGAAAAGAGGAGGCGCCCCAGAGAATGAGCAACTTGCTGGAAGGAAGTCGGCAGAACTGCTGGTCGTAGAGCTGGGGTGCCGGGTCTTGCTTGGGGTCTGTTCCTATCACTGTGTCTGGCACATAATGTGATGAGGAGATGTTTATTGGATGACTGACTATTGCTCATTTACTCATGAAATAAACTCTTGTCCGTTCTGGCAAGGTCATCTGGCCATTTGCACCAATATTCCTATCTATCCAGTGGGCATGTAGCTACCTTTCCTACAGTGTAATTCGGGGAATGTTAGGCCCCTCTTGCTGGGTAGGAGATTCTGTCAAAGTACAAAAAGCCATGAACTTGACCCAGAGAGCGGGCTTTAAGCTGTGGCTCAGTTGTTTGTCAGCCAGGTGGCCGTGGACAAGACCCAGGACATGTCTGAGCTTCAGTTTTCCCTGGTGTAAAGTGGGAGCGTACTCTCTACTCTGCCATCCTCCCTGGGTTGTGCGGAGGAAATGAGATCCCCGCTGTGGGCTGCTGTGCACACTGTAAAGAAAACACGGTGCAGATAACAGCGTTTCTGACGCTACTCTGAGGCCAGAGGCGGATGCAGCCACCTACCCTTCTCCCCAGGGCCCGCTGCCAGGCCCCAGCCTCTCGCCCACCGCCTCTGCCCCCGAGGCAGATATCCAAGACCTAGGATTCCTTTGTTTCAGACGTTGGAGCCCGGGCTTCTCCTGACGGCCACGGCCACGGCCACGGTCTCTGCCTCCCTCCCCGAGGGAGCCTGGAGGTAGAGAAGCGATCTCATCTCCATAGCAACCAGGGAGGCTGAGCCCAGCATCGGGGCGGAGCCAGAACCCAGCGCGCCAGCTACATGTCTGCATCTCCAGGAATGAGCAGCGGCGGCATCGCTGCCCTGTCATCCAGTTGTCCCTTTGCTGAGTTCATTTCCTTGCTCCAGGCCTCCCTGAAGGCCTAGCGGTGAGGGGAGGCCATCCTGTGGTCCAGGCGGCTGCTGTAGGCCAAGGCTGAGGGCCCTGCGTGGATGGGACAGGGGCAGCCCTCCCTGCCTGCCCCTGTTGACCATCAGAGGAAAGCCCTTTCTGTCCACCTCCTGGCCTCTTCCCAGGCAAACCTCCAAGTCCTTCAAGACTTAATTCAAACCCTGCCTCTTACAGGAAACTCGCCGGTGTCTCTCATGTGGCCCTGCTGATGGCTTCCTGAGCTGTCTCAGAGTTTAGTTTCACTCGACCTCAGGGTCCTTGTCTTAAACTGGTGGTTCTCAGCTTCACAATACGACATGAGAGTCGCCTGCTGCCCCAGCCACCCCACACCAATTCAATATGGGTCTCTGGGTTGGGAGCCAGACACCAGCAGCTTCCAAACTCGCCAGGGGATTCCAGTACACAGCAAAGGTTGGAGCGGGTGTCTTCAAGTTAAAGATTTAAACTATTCCCTGAACCTGGCCAGTGTGGCTCAGTGGTTGAGCATCAACCCGTGCACCAAGAGGTTGCCAGTTCAATTCCTGGTCAGGGCACATACCCAGGTTGCAGGTTCAGTCCCTGGTGGGAGCTGTGCAGGAGGCAACCAGCGGATGTTTCTCATCGATGTTTCTTTCTCCTCTCCCCCCCGGCCCCCCCCTAAAAAATCATTTAAAAAGCACACATATTGAAACCATTCCCTGATGCCTACTGAATGTAGGCTGACCAATGAACAGCGGAGTCTGCTGATGGAGGAAGGCCTTCAAGCCCTGGTTTTGTTTTTTGTTTTTCCAGGATGAGGAGACTCCCAAGAGCACTTACTGCTCATGAAGGGGACCAGGATGGGAGTGATAATAGTTGCTGTTTATTTAGTGTTGGTCCTGAGCCAGGTGCCTTACATTGCATATATTTTCTCATTGCAACTCCACAAAACACTCGTAAGGTATAGTCATTATGAGTTAGCCCCTGAGCTGTTCTCCCACGGTCTCCCTCCCCCACTGCCATCATCCGTTCTAGGGCAGAAGATACGTTATCACCTAACATCATCCTTTGTACCACTCCTGTTTGGAGGGCAGGGCCATTCCGTACCTAGAACTTTATCCTGCACTCACAGGTTCTTAGTGTCCAAGAAGAGGTTGGAAAGATCCCCCAAACCACCTCCCCCCAAACCCCCTCAGCATCTGTTTTGGGGTTGGGGGTACCAGGGTGTATTCTGGCTGTGTCCCTTGGTCATTGGTGCCAGACAGTCCTGGGAGAAGGTTGTAAACAGCTCAACATCTGTGTGCCTCCAGCTGTTCGGGCACCCCCTTCTCTCCCTTGGGCCTGTCAGAGCTTAAGATGGTAGAAATGAGGGTGGGTCATTTGGGTTTTAACCTCACCGCCCCTCCTCCCCCCACAGGCCAACTCTTCACATTGCCCACAAGAGCATGTCTCCATGGTCTGTCATTGTTTGGCTCAGATCTTGTCATCTGGCATGGGCTGCATCCCTTACAGGCTTGGAATAGATAGCCCTGTGTTCACATGTGGCTCCAATCTGCGTGACTCCTAGGAGATCCGGAGGCCATGGGATTCCACCTGCATTGTAACTCAACAGAGGAACGTATGCATCAGGAGGAGTTATCTAAAAGTTAGAGAGATTCGGCAATGATGTAGCTGGCAAGACCCTGCAGCGGGTATGGTCCCGATCAGTGGTCCCCACTGGGTCCTGCCTAACTCTTCTCCTGACTCGGGAGGCCCTCGTGTGCTGGTCTGTGCCCACTTCTCCAGCACTGCCTGCCCCCTCACCCTCCTGCTCACTCAGTGTTCTAGCTGCGTGGCTATTTATAGGCCTTCCAGGGGCCCTGCTGTTTCACACTTTGTGCCTTTGCCAAGCCTCTTCTCTGTTGCCTAGAACTCTGCTCATGTCCCCCATCTGCCTGGCAAGCACCCACACATCTTTCAAGATGCAATTAATTATATTAATAATAGCAGCTGAGATTTACTGGGCGCTTGCTGTGTTCTAAGCCTCTGTGTGCGTTATCCGGTTTGATCCTCGAAGCATCCCTGTGTGCTCAGTCCCTTCGTCACCCATTGTCACGTTTAACTGTTGACTATCCGTTTATAAGAGGCTGCCTGGTGCCAGGCATTCCCCTGAGCATGAAGAGGTTAGACAGGGATAGAGCCTGGATTGGAACCTGAGCCGAGTGACCGGCATCCTTGCTCTTCGCCACAGCAGCACAGCTCCTCCCTTCAAGTATCGCCCAAGCCCTTCCAGCCATCCCCTCCCCCACACTGTTGCCCACTCCCTCCTCTCTGCCTCGCCTCTGAGGTACTTCTGTCTTAGCCTCTAGGATGTTTTGTTGCTTATTGGACGGCCTTTCTCTACTGGGCTGTAAAGGCATCACGTGGGAATGTGTTCGTTTTAAGTGGCAGAAAACCCAACGTACGCATAGTGGGCTTGTGTTTCCCACTTAGCGAGGAATGAGATAGGCTGTTTGTAGCGTGGCTCAGCACCTCCACAACGTCAGGGAAATGGCTCTGTTCCTTCTTGATCATTTCCTCATGGCAGCGATATGGCCACTGCAGCTCCTCCCATCATCGCTGAGTTCAAGGTGGCAAGTCCTGTTTTCATTAGCAAAGCAGAGGCCTTGCCAGAGGTTCTGTTCTCCTTGGTTCTCACTGATCAGAACAACTCTGAATATTTGTTTTAATCCTTATGGATTTGATAGAAAAAAATGCAAAAAATAGAAGTTTGATTGTGTGTGTGTGTGTGTGTGTGTGTGTGTGTGTGTGTGTGTGTGTGTCTGCGTTTGTAGTTCTCTTTAATTTTCTGTATATTTCTCGAACTCATTTAGAAAGTTGAGGTATTCATCTTTTTCTCATTGATTTGCAAAAGTGCTTTATGTATTCAGGAGACAGGAGGTTCACAGGAGAAGGATGCAACTGAGCTGGACTGGAAGGCTAAATAGAATTTCACTGGGTGGACAGGGGTGGAGAGTGTGTGCTAGGTATAGGAACAGCATGTGCAAAGGTATAGGAACAGCATGTGCAAAGGTCCAGAGGTGGGAAACAGTGTTGTGTGTTTGGGGACTGTATTAATTTCATAGGGCTACCTTAAAAAAAAAGAGAGAGAGAGAATCACAAACTTGGTGGCCCAAAACAACAGGAATTTATTTTCTCACAATCTGGAGGCCAGGAGTCCAAAATCCCAGTGTTGGCAGGGTCGCACTCCCAGCCAAGGCTCTCGTGGGAGAATTCTTGCCTCTTCCAACGTCTGGTGACTCCATGCATTCCTTGGCTTTGGCAGCATCACTCCAATCTCTGCCTCCATCGTCACATGGCTTCCTTCTGTGTGTGTTTTCTCCCCTTCTGTTGCCTATAAGAACACATCATCAGATTTAGGACCCAATGAGTTCATCTAGGACAGTGGTAGGCAAACTGCAGCTCTCGAGCCACATGCGGCTCTTTGGCCCCTTGAGTGTGGCTTTTTCACAAAATACCACGTGCGGGCGCGCACGTACAGTGCGATTGAAACTTCGTGGCCCATGCGCAGAAGTCGGTTTTCGGCTCTCAAAAGAAATTTCATTCGTTGTACTGTTGATATCTGGCTCTGTTGACTAATGAGTTTGCTGACCACTGATCTAGGATAATATTTCAAGGTCCTTAACTTAATTACACCTACAGAGACCCTTTTTTTCCCAAATAAAGTCACATTCACAGGTACCGAGGTTAGGATTCAGATGTATACATTTGGGGGCTACTATTCAACCCACTACAGGGACCTAGAAGATGTCTGATATTACAGGGCAGCAGAATATGACCTTGTAAAGATAGAGTCAATGACCATGAAGGGCTTTGAACTGAGGAGTTGGTGCTGTACCTTGAAGTGAATGGGGAACTGTTAAATTTTGAACAGGGGAGAGAGTGTTGGAATTGTCCACATAAGCGTTGGTGAGGGTAGAGAGGAGGATGAAGAGTGGGGATAGTTCGGGGTGTGGGAGATGAGGAGCAGGAAGAGGGAAGAATCTGAAATGTCGCCCGGTTTCCCACATGAGTGATGTGGCATAGAAGGTAGAGATGTTCGGGAACCAATCAGACGGGTCTGCCACCCAGACCTCACCCTGGAATGTAAATTAGATTTGGGAGAGGGAGCAAAGTAGGAGTGGAGTGACAGGAGCCCGGGGATCACCAATTTCCCCCACTACCTTATTATGAATGATTTCAAACATACTTAAAAGTTTGAAGAATTGTATAGTGAACACCCACATACGCTCATCCGGAGTCTGTAATTACCGTTTTTCTATACTTGCTTTATCTCACACCCATCCATCCCTCTGAACATCACCAACCCATCTTACTTTTCATGTGCTTCAGAGTAAGTTGCTGACATCCGTGCACTTTACTTCAACACATAAGCATGCATATCATCAGCTAGAGTTCAGTATTTAGTGAAATGTACAACTCTCAAGGATACTGTTTGATGAATGAATCCACCTGTGTACCCCAAGTCTCTGTCAAGGTACAGAACATTGCCCTACCTGGTTTGGCTCAGTGGATAGAGCACTGGCCTGCGGATTGGAAGGTCCCAGGTTCGATTCCGGTCAAGGGCACATGCTCGGGTTGCGGGCTTGACCCCCAGTAGGGGGCATGCAGAGGCAACCAATCAGTGATACTCTCTCATCATCGATGTTTCTATCTCTCTCTCCCTCTCCCTTCCTCTCTGAAATCAATTTTAAAAAAGACTTTTTAAAGATACAGAACATTTCCATCACCCAGAAAGTTTCCTGTGCTCCCACTCCCAGAGGCAACCACTATTTTTACTCTTTTTCAACCATAGATTAGTTTTGCCTGTTCTGGAACTTCATATAAGTGGAACCATACAGGATATGCTCTTTTGTGTCTGGCTTCTTTCGCTTAGTGTGAGAGTCTGTAAGAGTCATTTCTGTTGTTGCATGTATCAGCAGTCTGTCTCATTGCTGAGCACTATTCTATTGTAAGGGTATATAAGGAATACCAATTTTTTAATATATTTTTATTGATTTTATAGAGAGAGAAGAAGGGTGAGGGACAGAGAAACATTGATGAGAGAGAACCATTGATCGGCTGCTTCCTGCATGCCCCCTACTGGGGATTGAGCCCAAAACCCTGGCATGTGCCCTGACCAGGAATTCAACTGGAGACCTTTCAGTGTATGGGATAACGCTCAACCAACTGAACTACCCCGGCCAGGGCAGGAATACCAATTTTTAAAGTGTGGGCAAAGAGTCTTAGAAGGAAAAGTGAAGGCAGTAGGAAAACCATCTGGATCAGTCACAATTAGGTTTGACTGCATAGAACATAAAAACTAAATGGCAGTGGCCTAGATAACGGGTTCTTTTTCTCTGTCATGTAAAATAGGTCCAGAGGTAGACAGTCTTGTGGTGATACGGTGGTTCATTGTGCCATCGTGGGCCCAGGCTCCCAGCTTTCTATTCGGCTATCTTCAGGGCTGGCTTCTATCACCTCATGGTCTAACACGCTTTCCAAACTAACAACAGAAGGAGGAAGTATGAAGAGGACCAAAAACAAACAAACAAACAAAACACGACTTTCAGCCAAAACAACCTCTTTTAGCAGCCTTTCTCAAAGCTCTACCCATCTCCTTAGCCAGAACTTAATCACGTGGCCCTTCCCAGTAGGAAAAGTAGTCTTGTAGCAAGACACTGGGCACACGGCCACCCTAAATATAATGGCACTTACGTTACTGGGAGAGGGGATGGATGTTGGTTGTCATCAGCCTCCTGTGCCTTCTTTCTTTTGAGACCTGGTGGCCAAGCCATGGTCCACTCACCATTCCCAGCCGTGGCCTCTCATCATCGGAAGCCCATGCTTGGCAGGTTTCCGCCCTCCCACCTCCCCAGGGTCCCTTCCTTCTCTGACGATTGTTTTCCCTGCCTTTCCTGCATTGCTTTTCCTGGTGGGGGTCTCCTGGGTCCCTGACCCTGGGCTGTCGGGATGTATGGAGGGTGCAATGAATGGGGACATTTGCAGAGACTTCTGGGGGCACTTCCCTCCACTCCTGAGCCTCCCGCTCCTATAGCTAGCACCTCAGCCCTCAGTTACCTCTCCTGTTCCTCTTTGGTCAGCCTCCCCTGACAAGGAGGGCCATAGAGGATTTCTCTGAAAGGTTAGGGATATTCAGAGGGAAAGAGATGGCATCTGGAGATAAACCGATAGACCTGGGTTCAGATCCTTTCTGTGATCTTGTCTGTAAGTTGGGGAGTTGGGGATAGTAAGAGCAGCCTCACAGCTGTGGCTGGGGGATGAGAAGAGCAGGAGATGCAGGTGCATGGATGCCACTCTGATGAGGCTGGATTGTGTACACATGGGGGAAGGCTAGCAGAGACCTTCCCGCCCTGCTGGGGCCCCGCCAGCTGCAGGCTGTGTGGTAGAGGTGAGCTATGCCACCTTCTCTATTGTCCTCTCTACCTGTGCCCTGGGGAAAGGTCCTGAGAGTCAGGGAGCTGGTCCTGTGACCCCTGGGAATTGGTCAGCATATAGGAGGGTCAGTGTGGCCTGCTGGAATCTGAACTGCTGGCCAGGCCCGGGTTCACCATCACTAACACTCCTGGCCTTGACTCCAGGAGTAACAGGGCAGCCTGGAGAGATGACAGGTGAACATGATGTTTCATTTCCTCCTTGTGCTTTTCCAAAGTGAGTAGGTCTCCGCAGCCAGCCAGGGCCCTCACAGCACCAGCCTCGGGCAGACTGGATGCTGTGGCTGCTGTTTCCCTCTAACCCCTGGAAATAGCAGAGTTGGTTCACTGCCGACCAGCCTCAGCCATAGGCCCTGTGTCCTCCCGGGAGGTGGAGCCTGTCTCCCGGGTACGTGGCCCTCACACAGCTCAGCGGCCAGATCACTAGGTTCTGTGCTTCTTCACACGCGTGCCTATCCTGGGAAAAAAGGAATAGCCATGTCCCTTGACAGCTTAATGGGCTGTCAGCACAGGGACTGGAGAGGAAGTCGGCGGGGACAGGTGCAGCGAGGCTGGGGAAGCTCTCAGCTGCCAAAGGGCCAGATTGCACGGAGGGTGGCTGTGGCCGGGCGCCTGGTGACCTGTTGACACCATTCTCAGGCTGCCGGCTGCCCCGGGGCCTGGTGTTAGGACCGAGGAAGAGGAGTGGGCCCCAGTGGAGAACTTGGCTCAAGCCTCAGACCTGAGACGGGGCAGTGCGTTCCTCTGCTCATTCATTCTCTTCGCACACATTTCCCGAGGTCCTGCTGCGTGTCGGCCTATGGGCGCTGGGCACACAGTGATGATGAGACACCCAGTCCTGCCCCAAGGGATTAGGGACACATGGGCAGGACCCACAGGGCCACTAGGAGGCCCTGAGCTGTAGGAGTTCTGAGCTGGGGCGCCAGGGAGCACATCCCAGAAGAAGTAATATCCGAGCAGACGATGGGACGGGCCCAGCCAGGGACTGGGAAGGGGGGTACGTGGGAGGGCCCCTCACTCTGCCGCAGGAGAGACCCCCACTGGTGGGGTTTGACCAGAGGCCTTTCTGAGGTCCTGCCCTGCGTCCCAGGGCGGGGGTGCCTGTGTGTGGGCTCTGGAGCCTAAGTGGTGCTGGCAGCCAGGGGGTTACAGCTCGAATCCCCTAATCTTTTCCTCCCTCCTTCTCCCAAGGAAGCCTGCATTGAAATTATAGAAAAGCTGGCTTTTAGGAGTCTGTGCTCCATCGTGTCCCTGCCAGGCCTCAGTGCTGCCTTCTCGCCCACGCTCTGCCAGCCTTGGGCCCCGTCCTGCACGAGGCCTTGTTCAGAGGGGTTAGGGCTCCCTTGGGTGCCATTCCTCAACGCCCCACCCCGACCTGCTCCGCGCCCCCTCTCCCAGGGATCTGGCTCAGCACACAAATGGTACCTTAGGAGGAGGGGCCCAGGAAGTGACATCGCTGGGCCCGCCCCCACCTCCTTATTCCCTATAAAAAGCAAAATGGTGACTCAGAGAGGAGAGTTGGAAGCGTCCTGCCTCCTGCTCCCACTGTTAATTCTTAAGACTTGGAATTAGGCAGGAGGCAAAGGAAACAGCAGCTTGAAATACGCAAATACGCAGCTGACATGCTATTAAGCAGGTGGCAACAGCGAAACCGCTCCTCCCTGGCTCCCAGCAGCCCCTGAACTGCTGGCGCTCCCCAGCCCCGCACAAGGGTCCGGCCCCCTGTGCGGCCCCCGCCGGGCCAGGCCGTGGATGCTGCGGCCAGGAGCATGGCAGCCGGGGGCCGCCGCCGGCGCCCACTGCGCTACCAGTCCCTGGCAGCCCTGGTGGAGGACTCTCAATGGCCTTTCTTGTTCCTTGTCTCAGACTTCAGCTACGGGGCAGACGACTACGACGCGGAGGGGAATGAGGAGCAGAAGGGGCCCCCGGAGGGCTCAGAGACCATGCCATACATCGACGAGTCGCCCACCATGTCGCCCCAGCTCAGCGCCCGCGGCCAGGGCGGCGGGGACAGCATCTCCCCCACCCCACCTGAGGGGCTGGCACCTGGGGTAGGTACACCTGCTTTTCCTTCTGGGCTTGGGAAGAGAGGGCTGTGGGGGTGGGGGGTGGGGGGTGGGGGGGATGCAGGCCTGGGTGTCCCCGGCCAGACTCTGCTTGGGATGCTCCTGTGGACCCTTGGCACTGGCTGTTTTGGGTGCCCTCGTCATCTCTTCCCAGTCCTGGAGGCCGCACAGTCTTGGCTCCCCTCCCACAGCACCTGCTGCTCCCTCTGCCGCCTCTACCAGCCATCTGCTCCCCTGCCTGCTGGACACCCTCCCCTCTTCCAGCTTCCCCTTCGGCACCTCTAGCAGGACAGGGCCTTGGGGAGGGCGCAGGCTCTTCGCTCTGGGCCGGGGCTGGACAGTGGCTGCTGTGCCCTGCCGGCTATAAAAGTGCACATGCCCGCTCAGCAGACCAAGGCTGCTCCGTGCTCGCTGTGGGGCGGAGTGAGCGGCTTGGGGAGCATTTCCTGAGGCCCAAGGGCCCCAGCCAGCCCTCTGGAAGGGAACGCACTCTCATGGTGTCCACCTCAACTCTTGCTGACTGACGGGAGCTCTGTTCCAAAGAGAAGCATGCACAGGGAATATTAAGTATGTGCTCTGAGACAAACCCGGGGGCAGAGATGCGTAGAGGTTTGCAATCCTTGTAATTAATGCTGTTCCTGGCCACAGGCACGGGCTCTCTCTGGGCCCAGCTTGTGCGCGTGTGTCTGAGACAAACGAGACAGAGCAAACGAGACAGAAATTCCTGGGGGCTGATATTCTGAAGTTGGGGAGAATCAAAGCCGCTCCTCCATTTGGGCGGCACTTGGAGTGTCTGGTCCTGCGGAGGAGAGGGCTTGCTCAGGTGTTTGGTGGGGGTCCCCTTTCTTCCCTCTAATGCCCCCAAGGAACAGTCGCTGAGATGCTGTGAGATACTTGTTCCCCTCCTACAGAGCCCAGCACCCCTCACCCCACCCTGCAGCCAGCCAGGGGGGGCTACCTGGACTCTGCCATTTTTTGAGACTCCCCCCCTTCCTTTCCTCCCAGCCTCCCGTGGCCACCCTCCACCCCTTTGCCAGCTCACCCCCCTCTTCACACACCGGGGTGGCTGTTATAGCCTTTGGCAACAAGGGCCCTGGCAACCGACTTCCCACTTGGGGGAAGCCACATTGTTGCCATGGCAACGGAGGCCTAGCTCAGTGGCTGCCAGGCAGTGCAAGTTTGGGAAGGGAAGGGTGGGGGCAGGTGGGAGGTGGAGGGGATGGGGAGGGTGTTGGTCAGGTCCAGGCCCCCCATGGCCAGCATTCTGGTGTGTCACGTTGTGGTCCTAGGAAGGGTGGTAGGTGAGAGACAACCGTGTTGGACACACAGGGCAGGATTTTTGCTGCTGGTGGAAGAGAGAGTATTCTGGGACCTGAACTGAGGCCAACCGGGAAAGCAAGGGGGAGACTGGCTTTCCATCGCTGCCTTTAGGTCTCTCATCACAACAGGGCTCAGAGACACTTGCCCTCCACCCCGGGGGACTCAGCTGTTACCCACGGTGAGCAGGTGCAGGGAGAGTTGCTGTAGGCCACAACTCAGGGCCAGGAATGCTGACAGAGTGGAGAACGTGTGGCCAAATAGAGCCACTTGCTGAAGAGGAAACGTGTCTTTGGCATTTCCTTCTCCCCTCCCTGCCTTCCTCCTCGCTTCCTGTCCTGGTTCCTTCTCTCATCACATGACCACCTTGTAGGCGTGCTTGTCCATCAAGTTTTAGATTCCTTGGTGAAAGGTACAGTCAGGTACCTTTCACTCTCCCGTGAAACAGGTCACAGGAACGTGAGAGAGGTCACAGGCATCGTGGGAGGGGCCCCTGCCTGGAGCTCTGAGGCCTCCGGCAGTGACTTCCTTCAGCTTGTGGTTGCCCATTTTGCTTGGTGGCTCTCGAGGGAATAACTTGGTTTGAGGACTTTGAAATCCATAGATGTTATGGTGACAGCTGACTGCAGTGCTTGGGAACCAGAGGGCTGAGGTGAACACCATTGGCTGGAAGTCATGCAAGACAGGGGAGGGAGCATCTGCCTAGCTTGGGGAGCTAATTGGAGATTCCAGCCCAATGCACCTCCTGCCTCCCACCTTCCCTCCTGGAGTTGCATTTTTTTGTCCTTTCTACTGTGTCTCTGGCCCCATCTAGTGGACTCAGCAAGTATTGCTATTTACATTGCGGTACTGGAGAGAGTTGACAACTTCTTCCTGTGTACTTTGGGGAGCAGTTCAAGTTTTTTTAAAAAAGGAAGAAGACAAGGAGGAAGCGGAAGAGTGAAGAGGGAAAAGAGAATAAGAAAGCAAGCCAAGGTTGCTGCTACTTGGCTCAGCTCATTTGGCCACGCAGGTCCCCTCCCGGCCAGGCTTCCTGTTGGGGCCTGGGAACCCAGGGGACTTTTAGACCAAATCAGATGATCGTTCTAGCCTCTGGCAGTGGGGCATTCCACACCTAAATATGCCCTCACCTTGTGCCTGGAAACCCAAAGTTTGGTCTTTGTGTTAATCAGGATTCTCCAGAGAAACAGAACCAATAGAATACAAGAAAGAGAGAGAGAGATTTTTATTATAAGGAACTAGAGGCCCGGTGCGTGACATTTGTGCACTGGAGTTGGGGGGTAGTCCCTCAGTCTCGCCTGCACCCTCTCGCAGTCTGGGACCCCTCGGGGGATGCCCGCCTAAGCCTGCTCCTCAGTCAGACATTCCTCTCGCAGTCTGGGGCTCTCGCAGCCTGGGACCCCTTGCTCCTCCTTACCTCCCGCCACTGCCACGGTTGCTGTGCTCAACAGCCCTGAGCCTGGCTTCTGGCTGAGCGGCGCTCCCCCTGTAGGAGCATACTAACCACCAGGGGGCAGCTTCTGCATTGAGCGTCTGTCCCCTGGTGGTCAGTGCACATCATAGCAACCATTCGTTTGGTTGATTTGCATATTAGGGTTTTATTATATAGGATTGGCTCACTCGGTTACCGCAGTTGAGAAGTCATAAGATCTGCAGCCAGCAAACTTGAGACCCTTAGCTGATGTATAGTTCAAGTCTGAGTCTGGAACCAGCAGAGCCAATGGTCTTCGACTAGAAAGCCAGTAGGCTTGAGACTCAAGAGCAGCCAATGTTTCAGTCTGAGTCTGAAGGCTGAAAGAGACCTATGTCCCAGCTCAAAAGTCAGGCAAGATGAGTTCCCGCTTACTCAGCAGCCTTTTAGTTCTGCGCAGAAAAGATGTATCCAGTGGCAGTGACCCCAGGAGGCTTACGGGCAGGGGGAAGGTAAGTCAGGGCATTCAGGTTGCCTAGATGGTTTCTATGAAACTGGTTTCCATTGATGTCGGATCTTAGGGCTAAGGGGGAGCCAACAGTCACAGCGTCCTAGCAGGGCTACATGGTAGGGAGGGTGCCTGGGCAGGAATAGGAGGGGACTGCTTACTCTACGCCCTTTTATACTCATTGCATTCCAAGTACTGCCCTATTAAAACGACATAAGACGATCCCGTATTGCCCTGGAGGACAGGATAAGAATAGAGTTAGCATGGGGTAAGACTTGAGTAACTATTAAGGATATTTCAAGTGTTAGACTTGTCTACCAGTGGGTCAGGTAATCCGCTCCCAGGCCCTGGAACGATTCAAGCAGAGGCTGCTGACCGAGGTAGAGAGGAGATTCTCTCTTTGGTAGGACTGTGTGACTTTGGGTTCCCTTTAGCCCTAGGAGCCCACATCATATGTTTTTATAGAATCACCCACCTAACCTGGGCCCTTGATTATTTCCTTGGGAGACCCTTTCCCTCGTCCTGTAAGCCTCCTGGGGTCATCTCCACTTGGCCATATCTGCCCTCCCTTCTCCCTGGTCACTTCCCACTTGGCCATAATCTGCCGTGTATTTTCTGAGCACCTTTTTTTTTTAAAAAAAAAAAAAAAAAAGTTTGTATTGATTTTAGAGAGAGAGGAAGGGAGAGGGAGAGAAACATCAATGAGAAAGATTGGCTGCTCTTGCATGCCTCCTACCAGGGACCGATCCCACAACCCAGGCATGTGCCCTGAGCAGCAATCGAACCAACGGAGCCACACCAGCCAGGGCTAAGCATCTACTTTTTATGGTTCTGGACGCTGGACTTTTTACAAACAGGGCTTGCCCCTTTCCCCTTTGTACACACACACATTCAGCGAGAGAGACACACAATTCCTCTGTTTCAAGGCCATCTGTGCAACAACCTTGAGAGATGTACAAGTCTGAGGGGGGAGTCATGTGACTTCAGGTGGGGCCAATCAAGGAGGAGAGCATGGAGGAGGCAGCCTCAGAGAGGAGGCAGTGGTCTGCCTGGGCACTGGTCAGGAAGGGCATTCTAGGTAAAGGTGTAAGTTCTGGGGAAACCTCTGGAGGTTTAAGGAAAGGAGGATGGTCCGGTATGGCTTGGGGACTGGGCTCATTGGAAGAGGTGGGAGGTGTAGCTGGGAGTGGGCTAGGGCTCCCCGCTTCTGGACTCCCCCACCACTGCCGAAGAAGAAAATAGCTGGTGCCTACTGAGGGCTTGACTCATGTGTACTGCCCTGTGTGTACTAGTCCTCACTGCCACCCTGGAGTTGGTGCTATAATTACCCTCACAGACGAGGGAACTGAGCCCACAGAGGTTCAATGACTTGCTTAGGGTCACACAGCTGGCAAGAGGCAGAGAGAGGACTCAAACCCAGAATCCAGGGGAGTTTTTTGGTTTCGTTTTTGTTTGTTTGTTTTACTATACAAACAGTGTCATGTACTGGCTTATATTCAACATTTGCTTCACGTAGTTGAACTCCACTGAACGATTTTTGGAGTGACTTCTACTACCACAGAGAAAGAAAAGGCAGCGGGAGGAGCCCAGTCATCAGGAAGTGGGTGAATCTGATTCCATCTGCGGCTGCAGCCAACTCCGCCTGCCCCTGGCACTGGCCCATGGAGGTCCATTCTCATTGGCCCAGGGTATACTGAGCTCCAGAAACTCCAGAAGTGGGGCTTGAGCTGCCAAGAAAGTTGAGAGGCAAAGAGGAGGGAGGGAGAAGGGGCTTCAAGCCCAGGACAAGGCCCCAAGGCGAGGCTGTACCTGGTCCTTTCCGGGGATGGCAAGCAGCAGAGGCTGTTGTCAACAATGGGGTCAGGTGAGTCACAGGCAAGAGCCCCGCTGCCCTTGTTTGGGCTGGCTTGGCTTCCTGCTGGGCCCAGGGTGAGCAATGCTGTAGAAAGAGTAATCTGATGTCAGCGGTAGAAATGCCTTGAAGAATGGCCCTGTCACTTCCTGCTTAAAACCCTTCAACGCCTTCCCTTTGTCATGTTGTAACGCTGTCTGGGCCCTACCTGACATGACTGCTTGACCCCTGCCTTCCTCTGTGGCCTCATCACCCATCCCTCCAAGGAGAATGTGAGCCCTGCAAGCTTTGCCAGTTTTGAAACAAAACGTTTGCTCGTTGTACATTCTAGTGCCTAGAACTGTGCCTGGCACACAGTGGATGCTCAATAAATATTGGTTGAATGAATGAATTCTCGCCACCCACACTGAACTCATTTCGCTTTGCCTCACACCCTCCTGTCTGCCCCCCAGCCCCTGATCATTTTGAGGTGTGTTTTAATGTCACCTCCTTCCATCCCTCCCGCTTTGCTCCATCTGCCTGTCTTGGGCTCCCAGAGCTCACTCTACTTTCCCAATCATAGCACTTACCCCACTTCTTTTTTTAACTTCTTTATTTTCCCTGATTACATCACTGGCAATTCTAACTTTACAGAACTGTATAATACAGAAAGTGAAAGTCTGAAGTTCCATCCTACAAAGAAAACTTCCGTTAAGAATTGGTTCTGTTTTATGTGTCTCCTTTTTTTTTCCATGTGAGGTATTTATATAGATAGATACACATAGATAGACGTATAGATATTATGTGTGTGTATGTAAAGTGAGACTGCATTTCATACTCTTGGTACTGTTATGCAATTTGTTCTTATTTTACTTAACAAGTGGACATCTTTGCATGTCAGTAGTTAAAGATACACTCCTTTTTCTTTATGATTATATGCAGTATTTTATTAATGTAATTCACCTAACCAATCCCCTTCTGATAGACATTTGGGCTGTTTCCGGTCTTTTACACGTATAAACAGTGAACATCTTTGTACATAATCTTTGCGACTTTGTAGAAATGTTTTTGTAGAAAATCCCTTAAAGTGGAGTTGCTGAGTCAGAAGGTGTGAACATTTAAAATCACAGTAGGTCTTTCCATATATTCTTTCTGAAAGAGTTGTACCTCAGTGCTATCGTTGTGAGGTTGTGCGCCTCCCCCGGCACTGCCTGTGCTCACAATGCCAGTCTGTCCCTGAGACCGACAGCCCCATGGAGGTAGATGGAGTGTCCTTTTTGTGGCTGTGTTCTGAATGCTAGTACAGTGCCTGGTGCACAGTAGGCAATTAATAAATACTTATTGATGGAGTGGGTAAGGGAATGAGGGGATGGAGAGAAGGCCATGGGGTTGAGGTAGCTATGAGAGTATGGGCTTGCCCAGTGGTTGAGCATTGACCTATGGACCAGGTGGGTCACAGTTCAATTCCCGGTCAGGGCACATGCCCGGGTTGCGGGCTCAATCCCCAGTGTGGGGCATGCGGGAGGCAGCCAATCAATGATTCTCTCTCATCATTGATGTTTCTATCTCTCACTCTCCCTCTCTTCCTCTCTGAAATCAATAAAAATCTATTTTTAAAAAAGAGACGCGAGTGTGGGCTTGGTGAGTGCCCATGGGGGAGTCCACACCCCTCACTCCCCAAGGTGTAGTTCTAGCCACTTCTCCAAGTCCATCACCTGCCCCTTTTCTCTTCTGTCAGCTGAGCTTCCTGGTGTTCCTTACAAAACGTTTTCCTTTCTCGTCTTCCTCCCTTTGCCTGGAAACCCTCCCCCTTTTCAAGATGCTGCTCAGAAGCCACTCTCCTGGGAAGCTTTTCCTCTCAGGCAGGGTTAGTGTCTTTGACCGGTGGCCACGGTGTTGATTAGTGAGGACACTGCCTTGTTTGTTCATGTCTCCTTCACCCCCTAAGGTTGAGAGCATTCTAATGGCGAGGGTCATGTCTCCCAGGTTTGAGTGTTTGTAATGCCAGGCCTTCTCTCTGGGCATGAATGAACGAATGTGTGAACAGCTAGGACAGGCAAGAACAGGAGTCAGAATGGAATATTACTGTGGTTGTACAGGTGTGAGATGCTATAAACCTTGATTTGGGTGGTGGCTTTGGAAAAGGGAAAGAAGGAAGGCCCTGGCCAGTGTGGCTCAGTTGGTTGTGCTCATCCCATGCACTGAAAGGTTGCCAGTTCGATTCCAGTCAGGGCACATGTCCGGGTTTTGGCCTGATCCCTGGTAGGGAGCATGCAGGAGGCAGCCGATCGATGTTTCGCTCTCACATTGATGTTTATCTCTCTCCCTCTCTCTCTAAAAATCAATAAAATATCTTTTAAAAATGAAAAGAAAAGAAAGAAGAACCAAAGGGACTGGATAAAAGGGATGTGGGTCCTGAGGGAAGGAAGATGGCGGCCCCGCCAACAGAAGTGGAGAAGCCAGAAGGGGAAGCTGGTGTAGGGAGGGGGAGGGGCCGATCGGTGTGGCTCTGTGGAGTTGAGGGGCGTGGACGGGACTTCCGAGTGAGGAGATCCAGCGGAACAGCACAGGTGCCACATTCAGAGCTGAGCAAGCTGCTGGAGGTGCCGATGGCGAAGGACTAGCAATGGCCTAGAAATGAAAAGGGCTGAGTTCCTGAGGGCAGAACAGAGGACTGAGGCCTGGGAGGCCTGGGTCCTGAGTGGGTGACCACACGTATAGGAGGCAGGAGGAAGAAGGATTTACCTGCCCGAGTGGTCAGAGGTAGCCCCAGCGCAGTCATGGAAGCTGAGGGACTTGAGAATGTCCTGACTACAGAGGGGTAGAGAGGGAGGCCTCTGATTTTGGAAAAAGGCCATTTAGGGGCCTTTGGAGCGGGCTGCTTCTCTGGAGTGGAGGATCAGGAGCCGGGCTGAAGTAGGTGGAGTGTGATAGACCCAGGGAGGAAGCTCAGGTCCAGGGCTGGCTCTGGGCATTTGCAGGGGAGAGGGAAGGAGCATCCCTGGGACATGTGAGTCACTTCCCCTCCATAGGGTGGGGGGTGTCGGGGGACAGACTGAGGGCATCTGAGTGGAGTCTGTGTGCCCAATGGAGCTGGAAGGGCATTCTAGTTACTCACTGGAATTTCCCGCCGACAGGGATGGGGTGGCGTAGAAATGCCTTGGCTATTCAGGAGCAGCTTGGGAGAGGTCTCAGGGTTAGGGGAAGAAGTGGATATCGGTCTCACCACCATGCTGAAGAGGGACATGGGAATGGAGATGAGGATACTCTAGGACAGCGGTCACCAGCTGGGGGTCCGTGGACCACGGGTGGCCCGTGAGGTCCGGAAGGTTGGCGACCGCTGCTCTCGGAGACTTCTCAGGGCAACGGCCTGCTCCCTTGGGTGAGGGAAGGGACACAGGAGGGCCCCTGGGCTTTTAGGCCCTTCTTCCAGGCCACCTGCCTGTCTGACCATCGGCGCAGCCCCTGCCCTGCACTTGGAGCCTGTAGGATGGGAGTCAGACACTGTGGCACAGAGCCCTGGTTTGGCACACACGTGTCCTGGGGAATGCCAGGCCTGGTTGTTCCCAGGCTCTGGGAATAGCCTCATCCACCCAAACCAAATGAGGAATTGTGGCTGAAAGGGCCCTTCAGATGTGCCCTGGCTATTTATAACCAGCTCGGGCAGGGCCTGGGGAAAACCAGTGAGTGAGAGAGGGGGCGGGGCATGGGGCCGGTGTGCCTCTGTGGAACCCTGTCAGCCCTGAGGGCCCAGAGAGCTACCCCCAGTCCCTTGCATTTCAGATTTCGTGACAGGGAGGAGCCTGTCACTGCTGAGGACAGGTTCTCTGCTCTAATAGAATGGCAGGAACCCCCCCTCCCCCCACCTAGAACTTAAGAGCATCCACAGACCTTGGTGGGGGAGGTGGAATAAGAAATCATGCCCATTCTTTTCTTTTTCCCTCCTCTCTCCTCCTCAACCCTCCGCCCAACTTGGAGGCTCAGCCAAGGGCCCTGTGTTCAGCTGAGGTGCCCACTGGAGAGGAGAGGTGATGATACCAGGTGGGCCAAGGATAGTACACGTTTCCCCCTCCTTTGGAATGCATTTCCATGTGAGGTCCAAAGAGTTTGACTCTTCCCCCTGTGGCCACACAGTAGTTGCCACCTGACGGGGATGTGACATGTGCATAAGGAGGCTGGTGGTAGGCACAAATGTGAAATTGATGGATAGCTCAGACACTGTATCATTAAGAGCCACAGTGGCTGGTCCTGGCAACGGTGTACTGGGAGAGAGAATTGTGAGCTGGAAGCATCAGGAAGATTACAGGGGAATCCCTAGCTGGAGATATGCTTGAGGGGCTGATGGGAGATGGGGGCCAGGGGAGGGGGGCTTGAATGGGGCTGGAGCTTCGGAGCTCACCACCCAGAATCTTGAGTTTTCAGTTGATCTACCTAGTTGGTGGCACCTATTATACAGGCTTATAAAGGTAATAGGTGGGTTGGTAGGGTGTGAAGCTGAATTTGTTTCCAGTGAGGAAAGGGACAGAAGGAATATCAAGGGAATCCCCGTCCCTCTCCCCCTCCCAACCTTCTCTCAAAGAAACAACCAGATGCAAGAAGGCAGCAGCCTTGTCTGTGGGCCTACTTCAGGGCACAGATACGCATTTCATTTAGACCACACCATCGTTTATTTTTTAAAATTAGTTTACTTTTTAAAAATATTTTTTTATTGATTTCAGAGAGGAAGGGAGAGGGAAAGCGATAGAAACATCAATGATGAGAGAGAATCATTGATCGGCTGCCTCCTGGACGCCCCCTACTGGGGATAGAGCCCGCAACCAGGCATGTGTCCTTGACTGGAATCGAACCTGGGACTCTTCAGTCTCCAGGCCAACGCTCTATCCACTGAGCCAAACTGGCTAGGGCTTAAATTAGTTTACTTTCAATATTATTTTGTCTTGGTTTCAGGTGTATAGCCTAGTGGTTAGACAATCGTATACTTTACAAAGTATTTCCCCGATATTTCCAGTACCACCTAGCACCACTCATAGTTACCACAATATTATTGACTGCACTGTGGTTTTTATAAATGCAATTTACCTGTCATCATTTTAAAATCGAGAGGTATCACCTAAGAATCCAGGTTCCCAGCTTCTCTTTAGCAATCCAAGATGGGGCAGCCATCAGCTGGACGGGAGCTGAGTGGCGGTTTCTTCAGTTCACCTGGCCCCCACCTGGCTCATTTTGCTGATTGATCTTATCCACACTGTTGCGGGTGCTCTTATCTACACCATCATGGGTGCTGGAGTTTGCAACCTTTGCCCTAGGTGTTGTGTTGTGAAAGAGTTTTTTCGGGTCCTGCCCAAAACTCCTCCCCCATGAGAGTGGGTGGATGTACCACCTCTGAATCCAGGCTAGGGAACCGGAATGTGCCCTTTACCCTCCGGATGGATTCAGCTTTTGTAACTGTTGAAGCAGCCAAGGGAAGCAGGGGGGGAGAGGGGGAGGACAGGTTTGGCCATAATCCCTGTCCTGGATCACCCTCTCCTGTGGTGCGGGCTCTATTGGGCCGAGCCCCCCCGCCTCCCTTTTTTTTTTTTTTTCTTTTCCAGAGAGGAAGAGAAAAGGGAGAGAGAGATGGAAACATCCATGATGAGAACCATTGGTCGGCTGCCTCCTGCACGCCCCCTACTGGAGGTCGAGCCCGCAAATTGGGCATGTGCCCTTGGCCAGAGTCGAACCCGGGACCCTTTCAGTCCGCAGGCGGAGGCTCTATCCCCTGAGCCCAAACGGCTAGGGCCCAAGGCCCCTCTTGAGGGAAGAGCCCCAGGAGGTGGAACGCCAATCTCAGCAGCATCTGTGAGTAGATGTGGCACCTCCCACTACCCAGGTGGCCCCCGCTGCAGACCCTGGCTGGTACTTAAGTTGCCTTTGGTTTGCGGCTGGCGAGGCAGGTCAGGCCCTCTTTGCACAAAGCCTTGCTCCCCCCAGCCCGAGGTGGGCTGGAAACTGGTTTCTCACCGGCCTCCGCCTCACCTCCGCAAAGGTGTCAGAGCCTGAGGCAGAGGTGAGAAGGGACTCGGGCTTACGGGGATCCAAGGTGACACTGAAGCGGGCCCGGGTGGTCCGCGAGGCTGTGCGGGCAGCTGCGCCCGCGCTCCTCCCCCCGCCGGCTCCCGCCCGGCCCTGGAGAGGGGCTGTAAATAAAGCCTGTCTCTGGGAAGCCGACCTCCCCTTGCGCCCGGCCCGTCTGCGGCCTCCTCGCCCCTCCTCCGCGCTCCAGAAGCCTCCGCCAGCCGGCGGGCCCGGTGACCACAGAGGGAACGGCTCCACCTCGCAAGTCAAGTTGTGCATTTCCTGTGTATTCATAGCAAACGCGGACCTCGGAGCCCAGAAAGGGCGGGATCGCCGGGGCCGGCGGCGGCGGCGGCGGCGGCGGCGGGGCGCCGGGACCGACCTCGCGAGCGGCGGCCGGGGAGCGCGGGGCCCCGCCTGCGCCCGGCCCGCGCGCACAGCAGGAAGGGCCCGGCGGCCGCGCAGGGGCGCCTCCCGCTCCGCCCGCGCGCCTTCCTGCACTGACAGCCCTGACATCGCGGCGGCGGGGAGCGCTGCCGGGAGGCGGCCGAGGCCCACGGGGCTGCCCCAGCGGACCCGGTTCCCCTTTCTCAGGGCGGGACGCGCGCGAGGCGGGCCCGCAGCCCGGCGCTCCGGAGGGCCGGGAAGCGGCTGCAGGAAAAGGTTCATAATGGAGCCTTTCATCGGGAGCCGGTGGCCAGGTGCCAGGGCTGACTCCGGGGCGGCCAGCATGCTGGTTTAGGCCTGCCCTGCACGCTCGTCCCCTCCCTGCGCGCCTGCCTCCCTCCGGGGCGGCGGCGGCGAAGGCTGCTGCTGCTGCTGCTGCTGCTGCTACTGCTGCGTGGACCCTGCTTCCTGTTTGCCCTCCGCGGCTCCGGCTGCCATGGAAGAGGAAGAGGAGGCAATAGGCCTTTTGGACAAGGTTCTGGAGGATGAAGATGTGTTTCTCCTGGAGGAATGCGAGCTGGGAACCCCGACCAGCCCTGGCTCAGGGTCCCCCTTCTTGATGGCCGTGAAGGTGGGAA
Source organism: Ia io (assembly GCA_025583905.1). Classification (NCBI taxonomy): domain Eukaryota; kingdom Metazoa; phylum Chordata; class Mammalia; order Chiroptera; family Vespertilionidae; genus Ia; species Ia io. The sequence continues at coordinate 34,363,511 of JAJQQW010000020.1, forward strand.
TGTGACACGCCCTGGATGCTTGCTGAGGGAGGGGGCAGGGCGAGCAGCTCTCAACCGCAGAAGCTGCGTGCGGGCAGAAATGGCTGATGGGTGCACAAACCTCGCTCTGCTGGAGAGGGACTGGCGCATGCCTGCGAGGGGACGAGAGGGGCTGTGCCCTCGGCAGCTGCTCCTGGGGGAGAGGCGCTGCGCCTGCCTCCTCCCATGGACCAGTTGTCCTCAGGGGGAGTGGCCGCTGGCTTTACCCGGCCAGCTGTGCTTGGGGCTTTCACTGGCGGTGACATGAGTCACCTGGCGGGCATGGCAGTGGTGTGAGCCTGCTGCCCCAGAGGAGCTGGCTGACTTGAAACCGGGAGGCCTTAATTCATTGTTTCCATGGCAACAGTGGGATAAGTGCACTTAGGAAGTTCAGGCCAAGGGGGCCACTCTCTTTCTAGCAAGGGGACTTGGTGAGTCTGGGCTTCGGCAAGAGAGCATTTGGAGAGAGAGAAGGAGGGAGGGAGGGAGAGCCCCAGAGGTCACTGAGCTTCCTTGAAGGAAGAGGATTGGAGTTGCTGAAGAGGGGGAAGGTGACAGCTGGCTCTGAGGCAGAAGCCAGGTGGGTCGGCACTTTTCCTAAGGCGGGCATACGCGGGAAGCATCTGCTGGACCCCAGCCCACCCACTTGGGCTGTGGGCACTCTTGGCAGCAATGCCCCTGTCCTGTCAGAGAAGTTGCCCTAAAGCTAGAGCAGGAGGGGCGTGGCTGCATTAGTCCCCTTCTCTGCACCTCCTCCTCAGGGCAGGGCTCCCTCTAGAATCCACACCTGTGTTGCCTGAGGCAGGGCACACTGACTGACCGACTGACCCACCGACCGACCGTCTTCCTTCCTTTCCCCTAAGCCCACTCCTAAGGCTCTAACCTCAGCCTTTTGCTCACCTCCTCGCTGTTCTGTGGCCAGAAAGGAGGCCAGCTAGAAAGTATGGCAGCGAGTTCTTAGACTGCAAGCCAGGCTGCCTGAAAAGAGAGCACCCCTCTGTGGGGCACCCCCGAGGGCATGGTGCACAGGGCACTGCTGTGGGCAGGCGGCTGTCTCGAGCCTCTCTGGACCTCTCGTCCCTCCTGTAAGATGGGATCCCGGCCCTGCCCCACCCACGCTTCAGTGTGCTTCCTGGAGGAGCTAATGGAGGTAAAAATAGACTGCAGCCCAAGGTAGATGGCTGAAGTGTGGAGCTTGGGTGGAGCGTAGCTGCAGGCCTGGGAGCAGAGCAGTGAGGAGCTGTAATGGGTGGTGGCTGGTGCCCCACCCCGGCTCTCTCTTCTGGAGCTAGCTCTGAGCCGTGGGGGTAAGTCATGTTCCTCATTGGGCCCATGAAAGCCTCTGTACTTAGGGTCTGACCAGCCTCCCCCCGCAGAAGCAGGATGGGAAAAGTGTGATCATGAACCAAGAACATAGCGTGTGGGGTTCCTAATGGACCCCCTCTCTGAGAAACCCTTCCCAGCACAGGTGGGATCTGCTGATACGCTGCCAGATGGGTCCACCCTTACTCTGGACTCTGGCTTCTACCTGAGTCTCAGCCATATTTCATTCTGCTTGGGACTTGAGGCATCTGCCTGCTCTATCCTATTCTCGAGGGCAAGGGCCACCTTGTGTTCATTGTGGAATGCCGTGCAGTGCTGGTGCTTGGCTGGTGCCCAGTGAATGTGTGGAATGAGCGAGGCTCGATGGGGCTTGCAAAGGGTGTACCCTGTTCCTGGCCTTGTTCCATCTCAGAGGAGCTGAGATAGCACATGGATACCAAGAGACAGCACATGGATACCAAGAGACAGCACATGGATACCAAGAGACAGCACATGGATACCAAGAGGTCCTGGGCACACCTCACACGCAGAGCGCCGTGCCTCCCCGATCCCTGCGAGTCTTCCCCCTCTACCTTGCTGCCTTGGTGTTCCGGACTTGTCTACAGCGTGGGGGAGGGGGCCTTGCATGAGTATTGGGGGTTTCCAGGCCTCCTGTCTCATCCTGAACACCTCTAGGATGCCTTCCTCCCGCCCAGGCCAGGCTGTCATTAGAGGGAGAAGACAAGCAGGGTGGCTGGAGATTGATGGTGAGAAAGCTCATTGATTCATTCAGCAAACACTGTTCTTCGGTTGTGTTCTCTTCGAAGCACTTCTTGGCCAGGGGGAGGAGATGAGATGAGCAAGGAGATGAGATGAGCTCAGAGAGTTCACAGTTCAGGGTGAGGGGGCAAGTGTACAGATTATAGCAATATCATGAGAAGGTAGTCAGGGCCAATGAGGAGGGTTCTGAGAAAAGGGGACTAAATTCAGAGGAGGAGAGATCACGTCTCGTTGAGTCAGGGTTGGACTAGGTGCACGTGTGTGGTCCAGGGGCATTTCTGGAGCGTGTGCTCCTGCCCGGGGCTGTGGACTGTCTTGGCACGCTCTTGCAAGATAGACTCATTCCAGCCGCTGGTAGGAATCCAAGACAGTTCTCTCTTTTCTATTACTTTGCTTCAGGAGTACTTACCTTAAATAGTGGTCATGTTCCTTGAGCATATGTCCAGATGCCAGGCCTATAAATCAATCCTGTTTTCAGTGTAATTTCCAAGATACTTCATCTTCTTAGGGGACAGATGTGAAGATGGCAGTGATTTTTCTCCAGAGCTTGGGGAGGGGGCTGTCCAGGAGGGGGGCTTCTGTGTCTTTCAGCCCACCCTTCCCTTTGAGGAGTTAATGATCTATAAACGAATAATAATGTGAATACTGATGGCAACATCACCTCCCAGCTGTAAAGTGCCGCATACTTTCCGAAAGTCTTTGATACAATTCTATTTAAAGGTACGGAGGGCGATATAAATGCTGCCATTGAAAGGGAACTCATTTGTCAGGAATAAAAATCCTTTTATAATGCGGGTTAACCCCTCAGGTGTTTATTCGGTGCCAATTTTTAATGGATTGTATGAAATGCGTAGATCTCTGTGTCGTCTGCCCAGGTCTCTTCTCCCTCACGGGCAGTGATGGCCGTACGTGTGGCTCCCACGTGGATGTTTCCCGAAGGGGGTGGCCACATATATGATGATTTTAGGTGGCGCCTGGATATGTATTTTGCACTTTGAATAGTTAGGTAGATATTTTAACGTATGTTAGGGAGAATATAATTTGTACATCTTTCCTGTGATTTCAAATGTCATACATGGGATAAGGCTGTGCTTTTAAGAAGTCAGTTGTAAAGAACAATGTTAAGTAAATAGTGTAGTGCAGGGGGTGTGTGAGTAGGACACAGCTGCAAAGGTGGGATACGAACAACTGAAGTTTGGAAACATTGCTGGATCCCAGGGGCCTGTCCAAAGCGTCAGACACCTGGGACCCCAGAATTCGGGGATCCTCCCTTAGGAGAGTGGACTTTGTGGGTTTCGTCTGTCCCCCAACAGTTGCCCCTGTCCTCTCTGCTCGTTGTTCTGCTGAGGAATTTGCTGGCAGACACCTCCCCGGTATCTAGCTCTGAGGAGAGGAGAGGGAGTGGTGGGTGTCCCTCCCTTGTCTCAACCCAGAGAAGGGCTGGCTGGCCTGAGGCTGATGCTTGGCTTGGACACAGCTCCTAAGCGCAGTGGCACCTGCTCTGAGCAGACCCCGCTGGGTGCTCGTGGCAAACTATCGTGGTCCCTGAGCGGAATTCTGCGGGTGTGGAGCCGCTTGGCCTGAGGTTCTGACTCACAGGCAGCTCTGCCTCTTCAGTCCTCCTTGTTGTCTTGGAGAAGATCACAGCTCCTAGACAGATAGGCTTCGCTTGGCCTAGAACAGTGGTCGGCAAACTCATTAGTCAGCAGAGCCAAATATCAACAGTACAACGATTGACATTTCTTTTGAGAGCCGAAAACCGACTTCTGCGCGTGGGCCACGAAGTTTCAATCGCACTGTATGTGCATGCCCGCACGTGGTATTTTGCTGGAAGAGCCACACTCAACGGGCCAAAGAGCCGCATGTGGCTCGCGAGCCGCAGTTTGCCGACCTCTGGCCTAGAACTAAACCTTCGGGGGCTTTAGTCCCTACTGCAGTAGACTAGGCCAGAGTTGGCCACGCCTTGCTTGTAGATACTGTCCCTGCCAGAGTGACTGACCTCTTGGATTAGGGGCCCTCAGGCCCACAGACTGTGGGACTGCAGATTGTGTAAAATGCTGGGGATGAAGGAGCCCACCGTGGCTGCATTTCATAAGCTCCCCGTGGGGAGGAAGTGGGGATGGTGTCACTGAGAAGGCAGCTTTCCTGTGCTGGGGGGACCTGAACTCTTTAGAGAACTTGCCCTGGAGATGCTGGGCACGTGGGCACCTCTGGAGGGCTTTTTGGGACGGAAATTGTCTCCCTCACTTGTATTCCCAGTACCTGGCACCTAGTGAGGTGTGAATGAGTTAATGTTGAGCCCTGACATTTTATGAGATAAGAACAGCCCCAAAAGGGCCCTGGCTGGGTAGCTTAGTTGGTTAGAGCGTCATCCTGATAAACCAAGGTTGCCGGTTTGATTCCCAGTCAGGGCACACACAAAAATCAAGCAATGAGTCCTGGCTGGGTGGCTCAGTTGATTGAAGCATCGTCCCATGCACCAAAGAAAGGTTGCACTTGGGTTTCCAGTTGGGGCTCATGCCTGGGTGGAGGTTCAGTTCCTGCTTGGGGAACCTGCAGAGGGTGGGAGGTGGGAGCAGCCGATCGATGTTTCTCTCTCTCTCAAAATCAGTAAAAACATATCCTCAGGTGAGGATTTAAAAAAAAATCAACCAGTGAATGCATAAGTAAGTGGAACAACAAATCGATATTTCTCTCTCCCTCCTTTCCTCTCAAATCAATCGATTTTTTAAAAATTAAAAAAACAAAAGAATAGCTCCACAAGGATTAAAGAGACAATTGTGAATGTCCAGATAATTTTAAACCAGGAACATGGGTCTGAGGAAAGCAAAGAAAAGATTAAAGAAGTTTTTGGTGATAACTGGATTTAATTTCACATCACCTCCACCCTCATGCCAGCCCACACTTCAGAATGAATGTGACCCAGAGTGGGGACTCTCAGGGGTGACTCCTTAGTCCCTTTTGGGGAGCCCTTTCAAGATTGGACTCTGAGGTGGGAGTCTCTTAAAGAGGGGTCTTGCTGAAGGGGCTGGCACAGGGGTCTGGCTCATGCCAGGGTGGGTGAAGGCTTGCGGGGGCCGTGAATCACCAGGTCTTCGCACTGGTCCTAGTCCAGCCAGCTCTACTGTTCAGCTCAGTGTTCCCCAAGTGACTCTCAGGCCCTCAGACAAACCCTTAGTTGGCAGGAAATAGGAGAGGAATGGGGTGCAGCAGGCGAGTGCTGGCCCCCTACACGGAAGGAGAGTTCCCATGTGTCAGGCTGGGGAGGCAGCAGGCTGGGGCCCTGCTCCAAGCTCTGATCTTGCTCCTTGGAGGGTGTTCTGCCCACCTGCCAGGTGGACAGCTCTGGGCCGCTGGCAGTTTCCACTCTGTGACTCGGGAGAATAATGATAGCCCCTTCCAGGTTGTGGGACTTCAGAGTTAATCCATGGAAAGCACTTAGTGCCTGGTACTTGGGAAGGCATCGATAAGTAACCACTGTCCTTCCCTAAAGCGTGGCATCCATACTAGTTTCCTAATGTCTCTGCAACAAATGACCACACAGTTAGTGGCTTAAAACAACACATTTATTCACTTATGCACGTCGACAAGGGCCAGCTGGCCTGCATGCCTTCTGGAGGTGCTGGCGGAGAGAATCCGTGTCCGTCTGTGCCTTTTCCAGCGTCTAGAGGCCTCCTGCATTCCCTGGCTCATGGAATGTCTTCGGAGCCAGCAGTGTGGCATCTTCCGTCAGTCTGTCCCTCCCTCCCTGCCCTCTCCTGTGCTCATTGTTTCTCTGACCCTCTTGCCCGCCTCTCACAGGACTCTTGTGATACATAAGGGTCCACCGATAGTCCAGGATAACTCATCTAAAAATCCTTAACTTAATCATGTCTGCCAAGTCCCTTTTGCCATATGAGACCGCATAGCCACAGGTTTGGGGGATTGGGGTGTGGACCTCTTTGGCACGACATTGTTCTTCTATCACTGGGTCAGATGCCATTCCAGAGACGGGGTGGGGGTGGGGCAGCGGCCTCCAGCTCAGGTCTGCTCACGGGCCCAGGACCCAGGCTCACCTGGGGAAAGGGCCGGCCAGCATGTGAGCACACCAGGGCAGGGAAGGCAGCTGGGTTCCGGGAAGCCTTGCTTCTTGGGACTTGGGAAATTTCCGACAGCTTCGCACAGCTCTCCCGGACCATGCTCAGGGCGTGCTGTTGAGGCCCCGAGAGGGATCTGCTTGAGATTCCAGGTGCGCATCTGATGCTTGAGGACGAGTGAGGACATTATCCGAGCAGTGGAATAGCAGGGAGTTCACTGTCCCGGGCCTGGGGTCAAATTCCATCCCGGCCACTTCTTGGCTCTGTGACCCGGGATGAGCCCCTTCCCTCTTTTAAGTCTTGTTTATTTCTGTGTGTGTGATGAGAAAATATAGTACCCACCCCCAAGGAGGCCTTTGAAGGCCAGATGAGAGAGTGGAAAGAACTTACGAGCCTTCCTAAAGGTTAGGTGCCCGCACGGTAGGGGTGTCACGTGGCGCTGGGCTCCAGGGAGCGCACAGGAGTGATGCAGGTGCTCCAGAGCCTTACGAAGCCAACGGGCAGGTCATGAACCAGGGCGCCCGTCAGGTTCGGGGGGTCAATGCCGCAGACGCCATACAACAAGAGACGCTGCAGGCCAGAGAGACTGCAGCTGTGCCTTCGAGGGGAGGTGGGGTTCAGACAAGAGAAGAGCCGGGGTAGGAGAAGGCATCGAGGCAGCAGGGATGACGCGCTCAGACGCTGGCACCCCTCTGGCCTGTTGGGAAGACAGATCCGATGGCTGTGAGGAGATGGAAGGGTAGGGAGAGGCTCTAGGAGCCGCTGAAGGTGTTTAAATAAGCTGGGGCCCCTGTTACAATTTGCATGTACTTGGTTTTTGTTTTTCTTTTTAACGTCTTTTTCTCCCGCTAGACGGTAAGCCGCATGAGAGTAGGGGCTACTGTGTGTTTGCTTCCTGTTCTATCTATGGGGTCTGGGGAGCATTCAGTAAATATATTGTTGAGTGGATAAATAAGTGGATGAAGAACTTAACTCAGTGGTCTGCAAACTGCGGCCCGCGAGCCACATGCGGCTCTTTGGCCCCTTGAGTGTGGCTCTCCCACAAAATACCACGGCCTGGGCGCATCTGTTTTGAAGAAGCGGCGTAAGAAGAAGTTCAAGTTTTAAAAAATGTGGCTCTCCAAAGAAATTTCCATCGTCGTACTGTTGGTATTTGGCTCTGCCGACTAAGGAGTTTGCCGACCACTGACTTAACTGGATCCCCAGGTAATTACATTTTGCTGTATTGGCTTAAATCCTTGACAAACACCAGGTGGAAGGTGGCGTTCTCAGAAGATGGATCTGGCGCTGGTGTGTGGAGCGGAGGGAGAGGCAGGGGTCAGTTAGAGTCGGCCTGCAGAGTGGGGTGCTGAGGGCCTAGACCACAGCAGAGAGGAGGAGTGAAAACGAAGGGAAGAGCCTTGGTAAGAGATTAGCAAGATGGGCATTCAAAGCTGAATGAGGCATGATCTCCACCATGGGGAGAGGTGGAGTGGGGAGGACGTCAGTGCCATACAGAATGAGGCAGTTAGGAAATGGTAGGAGGGGTGCCCCGTAACTAGTTACCGCCTTTCTTTTCTTTATTGTTATTATTATAAATTTTTAAATCCTCACCCAGTGATTTGCTTTCAATGATAGAGGGAGGGAGGGAGGAAGGGAGAGAGAAATAGAGAAACAGTGATCGTTTGCCGCTCATACCCATCCTACCAAGGGGGTGTAGGGAGATGAAGGGGGACGATGCTCCAACAACTGAGCCACCCTGCCAGGGCCACAGCTGGCATCTTTTGTTTCGAATTTGAACCCCTGGGGACAGGAGGATAAAGTCAGAGGTGCAGCTAAAAGGCCACACAGCTGGGGTTCCCATGGCCACTTTCATCCCATTCTTTCTCCCCCTCCTCTCAGTTTATAGATCACTTCCTCTGGGAGCCTCCCCACGCCCTTTCTGAGCCCTTCCATGTGGCATGCCCTGCCTCAGCCATGATTCTGATTTCCCTTCTTAACTACGTCCTCCCCCTCCCCCCATTGAACTGCCCCCACACACAGGAGGCCAGGTCCTTTGTTATCTTGCTCACTATTATGAGGTTGAATAGGTGGATGGATGGATGGGTATCAGATAAGGAAATGTGGAAAAAAGGATGAGAGAGAAACAAAGCAAGAAGCTCTCGTAGGAGCCCTAGCCAGTTTGGCTCAGTGGAAAAGCATCAGCCTGCAGACCAAAGGGTCCCGGGTTCGATTGCAGTCAAGGGCACGTACCTTGGTTGCAGGCTCCTCCCGGCCCGTGCAGGAGGCAACCAATCATGTGTTTCTCTCACGTCGATATTTCTCTCTGTCTTTCCCTCTCTCTTCTCTTCTCCCTAAAAAAAAAAAAAAAATCAATGGAAAAATATCCTCAGGTGAGGATTAACAAAATAAAATAAAAAAAAAAAGAAGAAGCTAGTGTAGGAATATGGTGATTGTTTTTCCCTTTATAGCTTTGTATTTGCCAGATTTTCTAATAGGTATCTGTGGCATTTACCCCATACGAAAGTGTTAGTGAAAGAGGAGATAAAAGAAAACCGCTCAGCGTTCTGGTTTGCTCTCACACAGGTGGAAGCAGGGAAAGGCCTGGAGATGAGGAAGCTGGTCCTCTCAGGGTTCCTGGCCAGCGAGGAGATCTACATCAACCAGCTGGAAGCCCTGCTGCTGGTGAGTACATCCTCTGGGCCTCCTGGTCCCCCCGTTGGACACGGTCATGCTCCTAAACTGCTTTTGGAGTCGGAAGGAAAGAGGACCTGAACTAGCAGCTGGGGTCATTGCCAGCAAGGGCCTGTGCTCTCAGCCCCCCACCCTCCATTACTGCCCAGGGAGAGGCGGGAGCAGAGGCACCACGAGGTTGGGGACGGCAAACGCTCCATCACCCATGACCATGCACAGGCGTTACTAATCGATCTGTCCAGGTGGGGGTCTGACCACCACTTCCACACTGGACCCTGGGAGTTCTCCATCCGCCAATCACGTTGAGACCTTTTTGTCAGTGCTGGTCCCGGTCCTCCCTCCTTCCTGCAATAGGGAACCATTTTCGCCATCCACGGCTCTCTGGCAGGAAATGTGAGGTGGAGGGCTCTCTGCCGTTTTCAGACACGCCAGCGCCGGGTCGTTAGACCAACCCCAGCCCTTGGTGAAGGTGCCTTGGTTTCCTCTCCAAGCCAGAGGCATAGTTGTGAGAATCCTATGAAAATGTTTAACTGATTTGACATAATGGGTGAAGCCAGAAGACTGTTAAGATGTTTTCCAAAGGGAAAAGGACTACTCAGGTGTAAGATGTTTGTGCCTTTGGAGAAAGCGCTATTAGATGCACCTGAATTTGAACGTGAAGGAATTGTGGCACCTGAAGTTCTAGGTCAGTAGAAACGCATTCTTACAGGAATTGTTGGATGCCCATGTGTGTACTTTTAAGATGTTGTACCCAGTGTCCCAGGGGGCGTGGCATTTATTAGCCAAGGGATAACGGCTGAGATGTGCAGGTACTTCGTAACACACTGGGCTGAGTTTGTGGTAATTCTCACCGGAGCTTATTGGAAGGCACAGTCATGCTTTCAAGTGAAGGACAGTATGGCAGATCAGTGAGGGCTCTGGTCTGGGGCAGAACTAGGGCAAGACTCGACTCTGCCGTTAATGACAGACTTGCTGCACTGTTTTACAAACTGGGCGTCTTGACTATGAATGGGTTGAACCAGCATTTAAATACAAACGAGAAAGAAAGTACCAGCACGTGTCACATAATAAGCACCGTATCATGAAACTTTGGTGTGTTGTGTACATGTGTGTGTATATATGTATATACTGGCCCATATTATTCTTTTTTTAAAAATATATTTTCCTGATTTTTTACAGAGAGGAAGGGAGAGGGAGAGAGAGTTAGAAACATTGATGAGAGAAACATCAATCAGCTGCCTCCTGCACAACCCTTACTGGGGATGTGCCTGCAACCAAGGTACATGCCCCTGACCGGAATCGAACCTGGGACCCTTCAGTCCGCAGGCCAACTCTCTATCCACTGAGCCAAACCGGTTAGGGTGGCCCATATTATTCTTTACATGTGTTTGAAAACCACTGGCTTTGGGCAAACCATGCATAACGTCCTGGAGCCTCAGTTTCCCGTATGAGGATGAGAATAATACCATTACCATCTCTCTTCTCCGTGGGGTTGAGAGGACCAGGTGACCCTTTTGGGGACCTGGTACAATGCCAGGTGCTTAGGCACTCAAATACATGGTGTCCCCCCAAAATGTACACATACATCCAATGATTACAAAGTCAGTGTTTATTAACACAGAGCTCATTTTCAAAACTTAAAAGAATCTACAGAAATGAATAATTTTTTGTGTCAATGCCTGTTTTCAAACTGATGACCGTTCTGGTCCAGGCACTGCTGATAATATGAAGCACTGAAATCCCAAACATCAAGAATCATTGTGTTAGGTATTCGTATACCCTCAATTCGTCGACTGTTGCCAGTTTTGTACCATAAACTTTTTCTTTTATGTATCCCCATAAAAAAAAAAAGGTCTAGTGTCATTTTAGGATAAATTTTCTTTGTTTAAAACTTAGTCTGGCTTCACCCATTATTTCAAATCAGTTAAACCCAGAAAGGAATGAAAATTAAGTGATTAATTAAATTTGTTAAAAGTGTGTATACATTTTGTTTGGACACCCTGTATTAACTGAAGGAGGGAGAACAGGCAGATGAGCAGCCAGATACATGTGAAATGCACCTTACAAACTATGAAGAACTGTACCAAAATTCGGGGGCATGGTTATCATTACTAAAATGATACGTATTTGAAAGGTGTTCAAAAAAGGAAGAGGGGTCGGGCTCTCCATCCCCCCTTGACTACTTACTAGCTCTAGGCCTTCAGCAGATTAATGAACGTTTGTGCCTCAGTTTCTCCATCTGCAAACTGGGTATACTAATATTAGTACAGCAGGTGCTTCTTATAATGTTGATGAGATGCCCTAGAGCAGTGGTTCGCAACCTTTCTAATGCCGCGACCCTTTAATACAGTTCCTCATGTTGTGGTGACCCCCAACCATTAAACTATTTTCGTTGCTACTTCATAACTGTAATTTTGCTACTGTTATGAATTGTAATGTAAATATCTGTGTTTTCTGATGGTCTTAGGCTCTACAGCAGCGGTTTTCAACCTGTGGGTCGAGACCTGAGAACCGCTAGCAGGGTCTAAGACCATCGGAAAACACAGATATTTACATTACAATTCATAACAGTAGCAAAATTACAGTTATGAAGTAGCAACGAAATATTTTTATGGGTGGGGGTCACCACAACATGAGGAACTGCATTAAAGGGTCGCGGCATTAGGAAGGTTGAGAACCACTGCTAGAGACTTAACTCTTGTTTATGTCAATTAGCCTATGGTAAAATTAGTTTCGATTAAAGCCACAGAACCTATCAAAAGCATTGAGGACTTAACTGTTCAAGGGGTTGCTGTGAGGATTCAATGAGTTTGTACAGGAAGCTCTTAGGAAAGAGCCCAAGTATTAGCTGATACTATTATTTCTCCAGTGCCAGCAGAGACTGCAGGTTAGGGCCTGTTTGTCTCTGTCAACACAGCCTTTCCCTGAGGGAAGGGGAGGCCCGAGTTCTCATTTCTTATCTGTCATTGGGCCTGACTTGAGTTTCCGTTTGTTGGCAAAGATAACAACAGATTTAGGGGCCAAGGCGCTCCCTCCCTCCCTGTCTTGCCTTTCTTACAGCTCTTGCCCCAAAGGCAAAAACTGAGGCTGAGGCCCCTCCCCTCCCCCCAGTTTGCTCATCCTGGGCCCCTGATTGGTTCTTTCTTGAGCAGAGGCCAGGGAGGGCGGGATCAGCTAGGAGGCCTGTAGGAGGCTGGAGAGCTCCAGGAAGAGGGGGCAGGACCCTCCCCAGCCACAGCCTCAGATGATGTGCCTCCGAAATAAGGACTCAAGCCCTCTTCCCCTCCTCCTTGAACTGGGAGCCCTCCCCTCTCAGCTACCTGGTGCTAAGCCCTTTGCTTTTTGGGGTGAGCAGACAAAGGGGCTCAGAGGAGAAGAAAATCTGTCCTCTCTGAGCTCCCTCCTCCCCCCACCCCAGATCTTCTCATCACCCCACCCCCATCCCCACAGCTCTGCTCTTGGGGTGTGATTGTTCTCAGCTTAACACTTCCTGATATGCCAGCGGCGAGATGTGTGTACCTAAGTCTATGTACACACAGACACACACGGGGACACCCACAGGAGCCTCTGTTCCTGCCCCCTGGGTTGCTGGCTGGGCAAGGCTTGGTCATCTGGAACCTTCCAGGTTCCCGGGGGTGGGGGGCTCAGAGTACCTGAGAGCCTGGGCTGAGGTGGGGGCGGGGGTGGGGGATGTGGAAGAAGGGAGACAAACCAAATTCATGTCATTCTGTATCTCTTCTTCTTCTGCTTCCTCCTCCTCCTTCCTCTTCCCTCCCTCCTCCTTCTTCCCTCCTTCCTCCTCCCTCCCTCCTCCTTCTCCTTCCTGCTCCCTTCTCCCTCCTCTATCCTCCCACTCTCTCCCCTGAGTAATGAGCTGGGTTCTGCATCTGGCTGCACCCTCACCTACAGCATCCCCCACCCCAGGCCACGGCTGGCCCTCCTCCCTTAGACTGTCATTCTGGCAGTTTGCTTTGTCGTTCCCAGGAGGCCCGTGGGCTCAGGTTCCTTATCTGTGAAATAGGTTACTGATGCCCAACTGCCTGGGCCCCAGGGAGCCGGAGGTTGAGGTGAGAGTTGGTAAGCAGGCCTTGCCAGCAGCCACAGGCCTTCTGGGATAGGAGGTAGAGGAAGTGGGCCGACTTCTTTCCCCTGTTTCGAAAGACAGGGCTGGAGGACAGAGCAGACAGATGGCAGTGTGAACCCCACGGGGAGTCTGACCCGCCGGCCTGTCTTCCTGAGGAGCCGCCCGTGGGAAATGGAGAGCCAGGGCAGGCTCTGAGGTCCTTGGGGACCCTCCTGAAGATTCCCTTTCTGCCCTGACGGGTAGAGCGCCCCTGCCCCAGCCCCCTGCAGCAGGGCTGCTAGAGGGGTAACTGGCAGGTTAGCTCTCTGGCACGGGAGCAGTGCTGGGTGGCCTGTGCCTGTCGCCCGAACCACTGAGACCTGTATTTGGGGGTGCACCAGGTAACCATAACTGCCGCCCTAGCCAGTTTGGCTCAGTGGACAGAGCGTTGGCCCGAGGACTGAAGGGTACCGGGTTCGATTCCAGTCAAGGGCATGTACCTAGGTTGTAGGCTCCATCTGGTCCCTCACACATTGATGTTTCTCTCTCTCTCTCGCTCCCTTCCACTCTCTCTAAAAAACAATGGGAAAATATCCCTGGAGAGGATTAAAAAATATAATAATAATAATAATAATAATAATAATAATAATTAAAAAAACTGCCTTCAAGGGTCTGCGGCCAGCCAGGAACACACACCCAGTGCTTCCTCCCCGCCCCCCCGAAGTGAAATCAGGGCTAAGACCAAGGGTCCCCAGCCTTGTCCTGAGAGCCGTCTAATGCCCAAGTGTAGGCCCTGTCCGTGTGACCGCCGCTGGTGAGTGCCCGTTTCTTCCCCTTTTGCAGACAGAGTGGGACGTTTAGGAGGAAGCAGAGCAGTTGTGTCTTGTCCCTGCGTGGGTGGCACATGAGTGCTTCCCCAGCAGCTTCTGAGAAGTCCCGACTCCTGCGTCTTCCCAGGACGGTTCTCTCCCTGTTCCTTCATCCCCTCCTCGGTGGAGATGGGCATGGGGGACAGGGAGGAGTGGTTCTGGAGCTCTGTGGTGACTTGGACCCTCCCTTGGCTCCTGGGTAGAAGGAATAAGGATAAATTACGACAGTGATCCTGAGAGCCCACTCTGTATCATTCATGGAGGGCTGGGAGCCACGAAGCTGAAGGTGGCCACAGCTTCATAGGGGGTAGAGGGGGTTGGGGGAACAGTATTCCTTTTTTCCTGGCTCCTGGTTCCTTCTGTCTCCCTGCCCAGCATGCTTACCCAGGCCCCACCCCTCCACCTACTCAGATCTTCCCAACCTTCAAGGCTTGTTCCTGTCACCTCCTCCATGAAGCCCTCCGAGTTGCACCAGCACAACCTTGAGGCCAGGTCGGTTGGTGTTTGCAGTCCAAGTCATGTAATGGCCTATCTTGCTTTTGTCCACTAAGATAGTTCATTTGTGTTGGTCCAGTTTACCCAAATAGAGTGTTCTCTAGAGCAAGGGTCGTGAGTCATAAAAATAATCTGAAAAGAAAATTGGACCCTATCACTCACTCCCCTGCTTCAACCCCTCCAGGGAAAGCCAGATCACTGCTTGGGCTTAAAAGCCGCATTCCTTCCCCTGCACGGTCCGGCCGCAGCCCACCCCTGCAGCCCACCCCTCCAGCCCCGCGCTGGGTCCCTCTCCTCCCCCTGCGCACTGTGCACAGGCCCGCTGGCTGTATCCCAGCGCCTCTCTCACTAGCCTGTTCCTGCCGCGGGACTGGGCGTTGAGGCAGTCTGCCTGGGATGCAGTCCCCTTGGCCCTCGCTTCCACGTCAGGGTGAATGGCCCCTTCAGCACGTGTCTCAGGGCCTCTCCTTCCCACTTCCCCCAGTGCGTGTATGTGGATTATGTGCTTGGTCACTTCCTTGTGTCCTGTCTGTCCCCCCTACTAGATGAGGCTCCGTGGGGCCAGGGATTTGCGAATCCTGGGACACACGCCTTCAACCCCCCACCCCAGTCTAGCCTCACGTTGTTAGGCACTTGGTACATTATTTGCGGGGTGAGTAGTAATTGTAGCAGCTAACATTTTTTATTGCCTTCTATGTACCAGGTATATACTCAGTATTTTATATAAATAATGGCTTTTAATCTTCCCATCAGAGTTCTTAAGAAGGTAATACTATCCCAGTTTTACAAACGAGGCTGCTGAGGTCCAGAGATGCGAAGTGACTTGCCCACAGCTATTACGTGGTAGAGCTGGGACTCAAACCCACACTGCCTGGCCTGCACCACCCGTGGCGAGCCCCATCGGCTTCCCTAGCGAGGAGCTGGACAGGAAGGGTTTGTCGGTTTCAGCGCTGAGAGGGTCAGAAGGAGGGCTTCTGCTTTTTCTTGCCTTTTTCATCACGTCTGGACTTTTTTAGAGCTGAGAGGGTGAAGGGGCCAGAAGCTGGAGGACTGTCTGGGTGTTTGAGTGGATGGAACTTCCTCTTGTGGACAAACTTGGGTTCTGCCACCACCAGATGGGAGGGTGGAGTGAAGCTTGGCTGGGAGTTTGGCTGCTGTGGCCAGCTTAGCTGGGGGTCATCTCTTAGAGACCATCTCTTAGGTCTCCCTCAGTGTAGGTGTTCCCTCCAGCCCAGCACTGCATCGCCCATTTCCTCCCAGAAGGCTTCTCTTGTTGCAAAGCTCACGACCTAATCCTGGGACACAGTGGGGAACAGCTCCAGTGAGTCCACACCTGCCCCCTAACTTCTTGCTGTTCCTGGGTCTCCAGAGCGACCCAGACTAAGTCAAGGGCCTCTTGCCACACATTAGCCACGTCTGACTTCGGCTTCTCTCTTCCCGGGACACATGCCCGCCCCTCCCATGCCTTCTCTTTGTGGCAGATTCTCAGACCCTGTCTCCTGGGGGGCCTTTGGGGTGCAGTCTGGGCGTCTTGCAGGGCTTTGGGCTGAAGGAAGGTCAACCAAAGAGGAGCTCTTTATCCTTCAGGATCAGTTGTTTGGTTTCAGTTTGAATTTTAATAGTGTTTTTTAAGAATATATTTGTACTAGAGGCCTGGTGCACAAATTTGTGCACAGGTGGGGTCCAGCTGGCCTGCCCCAATGGGGGCCGATTGGGGCCGGGCTGGTGGGGGTGGAGAGAGAAGGAGGGAAGGAAGGGGGCACGGGAGGTTGGCTGGGCCCCGCCCCTGATTGGGCCAGTTGGCCGGCTGCAGTGGGCATCATAGCGACCAGTTGTTCTGGTCATTCTGGCGTTCCGGTCGCTGGCTTTTTATATATATAGATTGATTTCAGAGAGGAAGAGAGAGGAAGAGAGAGATAGACATCAATGATGAGAGAGAATCATTGATTGGCTGCCTCCTGCATGCCCCACACCAGGGATTGAGCCCGCAACCTGGGCATATGCCCTGACCGGAATCGAACTGTGACCTCCTGGTTCACAGGTCAATGCTCAACCACTGAGCCACACTGGCCGGGCTATGAATTTTAATACCTTTTTATTCTAGATATAAAATAAATGTTTACTCATTGAAGGTGATTTAGGAAATATAGAACATCATACTGAAGAAAATACACACAAGCCCCATTATCCCACAGTGCTCCTGTTGGGCATGAAGATGATGGATGGCTTCAGCTCCCAGCCGGTGCCAGGGGATGGTCCTGAGTTATTGCCTGTCATCTCACCCTCTCCACCTTCAGGCCGTGGGGCATCCTGGTGTAGGCAACAGAGATGACAGATAGGTTTCATCTTACATGTCAACCTGGGCATTGAGAGAGAGTCTGAGACTACAACCAGGCTCTGTGAGAAAGATCATTGTGAACACGCAGCGATGTCTGCCACAGGCACAGGAAGCGGGCAGTGGCCTGTGTGCCACCTGTTCGCTGTCTCTGGACTAAGTGATGGGAGCTTGAAATATCAGAATAGCCAAGACTGGTCTTGGGTCTCTTCAAGACTCTACTCCCAAGTCCTAGAATCATGTTTTCTTTCTCGGTCCCTTCCACTGAAGTGCGACAAGAGCTTGTGACTGAGCAGCGGGCCATTGTGGAAAGAAGACGTGGAACCTCTGAAACCGAAAAGCGAGCCTAATACAGGCTGGAGGCCGGGGGCTCTTCAGGGCGTGAGGGGTGCAGGAAATGTGTCCTGGTGCCACCCCTTGGACCTGGCAGGGCTGCTGGGCCAGGCAGGCTCTGGCTGTCAGGGTCCCTCTCGTTGCAGTTGCACATGCTGGGGCCGGTGACAGCAGCTACATCTCATGAACCACGCTTCAGGTGCCCTGCCGTCTGTGGCCTTTTCTAGGCCAGAGACGGCAACCGGTGGTCCATGAGGTCCGAAAGGTTGGCGACCGCTGGACTAGGCAGAACTCGGACATAAGGGAGAGCTAATCGGTGCCCTGGGCCTGCTGACACTCTGGTTTATCTGCCGCCCTTTTTCCCTCCTCTCTCCCAGCCCATGAAGCCCCTGAAGGCCACAGCCACCACCTCGCAGCCCGTGCTCACCATCCAGCAGATCGAGACCATCTTCTACAAGATCCAGGACATCTACGAGATCCACAAAGAGTTCTATGACAACCTCTGCCCCAAGGTGCAGCAGTGGGACAGCCAGGTCACCATGGGCCACCTCTTCCAGAAGCTGGTGAGTGTCCCGTTGACAGAGGGTCCTTCCCCAGGGCCTCGGGGGAGCTGCTGGTGTGCATGAGGGCCAGTCAGCCCCCACCCTCCTGGTCTTCTTGGAGCTTCCCGAGTCCTGAGGGAAGCCTGGGCCTCTGCTTTACTAGTATAGGGAACCTGGGTGTGCCTGGTGCCTTGACTCCCGGCCTCCCCCCGTGAAGTCTAGAGTGTTCTAGGGATGCTGGAGACGGGCCGTGTGCCTACTAGTAGGTGCTCCTGGCAGGGCCCTGTTTCTCTCACCTGCTGAGGTTCAGGTCGGCTATCCCTCAGCTGACAAAGGGGCACGTGCCTGGTGGATGGGTAGGGACTGCTCACCACATTTCAGCACGGTGTCTGGAATGAAGTGGTCCATTGGGAGACTATGTCAGTTACCGCCTGCTCTGAGGACCCTGGAAAGCCCGAGAGCCCAGCCCTCCCAGCGTGCAGGGGAGGGAAGAGGCTGAGGGGGTAGCATTCGTGTTGGGAAAGGCTGGCTGAGGTCTTCTAGTTCCCAGAGCGTCTGCAACACCTTCTGTCCTCGCTCTGTGTCTGTGTCTGGCTGTGTCCCCAGGAGGACCCTCAGGTCAGAACCACGGGTCCCCCGCCTGGCTCTCTCCTGGGTTCATCCCCCATAACTCCTGCCAGCCCAACGGGAAGGAAGGGAGTCAGTGGCCGTTCTCAGTGTGAATGGTGGGGGTTGGAAGCAGCGCCTCTCTTCCCCCTCCCCCTCCCCCGCGATGGTGGGACTGGTTGAGTGGACAGGCCTCCACTTTCTTACACTGGAGAAAACTCTTACTTGACTACTCCCAGGGCTTTAAGCTCAGCATGTTCAACACTGGACTCCTTGTCTCTGAAGTTCTTTGCTGTTCTTCCTGCCTCTGTCTCAGTGGGTGCTGCCACCGTCCCATCCTCCATCCATTCGTGACTCCCTTAGACTCCCCACTTGGCACTTGCCCTCCCACCGCCCCCTCTTCCCTCACTCTTACATAGTCCACTTCTTTTTTATTTTTAAACTAGTGGCCTGGTGCAAGAAATTTGTGCACAGTCGGGGGGTGTCCCTCAGCTGGATCTGTACCCTCTCCAATCTGGGACCTCTCGGTGGATGTCTGACTGCTGGTTTAGGCTCGAGGGATTGGGCCTAAACGGTCAGTCAGGCATCCGTCTCACAATCCAGGACCACTGGCTCCTAACCACTAGCCTGCCTGCCTGCCTGATTGCCCCTATCCGCTTCTGCCTGCCAGCCTGATCGCCCCCTAGCCGCTCCACTGCTGGCCTGATTGCCCCCAATTGCCCTCCCCTGCTGGCCTGATCACCCCCAAGGCTTTTATTAGTATAGATCTTTATTGTTGAAAGTATTACATATGTCCTCTTTTATTCCCCCATCAACTCCCTCCAGCGCCCCCCCCCTTGCCCCCGCCCTCCTACCCCACTGTCTGCGTCCATGAGTTATGCATAAACGTATACAAGGACTTTGGTTGATTACCACCCACCCACCCACCCTCCCCCACCTTCCCTCCAAGGTTGCGCACTCTGTTCCATGCTTCCATGTCTCTGGATACACTCTGTTCATCAGTTTATTTTGTTAGATTCCATATATGCGTGAGATCATGTGATACTTGTCTTTCTCTGACTGACTTATTTCACTTAGCATGATGCTCTCCAGGTCCCTCCATGCTGTCTCAAAGGGTAAGAGGTTCTTCTTTTTTACTGCTGCATAGTATTCCATGGTATAAATGTACCCCAGCTTTTTTATCCACTCATCTACTGATGGGCACTTGGACGATTTCTAGATCTTAGCTATTGTAAATTGTGCTGCTATGAACATAGGGGTGCATACATTCTTTCTGATTGGTGTTTCAGGTTTCTTAGGATATATTCCTAGAAGTGGGATCACTGGGTCAAATGGCAGTTCCATATTTAATTTTTTGAGGATACACCATACTGTTTTCCATAATGGCTGCACCAGTCTGCATACCCACCAGCAGTGCACGAGGGTTCCCTTTTCTACACATGCTCACCAGCCACAGTCCTCTTCTTTCATGCTCATGGCCACCTGCTTCCCTCCACCAGCTCTGGGGCCCTCACCTGGACCCACAGCTGTAGCCCCATGAGTGGCTCCTGCCTCCAGGCCCACCTCCCATCCACCTCCCACGTCTAGCTAACAGGAGAGTTATTGAGAGGCATCGAAACTCCTGGCCAGGTCTGCCCTGCTTAAATCCCTTCCATGGTTGCCCTTGCCCACTGGATGAAGACTGGGCGCTGAGAAATGGTTAGGAGACCCTTCGAATGCCACCCTCTGTCCACACCGGGCTTCTGGCTGCTCCCCCCGACCCCCCGCCCCCTGTGCCCCTGACACTGAACTTTCTGTTCTTAGTTCACACAGCAGGCACTCTTGGCCTCTCTCTACTTGTGGCTCCAGCGGCCTGAAATGTCCTTCCCTATCTGGTCTGGCTTCTCCCCATCAGTTCCCAGCTTAGAAGTGACCTCCTTGGAGAAGCCCTCCCCACATGCAGCCCCTATGGTATCCCCTCGGTGAGCACTATAACTGCCTGTCTCCCTAAAACCATAAGCTTATTAGACCCCCCCAGAACCAGCCCAGTGCTGAATGAATGAGTGAATAAGTGAGTGGGTGAATGAGTGAGAGAGTGAGTGAGTGAGTACACTGGGACTAGGGAGAACGTGGAAGGGCATTGAGGGAGGCGTCACGGGGTGTGAGGTCTGTCCCGAGAGACCACCAGTGTTGTAGGGATAAGCACAGCTTCTAGAGTAAGGTCACAGCTGGGTCTGAATCTGGGTTCTGCCACAGATTAAACCTGTAACTTGAGGCAACTTACCCAACCTCTCTGTGACTTGGATTCCTCGTCTGTAAAAGTGAGGATAGTAAAAGTACTTACCTCATTGGATTCTTGTGAGGAATACCTGGAAAGTGCTTGGAACAGGGCCTGGAACATAGTAAATTAGTAAATGCTCAGTAGTTAGCCATTATCATTACTGTTGTTATTATTATCACTATTATTTTTTTAAATATATTTTTTTTACTGATTTTCACAGAGAGGAAGGGAGAGGGATAGAGAGTTAGAAACATCGATGAGAGAGAAACATCGATCAGCTGCCTCCTGCACGCCTCCTACTGGGGATGTGTCCGCAACCAAGGTACATGCCCTTGACTGGCATCGAACCTGGGACCTTTCAGTCCACAGGCGGATGCTCTATCCACTGAGCCAAACCCGTTAGGGCAATTATCACTATTATTATTATTATTATTATTATTATTATTATTATTATTAGGAAGAGGCCCCCAGAAGGTGTTGTTGCAAGAGAATTCCACGCTTCTGGTTCTGGCAGCCCCAGAGTACTCCTCAGTTCAGGATGGCGAACACCCAGTCATCGCTCCGGCCTGGTCCCAGGAACCTGAGCCGATTGGCGTGGGGCAGCCTCTCTGTAGACCTCAGGAGGGCAGAAGAGACCAAATGAGAGGGTGGGAGGTGCATACCCCGGAGAAGAGTGGACGGGCTGTCTCTGCTTGTCTTTGTCACTTGCACCCTGCTGTCACCAGGGACTCCCATTCTGGTCCCAGCTCCATGGGCCTGGTCATGAGTGTGCTCCCCACCCGCCCTCCCCCAGCATCACAAACACATTTGAAGCCCCTTGGGCTGCAAGCTTGGGAGGCCGGGCGGAGCCAGGGCAGGCCAGGCGTCTGGAGGCAGCTGCTTTTCCGCTGGTCTCCAGGTATTTGATTATCCATCCTGGAGCGAAGGGAATTAGCATCTCTGCTGTTTGTTTTATGAGATCACCCCAGTGCCCGGCTGCTGTTTCCAAGCAACATCTACTTCCCAGCCAACGGTCCTGGCAGGCCGGGCCTTGGGCCCTGTAGGGAGGGTGTCCCGTGGGGATGACAGTGCCTGGGATGGCCGGTGACCCCTGCATTCAGACCTTCTGCCCAGGCTCCTGTTTCTGGTTCACCTCCTGCTACTCCCATAGGCAGTGGGATGGGAGGGGAGCATTGCCACCTGGGCACCAGCCTTTATCCTTCTCCTGGGAAAGGGGACAGGAGAATGCATATCTGGAAGAAGAATAGCAATGATTTTTACTTGGGTTTAGGAAGCGACTGTCTAGCACATTCCCGTGGCTTGAGACACCAGTGGGCCAGCACTTCCCCTGGAAAAGGAAACAAACTCCATCCCTTCCTGCCTCTTCCCACGAGGATTTTTTTTTTTTTCAAGTCTGGCCTGTCTGGGGGCTGAGACCTGCATGGCTCTGATCTTGTCTTCTCCATAAGCCTCCCAGTTCTCACCACCCACCCGCCTCCCCGGCTTTCCTGGGCCCCACCGCCAGCTTCCTCGTGCTCTGTCTCTGCCCAGGCTGCTTCAGCTCCTGGCCTCACCGGTTTGGGTGCTTAAGGAACACACGGATTCGGTGAAAAAGCAGAGTGGTCCAGGGTAGGGCTTAGGGCAGGCACTTTCCCAGCACTTGGGTAGGAGCCCTGAGGAAGCCCCACAGAAGCGGAACTCCTTGCTCCATCACTGAAAAAAATTTAAATCAGAAAATCCGGAGAATAATGTAGCTAACAACTATGTGCTCACCTACCAGAATTCACAGGTGTTAAGCTCTGGAGATATATGGCAGAACTTTTTTTTTTTTTTTAAATCCTCACCGGAGGATATATTTTTTTAAATTAATTTTTAGAGAGGAAGGGGGGGAGAGAGAGAGAGAGAAACATTGATGTGAGAGAAGCATCGATCAGTTGTCTCCCATACGTGCCCTGACCGGAAATTGAGCCCGCAATCCTTTGGTGTATGGGACAATGTTGCAACAACTGAGCCACCCACCGGGGCTATGGCAGAACTTTTTAATTAAAACAATAAAGCATTACAGACGAAGATGCAGTCATTCTCCCTGCCCCTTTCCTCTTGTCCTTCCCTTCAACCTACAAACAGCCGCTGGCGGGCATTTGATGGGTGTCCTCCTAGGCTGCAGTTTGTGTTTTACTACATATCTGTATCTTTTTATGGCACTGCACGTACTTTTTAAATGGACATAAATGTACACACACATATATATACTTATTCCTATATTTTGCAATTCAGTCAACATTTGTTGTGAAACTTGTCAGTGTTGCTACTCCCTTAGGCAGTGGGATGGGAGGGCTGGGTTCCAGCCTGGGCACCCAGCTTTTATCCTTCTCGTGGGAAAGGGGACAGGAGGATGTATTAGAGCCCTTGTCCGGTACTAATTTACACCCCACAAGCCGTCTGTAGAAGCTCCTATTTCCCCATGTTCTTGCCAACCCTTGATCCCATGAAATGCTTAAATCTGGGCCAGATGGGTGGGTGTGAAATGGTATTTTATTTAGTTTTAACTCTCATGTCCACCCTTTGCTCCCTGAAGAGGATGTGCACATGCACAGCTTCCCGTAAATATTTGAGGAGTTGAGTGGCCGTGCCTCGGTTTCCCCTTTTGCAGAAAGGGATGATGGCATCTGTTCTGCCTCCCAGAGGAGGCGAGGCTCTGTGTGGTCATGAGTCATGCAAAGCTCTGTGTTACGTTCAGTGTGACACACATGCACATGTGCCGGGAGGCAGGGCCTCTGGCTTCTCGGAGGCTGAGGACCACGGGACAGGGACCTAGAGGCTGAGGGAAGTGGGGACTGTGCCTTTAAATTCAGTCCCTCACTTTTAGCATGGGGAGTGGAACCCTGAGCAGGCCACACCCACACGTGCCCACCCCACAACCTCCCATGCCTCTCCCTGCTAGTTCCAGGATGTGAAAGAGGTGTGAGGCGTTAAGGGCCTTCAAACCCTGAGAGACCTTGATGATGCTAAATAAAGCCAAGTGCTGCTGATGAATTGTATTTCTAGCGTGCCAACAAAGACCCTATCCTGCTCCCTCTAATCCCCAGCACCCCCTTGTTAACCTTATTGGCTGAGCTAGTTTCCATGGAAACTGTCAAGTTCAGAGGGATACTGTAGTATATGCATCCTGCCTTCCCCCTCTGTCCCCAGCTAGCCCCTTGGATCCGAGTTAGAAGTTTCAGTGCTAAGGGAGCTCCAGGTGCTCTGGTTAAGCTCTCATCCATTCATTCATTAATCCTCTCTCCCCATCCCACTCCTGCCCCCCCCCTCTCTCTCTTCCCCGCAGGCCAGCCAGCTTGGCGTGTACAAAGCGTTTGTGGATAACTATAAAGTCGCTCTGGAGACAGCAGAGAAGTGCAGCCAGTCCAACAACCAATTCCAGAAGATCTCCGAGGTGGGCAGGGCCCTGCACAGCCACACACACCCCCCCCCCCCCGACTCAGGGCCTTGGGGGCTGCTCAGGGCCTCCAGCCTTTGGGCCTCTCCTGCTTTCCGGTTAGGGGAACGGTTCCCCTGATGGGTCCCACTTAGCCTGACATTTGCTTTCTTGCACTTGACATTTACCCTCTTCATGTAAGAACACCAATTTGTTTGATTTTTTTGTTATTCTGTTGTAGGTTTTTCTGTGTTAGAACAGGGGAGGCCAAAAAAAAAAAAAGGAAAAGGAAAAAGGCAGTATTTCCCACACGGCAGTGACCTTGAGCAAGTCACTTCCCTTCCTTTGTTTCTATAGAATGAGGTGTCTGGATCCCTCCAACTCATGCCAGACTTGCTTGATAAAAACCACAGGGACACAGGCCCCTTCCCGGGAATATCAAATTGGAAGGTTTGGGTGGGGCTCAAGAGTCTATTTTTAATAACCTTCCCAGGTGATGTTTATGCTAAGAGGATTCGAGGAAGTCTGGGCGAGGTGGTCTTTTCAGATCCTTGCAATCCCACAAACAGAGAGGATACGGCCACGTAGGTGGAGAAGTCGTTGCAGATCCTCTAGCTCAAGCTCCCGGGTGGCGGGCCACACGTTTGAAACATGCGTGGTCTAGCTGGACATATGCCTGTCCTGCTGCTGCCGCTCAGCCTTCCCTCCGTGCTCCTCCGCACGGCAAAGATGTGGCATTGTCTGCCGTCGACATGTCTGTCTCTCCAGGAAGTGGCAGGGCGGGCTCTGGGATCCTTCAGGAGCACAGCTCCCCTCACCCTTTTAGCCAGAAAGAGCCCCGTGACCACCCCAAGCTGCTGGCCTCGCAGACCGAGCTCCAAGCTCAGGGCCAGAGGGCCTTGGGTCCCAGGGCCGGGGAGCTCCGTCTGCAGGTTTGGAGGCCCTGCCTCGCAGTCCCCTCGGGACCTTTTGCTTTCTCACCTCGGCTCCGATGCTAGGAAGGTTGGTGAGCTGCAGCATAGTTTTCATGAAACTTCTGGAGTGATGGGTTCCAAGTTTGGAACTGACCTAGAGGCAGCACAAGAGTCAGACGGTGGGAGGTGAAAACGTGCAATTGATCACCAGTAAAAGCCGATTGGAAACATGTGCACTTGGGTTGGTGGCCACCTTGGGCTTGTTGAACCCAGACACCAGGGGCAGCAGGAGGGCTGAGCTCGGTTTCTTCTCCCAAACCTAGGGGTCAGGTGAGTCACCCTGAGCCTCAGAAGACGCAGCGAGGCGCAGGGAAGTCCCTCTATGCCAAGCCAGGAGGCTGGAGACACGGTGCTTCCCCGCACGGCTCCCAGTTCTCTCAGGGAACAAAATGGATCTCCCAGATCTGTGTTCAGAGAGGCCTGCCGTGGCTGCCTGGGTCCTATATGGTCCAGAGGGGGGGGGTCTCCTCTTAGCCTGGCCTGACTGTCCATCCTCTGTGGTCGGCAGAGCCCCTCTCGAAGCCTGCTGGCTCCAAGGGCAGAGCCAGGCCCGTGGCCGCTGCCAGTGGCTTCTCACCCTGGCTCATGGGCTGACACTGGCGCTTCCCCCTGGCGCTGCCACTTAATTACTGCAATTAGGCCCTCCTCTCCACGGCAGCAAGTGACTTCATACCTCTGGGCTGCACTGGCGGGGGGGGGGGGGGGGGGGCGAGAAAAATTCCTAAAGCTGGGAATCCAGACACCAGCCAGAGTCGGCCTTGAGGAGCTGAGTAACCCCCTTCTCCCTTCTGTCTCGGCATCTCCTCCCCCCAGGCAGAGCGGGAAGTATCACCCGGGTACCTGACCTTGGCCTCACCTCACTCCCGCCTTCCCACCACCCACACCCCCCTTGCAGCCCCTCCCCCCCCCCCCAATCTGTGCACTCAGCCCTGGAAGTGGGGATTGCATTACGGCTCCAGTTACAGCACACTGGCCCCTTAGCAAGGGCTGGAGGGGCCTCTCAGGGCAGGTAGAAGGTTTGGCTCAGAGAAGCTGCCCTGGAGTCTGTCTCCAGCCCTCACTCCTGGTCACTTTGCAGGGGACCCAGGGGGGTGCTGGCTCTTCCTTCCTCGCAGTTTCCTCTCTAAGGCCTGGCACAGGCTTCGGGGGGGGGCGGGTGGAGGGGGAGTGTCAGGTGGGGCTGGGGCCTGGGGGAGTCTCTCCCCATGTGGGTAAGATGGAGCTCGGACTGCCCTGGGGGACTCAGCCTCTTGGCCCCGGTGCACCACCCAGGTGTTCCCCCCTGTTCTGTGTGTGGGACCCCTCACTCCGTACCCCGAGAGCTGCTCATGCCCCCAGGATCAGCTGGTGTACCAGCTGCTTGTCCACGCAAGCCCTGTGTGTCCTGGGCTGATGTGTGCACCCCTAAGTGTTGGCGGGTGCTGGATGGGGGCGGGGGCCCTGCTCTTGCCAAGGCTCATTCTCTGGAAGTTGCAGGGGAGGGGCTTAGGGGACAGGTCTGAGGAGCACCATTATCGAAGTCCAGTCTGGTACCTAGAGCCCCCCCTTGCCCACACCCTGCTGCTGGCCTCCACGAGGCCCCCCGGGGACCGTGGGTGTGGCTCAGGGAGTCCAGGTGACTGAGGCAGAGGGGGGCTCTTGCCTCTTGGTCTTTTATACCCCGGGGTGTCGGATCCTTCTTCCCGCCCTGCTCACAGGGGGATGGGCGGGCTCCGGTATGGGCCAGGCAGTGATCCCTCTCCTCTGTTTGGCAGGAACTCAAAGTGAAAGGTCCCAAGGACTCCAAGGACAGCCACACGTCCGTCACTATGGAAGGTACGTGGGGGCAGGCTGGGTAACAGTCGCCTTCCTTTGTCTGGCTTTGTGGACGGCGGTGCCCTGCTTGTGTGAGCGTGTGCACGTTCGTGTGTGAGCGTGTGTGAGCGCGCACACACGGAATCAGCCTCTGTCCCCGGCAGCCAGCCAGCTACAAACGTGCTCCTCTTTAGGATGCCAGCGACAGCTAGCTCCCCTCCCCCGCTCCTCCCGCCTGCTCCTCTCCCTCCCCTCTTCTCCCCTCCTTTCCCCTCCCCTCGCCTCCCCTCCCCCTTGCGAGAGGAGCACTCTGAAGCGGCTGCTTGATTCCGGAGGCTGTGCAGCAGCAGCGTGCAAGGTGGCTGAGTGGCGGGCTGCTGATGGGAGCTGGGAAGCGATGGCCACAGGCTGCAGCCGTGGGGACAGAGGCTGCCATGGAAATTCTCCTCATCATCCGCTTCTGCTGTAACTGCACCTATGGTAACCCAGGCTCCCTCTCGTGGGAGGTGCTGAGTCTTCCCACCTCGGGGGGCTGGCTGGAGTGGGCTTAAAGGTGGCTGTCAAGGTTTGGGGAGCAGCAGGCAAGGGAGGGGACGCAAGTGGCTGGGTCCCCATTCCGGCCAGCTTCCAGCCTGAAATTGAAGTCTGGGGGCCACGCCGGGCAGGGGTGGTTTAGAAATGGAGGGGCCAGGCTAGAAGGTCCAGGTACCACCTCCCCACCCCCAAGATCTGCGTGGAATTGGTGGCTTCGCTTGAGAGGCTGTGTGCAACTTCCTGGAGAGGCTGTTAAGGACAGAAAGTGACAAGACTGTACCTGTGGGTGTGGCAACCTGGGCTGGAGAGGGGTCCTCGGGGGCCGGTCGGAGAATGACAGATGGCCTGGACAGCAGTGCCCTGGACGGGGAGGGCGCCAGCCCCCAGGAGAGTGAGAAGTTGGGAGTTTCTTTGTTTCCAGGGAGAGGAGAGGAGGTTGACGGCCAGGGTATTGTGTGCTCAGAGTGCACATGCTCCTTTTAGAGGAGATGGTCTCCTTTCAGAACAGGGCGGTGGGAGAGCTGGTGCCCTGGGGAGAGCAGGGAGGGAGGGGTTGCTCCAGGGGGTGTGTTTCTGGCCACCCGAGGCCGGAGACCTGGGGCCGAGGTCTGGGCACTCAGCGCAGGAGGTGGTAGGGAATGCTGGCGGGCAGGGGTCGTGGCAGCTGCTGTGGTGAAGGTCCCTCACCCACCTTACAGTGGAAGGGGTCGGAGTAGCCTCTTTGCCAGGGCACCCTGGGACAGGCAGGTGCTGTCAGCCAGGCTCCGGCTCTCAGGAGGCCGAAGAGGGGCTAGGCAAGCAGGTGGCGGAAGCTGGGCCCTGCTCTCGGAGGCAAGAACGCCTTAGGTCGGACGCCGGCTGCCTTTGGCAGGGGCCCGGGGTCCAGTGTGACCGTCGTGCCCGTGTTGGAGTGGCCCTCTCCTCCCTCCCACCAGGCGTTTTGTATCTGCACCCTTCCCGGTCACTTTGCTTTCACATCTCTGTGGTAACCGGGAGCTCCTTGTCAAAGGCTGAAGGGGGTACAGTTTGCTGGAGGAGAGACGATGGGGCCTCCTGGGCTTTTTCCCAGAGACCTGTGTGCCTAACCTCCTCCCGTGTCCTGTGGCCAGGACGGCTCATGGTGGAGGCAGCCCTGAGGCAGGACCGCTGTGGGGAGCCTGGTCGCTGGGAGAAGCTGCCCGGTGCTCCGGCCCCTGAGCTCGGATTCGGGCAGCCCGGGGTTGAGCGGAGCGTGGACTTGATCTAGCCTGTTTGAGGATCCGAGGGAAATGTGCTTTTGACCTGGCCTAGGAGTTGGTCAGATCTCAGCTCTGCCTCCCTGAAAAGGAGGGGTCAGCCCTTTGCTTCCTCTTTCCTCCCCAAAAGGAAGTTCCGTTTTGTGACCCAGGCCTGGGACCTGCACTTCAGGGTTCCTCTGTCCCCTCGATGCTGCCTTTGAAGTCAGCGTCACCGTGGGGAGTGAGGAGTGAATGAGCCCTTGCTGAGCACACTGTTCACAATCTTCTTGGCCCCTCCCAGGGATGCCGGCTCTGGGGGTCCCAGAGAGACTGCAACTTGGGGCTCCCTCCGGCATTGTCTGCCTTTGTGGTTATTTGCTGAGCTCTTGGGGGCTCCATGCCAGATTCTGTTGGGGGTGGGAGGGTGTGAAGGGAAGTCATGCGTAGCCCAGGCCCCGAAGGAGGGTGCTCACCTTGGCAACAGGAGAGGCCCGCTCGCCCGCTCCTTCCTGGTGAAGCTTTCCAAGAACAACTTACCTACCTTCCCTGTGCCCTGGAGAAGTTTCCTCCTCGTGAGATGGGGCTAGTGATAACTCCTTCCCTTTTTAATCCAAGGAAAGCATGCATAGAAGCAGTACCTTTGGACGCAGAGCCAAGTACCCAGCAGACTAGAGGGAGCCAGCTTGCTCGTGGCAGTGGTCTGACTTTTAGACATTGTGGGTTTTGTTTGCAGAAGTCCTGGTCAGGGAAGGCTTCCTGGAGGAGGGGGAGAGGCAGGTGTTGCAACTTGGTGAACGGTGTCTATTCTGGGAACAGGACCGCATGGCGAGGAGTGGGGAGAGCTGGAGAAGCGGGGGCAGGGAAGCGGCGGGACAGGCGAAGGGGGAAAGGTGGGCTCCGTGCCCTGCATTCTCGGGGAAGCAGGCGTAGGGGAGCCGTGGG
This sequence comes from Ia io, assembly GCA_025583905.1. Lineage (NCBI taxonomy): Eukaryota > Metazoa > Chordata > Mammalia > Chiroptera > Vespertilionidae > Ia > Ia io. Next base: position 34,392,721 of record JAJQQW010000020.1, read on the forward strand.
AAGCATGGACATCAGGCCGCTCTTCCCGCCCTGGTTCTTTCCACACGTGGCTGTGTCCCCGGGCCTTCTCCCTGCACGTCCCTCTCCCCTCACTGCCTCCAGCTGCCCTTCCCTCCGCACCCCGTCAGGTGGGCTCGTGAGGTGACTACAGGCATATTAATAACCCCTGTGAAACCCAACCCACCATTTGTGCAGACCTCTGAGCTTAGTCAGAAACCTCTACCCCCTGGGACCCGAAAGAGGGACCGAGGGAGCTGACGCTGCAGTATCCGCTTTCCTGAGCGAACGCCAGGCCAGCCCTGGCAGGTGTCCACTGCACTTGCACTTTCTCTGGGGCTCTCGGGGTGTGATTCCCCCGCAGGATGAGCTAAGCCACATGGACACCCTGAACAGCCTCAGGACTGTGCCCCCCCCGGGCTGATAATGGGGCTCTACACTCACTGTCCCGGGATACCCCAAGCCTGGTCCTGTCCCTTCCGGCTCCCGTCGCCCACGGGGAGGGGTTCTAGACCTTGCCTAATTAAGAAAGGGCTGCCAGTGAGTCATGGGAAGTGTGTGTGCATGAAGGAGTGGTTTTCAGTCATTCCTCCATTAGATTAGCAAAGGCGCTTTTTAAAAATGCTGAGCCCTGGCTGGTGTGGCTCCGTTGGTTAGAGCATCGTCCTGTACACTGAAAGGTTGCCAGTTCGATTCTTGGTCAGGGCACATACCCAGGTTGTGGGTTCATTCCCTGGTCAGGACAGCAACAGATCAGTGTTTCTCTCTCCCTCCGCCCTCCCTCCCTCCCTCCTTCTCTTCTTCCCTCCCTCCCTCCCTCCTTTCTTCCTCTCTCTTTATCTCTCCCTGTCTATCCTTTCTTCCTTCCCTCCCTTCCTCCCTTCCTCCCTTCCTTTCCTTTCCTCTCTTTCTAAAATCAATAAAAACATATCCTCGGGTGAGGATTGAAAAAGCAGATCCCCAGGTTCCACCCGGCAGAGTTTGGGATTCGGTTGATGCAGTGAGGAGAGGGAGGCTGGCAGCTGTGTCCTTTAAGAGCTCCCCAGTGATTCGAATGGGCAGCTGAGCACAGACTGCAGAGAAGGCCGTGGCGCACACTGAGACGTCCTCTCCGCAGCCGGCAGATTGTTCCCAAAGTGCCTGCTTAGCAACACACAGGGCATTTCCATCTAGGGCTTTGGGGGGCTCTGGTGGTTTGAGGGCTGAGTGTCAGCTCTGAGACCTGTCACAACCTGGCCCTATGGGGCACCCAATCTAGGGTCCTCCTCCCCAGACCGGCATCCTGCCTCATGGCTCCCATGGCAGGAGGACAGAGGTCACGACCCCATGACCTGAGGCCTCCAGGTGCAGCACTGAGGCCGAGCCCCCCATGTGGGAGAGGCAGGCACAGCTGCTCCCAGGCAGCTCCGTTGGGAAGTATTGGTCGGCCAGCTGCCGCTTCCACCTGTCTCTGCTGAATCCCAGCAATCCTCACTTGGTGTCCTGTCACCGAGGGGGTGGCAAGTAGGGGCCCTGCTGAGCTTGCCTTTTTCTGTCTCTTCCGAGCTCCCAGAGGCCCCACTGGCATTCCTTCAGGGAGTCTCTGCCCCCTCAGCTGCCACGGGCTGCTTGCAGACCCTCTCTGTGGGGAGCGGGCCTGCCCCCCTCAGCCTGCCCTGCTTCGTCTGGGGGTCTGAGTGCATGGAGAGGGGTCTCCCCATGGAGAGGAGGCTGACTGGGGTCAGAGGAAGCCTGCCCTTTCCAGCTGGTGGTGCCGGGCCGTGGGCCAGATAGGCATGAGAGTGATCGGGCCTGGGGGAGCTGCCCTCCCTGGAGGAGCAGCTTGTCTCCTTCCCACATTCTGGGGTCCCAGGTGTGACCCCAAGTGTGCTGGAGCTCTGGAGGGCAAGGCTAGACACCGTTGTGCGATTCAGGGAGGGGCATACAGAGGAGCACCTGCATCCGCTCTGAGCCCGGTCAGGCCAGGGCAGGTCTAGGGGCGGCCCTGGAAGAAATGGCATCTGGGGGGCGGGGCCCAGGCTGCCAGGGCTGTGTGTCCACCTGCCGTGCAGTCTGGCCTGCCTGGGGTGCAGGTTGCTGCGGAGCCCGCTTGTGTGGTGGGTGTCCGTGCAGGGGAGCGAGGCGGGTCGGGGAGCAGGGCTGGTTCCTGAGGTCTCCAGCTGCTCTGATTCCATCGGTCCCGTCTCCTCCCTGCCCTCCCCAACAGCTCTGCTCTACAAGCCCATCGACCGCGTCACCAGGAGCACCCTGGTCCTGCACGTGAGTGTCAGCCCCTACACGGCCGGGACCCGTCGGGACCCGTGGGAGACCGAGCCCAGGGTGGGCAGGTGCTGGAGCCACTGAGAGCAGCCCATTTGGGAAACTGGGCGGAGGGTCCCTGGACCCCGACTTGCCTGCCTGGCCTGTGGAAACTATGTCAGCGGGGCCAGGGCCTAAATATAACCGGGCTACTAAGCGTGGCGTGTGGCCAGACGCACCCTAGGAGGCAGGCACTTCCTGCCTCCCCTCCCCACCCCCTGCCTGATGGGCTCCAGTGCCCTAGGAGCAGCTGTGGGTGGTTGGATGTGTGAGATGAGGCTCCACATGGCGCCCCCACGCCCCCGGGGCGAAGAGTAATGACCTCAGCAAAATAAAGGGGCACCACTGCCTTCACCCCTGCTGCCCCTAATTTTAGTTCAGCTTTTGCAAGCATGACCAGACTAGAGTGTGGGTCCCCGAGTGCCCCCTCGGAATTCTTTTAGTGAGAATTGAGGGCTCCCCACTGTCTTCTTATTGAGCCCCAGAACTCCTCTCAACTCACCACCCCAACCCTCTCCAGGACCTGCTGAAGCACACGCCCGTGGACCACCCAGACTACCCGCTACTTCAGGATGCCCTCCGCATCTCCCAGAACTTCCTGTCCAGCATCAATGAGGACATTGACCCCCGCCGGACTGCTGTCACAACCCCCAAAGGGGAGGTAAGCTCAGGACCCAGCAGAGCCTCTCACCCAGCGGGCCAGGTCACCCACCCCTGCTCTCCTGGCGCTCAGGCACACTGCCCTGTGCCCTGTGCCCCTCCAGCCTGATCCCTCATTCCCAGCCTTGGAGAGGCCTTCGGGCCCAGGGCGAACAGCTTTAAGCCCAGTGTCTCATTCATCTTCATAATGAAACTGAGGCCGGGAGTCTCTCCGGGTCTGGCACAAGATCTCTTAGCCATCGTGTCAGAGCGGGGTTCTTCAGCGGGGATTATCTGTCTGCAAGCCTCAGGCACTGTCCCCATGCCAGGGACGTGGTGGGCTCTGCCCATCTCATTCTTGAATGCAACCCCCTCATGGGTAGTATGATGTCCTCAGGGCCCCCCTGGAAGGCAATGGCTCAGTCTGAGGGAGCTTGGAGAGTCTGGGGGAGTGGGAGCTCTGAGCTGCCTCTGATCAGCCTGCACGAAAAGATGGGAGAAACGAAGGAGGGAGCCAGCCCCATAGCAGGAAAAGCTGTTGGGAGAGGTGGCTGAGGCAGCCAGGTTACTGGAATGTCCCAGGTGGGCGCCTGGAAGTGGCACAGCAGTTCCAGTTCCCTGGGGGCCCTTCTTGGCGGAAGGGTGTGGGGGGGTCCGGGGGGGGCAGTGAAGGGAAGCAATTTGAAGAATCAGACAGTTACGGCACGGGTCAGCGGCCTGGCCCACATACAGTGCTCCGGTGCAGGAGAGGTAATTAAGTGGTGTTTAGGAGCGCAGGCTGGCTGGGTTTATGCTCCTTTGTTACATTTACGAGTCCCCAGTGTCTCCTGGGAGGGAGGTAATGAGGGACAGGATCTAGAGAGTGACTAATGGGCACGGGAGCCGTCCCGGCCCAGTTTGCAAACCCTGGGACATCACTCGTTGGTTTGACTCGGGAGGGAACGCTCTCCGGAGGGCTCAGCACTGTCAGCTTCAGATCGTTCCAAAGGCACGCTTTTCCTCAGGCTCACCTAACGTGGTAGCGCAGGTGGCTCACATGGGACACAACCCACGGAAGGCGGGGACAGATTGTGACAGCCCCAGGACTCTGCTGCTCCTGAGGCTGGCAAGGAGGGAACGGCTGGCAGGGAGGAAACGGGGAGTCCTGCTCTTCACCATCCAGCACCCAGGTGGGAGGTGGCTGCAGGTTCCCGAGGACAAGCTGCAGCCCCACAGAGGGTGGCCAGGCCTCCCATCCATCTGGGGCGGGTGAAGCGTTGATTCGGCGGTAGCATCGGCAGGCCTGAGGATCTGCAGGTCGAGTTGAACTGAAGCTAGAACAACTTCTTAGGCAGGGGTGTGGGGTGTGGGGTGGGGGCAGGAGTGTTCATGCTCCAGGGTAGAGGAACCAGGTCCCCGGGAGCTAGGGTCCATCCGGGTGGGAGCTATTGAGAACTGCAGAAAAGTGTAAAGGTACCGTTGTTTTGTTATGTTTTTTAATTCTCACCCAAGGATATTTTTCCATTGATTTATTAGAAAATGGGAGAGAGGGAAAGACAGAGAAATATTGATATGAGAGAAACATCGATTGGTTGCCTCCTGCACGTGCCCCGACCAGGGCCCACGCTAGGAAGGACCCTGCAACCAAGGTACATGCCCTTGACTGGAATCGAACCCGGGACCCTTCGGTCCGCAGGCCGACGCTCTATCCACTGAGCCAAACCGGGAGGGCTAAAGTTCCCATTGCTGATCCACAGGGTGTGCTGGGCACTGGGGCCGTTCTGCATACACCAGTTTTGATGATTCCTTCCTTTGGGGCTGACATCATCATCCCTCAGTTTCACTGAGATGGAGAGAGGTCAGGGAGCTCGCCCGATCGGCTGGGAAGTGGCAGAGTCTAGATTCAAGCCCACGCCCATGTGACCACCAGGCACTGCGGCCCCTCCCTGCAGCCCACCCCCCCGCTGGATGGTGCCCTAGTGCCTGCTGGGCCCTGGGCTGCCCCCCCCTGAGCAGGCGGTGGGTATGCATCTCCCTCAGACGCGGCAGCTGGTGAAGGACGGCTTCCTGGTGGAAGTGTCTGAGGGCTCCCGGAAGCTGCGGCACGTCTTCCTCTTCACGGACGTCCTACTGTGCGCCAAGCTGAAGAAGACGTCCGCGGGGTGAGTCTGCGTGAGGCCAGGGCGCGGAGCTGGGGGGGAGCTCCACCCACCCTGCTGCCCTTTAGGGACTTGGGGCAGTCTGCATCGTCTTCCCTTTTATTTATTTATTTTTTAATATATTTTATTGACTTTTTTACAGAGAGGAAGAGAGAGGGATAGAGAGTTAGAAACATCGATGAGAGAGAAACATCGATCAGCTGCCTCTTGCACACCCCCTACTGGGGATGTGCCCGCAACCAAGGTACATGCCCTTGACCGGAATCGAACCCGGGACCCTTGAGTCTGCAGGCCGACGCTCTATCCACTGAGCCAAACCGGTTTCGGCCATCGTCTTCCCTTTTAAAAACATATTAATTAATTCCATTTTACTGCATAGCCTTTTTCTAAAAATAAGCTGCTTTTAATTATAAAGATGATATAACCAAATTACAGACAAGAAACCCCATCACCCATCCAAACATAAGCATCAGTCTCCTGCTGCTGTATTTCCTTTCTTCTTTTTTTTTTTTTATAATGTTCTTATGTTTTTTTCATATTCTTGTAATCAGAGTGAATACCCAATTTGGGGCTCTGCTTTTTCCATTTCACGTCATAAGCATTTTCCCTGTGGCTGCCTAATCTCCATAATCATCATCTCACTTTCCTGCGTGATGTTACGAGTGGATATGCCATGATTTACTTCAGCGTTGTTCTTTTATTGGACAGCCCAGCATTTTTGCTAACTGCGAGTCAGTGAATATTCATTCAATCTGCTGCTGTCATTTTTGTTGAGTGGTTCTGCCGTGCCAGGTGTCATGACAAATGCTTTGAATATATTATTTCTAATCGTCCCAACAACTCTAAACAGTAGGTATTATTATCCGCATCTCACAGAGAGAAAAGGCTTAGGATAGTTACAGAAGCTGCCCAAGGTCGCACGACTGGGAGTGGAGGAGTTGGGATTTGAACCTTTCTCCAGCCTGGAAGCGTCTGTCCACCTCCATCTCTGTGCTTAGTGAGACGGGTCCACGCTGCACTATGAGCACAAAGGGTTATTCAGTATTCACCCTACCTTCTTTCCCCTACTGTGTGCCAAGTACACTAGCTCACAGTCAGTCCACAGGCTAGACCGTGAGTAACACTAAGGGACAGGGATGAGAGGCCCAAACCTCAGCTCCGGGGGACGTGAGAGGAGGAGAGGTTGTTGTGAGCTTCGGTAAAGGGGATGACTCCCTGGAACGAGAGCTGAGATGATTCTAAAGCAGAGATGGCAGTCCTGAGCAAGCGTACGGGTGCCTTCGGCCCTTTGCCCATGGCAGGCGTTACTAGTGAACCAGTCCCCTGTTGCACACTGGGCGTGAACGTGGCTTTATCATCCTCCACCCGTGGGACCTCTGTGGGTCAGAGTGGGCATTCACAATAATATCTGTATCCCGTCTCTGGCCTGAAGGATGATGAGTATGAGCTAAGTATGGACAGGCTGGCAGGGAGGGAAGAGTGTGTGTGGGGGGGGCGGGGAATAGGAACGTGTGAGGTTTGGGATGTTTAAAAAAATCACTCGCACTGGACCAGCGGGCAGGAAGCCTGTCCCTACTCTGCGTGCGTGTCTCCTGATTGGGCTCCTCGGGGACCGTGGATCGCGTTTGCCTGTGACGAGTTCTCAGTAAACCCTTTTCGGTGGTTTCTGGGTCCAGGCTTAACGAGCCAAGTTCCTCCTGGCTCATGTCTCCCTCTGGCTTGTTTGCAGGAAGCACCAGCAATATGACTGCAAATGGTACATCCCTCTGGCTGACCTCGTGTTTCCGTCCCCCGAGGAGTCTGAGGCCAGCCCCCATGTGCACCCCTTCCCCGACCACGAGCTGGAGGACATGAAAATGAAGATCTCCGCCCTCAAGAGTGAGATCCAGAAGGAGGTGAGCAGGGCCTGCATCTGAGCTGGGACAGGGAAGTTGGCTGCTTTTATTGGGGGCCCTTTGAACCTGGTGTATGGGGAGGTGCGGGGAGGGGAAGTCATAAGGGTTGGGAGCCTGATAAGGAGGGAAGATGTAAGAGTAGGAGGCCCCAAGCACAATGCTAGGGAAAGGCTTTGATGGTGGCAGATTAGCACTGAGCAGATGGAGGCCCGGCCAAGGAGTCAGTGCTCAAAATTGAGGGGCTAATTACCGGAGATTTCCCGGAGAACAGTGTATCTCAAACGCTGTAGAAAAGGGAAGCAAGAGAAGAAGGCCTTCTTAAGGAAAAGCAGGATGTGCACGAGAGAAAGGACCTGGGAAGCCTCCGAAACTGACAGATCAAGGAGGCAAAACCGAAGGAGAGAAGGGCCTTGAATAACGCAGTTCACGCACTTGGTCTAAAAATGCACAGAAGCTTGTGCCCTGACAGAGAACTGAGATTCTCACCAAACACAGGTGAAACATTCACCAACGTTAAACATGCATTAGGCTGCAAATGAAACCTCAATTTTTATTTTTATTTTTTTAAATATATTTTTATTGATTTCAGACAGGAAGGGAGGAGAGGGAGAGGTAGAAACATCTATGATGAGAGAGAATCATGGATCGGCTGCCTCCTACACACCCCACACTGGGGATCGAGCCCACAACACAGGCGTGTGCCCTGACTGAGAATCAAACCGTGACCTCCAGATTCTTAAGTCAACATTCAACTACTGAGCCACACCGGCCGGGCAGAAATGTCAATTAAAAAAAAATCGGTAGCATACCAGTTATGTTCACAGATCACAGTACAGTAAAACTAGAAATCAACAACTAGAATGTATTTAAGGGTGAGCCTAGAAAGTTAAAACTTTCAGGGTACAAAGGAAATCAAAATTGCAACTGCAAACTGTTTAGAACTGCATGAAAAGGAGAGCACTACATATCAGAACCCATGGGATGTATCCACAGTGCTATTTTCAGGAAAATGCAGAGCCTTAAATTCATATACACTGAGTGGCCAGATTATTATGATCTCTGAACACATAATAATCTGGCCACTCAATGTATATCCTATATAATAAAAGGCTCATATGCAGCTTGTCCCCTCAACCAGCAGGCAGGCTGGCCAACCGCCCATGTCCCCTCCCCCGGTCAGGCTGGCGGGACCCCACCCATGCACAAATTCATGCACCGGGCCTCTAATATATATATATATATATTTTTATTTTTTTTTGAGTGGCCAGATTATTATGCGTTCAGAGATCATAATAATCTGGCCACTCAGTGTATTTGAAAGCACCCAGGGGGAGCCTTCTCCATAAAGGCAGGCAGGGCAGGGAGGGGCTTGTTTGGTTGGCCTGGGCTCTTCCTCATCCAGGTTCTGCTTGGGCCTCACCTCCTCCGGGGAGCCTTCCCTGATATCCACCCACTGCAGTGTGGGTTGGGTGCCCTACTTCCTGGTTCCTGATGTTTGCCTCTTTGCTTTGCTTTATAGGTACTGCTTTCCCTTATTCAATAGGATTCGAACTCTAGCGAGAGACTTACTCAGTTATGTTCCCAGTCCTTGACACCTCATAAGGAGTTGCTTCCTGAAGGATTGTCCAGGAATACAAGAGCACATGGCCTCTAAGGATCCTTTCAGCTCAGACACCTCTCCTTGAACAGGGGAGAAGCCCCTAGTAAAAACCCCGGGGCATTGGGACTGAGGGTTTGACTCAGGTGCATCCATCCAGAGGGAGCAGCCTGACCAGCACAGGTGTCTTCCCTCTGAATGGCCAGGCTCGACCCGCCTCAGTGGAGCCTGTCGTTCCCCCACCACCCCCCGTCTAGCACCACACCCACCATCCCCACCCAGGGGCGTCCTGCACGCCTGTTTCTCACCTGGTCCTGGGAGCCAGCAGGCTTTGTGCCTGCACTCCCGCCCCAGGTGTGTAGGTGTGGCCTTCTGCTCAGTCAGTGCTTCCTGAGCTCCGCTGGCTGCTGGCCGCAGGGCTGTGTCAGACGCCTCCCAGGGTTCCTCACAGGTGGAGGAGGCAGATACGCCCATTATGACCACATGTGACACACGTGATAGGAGTCGTGGAGAGGCACAACAAAGTTGTTCTCTGAGTCACAGAAGAAGCAGATTTACTTTTTAAAAAAATATATGTTTTTATTCATTTAGAGAGGGGAGGGGTGAGAGAAACATCAATTGGCTGCCTCTTGCATAACCCCTATTAGGGATTGAACCTGCACCTCGGGCATGTGCCCTGACCAGGAATCGAACCCGCAACCTCTCAGTGCATGGGATGATGGTCAAACAACTGAGCCACACCACCCAGGGCAAAAGATTTACTTTTTTTTTTTTTTTTTTTTTAAATATATTTTTATTGATTTCAGTGAGGAAGGGAGAGAGAGAGAGAAACATCAGTGATGAAAGAGAATCATGGATCAGCTGCCTCCTGCACGCCCCACACTGGCGATCGAGCCCGCAACCTGGGCATGTGCCCTGACCGGGAATCAAACCCCGATCTCCCGGTTCACAGGTCGACGCCCAACCGCTGAGCCACACCACCCAGGGCAAAAGATTTACTTTTTTAATAAACATGTTTTTGCACGTAGGCAACCTGGCTTGTTACAAGGAAAGGTCACAATACCAGAGCGTGTAGAATGCAACTGCTCATCACCCACCCCCACTGTTAACAGTTTGAGGTGTATTCTGCTGGTCTCCTGTGCGTATGCTGGCACGCACAGCACGCCTGTGTGTATTTTAATGAGACTGGGTTACAGGTGCTCTTTTGCCACGTAAGCTTTTCGCTGAACAGTGCACCTTTTAGAGCTCTTGGGGTGGACACATCCTTTCTAGCAGCTGCATCCTATTCTGTTGCTTGACTGCACAACCCCGTATTTGGGTATTTAGATGGTTTCTGGCTCTCTGTTCTTGGCAGGCAAGTCTGCAGTAACCATCACCACCCTCCTCTGTCTTCTCTCTGGTAGAGTCCCTACAAGGGCGATGTCTGGGGCAAGGGGCTTGTGCATTTCATTGCCAGATTTACCTCTGAAAGGTCGCATCCGATGATGTTCCCACCAGCAGCGTGTGAGAGTCACGGTCACAACACCGGCTGGGAGCCGTTGTTACCATTTTGCTAGTCTAGAGCAGTGGTCGGCAAACTCATTAGCCAACAGAGCCCAATATCAACAGTACAACGATTGAAATTTCTTTTGAGAGCCGAAAACCGACTTCTGCACATGGGCCACGAAGTTTCAATCGCACACTGTACATGCGCGCCTGCACGTGGTATTTTGTGGAAGAGCCACACTCAAGTGGCTTGCGATCCGCAGTTTGCCGACCACTGGTCTAGTGGGTTAAAAAAAAAAATGCTGCAGAAATGAATTTCAGCTGTGGAGTTTGAGGGTGGCATTGAAACCAAGACTTAATAAGCATAAGGGTAGTTAATAAAAGGGAAGGGGTCGACTAGAGGGAATGGCTTGCCAGAGAACGGGGAATAGCACCCTGAAGCGGAGGTGGAGGCGTGGTGGGATATCAGGCAGAGTATGGAGGTGGGGACCCAGCCTTGGCAGGCGCTGTGCATGAGGCCAGGAATTAGGGCTTTGTGCTGAACGGTGTCTGAGGTTTTGAAGCAGCGTGCCTTGATGGTACCTGCGGTTTAATTTATAGGGTGAATGATTAGGCTTATGCGACTGAATGAAGATTTTTATTAATTACAGTGTCCGTGAGAGGGGCGTGCGCCACACCACGCAGGGCCACGTGGGAAATTTCACACCAGGTTTGGTCAGGAGGCAGAAGGAGCGTGGGAAAACGTGGCACAAAGCCTGTGTTGTGCTTCCCAAGGGAAAGGAAGGCAGGGCAGGAAACAGCCGAGGACTGTCGAGTGTGAATAATGTTGGGGGGCTCTGGGCTATAGGAGCCGCCCCTAGTTATCTGGTACCTGGTTCTAGGTGATGAGGGCAGGGGAATGACGTGTGAGAGATACAGGAGCCCTGCCGGTGTGGCTCAGTGGTTGAACGTTGACCCATGAACCAGGAGGTCACGGTTCGATTCCTGGTCAGGACACATGCCCAGGTGCGGCTCGCTCCCCAGTAGGGGGTGCACAGGAGACAGCCAGTCAATGATGTTTCTCTCCCTCCCTCCCTTCCTCTGTTTGAAATCCATAAAAACATATTTTATTTTAAATTTTTAAAAGAGAGAGAGTGGTTGGGGATAGGCCTCAGGATTAGCTGGTTTGCATTTGAAAGACATGCTCACAGAGGAGTCATTTACTGTGTTAGAAATTAGCATGGATCTGGGAGGAACAGTTTTCTCCCTGGCCAGGAATCCTCCCATGATGTCAAAGCATCATAAAATATTGAAAAAGAAAAAAAACAACCCGATTAACACACCGGGGGAAGGTGTGCTAGAGCTGCTGAGGGAGACGTGGAGTCTGAGTGTGAGGGAAACCTTCTCTGCTCTCATCCCCACAGAAAGCCAACAAGGGCCAGAGCCGGGCCATCGAGCGCCTGAAGAAGAAGATGTTTGAAAATGAGTTCTTGCTGCTGCTCAATTCCCCTACAATCCCATTTCGGATCCACAATCGGAACGGAAAGGTCAGGAAGGGTGGGGATGGGACAAAGACAGCCCCCTTCCTGGGTACAGGGCCCCCCATTCTCAAGGAGGCTGCCACGGCTCCGGCCCTGGACTCCCTCTCCCCAGTGGTGTGGAGCTAGTGCCCTCTGCTGGCCATCGTTGGCACTGCCACTCCTGTCACTGGGCTTCCCAGGAAGGAGGCTCTCCTCCCAGCTGCCTCCTCCAAGCCTAGGGGGTACCTGGGTAGGAGGGAGCTTTGTTGGAGCCCTGGGGTGCAGGAATGTGCTTGGTCTGACTATGGCCGCCCCACTGAATTGTCATCTCCTCTCTTCAGAGCTACCTGTTCCTACTGTCCTCGGACTATGAAAGGTCAGAGTGGAGAGAAGCAATTCAGAAACTACAGAAGAAGGGTAAGGTCCCCGCTCCACTGCCCTGAGGGGGCCCATAGCAACAGTTCCCAAGCACCTTCGTGTCCCATGCCTCCTCTTCCGCCCTCACAGCCCCTCTAAAGTGCCAAGGCAGGTGGCACTTCATTGCTGTTTCTGAACAATTGAGGCCCAAAGAATTGGTGACTTGCTTAAGGCATAAAATGAATTAGCAATAGGAGTAGCCCCAGAGTCAAGGATTTCCCTCCCCCCACTCTCCCTGTCCCCATCCCTCTCTCATACACACATACATGAACCCCTTCAGCTAGACTCTCCTGTTCTTACCCCTCTGACAGCACCCACAACTATCCCCATGTGAGGGGTCACACGTCTTCCCCTTTTTTCCAACGACCAACTCTGCCCCTAGAATTAAGCTTTTTCCCTGCAATAGCCCCCAAAGAGAGCAGCAGGTCCTAGTGGACCTGTGACAATGTCTCTCTCTCTCTCTCTCTCTCTCTCTCTTTCTTTCTTCCTCCTGCAGATCTCCAGGCCTTTGTCCTGAGCTCAGTGGAACTCCAGGTGCTCACAGGATCCTGTTTCAAACTTAGGACTGTACACAACATTCCTGTCACCAGCAATAAAGATGGTAAGATTTGGAACCCAGCATTGCCCCATCAGCAGATCTACTCCCCCCCAGGACAGCACTGGGGCTGTCCACCAGGACCCAGCAGACACTCAGCTACAAATGGCTGATCTCTGCTCCGGTGGGCTGGGATGACTCAGTGGCCAGGAACACAGGAAGCTCAACCAGGGATTGTCTCTTCCCCAGATGGCCCCAACTCCTCCCTGCCCACCTCTGGCTCAAGAGAAGATTCTGGGACACTAGTCGTCAGATAATGGAAGCAAAAGTCAAGCATGGGTGGGGAGTGGGAACAGGAGGAAGTGGAGATGGGTTAGGATAGTGTATAACAAATAAGGCCAGAAGTTTCCAGGGGTTAGCTCTTGAAAGGCCTTGAATGCCAAGCAAGGGAATTTGTTGTTCAAGCCCAGGAGCCTGTGGGAGGTTTTGAGCAGGGCAGAGCTGAGACCGGGGCTGGTCACTGCCCAGAGTGGGTAGGATCTGACTGCCCGTGGGTGCTGGAAAGGGGCTTTGAAGGCAGGCTCTCCTCCACCTATGGGGGTATCTGTCCTCCGTGTTCCAAAGAGGAGACAGAGGTGGACCTTCTCTCGCATTGGCACAGAGTGACCTACGTTGGTTAATTTTTACTTTGAAAGGCTAGGCTGAGAAGGGCAGTCCCAGGATAGCAGGACTTGGCGGGAGAGGGAATGGTACAAAATCCCTGGTCCAGGAGGGAAGGTGTGGACCGGCCTCCCAGGCTGAGTGGAGGGAGAAGGGGCACCACCAGCTCACCGTCCTGAAGTAGTGAGGAATGGCAGCTTCTTCATCTGGCCACCAGGTGGTGCTCTCAGCCCTGGGCGTAGGCTGTATCTCCCACCCTTTGTGCCTGCCAGCCAGAATGGGGTGAGGAGGGGATGAAGCAGAGGAGCCTCTCACCACCCCCGCCCTGGGGTTTTTCTCTCTCGCAGACGACGAGTCTCCAGGGCTCTATGGCTTCCTTCATGTCATCGTCCACTCCGCCAAGGGGTTTAAGCAGTCGGCACGTAAGTGTCCCTGACCACCAGCCCTAGGAAGTGGCCGCGTGGGCCATTGTTCAGCCGTCACAGAAAGTCCCTGTGGGCCCATCGCATGGGGCTTCCCACTGCCTACGTGCTCTGCTCTGGTCTGCCGGGCTGGGGCCCTGCCAGCTGCCTGGAGATGTGGGGCAGGCTCCCAAAGGCCAGGAGCCAGCTCTGGGCATCAAGGGGCATCGCCCCAGCCCTTGTCTCCAAGTCTGCTCTCCGCCAGGCCCTTCCCCACCCTCAGGTGTTGGGGTTCCTGGACTCCAACCCCACATGTGCTGATTATAATCTGATTATAACCTGGGACTAGTCTCTAAACCTCAGCTTCATTCCCCATAAAAGGCAATCACACTTTTTAACCCTGACCTAAGAGCAGGCTTAAATATGACCGTGTGTGCAGAACCGGCACCCTGCCACGCACCCTTTTTCTGCCCTTTATCGTCACCCACTGAATCTGTGCAGTTGTTAGTGTTTCACAAGCTCCTGTTACACGTTTTATCTAATTTGTCTCCAGTAGGAATCCGGGAGTCAGATGGGTAATAGTTTCTCCCCATTTGCCAGATGAGAAAACTGAGTCACAGAGAGATAAAAGGACTTCACGTCACTCAGGATCAGAAAACCAGGGCTCCCGTCTCCTCTCCTCTCAGCCAGCCCCTTCCCACTCCCTCCTCTTCCTCACTGGGGGGTGAGGTCTGCCCTTTGCCCCTCCCCGTACAGTGCCCCACGCAGAGGTTGTGCTATTGGCTTACACATCCGATGTTCAATACACATTTACTGTGAAGCCCAAGTTCCTGGGTAAATGGGCCCCCTCCCTCTGTGTTCCCATCACCCCAGGGCTAACCGTGGTTACAGCACTTGTCATGCTGTTTTGTCACTTAAAATTTGCCTCTCCCACTGTGAGTTCTTAGAGGGCAAGGAAGTCGCTGGATGAATAGGAGCTCAGAAATGCTGACCCAAGTAGTTCATTTCCAGACACCTGCTGTGTGCCCGGGCACCTTCGTAGGGGCTGGGGAACATGCAGATGTGGCCAGTGTGGGGAAGTCTTGGCAAGGTCAAAGCCATTTCAGGTGTATTCTCTGCTCCGATGCTCTTGGCATCCTGCAGAGTTCACTGAGACCATTCTCCCTTTACACGAAGAAGCTGAGGCCCGACGGCTCAGGGGATTTCCCAGGTGGCACAGGCCGGTCACGTGGGCGGTGGAGTAGGATCCACGTCTTCCACCGCCAGAGCCCAGGCCCTTCTCTTTAGAGCATCATCTCTCTCGGGGTGGCCAGGACCCCCGCGCGCACCGCTCCGCTGAGCTGCTTGTACACGTGGACCCTCCCCACACCCACGGGGGCCACTGCCCAGGAATATTCCTGGTTGGTAAGCTCTGTAGGGCTGTCATACCAGCCACGGAGCGGGACCCCACGCCTCCCCTCTCCACAGTGCCCAGATGTCTCGCCCCTCCTCTCTCTCTGCTTCGTGTTGGCTGGGCTGGGCTTTGTGGTTAGACGTGGGGGGAGCTGCTACGACATCTCTCCTTACCTCCAGGCTGTCTTCGCTTCCTCCCTCCCCTGGCCCCCTGACTGGCTCAGATTCTCACTCTGACTCGAGGGGGTAGAACCTATGCATCTGGGTGTGGCTTCTTGTCACAGTGAACTCCTGGCATCTGCAGTCAGGCCCAGGGTGGGGTGGGGGTGGGCGCCACGGGCCTCCTGTGTCACAGGTGAACGCAACCAGGCAGAGAGGCTGGTGACTCAGGCAGAGCTAGGTTTGGACCCAGACGATCTGACTCCTCCCCATTTTGCCCATGAACTAGCCCGTAGCCCTTGGCAGAGGATTTACACACACCAAATCAGCCGGCAGCCCTTCCCGCCCCTCCATCTCTGTCACCCACACTGACTGGCTGAGGCAGGCGCTAGGGCCTCTGACATTGTTCACCTCTAATCTGCACGCACATCCCCACGTGCTCTGATCCCCGCGTGCTCAGTTGGAGACACCTTGGGGGCAGCTCCACCTCCATTCTCACGGAAAACAGCCCAGTTGGGCAACCCTTGGGCCAGAGCTGTATGTCCACCCTCTGACCTCTGCCCTTTGCCCCTTGAGTCACCCTGCACAGGGTTGGCTGTAGTGCTCCAAAGCTGACCCCCAACACACACATTGCCCTGGAGAACAGCCTTGGTAGCTCCCGTGGGGGGAGAAGGGGGCTGCCAGGTCCCAGCCCCAGAGGGAACAGGTGGGTTTGCAGAGTGCCTGGGTGACCACCAGGGCCTGGTCTGCTAGGTCTCAGGGTAGAGGGGAGAAGGTTTTCAGCCTTAAAGGCCTTGATTCAAGATGGAAACACTGCCCGGCTGGTGTGGCTCAGTGGTTGAGCATCAACCTGTGAACCAGGAGGTTACCGTTTGATTGGCACATGCCTGGGCTACAGGCTCAATCCCCAGTAGGGGGTGTGCAGGAGGCAGCCAGTCAATGATTCTCTCATCATTGATGTGTCTCTCCCTCTCCCTTCCTCTCTGAAATCAATGAAAATATTTTTTCAAAAAAGATTGAAAAACTAGGGAAAGCTCCCCAGACACCCACCCCCAGCCCTCCACCCCTCAGTTACCTGCAGCACTTGGGGGTGGTAAGAGCTCCATTCATTCAGCCCACGTGGGGCTGGCGGAGAGGAGAGGAGAGGAGCCCTGGGCTTCTGATCCTGTGTGACGTTACATCCTTCTCTCGCTCTCTGACTCCATGTACTCATCTGGCAAACGGGGAGACGCTGTTAGCTATCTAATAGGGCTTGCCCCCTGTGTGCAGCCCTGTATGAAAGGCATAAGGTGGCTAAGAAAACAAGGCTGCTGCTGCATGGTGTGGCTGCAGTGAGGGGCGGGAGATAAGAAAGAGACAGAAAAGACAGCTGCAGGTACAGTTCCATGCGATGAAGACAATCACAGAGTGAGCACTGGGAATGTGGGAGGCACTTTGGTTGTCTCAGTGACGGGGAGCTACTCCAGCTTCCAGCCGCGGAGGCCGTAGGCCCTCCAGAGGCCCCACCTCAAATGCCAGGGCTGCCTGGTAAGGGACCTGCAATCAGTGTGTGTGTGTGGGAGGGGCGATGCCAGGAGGCCTCAGTGGTGAGGAGGCAAAGTTCAGGGGTGAAGGAACAACAAGGGTCCTAAGCAGAGAGAGCTGGGCACACTTGGGAGGAGACCAGCATGGCCGGAATGAGGGAATGAGGCCGAAGGGCCGCACCGCCTGGGAGGAGAGCAGAGCAGGAAGAGGCCAGGCTCACGGGCTGTGGGGAGGGGCCTGAGGGACCACCTGGTGCTGGGAGGGACAGTGTGTTAACCCCTTTCCTCCCAGGCCTCACGCAGTGTGCTTCTGCCTGTCCCCCTGCAGACCTGTACTGTACCCTGGAGGTGGATTCCTTTGGCTATTTTGTCAGCAAAGCCAAAACCAGGGTATTTCGGGACACGACAGAGCCCAAGTGGGATGAGGTGAGTGGCGGGGGCCGGTGTGTGCCCTCCAGGGACCCCTGAGCTTGTCACCACCAACCAGGCCCACCCCACTCCCTGTGCTCATGTCCTGTTGGCTGGGGATGGTTGGGCCAGCTCTGTCCCTCACCCCTCTGCCCTTCATCCCTGCTTATTTGACTTCGGATCCCGTGCTTATGTCCAGACACGGGGTTTCCGCTCAGGCCCCAGACCCCACTTCCTCAGTGATTTGGAGGCCCTAGAGCCCCAGAAAGTCAGGACACCCCTCCCTGCCTCGTGATGTGGTCCCCGTGGGCCCTCCTCACCCCCTTCTCAGCCTTGCGAAGTTGGGGCCCCCACCTGCCAGGAAGCCGTGTCTCCCACTTCAGTGGCTCAAGACCCTTCTAAGCTGCTCCGTCTTCCCTCAGGAGTTTGAAATTGAGCTGGAGGGCTCCCAGTCCCTGAGGATCCTGTGCTACGAGAAATGCTATGACAAGACCAAGGTCAACAAGGACAACAACGAGATCGTGGACAAGATCATGGGCAAAGGGCAGATCCAGGTGAGGTCCCGACGCGGCCACGGCGCCACGGCTGGAGGTGGTGCCTGTTGGGAAGGCGTCCTTCTCACTGGCCTTCTTGGTCAAGGTGCTTGGCCTTTTGTGACGCGGGTTCAGTGCTGGTTTGGGACGTCTCCCAGCCTGCTGGCTCTCCCTGCGGGAGAGGACATCTTATTGTAGCCCCAGGCGCCCATGTGCGCCAGGTTCCCGGGGCTCCCACACCGGGCTCAGGTGGGTCATCCACGCTCCTGCCGGAGAGCGCTCCCTGTGTTTTCCCTTCCCAGCTCTGGTCTCCTGGTGGCTTCTCCCAGGCGCACTGCATTGAGGATGCTGAGGCTATACCCATGAGGCTATATCCGCGAGGTGGTGCTTGATTAGCAGTGTCTGTTGTTGGAGGTGTGAGGCCCAGCATTTGGAGGGGCTTAGGACCTGCTGGGCCTTACTCGTCGTCCCTCGAGTTCACTGGCGTAGGGTTGGTTTTGTGGGCCGGTGTGACAGTGCGCGTGCCTCGGTGGTGTTTCTTGGTGCCCTAACGATGCAGGGTAAGGGTCCTTTGCAGCCCGTGTCTGGAAATTCTTCCAGTTTTGGAAATGGCTGTTCTTTACTTTCCTGTGAAGAGGATGCAGACATGGGCGGGCAGGCAGCCATCCACACCCGTCGGGCACCTTGTGTGGCCTCGTGCTCAGGACACGAGTGGCCTGGTTCGGGGGTCGATTCTGTGACCATGAAATCAAGGGAACAATAACTGGCCGCACTGGGACTGAGCCGCGGGCATGCGGTGCTCCGGGCTTATGAACAGTTGCCACAGCGGGGATGTGGGTGCAGAGAGCTGAGCGATGCGTGTTTGCAGGAAGCATTGGCTCTCTGATTGTTGAGGCTTTAGGGCAGGGGTCCTCACACTTTTTAAACAGGGGGCCAGTTCACTGTCCCTCAGACCGTTGGAGGGCCGGACTATAGTTTAAAAAAAACTATGAACAAATTCCTATGCACACTGCACGTATCTTATTTTGAAGTAAAAAAACAAAACGGCAAAAACACCCGCATGTGGCCCACGGGCCGTAGTTTGAGGACGCCTGCTTTAGAGTTTGGTAACCGGCTCTTGGCTGGGTGTTTTTAGTAGCATCACCCCTTGGTGACCTATGTGGGCTTCCTGCTCCCCCGTCTCAGGCTCTTAGTGCAGCGGCCGCCAACCTTTCGGGCCTCACAGACCACCCGTGGTCCACGGCCCACCGGTTGGCGACCGCGGCTCTAGTGTTGAAGGGGGCGGGGGCTCCATTTGGTGGGGTCCTGGCCAACTGCCTCAAGTTTCCCCAAGTTCCTGAGCACATCCTTTCCTAACTCTGGGGGACCTGTGCCCCTCTCCTCAGCACTGTCTCCAGAGAGATGGTGTTGCCAGGCAACCATAAGTCAGTCCTTCAATATTTTAGTCATGATTTAGGAAAAGGGGACTGAAGAGAGAGAGCTCTCTCTCAGTTCAGCCCTGGGAACCTACTTCCTGCGGGGATAAGGAGTGGGGGACCCATTTCCACGTTCCTGGGCAGGCGGGAGGGACAGGCAGGGAGGGGGTTCTGGGCTGGCCCATCTAGCCCAGGAGACACCCCGCCAAGAACTATGACCGGCTGCCATGTGCCAGCACCTTGGTGGCCGTGGGATAGAAGCGTTCAAGGGAGTGTCCAGCGCAGCCAACTCAGTGAGTCCCAGGGGCCCCGATCCCTCCAGAACCCAGGGGCCTCCAGGGCTCGATGGCATTGTCCCCACCTGGACCTGCAGCCCTATTGCTTCCTCTCCTCACTTCTGTCAGCCTCACCAGCCCGGGGGAAGCACAGCATAAATCATTGCCTCTCGGAGACAGAGCAGATGGAGGCTGTGGGGGAGGGGGAGGAAGCCAGGTTATGTTTGGCAAAGCAGAAAGCACAGTCTGTTAGGGAAAATGTTTCTGTGTTTAAGCTTCGAGGAATGTTAAATGCCTGAGAGTGATATTAAAAGAAACACAAACCTTCCTGCTGCCAGCTGACCTGGGCCTGTGAGCAGCCCGTTCAGAACCAGCGTCCTCCGAGGGCTTTGAAGGCTCCGGGCCCTCAGCTCCCGAGGTTCAGCCCTTGGCCCTCAGCCACGGAGCACCCTACAGGCCTTCCTGTGCATTGGGGAGCGGGAGGGCCTCCTCACCAGGGGTGTGCCAGGCCTGGTGAAGTCCCCATCACCCCGTGGCTGCCCTCGGAGATACCAAGGATGACCGGGCTGGGGGAGGAGCCTGCACCGAGCCGTTCCCACGTGGCCAGGCCCCACGGAGCCCGGGACGGTCTGTTCCCACAGCTGCTGCCACCTCCCTTGCTGCCACGTGTCCCAGGAAAGGAATCTGGTGCTCGGTTCTGCTCCCCTTCAGCAGGCGCCAAGGGTGGAGCTGAAGGTGGCCTGGCAGCAGGGCCGGGTCCGTGGGGATGTTCAGGTGGCCTTCAGAAAAGGCGGGGGGAGAGGCCCACCCGGTTTCCCCCCTCCCCGCCTCTTTCTAAGCCCCTTCTGGCTCAGCCCCTCCAGACAACAGCACGGGATCCCATCTCCTAGGCATTTGTTCCAATGGAGTCTCCGGCTCTGGGTTTGCTTGAGATGGCAGTGGGGCCTGGGGCTGAGGGGCGGGGTGGGGGGGCGCGGCATTTAGCGATAGACAGATGGCGGTGCTCATTACCAACGTGTGTGTCCAGCTTTGCGTTCTTGGAGTCCCATTCCCAACGTTCTCTCTTGACCCTTGCAACAGCTCTGCAAGGAAGATGACAGTCGTATTCTCCCCATTTTTCAGATGCGTTCACTGAGGCCCAGGTGCCTCTGCTGACAGTGCACAGAAAAGGCCATGCTCTCTCCTTTGTGCTGTGTCCCTGGGCCCCAGGTCTTCATCAGGGAGTCTTCCAGGCTGCGTGAGGGGCACTGGCATGTCTCGTAGCGTGGAGGAGGAGTCGGGTGGTATTCCACCCTAGCATCCTGCTTTAGGACGTAGGATGGGCTTCAGTCCTCTTACCTCTGGGCAGGGGACATACCTGTCTGGTGCACCTGAGGGCAGCATGCATGGAAAAGAGCCAGGGACGGGGACTTACTGTGCCATCTGCTGTGTGCCCCACTGCTCCGAGGGGTGTAGGGGCCTGGCCTCAAGGAATCGACTGCCAGTTTGGAAGACAAGTATATCAGTCCATGTCTGGCCGTGAGGGAACAAGGCAAGAGGCAGTAATGATGATGATTACACCAGAGAGCTGACCGTGAGCCCAGTGCCGGGCTGAGGCTTACAGCCTTATCTCGGGGGGACCTTCAGAGCCCCCTATGGGATAGGAAAGTGACCCAGCTTTAAAGATGAGAAGCTGAGGCATGAAGGGTTCAGTAACGTGTCTAAGAGCAGGCAGCCAGTGGGCAGGGCAGCCAGTGCTGGGAGCAGCCTGGGCCCGGACCCTTGCCTTGCCCTCCACGTGCTCTCCTGTCTCCCACCGTGTAGTAAGAGGGACACGTGTGTGTGTGTGTGTGTGTGTGTGTGTGTGTGTGTGTGTGTGTGTGCCACAGGAATTCAAAGAAGGAAAGAGCCTCGTGGGCTGCAGGCAGGGAGGCTTCGGGGGGAGGTGGAGCAGGAGGGAGTGGAGAGCACCGGGTTTTTTAAATTCCAAAAGCAATGTTTGTATTAGAGAGAA
The DNA here is from genome assembly GCA_025583905.1 of Ia io. Taxonomy (NCBI): domain Eukaryota; kingdom Metazoa; phylum Chordata; class Mammalia; order Chiroptera; family Vespertilionidae; genus Ia; species Ia io. The sequence goes on from JAJQQW010000020.1 coordinate 34,413,980, forward strand.
AATTGCAATAATAGCAGATTGCCTTGAACACAATCACCAGCCATCCCTACTCCCACGCCTCTGAAACAGCCATTTTATTTGTGCCTGTTTCCCTTCCTCAAATATACAAAGTCCTATATCGTGTTAATCATCGTGCGTATTTTGTATTTTTTTCTATTTTCATGTGTTGTCATAACCCCCCTTTCTCTAGGGCTATATGTGGTCTTTATAATGACCTTTTTTGTTACGTTGTCAGAAGTACTTCATCTACTTTATAAAAGTCATTTCCTATAATGACCAACACACGCATTGCTGTCTGAGGCTCTTTGTTATTCCAGCCAGGTGACAGGCTCTGGATCGGCAGAAAGGGGGGAAGGGGGCGCTTTCCAGGGGGCGGGCGAAAGGGAGGGCCTCTTGGCCAGGAGCAGGGAGGCAGGAATGCAGAGGGAGTGTCCCAGGAAATGAAGGAGCCCCCCGCCGTGAGCAGGAGGGTGTGAGCCAGCAAGAAAGGGGGAGAGTGAAGGAAAGAATGAAAGAAGAGGGTCAGTGGAGTTTCAGGCCAGAAGGGATCCTGGAGGGCATGTAATCCAATCTGGGTTTTGAAGGGGGAGAAGAAACCAGACCAGAAAGGGGGAGTGACGTGGCCACGGGCGTGCAGGTCATTAGTGGTTGAGCAGTGACTCCAGACTCAGGGCTCCAGTCCCAGGTTGCTCATGCTTGGTGAGCTGCTGGGCAAATGAGGGAGTGAAAATCCTCAGATGGGACGGGGAAGGGGACGGGGGCTTGAATGTCAGTCTGTGACCCTGAGGGGTTTGTTTAGTGTTAGATCCCACCAGCTTGGTGCATGTCTCCTCTTCCAGACTCAGGAGTGCTCCCTTTCTTCCCCAGACCTAAGGGGCTGGGCCTCGATTCTCTATCCGGGCCACCACCACCCCCTCCTCCCATACTGCCTGCTGCCTCCTTGCTGCCCCAGCCCTGCCTGGCCAGGGAGCAGCTCAGCCAGGAGGCCCCCTTCTTCCGCCTGGCCTCCCTGGCCCTGGGGGACTCCAGTGTGTTTATCCCCGTCTATTTCCAACCACTGCTGCTCCAGGCTCCCAATGTGCTGTCCCAGCTGGGACCTACCCCCTAGCTGACGAGCCTATTTTCAGAGTCTAGCCCTTGTTGCCTGGCGGGGCGGAGGGGAGAGCTCTCCCCGAGGACCCCACAGCTCAGTTCCTGCCACTGACTCCAGACTAGAAAGGGGGTGAGACCTAGGAGCTGCCTAAGTCAGAGGAGCCTCTCTGGGCCCTGCGCCCCCATTCCCCAGCTCAGCCACAAGCCTGGGGACCCAGACCCAGGCCTCCCACGCTCCGCTCTGTTCCCCCCACCAGGGTGGGAGGCAGCTGCACGATCCTCCAGGGGCAGCCCTCCCTCCATGGGAGTGCTCAAGACCCTGGGGTGGGAGGGAGCAGCGTTCCAGGCCAGCTAGGACGTTCCAGCTGTCCCAGTTCTGGGGTGCTAGCACCCCCCTACCCCCAATTGTGAAGTCAGGCCAGTGGGAGGCCTCCGTCCTCTTCCGTTCGGAAGCTTGGCGCCTGTGTCTGAAGAGGAAAGGCGGGTAATTTCTTGAACTTTCTTGACCTGCCGCTGGGAAGCTCGCAGGGGTCAGCACTATTAGAAATGGAACTCAGGATGCTGGGAGCCAGATTGGCAAACCTAAACATCTAGACTCTCGTACTTTTTTTCTTTTGATTGTGGTCAAATATGCCTACCATTAAATTTACCACTTTAATAATTTTTAGGAGTACAATTCAGTGGCATTAAGTACATTCGCAGCGGTGTACGACCATCACCACCATCCATCTCCAGAACTTTTTCATCATCCCAAACTGAAAGGTCATACCCATTAAATAACCCCACCTCCCCTCTCCCCCACCCCCAGCTACCATCACTCTGCTTCGCGTCTCTGTGAACTTGACGCCTAGGACCTCACACCAGTGGAATCACGCAGTGTTTGTCCGTTTGTGACTGGCTGCTTGCTGCTTCACTCAGTATAATGTCGTTAAGGTTCACCCATGTAGCACGTGTCAGAATTTCCTTCCTTTTTAAGGTGAAGAACGTTGTACCTATATACCACGTTGAGTTCACTTATTCATCATTTGTCATGGACATTTAGGATGTTTCCATCTTGGGCTTTCTTACTTTTAGGTGAGAAAAAGAGCTGGTCTCTGAGGATGGAGGTCTCATGACCTTCTCTCCAGACCCGGGGGTGTCCCCCCCGCCACCCACTCCCAATTGCTCAGCCCTCTCCAGCTGTTGCCAGAGAGCAGAACCCCAGGACCCCAGAGCACCCCAGAGCATTAGCTTCTGGTTGTGGAAAACAGTACGCCCCCACCTTCTCCCCCCAGGCTTCGAACTCCTGGGCCCACCTTTCCTCAGCGCCCCTGTCCGCCCTCCCTTCCGTCAGTGGTTTGGATGTGTTGAGTGTGGAGTCTGGTAATCCTGACGCTGTGGGAAGAGCACTGGGCTGAGGGTCAGAAGACTGAGTCAAGGTCCCTTGACCTCCGGGGGCCTCAGTTTCTTCATCTGTCATATGGGCACAGTTGTTCCCACCCTGCCTTCATCGCCAGCTTGTGAGGCTCAAAGGATGGCACGTACCTGGAAGAGCTGGTCAGAGCTGTGACATGCACACGTAGTCACTCATTTATTCGGCCTTTTCTCCGTATTGACGTGTGGTGGTAGGCACTGTGCTGTAGGTACGAAGAGTGAATGGGACCTCCCTGTGTAGTAAAGGAAACAGAAGAGAATTCTGGTCATTCGGCCGGTGTTGAAGCGGCTTTGAGGCCAGACGGTTGAGAGTTAAGTTTTCTCCATTCATTAGCTGGGAGAACGGGATAAGTTACCCCACCTCTCTGAGCCTCAGTTTCCTCAGCTGCAAAATGGGCTCGAATGAGTGCTGAATGTGCAAGTCATGAGGCCCGTGGCACAGGGCCTGACACAGTTAGTACTCGTCTAATGATGACGGCCTTTTGACCCGGTGACAGGTCCAGGTACCCCGTCTTCTGACTGCCTGCAGGGAAGCAGCCCCCCACCCCCAAAGGCTGTTACCTGCAAGGGACCCCTGTGTTCGGGCCTCGGACTGGTTAAGGTCACATCTGTTTTCCTAAGCAGATGGAGTCACAGCTTTGATGAACTGACATCAGCGTGGGCAGGGAGGTCAAGGTCAGGGCCCTCCTTGCCTGCCAGCCCAGGGTTTCCCTGCCTTGACCCCCGGGCTGAGCAGCTCGGGCTGGTCCGCTTGGAGCAGCTCAGCTCGCATAGTGCAGTCAGTCCCAGAGCAGAGCGTGAGGAGCTGGAAACAAGGGGCCATTGTCAGCTGGGGCTGCTTCTGGTTTCAATTACTCTGCAGAGAGGAGAGCAGAGTGAGCTGGGCCAGGGGTCCTGCCAGGGCAGGACTCAGTGGCTTCCCCACTACAGGCCCCTCCCTCTGGCCCCTCAGGGGTGGGCTGCCCCCGTGGGAGGGTCAAGCGTGCCAGCTTTATGGCCCCAGGAGCCAGGCTCTGGGCGCGGGCCTGCCTGACCTGGGGCCCCGTCCAGCTCTGGTCACCGCAGGTACCACGAGGGGCTCGCTTCCCTCCCTGGTGGGGTGATGGGCATTGTGGGTCCTGGATGCCTTCTCCCATGTGTCCTTCAGGCCACACCGGCCACAGCCGGCTCCTGGGAGTGGCCTGGGTTTGCCTGGGATGAGCTGGGGGACAGCGGTGAAAAAGCCTTGGCCTATGGGGCTTTCCCCGAACTCCCAGCCTGGCACCTCACCCACCGCCCAGGCACCTCCCTGCCCAGACACCGAAGTGGCCATGCTGGCTGTGACTTTCCAGCCTCTTCACTAGTAGATGGGCCCCTCCCCTCCCCTCCCCCAGCCTGGGCCAGGTGTGTGCTGCCAGGGGAGCGTCTGCCTCTGGATTCGTGTTTTTTTATCCCGGCTGCTCTCCGAGCAGGCCCACGTGGCTGCCACCACCACCACCACGGTGCCAGCCCAGAGGCCATGGGGAAGGGGAAGGATGATCAGCCGACTGTTCCCCTGCCAGTCTCAGACACTGCCTCCCGCCAGAGCCCTGGTGACTGGAGCCATTGTCCTGCCCTGGCCCCGCCCACCCCAGCTGTTTCAGGCCATTTGTTCTTCAGCATCCCACCTGCTGTCACTCTTCAAGGCAGGTCCGGATGCAGGCGGCAGGATGGGGGAGAGTCGGGGGCAGGGTCCCTCGAGGGAGCCCTCCTGCTCTCCAAAGGCTTTCCCAAACTGGAGCACCACCTCTCCTCTCCCTGCTCAGCGCCTCCCCTCCCAGGTGTTCCTGATTTGGGGAGCCTGGACTCTGCCCAGTGGGTTCTGCAGGCAGGAAGCATTCAATAGGAAGCAGATGGGGGCTCGAGGCTCCCTCTCCCCCTCCTGCCCCATTTGGGAATGCCACTGGCAGGCGGGCTTTACCCTGCCCCCCAACCCCCACCTCTGAGGGGTAGGTGACAGGCCGAGAGGCCGGCCCAGGGAGGACCTTGGGGAATGATTCATTCAGGCCTGCGAGCACGCAGCCTCTCCATGAACCACAGGAGGGACGCTGTCCTCTCAGCTCCAGGCCGGGCTCCCCGATGCAGGCAAGAGACCACGTTTCATCCCAGCTCTACACCTGATGGCAGGGCGGCCTCAGGTGACCTCTTCAAGTGCTTCCTCTCGAGCCTGTGTATTAGACGAGTCGCAGGGTGACAGCACCTGGCAGACAGCTCACTCTCGGTGCGGCTGACCTCCCTGCAGGAGGAGCTGCAATGTCGTCCTCCTAGAAACCAGACTGGTCCCCAAGGATGTCCCACTTGAGAATTAAAAAAAAAAAAAAAAAAAACTTTTGAGAAAAGGACTTAGCAGAGGAATTGCCAGGGATTTTCCCAACCGAGGGCTGAGTCTGGACCTGAATGCCCCGGGGGCACACCTTGGCGGGCCTCTGCCAGCTCCTCACTGTGGGGCCTCAGAGTCTGCCGTGGCCCCTCATTGCTGCCCAGCCTTTGCTGTGGCACTGGGGGTGTGGGCAGTGGTGACAGTGGTGAGGGGCTGACCTTCCGGCGCAGCCTTCTTCCCACGGGCTGGGACCGGTGCAGCCTGGTCAGACCCTTGGAGGTAAGAGCCGAGCTGCTCTGGCTTTGGGGCCAAGGTGACCCGGAAAGCACCAGGCTGACTTTGAGATAAGTGTCGTCCCATTATAAGGCCACTGAGGGGGACTCACACCAGCAGAGCCTCGGCCCAGCGTTTTCCCAAAGCAGAGAGAGAAGTAGAGATAAGACACCCGTTTCATCCAGGACTCCGACCGGAAGTTTCCTTTAAAAAGCCCCTGAGCTTCCCAGCCTTCACATCTGCTCCCCGCTGAGGGACCTCGTGAGCCAATGGCCGTGGTCAAGAGAAACCAGTTCTCATGAGAACTGTCCATCGGAAATGCTCAGAGTCCATCCCCTTGAAGGAGGGCCAGGGGTTCCAGATTCTGCCTGCAGAGCTTGGGACTACTGGGAGGCACCGGCAGCACCCCCAAGGCAGGGGCGGTGGACAGAGGAGGTGAGCAGATGGGGCTCCATACCCCCACTTCAGCCAGGGGCCTCTGCTTTTACCTGATTGGGAGGCAGGGAGACTGGCATATGATTTCATTTGGAAAGAAAGGTGGGGTGTGTCCTTTGCTTTAAAAAAGAGAAAAAAGGATGACTGTTGGGTTCAAGCTCCTGTTTGGACACCAGGTGTGGAATCGGAGCCCGGAGAGGGAACGTGGCTGCCCGGCCCGCAGTGACCGGCAGGATTGTGCCCCGGGCTCCCTGGATGCCAGGAGCCGCCTTCTGCTCACTTGGAGCCTACAGTGGAGTGGAAAAGCGTGACTTAGTCTTACTGAAAGCAAAAGGCACGGAGCTCAGTGGACCCTGACCTTCCAAACCCTCCTGCCTGAGGCTGGGTCTTCCGCGCGTGGCTGTGCTGGGGGACCCCGGCCACCTCATGCCCTCCCCCTGAGGAGGAGCAGGCCAGGAGCCAAGGGGTCCGGGCTTTGGGCTGCCAGGAGCGATGTCCAGGACTTGCGCAGGGAAGGAGTGGATGGACATGGGGTGGGTGTGCCCTGCCCACTCTGTCCCTGGGGGGGTGGTTTTAGATAAGCAAGCTGTTCCCAAAGGCACAAGTGGATTTTCCACCCACTTCCATGACCAGTGTGCCGTGAGAATCACTGGGGATGGCCAGGGACATGCCATCGGGGCAGTTCTGCAGGGCACAGCTCTGGGCTGTCTCAGCCTCTCCAGCCCATCGAGAGCCTCCAAGCACCTTCCGGACACCAGCTGGGGCTGGGGCGGCAGCGTGGAGAGGGAGGCGGGAGGGGAGCAGAGTGGAGAGGGAGGCTGAGGGGACAGTGCATGCTCTGCACTGGGGCGGGAGGGGAGCAGAGTGGAGAGGGAGGCTGTGGGGGACAGTGCATGCTCTGCACTGGGGCGCGGGAGGGGAGCAGAGTGGAGAGGGAGGCTGTGGGGGACAGTGCATGCTCTGCACTGGGGCGGGAGGGGAGCAGAGTGGAGAGGGAGGCTGTGGGGGACAGTGCATGCTCCGCACTGGGGCAGGAGGGGAGCAGAGTGGAGAGGGAGGCTGTGGGGGACAGTGCACCCTCTGCACTGGGGTTGGGGGGAGCAGAGTGGAGAGGGAGGCTGTGGGGACAGTGCATGCTCCGCACTGGGGTTGGGGGGAGCAGAGTGGAGAGGGAGGCTGTGGGGGACAGTGCATGCTCTGCACTGGGGCAGGAGGGGAGCAGAGTGGAGAGGGAGGCTGTGGGGGACAGTGCACGCTCTGCACTGGGGCGGGGGGAGGAGAGCAGAGTGGAGAGGGAGGCTATGGGGACAGTGCATGCTCTGCACTGGGGCGGGGGGAGGGGAGCAGCGTGGAGAGGGAGGCTGTGGGGACAGTGTACTGTGCCATCAGTCAGCGCAGGGTTTTGGGCAGATGGGAGGATCGCAGTGCATGCTGCCAGGCTGGTTCTGGGCCCTTCTTGAACCCTCACCCTCAGATATGTTTTTATGGATTTTTTTTTTTAAATCCTCACTCGAAGATACCTTTTCCATTGATCTTCAGAGAGAGTGAAAGGGAGTGGGGGAGAGAGACAAAAACACACACACAAAAAAAACATTGATGTGAGAGAAACACATGGATGGGTTGCCTCCTGCAAGCACCCCTACAGGGACTAGGGCACCTGCAACCCAGGGATGTGCCCTGACTGGGCATCAAACCTGCAACCTTTGGGTGCACAGGGCAGCACCCAGCCAACTGAGCCACCCGCCAGGGCACAACTAGCTTTTCATCTTAGCTGCCCCTGTCCTTATACCATGCACCCCTTAAACCTTGATCACCCCAGAACCTACTCCCCACCCCTACCCTGGGCATCCATTTAACCATTTGCCTGCCTTAAGCGTCTATAGACCAACTTTAAAATCATTTTTCGTGAGAATTTTCAACTGAAAATATTGTAATTGTAATATATTTATTTTATAATATTCATTGCAAATTGATTTTTTAAATTCAAAATAATCGTGGCGTGTGGGGATGGTTTCCGTTTTGGACGCGTGGCAGTTAGCTGATTAAAGCCACCAATAGCCACTTATCTGCAGAGTTGAGGTGCCAGAGCTTAGAGAACTGCATCGCCATACACAGCTGCAGGCTCCCGACCTGGGCGTTCTGCCTGGGCTGCTCAGGAGCCCCCTGTCGCTAACGTTACCTCCTTGGAGGCGCGCGTCCGTGGCGAGGTGGCCACGGCTCAGTTTGTTGGAGTTAGGCTGGCCTGTTCAAGGTCTGCCCCGCCTGGCAGTGGCGGGGATCTGTTCAGTGGTGGGTAAGTGAAGGAATGAATGAGAGGCAATGTAGCTTGTAGGCCCAGCTCTGCCATTGGTTGCTCAGTGACTTGGAGCCAAGTGTTCCTGCCCCTGGGCCTAATGCAGGCCTGGAACGCAGCAGCCATTCAGAACGTTGGGTAGACAGAGAAAGCCATCCGTGGGTCTCACTTTCTCATTCCGGGAAGAGCTCTGCCTTCCCCACACGCAGGTTTTGATTAGCATCCGCGCAGAACACGGTGAGAACACACGTTAGGAATGCAGGGATCACAGAGCCAGCCGTCATACGGGGACTTTGCCATCTCCGTTTCTCACAGTTCTCCTGGGACGTGCCACCCTCCACCCTCCTCGCCCACTTGCACACCGTCTGCCCAAGCCCGTTTCCTGTGGGCTCTCGTGCTCTGCCCGCCCTGCTGTTCTCTCAGCGTGGACTCTGAGCCGGTCTTTGGGCAGGAACCGCTGTGGGCTCCCCCGCTGCAGCCCTCGCAGCCTCTGACCCACTTTGCTCTCCACCACCGCCTTGCCTCCCAGCCCTGCTCCCTCGGGGCCTGCTCCATGCAGGCGGACCCCAACCACGTCCCTCCCAGTCCTCACCCTCAGCGCGATCCCAGGCTGCCCGGCTCCCAGCTCCAGCACCCGGACTCTGGGGACTCTTGGGACTCTCCCTTCCCCTTACTCCTGACTGCCCTCACTGGGGTGCCTGTGGCCTTGCCCTCGCTGGTGGCTCAGAAACCCCTTTTCCGGGCTCAGTGTCATTTGACCGAGGACAGGGACAGAGAATCGGGGCTCTGGTCTGGGCCTGAGGGAGGATGAAGTCATTCCAATGGGAAGAAGGAGGTCACTCCAGGGAAGTGGCAGCAGCATCCTAAAGTTCTGAGAAGGAGCCTTCCCTCTGTGTTCCCAGGCGGGAGGATCGGCCGGGAAGCGGTCCCCACCCCCAGCTGTCACCCGGGCAGCCCGGTGGCAGTCCCCACCTCTGCCACCCACACGTCTGCGGCTGGATAGCTTCCCTGTTGACCTTTTTTTCTTCTGTGATGCCACTGCTGATCACTTTAGCCTGATTTTACCTGTCATAGCTGTGCTGGGTGGCTGGTCCTGGCCACCCCAGGTGTATACCCCTCCCTGGGGATAACCCGGGGTCCTGCCTGCACCTCCTTAGGCACAGCCCTCTCATTCCTCTGGCAGAGAGCCCACGAAGGAGACGGGAGAGGACTGGACAGTCTGCTAGGAATGTTTTTAATTCCAAAGGCAGTGACATCTGTTCGTGTGGGCCTTACCGCCCAGGCTCTGTTTATGCGGACAGGGGGCCCTTGCATGTCCTCAGAGGCGGGTCCTGCCAGGTGTGGCTGGATGGAAGGGATGCATAGAGGGGAGAGGAGATGAGGTCACTTCCTGGGTGGCCAGGACAGCCCAAGCCCAGCCCATTCAGCAGAGATAAAGAAGGGTCCCTGGTGGGCTGGAGGGACCAGAACTCAGACGGCTGCTTTTGAGGAACTTGCTGGGATCATTTGTCTTGTACAAACTTCCCCCCTCCCCAGTCCCCCCCGTAGCCTCTGCTCCTAGACCATCGACTCCAGGAAAGACTGAGTCAGGCTTGGGGGAGAAGGCACATTTGTGCTATCCCCAGAGAGAGCTCCCAGCCCACAGGGAGGAAGGGGAAGATGAGCAGCTCAAGGGAACAGCCTCCTGACAGCTACCCATCTGCTAAGGCGCTTATGTCACCATGGAGACTAGTTGGCCATCTTTCATCCAATCAGAACTGGCCTTACCCAGACAAGTGTTGAGCCTGGGGTTCCAAAGACAGACAAGCGTAGAGCTTTGGGAACAGGATCTAGCCTGTCCCCCTTCTCCCACACACCTGCAGTTGGGGGGCAGGCACACCCTGCACAGCCTTCCCCCAAACTGCATCCTGGGAAATGTGACCCAAATAGAGGGAAGAGGCCTTAGAAAGCCAGCGAGGGGCCATTTCTGAAGTTTACCAGCCGGAGGTGCCAAGCGCTGATCATGTGTCTGCAGCAGGTGAATGTGGTCAGCAGTTATAATGGCACCTCACCCGCCAGTTACACAACCTGCAGTTGCGCATTAGCTGAGGGATGCAGAGTAAAGCTAGGGCAGGTGGCCCTTTTCCACAACTGGTCAAGCCACACAACCTCTCCTCCGGGAAGCCTCCCCTGGTTCCCTCTGCCTAGAAATTTTCTCTCCTTTCTCTAGATTTTCATGGCACGTTATCTGTGCTGTTCTTACAGCGTAAGACTGGATTTCTTGAGGGCAAAGACAGTGCTTTGTCCATCTGAGTACGACGTCGGGTAGGTGCACAATTAATATGTACCAAATGCCTGGATGCCTTTCTGCCTCCTGTTGAGAGGTGTTTAAGCCCATGTCTCCTCTCCTCTCCTGGGCTGCAGGCATTGTCACGTGCAGGCTTTTGATTAATGTCTGTGATTCCACAGCCCCTGCCCCAGGCTCGGGCACATAGACCTTCAGTCAAGGCCTCTTGAATGAACTGAGTGGGATGAAGAAATGAGGCCTGCAGAAACGGGTGACGCCTTTCTGGAGGCAACGGGTTTTGTGGCACTTGGGGTGAGGAAGCTGCCTGGCCCCCACGGGGCTGGAGAAAGACGGTCTTCAGGGGAGGCACCCAGGTGGCCTGGGAGAGGCAGGTGAGGGATGGGGCAGGAAGGGTGGCTCGGGCCTCGGCTGGGCAGGGGACCCAGGGGTGTGGCTGCCTCTGCGGGGCGCCTCCCCTCACCCTTGGGGGGCCGGAAAAACCATGCAGCTCAGCCATGTGGCTTTAGGCACCTTGAGTTCTGGTGCGAAGAGGCTCTTGGCAGCCTGGCCGTCTGCACTGCGCAGAAGCGGGTGTGGAGTGTGGGGGCCCGGAGGAGATGGGGCTGGCCTGGAGGCCCGCCCCCCTCCCCAGGGCCCAACAGGGCCCAGGACCCAGCCTCCGCCGGCCAGGCAGAAGGCAATGCAGGACCAGCTCCTGCCACAGGGCAGTCACAGTGGTGAGGTCAGCCAGACCTCTGATCGTGGCCCGGCCTGGCCTCGGACCCGTTGCTCAACTTCCCGGTGTCCTTATTTTCCTCGCGTGGAAAATGGGAGCGCCAGTACTTACTGAGGTTGGGGGAGCTCTAAGCGAGCCAACCCCTGTGCAGGTTAGCGCAGGGACGGTTGCAGAGTAAATTCTCAGGAAAGGGCGGCTCATTATGGTCGGGTTGGCTATCTGCCGGGAAGCCGCCACCCCTGTCTCCACAAGCACCGAGGGCTCTGATGTTAAACCTCGAGGCCTGTGTGCTGGTTGAGGCCCAGCAGGAGTGTCCCAGAGGCCGAGGGCTGGTTCTGTGCCCTGACCCACCCACCCTGGGGTAGCCACGAAATGCCCTGACTCAGCGCTTTTTCCTGAATCCAAAAAACCGGCCACCTCTCAGCGAGACGCGGTGGCTGTGAGCACGCCCGGCCGCAGCCGCAGGGCCTCCCAGGGGAACGTTGCCTCCCTGAGCCCCCGTCTCACTGACACTAAAACTGGGATGAGAACGCCAACATCACAGACGGTCTGAGACTTAATGCAATCGGATACCTGGGAGCCCCTTGCATGGGACCCAGCTCATGGTTGGCACCATGAGAATACTGGGTTCCTTCCCACGCTGAGCCTAGCGCTGTCCCGGTGTGACGGCCTGGACGCCTCTGGGTTTGTACCTGAATCATTTGGAGCTCAGGCCTTTCTCCTTTCTCTGGAAAACTTGTATGGGAAGTTTTTCCAGTGCTCTACTTTGTATTGTCACCCTGCGAAACGATTCACTTCTCCCTCTTTGGCTAAAACATTCACCGACTTGATGGCCAAAAACAAGGCCGCACATCGCTAGCTCCCACGGCCCCCGGCACAGACAGAGCAGCTGGGCGCCCCTGACAGCACAGGCCTTTCTCGGGTTTCTCTGGCCCAGGGCACAGGCGTGGTTCAAGGTGGCGGTGTGAGGAGCACCTCTGGTGAGCACCAGAGATCAGTGTCACCCTGGGCTTTTGCTCATGTCCACGGTGAGGGCCCATAGCAGCGAGTCCTCCTTCCCCACTAGGGACCTTCCGTATGCGTTACGTTCTCCACCAGAGGTTGGCTGCTGGTACATGCCTGTCTGGCCCTGTTGAGCGGGGCACCTTGTGGCAGGAGTTGGGGGTAAGGATGCAGACCTCCAGGGCCACAGCTTCCTTTCCAGGACAAAGGGCCGCTGTGGATGGCCAGCACTCAGCTCCTGGCCCTGAGCCCTGCTCACCCCTCCTGGCTCCGCCCAAGCCTCCCTCACCTCCAGGCCCAGGGAGCAGCCTGGCGGTGAAGGGGTTAACCGGGATCTAGAGCGCAGGGACTGGGTTGTGTTTAGCCGCTTGTCAAACTTTATTTAGTAGGGGCTGGAGGGAGAGAGGCAGGGTGGGTGAGGAGGAGCCCCAGCCTGCCAGGAGTTAAAACCCGGAGGTTGGGTTTTTGGAGGGGGCAGCCTCCAGTGCCTGAGTCACTTCCTTCGGGGGAGGCGGGGACCTCCCCTGGACGCTTCTCCCGGCCGGTCCGTGGCGCACGCACTCGCACTCGCACTCGCACTCGCACTCGCACTCGCACTCGCACTCGCACTCGCACTCGCACTCGGGTGCTGGGGCCAGGGACCAGGAGGCGAGCAGAGGGCCCCAATCGGGGCTCCCCAGCAGCCGGCTCCTCTCCGGGGAGGAGGGACAGGGGAGGAGAAAGCCTCGCCTCGCAACATGCGCTTCCCAGCCCCGCTCCAGTAACTGTGCCGCCGCTGGGGGGCTGAGCGCTCGGGACGCGGACCGGACGCTCCCATCGGCGCTGAGCTCTGCGCTCTCTGCGCTCCGGTGCCTGTGCCGCTGTCTGTGGGCCGCCGCGCGCCGGCATGACCGACGTCCTGCCTCAGCCCGACTGCAGCCTGAAGGCGGTGTGCGAGCCGCTGGAGCGCTGCTGCCTGGATCCGCTGGAGGAGCCGGGGAGCAAGCGGCCCCCCAACACGGGCGCCCGGCTCTGGGGCCGTGTGCGCAGCAAGCTGCTCCGCCAAAAGGTGCTGGTGGGGGACCTGCGGGACCGGAGGGGGTGGACTAGAGGGACGGAGAGAAGGCGGGGTGCTGGGGCCCGTGGGGGTGCCGGGCCGCTCTGCCCCTCCTTGTGGAGCGCCATCCCAGCTCCTGCCTGACTGTGGAGTCCTGGGACAGACCTGGGGGCTGCTTTGGGTCTGCTCTCTGTGGCCTGAGTTGGATGATTAATGCTGGTTGCTACCCCCGCGGCTGACCCTGGCTGCCTTCTCTGCCTTGGGAAAGGGGGGTTGTCTCCTGCGGGAGAGGATTGCCAGGCTCCTCTCTGAGTCCAGGAATATGAACAGACTGGGCAAGGGGCTCCTGGGCACCAGTGTCCCCCACGGTGTTCAGCCAAGACCCTAACCCCCTGTATCCAGTGGACATTGCTGGCTGCCCCTGTGCTGAGGGGCACTGACAGTGGCCCCTCAACGCCATCAGCCGCGGGAGGTTTCTTTGTATGGGACTGTGGCATCCTTGCCCACCCGGGAGGAGGGATGTGGTGGGAGGCAGAGGCGCTGCTGAGTCTGGGGTCCCTAGGCTGCCTCTTCAGGGACCACCCAGCTGACTGCTGGCCCAGTGCCAGCCAGGCACCAGGCAACTCAGTCCGTGTGCCAGGGGGTTCCTGACCCAACGGGCAGTTCAGAGCAAGCTGTGCCAGGGAAGACGGCCCGTCCTGCCCGCAGCCCCAGACCTGGGTGGGGATTAAAGGCGAGATAGAAGCTGACTGTCTGCAGCTGGGCAGGCTGCCTCGGGGCTGGCTTCTGGCCCTGGCATCGGGCGTCCGGGGAAGAGCCAGACCCAGGGCCTAGCACACAGTAAGTGCTTGATAACTGCAGACAAATGAACTGCCTGAGCAAGGTGTCCTGGTGGCCAGAGCCATGCCCTTCAAGGCAGTCACAGGGAGGCTTTGGCTGGTCGGTGTGGCTGCCAGGGGTTTGCAGGCTCTCCTGTGCTCAGAAGGGGGCCCTTTGCAAAGTCCTCGCTGCCAGCCAGCCAAGGTTCCTGGCACCTGCCAAGAGGAAGTGCTCTTGGGCCCATTGGCTCCTGGTCTAATTTCTTCCCCTGCCAGTGGGGCACACTTGACCTCCCAGAGGTGACAGCAGTCCTGGAAAGTGCTGGGCCGGGCAGCAACTTGAGCTGTCCTGCACTGGCCGCTGGGTCACCTTCAGCCTCTCTGGGGACCAGGCTGGCAGAGCCCTGCTGGCCTCAGCTGCTACCAGAGCCCCTCTGTGCTGAGGCAGCTGTCTGTGCCTGGCAGCACGGAGCCATCCCCCCTGCACCCCTTCTCCCCAAACCCTGCTGAGGCCAGCAGATACCGGCCCAAAGCTCCTTGTCCCCCCGAGGTTGGCAAGAAACTGACCCAGCAGGAGCCTGGCACAGTGCCAGCCAAACAGAGCCCTTCCGATGTACCTGCACCTTTGGGGAGGTGCCTGGGGGGGTAGGGAGCAACTTTAAACCCTGAAATCCCACACTTCCCCAGACTTTTTATTCCCTCCCTGCGTATCCGTGACTGGCAAAGGCAAGAGGCCACTTCAGGAATCCTTCAGGGGGCTTTGCCTCTGGGGGTGTCTGATGGCTAGGGGTGCTCTCAGGGCGAGAGTGGCGGGCCAGCCAGGCGCTGGGCTGCTGAGCAGATTGGCATCAGTGCAGCTGCAGGGGGCTGTGGCGCTGGATGCTCTGTGTGGCGGGCGATTCAGTCTCCTAGCCCCTGCTGTGTGGCACAGTCTGTCGGTGTCATGGACACAGGGTCTGCACCACGGACAACAGGAACATTCTCGGCCCTGCTGTGCCTGCCTTGCTGTGCCCGGGCGGAGGGGTGGGCAGGCCTTCTTGTGGAGCCAGGCCCTCTGCCCACTTCCCTTCCCAGCTGCATTCACCTATTTTTTATTTCTTTTTTTTTTGGGGGGGGGGTGTCAGATAGCAGCTTAGGTGGGGTGGGGGAAGGGCGCCAGGTACTGCCCAGCCTGGCAGGAGGGGCCGCCTCAGTAACTTGGCACTAAGGATTTGATGTGGTGGATGCCCCAGTCACCTGTGGCCCTCCTGCTCCCATTTAACCAAAGATGAAAGGCTGGAGGAGTGTGTGTGTGGGGGGGGGGGGGGGGGGCTGACGCATCTGGGGACGCTGTGCTGGGGCTGGAGACTCGGTTCAGATGGAAAAGTCCCAGGATTCACCTGTGGGGCCTCTGGGAGTCTGCTCAGGGTCTACTCACAGGCTCTCCTTTGGGCCCCGGGGGCGATGGCTGGGTCGTTCTTATCCCCAAAGAGAGTTCTGGGGCTGAAGCCTCACTCCGACCTCTGACTTGGCAGTTGGTTTGTTGTGCAAGCGTTTAGCAGAGGAGACACGTGGCATTTGGGTTTGTGGGTTCTGCCAGTCCTCTTGGCGTTTTAACCTCGCATTTCCCCTTTTCTTTTTTTTTAATTTGCTCCAAATCACACTCCAGGAGACCAGGCTCCGTGCCTGTCCTTCCTCCCACCCTGCCTGCTTCGTAGGTGGCACTTTGGAGGGAGAGGGGCAAACCCCACCCCCTGAAGTGTCCTTGTGGGGGCCATAGAGGGCTAGGAGGGCCCCAGTGAGGGTAGGCCAGAGTATTTGTCTGGGGGCTCTGATGGGGAAATGTAGGCCCCATTGTTGCCCTGCAGCCAGGCCAGATACCAGCTGGAGGTGGGGAGTCGGGCGGAACTGGCAGGGTCCAGGGGAGTGGGGAGAGTTGAGGTGGGCTCCTGATCACCTTGTCTCTGCGTTGAGGGGTCGCCATGCGGGTCTGAGAATTCCCTGCCTCCACGGAGCTTCTCTCTGGAAGCTGGAGGCCGGCAAGGTACACTGAGGGGTTTTCTGGGTTCGCCTGCTCTGTGATGGGGTTTGCTCCCCTCTGCTTCTAGGAAGGGTCAGAGGGGTCACTGAGGAAGGGCAGGATGAGGAGCCACCTGTCTGGGGAACCTTCAGGATCAGGAGGGTCCTCTCTTTACTTTCTTGACTGCCACCACAGGGCAGCTCCTGCCCCTCCCAGAGGCTGGCGTTTACAGGGACAGTTCTTCCTCACAGGTGGCCCCAGGTATGCACACCATACACCTGCCCCCCCCCCCCCCGCCCCAGGCTCACGGGCCGTGGAGGGGGCAAGGGTGCTGGGGTATAACATAGCTATGTCGTGAGCTCACTGACTGTGTTTCATGACCTGGCTCTAGGCATCAAGAAAGATCTTGAAACCTTATAGAACAGACATCTGTCCTGCCCTGGCTGCCCACTGCTCGGCCCTGACCCCTCCCCCGGCTCCACCCCTCGCCACCTTGTTGGCTAAAGGGAAGGGACCTTCACCCTAGTCTTCACCATGCACCTGCCCACACACCCCTAGTGCTCCCTCCGCTCTCAGCAGGGCACAGGGGTGCTCCCCTAGGCCTGGGGGACCTTGCAGCTGCTCATCGCCTCCGGAGCCTCCATGTGGGCCAGCTGGGGGGGGGCAGAGGGGCGTGGCGTGACCGCCCTGCATTCCTGCGTCACTCTGCTTCTCACAGCACTTTCTGGCTCCCTGGAGAGAGGACCTTACTCCTAGGGTCACATGGTGGCCTCCTGACCCCAGTGCTCCCGCTTCTCCTCCACGCCGGCTCCCATGAGGCCCGTGTGCTTCCGCAGGGCAGGCGTCCTTGACTCTGAGAATCAGACTCGGAGCCAACCAGAGCCACAAGTTGTGTGACGTTTTGAGAGGGTCACAGGCCCCAAGGTGGGAGCCCCGGGCTTGCTCTGAGTGAACTGGGCAGGTGCTGCCTGTTGGCACCTGGGAGGTTAGAGAAGCCAATGGCGCTCTCCGGCATCCCTGCGACCCACAGCTGGCCTGGCCAGGCAGCCACGCTGGGCTTGGTGCCCCAGCTTTTGGATGGCCCTGGACCAGGGGGAGCTGAGCCTGCCAACCAAGGTGGTTCCCGGAAGGCCACGGCTGCCGGAGCCCAGTGTTGCAGGAGAACCCAAGGCCAGTGAGGCCCCAGGAGGGCAGCCATTTTGGAAAGAGCCCAGAAACTTCTGCAGGTGCTGGTTGGGGGAGTTGCCGGGCACTGGCAAGGCCTCTGCCGAATGGCCTTGCCAGCTGCCCACATGGTCGGGAGCTGGTCAGCAGGTGTCGTGTTCTGGGAGCTCCCTTGCACCCTAGAGGAACACATAGCCCACGTCCCTAGAACCTCCTGCCAGGCCCGGGAGGAAGCCAGAGTCAGTCCTGGATCTGGAGCCCAGTGGAGCCTTAGGCCAGTGGTCGGCAAACTCATTAGTCAACAGAGCCAAATATCAACAGTACAACGATTGAAATTTCTTTTGAGAGCCAAAATCCGATTTCTGCGCGTGGGCCACGAAGTTTCAATCGCACTGTACGTGCATGCCCGCACGTGGTATTTTGTAGAAGAGGGGCCAAAGAGCCGCATGTGGCTTGCGAGCCACAGTTTGCCGACCACGGCCTTAGACTAAGCCCCGCTGTCTGGTCCCCCAGGATGGGGCCTAGGGAGGTGGGCAGCGGCCATGGGAGCCGCCCTTTGAGATTCTTCTGCAGAGAGTCTGGGAGACCCGTCACCCCACAGTGAGTTCCCTGGTTCTGCTGTGGCCGAGAGAGAAGCTGGAATGGCCACTGTCCTGGACAGTGACCCCCCAGGGTCGGTGCCTCCGATGTGCAGAGCCAAGCAGTGACAGCCACAGCTCCCTTCCCGTCAGACACCAGAGGCCTCTTTCTCGCTCGGGCTCCTCCTCGGAGAGCTCCCGCCCCCAGGCTGGTGTGGCACCGTCTTCACCTGACACGCGGCCTGGGGCAAACCCCTCACCTCTGTGGTTCCCTGGCATCAGTAGAACGCAGGGGCTGTGCAGGGTGATCTCCTAGATCCAGTTCACATGATGATCTTGGCCACGTCTCAAGATTCCTATTCCTAAGCCTTAAACTCTCGGCACACTGGGAAAGGCTGGGGAGAGGTCATGGGCTGCTCCTGGGCCCAGGCCAGCCCTTCGCTGGCACAGGAGAAGCGAGGGGAGCCGGGATGTGGGCCTTCTCGACCCCGGTCCTGAAGGATTCCTGGTGGGAAGGCATGTCCTCCATCCCCCGCATCCCAGTGAGTTCATTTAGTCCCTGAGTATTGATGGGGCACCTTCAGAGTGCTGGCCACTGCACAGTGGCCCAGGCGGGGGGGCCTTGCTCTCGTGGAATGTTCTGTCTATAGGAGTCAGGCAGTGAGTGAGATTTCAGGCCCTGGCTGTGCTTCTAAGTGGTTAGAGCATCGGCCTGCACGCTAAAGGGTCTTGGGGGTTCGATTCCCAGGCGTGGGCACATACCTGGGTTGCAGGTTCACTCCCCAGTCCTAGTTAGGATGAGCGTGGAAGGCAACCAGTCGATGTTTCTCTTTTTCTTTCTCTCCCCTCTTCCCCTCCCTCCCTCCCTTCCACTCTCTAAGAAAGCAATGGGGAAAATATCCTTGGGTGAGGGTTAACCAAAAAAATTAAACGGGGTAATGGATTGGAGAGTAATGGAGAGGGAGAGGCCTTGCTTAGAGGGAGAATTTTGAACTAAGATTGAAATGACAGGAAGGACTCTTGATAGATCTGGGACAGTGCGTTCCTGGCAGAAGGACCGGGGTGACGCGGTGTGCAGAGGTGGACAGAGCTGCGTGGAGCGTGGTTGACCTCGGACGGAGCGGGCAGGGGCCAGGTTGTGCAGAGCCTCGCGGGCCACGCGAGGGGTTCGGTTTTAACCTGGGGAAGCAGAGAGTAGCCCAGTTAGTGACGTTGGCATGCTGTGAGCCCGGGCCGAGGACCAGGCCTTGTTCTCAGCCCTGACAACCTACAAGGGGCTGTTGTTATTCGCCACTCCTTTTACCTGTGAGGAAGCGGAGGCTCAGAGATGACACAGAGGAGGGCATGTGAGCGGCTGAGGGCAGGACCCAGTGTTGCAACCCAGGCAGCCGGATCCTAGCCATCATACACCCTGCAGGGAGGATGCCCCAGCCTCCTGGGGCCTGTGCTGCTGCTGCTGTCTAGTTGTCTGGGTGCTCCTGGGGCCCGAGCTGTGGCCTGCCCACTCGCCTTGTTGTGTGTGGTTCCCAGCCAGCACGCTGTGGTGTGTGGGACCCAGGGAAGCGGCCCCTGGGAGCCCCCTCCGTGGGCACAGGCCGTGGAATTGCTGGTGCCTCTCATTCTTACTGGCAGGCTCTGTGCCCGGATGGCCTTCCTGGCCGGGAAAGGGAGGATGAAGTCAGCCTCAGGGAAGGTCTTTCATCGTTTTTACCAAAGTGCCCAAGTTCAGAGGGAGGCCACTGAGCCACAGCCGTCCTGAGGGCCTCGCCTTGGCCTCACCACGGCAGCCAGCGTGAAGCGGGCCAGACGGGACCTCAGGTGGCCTCTCGCCTCGGACTTTGACCTCTAAGTGGGCCCTTCCGGTTGGAGACAGGGCCGCCAGGGGCTGCTCTGTGCTGCTTTGACCCCGACCAGTTACTTCTCCCGAGTGACCCCGTCCTTGTTACCCTGTGCCCACAGCGTGTCCCTGAGCTGGGCGGGGCAGCTTGCTGGCTGTTAGTTTGAGGCCTGGCTCTGGGGTGAAGTCTGCGGCAGGGAAGGCAGCAGTGGGGGGCCAGCTCCGAAAAGACAGGGCCCGCGGCTCTGGAGAACTGTGCCCGGCCTTGGAGTCTCCCGAAGCAGCCCAGGTTTGAGTTCTGTCTGCAGCAGTGCCCGGCCCAAGGGCTCAGCGTGCGGCAGGCAGGGGGCAGGCAGAGCGCTGGGGAGGGCAGGTCACAGGGGGTGCCATGAGGCTAACCTGCCTTCAATAAAAGCCTCATTCAGAGCGGCTAAACCCTTTCCATATGTGGGCCTCTGGGAACTTCAGAGTTCTGGGCAGGGGCTTGGGGGAGGCAAGCCGGGGCGAGTGGCCCATCCCAGTGCCTTGCACAAGCCTGTCGTGTGCTGGCCTGGGAGCGGGGCCTGACCCTGCAGGGTGAGGGCTGGAGGGCAGAGCTTGCATGGCCGTCGGGGGGAAGGCAGGCCTCTGGGAAGGCGGGTGAGTTTACGGAACCTGGTCTCCCTGACCCAGCTGCTGCGCTGGAGGCCAGAATCTAGGCCCTGGCACCCCCTCCCACTCCACCCTGCCACGTCGACGGAATCCTGCAGTACCCTCCCCCAGAGGGAGGAGAGCAGGCTCTTGGCAGCTCCCTGTTCCCCCCCTTGCCAGCCCTAACCGGCCTCTTGCGCCTGTGGTCTGTCCCAATGACAGGCTGGCTCTGGTGTCTGCAGGGGACCCAGCCCAGGGCATGTGAATGCACTCGGAGGAGGCAGGGCAAAGCCAACCCCGGACGGCCCCGGGCCCAGGCCTGGGAGCCACAGGAAGTGGGCCCCAGGCAGACAGGGCACCGGCTCAGGGCCACAGCCAGCACCGCCTCTGGCAGGCGTCCCCAGAAACACAGCTCTGCCTCCCCTTCGGCCCCATCCGCCACTGAGGGCGACAGCTTCGCGGTGCCCAGCTGACTCCTTGCTGTTAAGAGCACTTGATTTTTATCCCCTAAACACAACGCTGGGCTTCGAGGGACGTCCACGCCGCCACGCGGGGCAGGCCCGGCCCGGAGAGCCCAGGGCCAGCAGTGCCGAGTGAAAGGAAGGGCGTGCTCAGCCTGCGGAGGGACAGAGGCCGGCAGGGGCTGTGCTGGGGGTGACAGTGGGCTCTAACGGAAGGGTTGGCATCGAGGGACTAGGGGGCGGGAATGGAGTCCTGGGAGCCCTGGGCCCCTGGTGAATAGGTCTGTAGGTCTGCCTGGGCCCGTCACCCAGTGAGCACCTCTGTGCCTGTGCCTCCCCCGCCCCCTCCCCTGGCCCCTCATGGGTTGAAGTAGCCATGTGAGGGGTGGGGGAAGGGTGGCGGGGGAAGACTCTCGGGCCGGCTGGGTGGCTGAAGGCGTGTGGTGTAGTGGGAAGACTTGCCCACCCTCAGAAGGACCCGGAACATGGGCTCTGTCACCTACTCAGGAGAGCAGGATGGGGACCCCAGACTCTCTGGTGCCGCTGAAATCCCAAGCACCAGGGCGGGGGGCGCGGACCTGAACGGCCAGCACTGGGGTCACCTGCCCCAGGCTGGAGACAGATGGGCCAGGAGGAAGGGCTTAGCCCCCTCAGAGGGGACCCCTGAGGCCATTCTCAAAATGAAGGTGACACCACCATCTCGAGGGTGCTGGGGTGTGCACAGAGCACCCGCCCCTGCCCTCGGATCCGCTGATCCTCAGGCCTCTGCAAGGCCCTGGGCGTTCCCTGTCCCGAGCATGAGGCCGCTGAGGCCCAGCTAGGTCAGGCGGCCGCCCAGCCCCTGCCACGCTCCCTGAGTGTGCGGCCTCCCCGGTGGGGATGCAGGGCTCCCACCAGGAGCCCAGGATGTCATTGCAGGGGCCCTAGCGGTTCTCTCCCGGACATCCGTCCCAGAGGTCGCCGGTTCTCCCCGGCAGAGAGACGGCTGGGTGTGCAGACGTGATCAGACCAAGTCCAAATGCAAAGGCTGCTCAGCAGGGTTGAGCTGCTCCCAGTGGCCGTGTGCAGCCCACTCGCCCATCACTCTCTCCGGCACGTCCTACGGCCCGTCTCCCTCCTGCCTGGGCCCCACCTTGGGGAGCCCCACTGTGTGTGTGTTTCCTGTACAATGAAGGAGGGGCCCTCTGCAGGCCTCCCCAGCCTGGCCCTTTGCAGCCCCATCTGCCTCCCTCCCTCAGGTGACCTGAAGTCCCCAGGGGCCTGCTCCGCAGGGCGGTGGATGGCCCCTCTCTGCTGGGACTGGAGGGTAAGCAGTCAGGTGTCCCCCTCCACGCCGTCCCAGGGGCTGGCCCCTCTGCCCCCAGCACTAATCTAATCAGGAAATAGCAGAGTCCACATTTCCCAGGGGTTATAAATAGCCACAGCAATGCAGGCAGCATCATTTCTCTGGAAAACGTGCCATGTCCCTCTCCTCTGCACCCTCCCTTCTCTGTATTTAAATGACATCCTGAAATAGGCTTGGCTTCTAGAGGCTGCTGGCCTCCTGGGAGACAGAGCGCCACTGTCGGGGCGCCGAGGGGCTGGGCAGGCCTCCCTGAGCGGGTACCAGGGTGCACCTGTAGAGGGGATCGGGAATGCGGCCGTGGTGGGAACTTGCGGTAAAACTCATCTGGCCTCGGACAGGCTGGTGCGTGCAAAACGCTGCACATGGCGCTGGCTGGCTGCGGAGGGCCAGGGCCTTAGTGCAAGGGGCAGAGGGAACAGAAGGCTCCTGAGGCCTGGGGTTATCCCAGAAGGCTTTCTGGAGGAAGCGGGGCTAGCTCTGGGCCTCAGCGTGAGTTGCTTTTCCTGTCTCCAATGCTCCCAGGAAAATGCAGGGCTGAGACCTGGCTGCTAGAACAGAGGCAGTGGGGAGAGAAGTAACAGAGGATTGTACTGGGGGCGCCAGCCAGCACCAGGTCTGCCCCTGGTGCCAGTCCACGTGCCAGGAGCCCTGCTGTCTCCTTTCTAAGCAAATAACGGTAACAGCAGCCGTTGTCTTTGCCAAGAGGTGCCGGCGCCAGGCCAGGTGCTTTATCTCGCAGGGTTAGCAGAGCAGATGAGTCCGAGAGACTTGGCTTTGCCCCCCAGCTCTCACTTTGTAGATGTGTGGCCTAGGCTGGCTCCTAGTCCTCTGTAAGCCTCCATGTCCCCGTCTGTACAATGGGAGCAGCTATCAGGGCTTAAACCTCTGAGGCTTGTTATGATGAATCACAGAAATGCTGTATGTAAAGGGTTGGGCATAGTGCCAGACTTACAGGAGATGCTCCCAAGTCAGCATTTGCTGTTACTGTTTTCCATAGCAACCCTCTGAGGTAGGTACAGACACCCCCGCAAGGAAACTGAGGTTCGGAGAGGTAACATGACTCGCCCCAATTCACACAGTTGAGTGAAGAGCGAACATCTGGGCTCTCAGTCCCTACCCTTTCCTCACTCGGACTGTGTCCAGATTCCACTGCAGGACCCATGGAGGGGCCCCTGGCTCAGTCCATGGCAGCTGTCAGGGGAGGCTGGGGCAGCGGAGTGGCCTTAGGTGATTCTGGCCAGGTGCCGTGGCCATGGAATTGGGCTGAGGTTCAGGCTGACGCTTGGAGAGACCATCATTAAAAGCGTGGTCACTCCAGAACGTGTGCTCCAAGGCTAGCATCTGCCTCTGTTGTCAAAGAGCAGCTGGGGGCAGACCCAGGCCCCGTGTCCAAGACCCAGCCTTCTGACGGGGATGAAGGCTGGTGAGGGGTTGGGACAAAAGGAAGTTTCCCAGGGAGGGAGGCTTCAGGAAAGTGAGGCCAAACTTGGAGCTTCCTTTGGTGGCCCAGTAGGACACCTGGCCCCAAGCCTTCCGGGACAGAGAGCTGGGCAGCAGCCCCGCTGGTGAATCCCACACGCTTCCCTGTGTTTGGGGAGGTGTTGGGTGGGGAGCGTGAGGGTGCTCGGTTCTCTCCACACCTCTCTCCTCTCTCCTGTTCCCAATTCTGTCCCTTCTTCGGGCAAGGAACTGACTGCTGAAGGCTGGGCCCGGACCGGAGCTGGCCCAGATGCAGACCCCAGACCCAGCAGATGCTGGGGTGCCTGTCCCTAGCTGGGGTGTGCATGATGGAAGGTTCAGGAAGGACTTACCTCGAGCCGTAGGAAGCCCCAGGGCCCAGCACACCCTGCGTTGACCCGGATGGCTTTCCTCCGTGGTGAGGCCGGCTGAGCAGCGGTGTTCAGACCGTGCACGTGTCCCTGGGGTGTGCAGGGACTTCCCAGGAGCCACATGGCAGGGAGAGTTTGACGGGAGTCAGTTTGCAGATCCTCAACTCCCGTCGGTGCTACTGTCAAAAAGCGATCGTGCCGAAACCGGTTTGGCTCAGTGGATAGAGCGTCGGCCTGCGGACTCAAGGGTCCCGGGTCGATTCCGGTCAAAGGGCATGTACCTTGGTTGTCAAAAAGCAAGAGGCAGCTGATCGATGTTTTCTCTCATCGAAGTTTCTAACTCTCTTCCCTCTCTCTTCCTCTCTGTAAAAAATCAATAAAATATATTTTAAAAAAAAAAAAAAAGCGATCGTCTTGTGAAGGGCCTTTGACCAGCACCTCCCTCTGCAGAGGCTCGCGGGGGGAACGTGGCCCGGGTCTGCCACCTCCGGGGTACACAACAGGGGGGCTACTTGGAAAGCGGGGGCAGGTGTTGAAAAAATGAAAGGCTAACGGCTGGGTGATAGGTCCTGTCACCAGGCAGATGGCTTCGCCTTCTTTGTTTTCTACAACTGATGGGAATTGGCAGCTGAGAGGCTGTTTAAAATAAATTTTGACTAAGGGTAAATGTGCAATTTAAAGCAACTAACAAGGAAAGAAGTTAAATATTGCTTAACGTTGCTACACTAAAACTACGTAGGCCTCATCTACTTCTTTATGTGAACAGGGTGCTTTGTTCTTTACATCTTTCAAAACAAAACCCCCCAAAATATGGACAGAATTTATGTTATACCCTCTCACCCTGCTTTTCGTATACACACATGAGCTCACACAGAAAACATGCTCTACCCGTCTGCTTACGGGACGCCATTCCACCAAAATGGCCTTTTGCTGCCGAATAGTTATTACAGTTTCCAATGTGGTGGTTAATTGTCATTGTATGCTGCTAATTATTGTAATAACTGGTCCAGAATGTGTTTTGAATACTTAGAGCCTTGTGGTCTGAGGAGATTTTTCATTTCCATTTATATAGATATTTTTATTGAAGTGAAATAGAATAGGGTGACAAATAAAAGGCTTTAACATCAAAAAAATACAAACTAGGGCAAAACCCTTTGGGAAAAGAGACTTGAAAGAAGCTCAGGAGAGAGAGGCGGGGGGCCTCTACGAGGTGGGGGGGGCTGTGATGTCTTTGTGCGCCGACGGCGATGGGTATCGAAGCACATGCTGTTGGACTTCACGGAACACATTTCAGAGAGTGAGGTAACAGCTTTATTTTAAGATGTAAATATTTACATTACTTTGGAAATTCTATCCCTTGCAAGTATTTAAACTTGCCTTGGAAATATTCAGATGTTGATTTTAAAATGTGCCAGAGAGTGCATGGTTTTCAGATTTGTGGGTGCACAAGGGAAAACAGTCTGAAGGCCACTGGGTCAGAGAAACGGACTCTTGTCCACTCCCCTGTGAGGGAGGCCTCTGAGCCTCTCCTGTTATCCCCATCTCCCGGGGGCTCCTGCCTAATGTGGGGGCCTCCCCGGCCGAGTGTTTGCTTCCTTGCGGGACCAACCGCTTACCACAAGTATCTCACTGAGTCTTCACAACAACCCAGCGAGGAAGGTTCTGTTACTGACTGCAGTGAACAGATGGAATAAACGAGGCTTACTCAGCGAGGTTCAAACTTCGCAGGGTCATTGCAGCTGCAAGCGGCGGAGCCAGGATTCAGACCCGGCAGTCTGACTCCCGAGACGGGGCTTCGCCTCTGTCTGCCTCCCCTTCAGCACCTCCACTACATGGGCTACATCCCCTCCTGTCAGGTGGTCGAGCAGATTGCTCACTGTTTGTGAGCCTCAGCTTCTGCATCTGTGAAATGGGTGATAATCCCATCTCACAGGGTGATGGCCAGGAGTGAATGAGAGGTGATGGGCAAAGGTACCGAACAGTGTGCCCTCCCTCCTTCACTGAGTGGGGGGTAGTCCTTCACTAACCAGGCCAGGAGGGGCTGAAGCCACCCGGAAGGGCTGATGTCCGGATGAGCATCAGGCCCCTCTTCTGCCTTCCTGACCGTTTAGCCAGCTTATGAGCGGTGGCTGAACAGCAGAGAGATCTGGCTTGGTCTCTAGCTGTCATCTCTCTCTCTCACTTGTGTTCCTTCTTTCTTCACAGTTGGACCCACAAACCGTAGAAACCAAGAACTGGCACACAGATGTGATCGAGATGAACGGGGTGAGCTGGAGAGAGAGGAAATGTCTGCACGGTGGGTGGGCAGCCCGACCGCTGGCTGGTGTCCTCCGGGTGCTGTCCTGCCCCCAGCCCAGTCCCTCTCCCTTCTCCTACCCCCTTCCCACTCCCACCCTACCAGTACGTAGGGAGCCTTGGGTGCAAGAGGTGGGCCTTGTTTACAGTCCCAGCGAGGGGTCCCTAGGTTTCGGGGCACTCCTCGGGCACTCATGCCTGCCTCACCCCCGACCAGATCAAAGTGGAATTCTCCATGAAATTCACCAGCCGAGACATGAGCCTGAAGAGGACGCCATCCAAAAAGCAGACTGGCGTCTTTGGCGTGAAGATCAGCGTGGTGACGAAGTAGGTGCTGCCTCCCGTGCGAGTGCTGCGTCAGTGCCCGGGCCCCTGCCAGCCCTGCCTGCCCTCGCCTGGCCCCTAAGCAGTCACCCTCCAGTTCAGTAGTCACAGTGACAAGTTCGGAGGCCAAAAGTGGCCCGCAGAGGTGTATTCTCTGCCGCACATGCTGCTTTAGAAATACACGAGCCAGCATTGAAACACCGGGGTGTTGCATGGGAAAATGCCAGGTCGTCAGCTTCTCTCAATAAACGGGAAGATATGAAACTGTAGGCCCACATTTCAACTTGGCTGGGGCTGGCTGGACTCCAAGGAGTAGCGGCCCCTCGGACAAGCATCCTCAGCTCCCCACCATCGCACTCTCCAGGGCCCGACCCCCTCCCGTATAGGTTACCTGCTGGGACTTCCATAGCCTTAGAATCTGAGACCTCTGTTCCTAGGAACGTTCTCTCCTCAGTCCTTGAGCTTATCTCCCAAACTTCCCCTTTGTCCCTGCTGTCCCTCAGCAGGCAGGCCTCGGGTGGGCTGTGTGGGGCAGCGTGGCATGGCCTCTTTCTCAGCCCTGTCCCTGCCCCCCACCTCCTGATTCCAGAGGCTCTCCAAGGCCAAGTATTTGGGGAGGGGTCTGTGTAGCCATCACTGGGGGCCCCCCTCCACCCTTCCTCCTTTCTCCTCCCCCAGGCGGGAGCGCTCCAAGGTGCCCTACATCGTGCGGCAGTGTGTGGAGGAGGTGGAGAAGAGGGGCATCGAGGAGGTCGGCATCTACCGGATATCCGGGGTGGCCACCGACATCCAGGCGCTGAAGGCCGTCTTTGATGCCAGTGAGTGTGGAGGCCCAGTGCGAGGCGGCGGGGAGATGGTGGTCCAGCAGGCGCATAGCGGGCAGGAGAGCCCAGTGGAGGCCGGAGCCTCAGCCTCTACCTGCAGTCGGGTGGCGTGGGCTGGACCATTTCTGAGTCCCTGTGCCCAAGGCTCTTCCTGCACTTTCTCATATGGTCCCCTCCCCCCACCCTTACCCATTGCTACAGGTAAGGGGACTGAGGCTCAGAGAGGTCAAGACACTGGCCCAGGCTTGCCCAGCTAGTAGGTTTTGAGCCTGACTTAAATGCAGATCCTTCTGACTTCAGAGTCCAAATTCCTGGCTCTCGCTAGCACCCAGGTTCCTGGGGGTGCAAGGGAAGGAGAGACTGTGAGCTGGCTCCCCACCATCTCCAGGGCCCCATGTGCCTCTGGGAGGGCATTGTCTATGGCTTTGACTGCAAACTCCTCCGTGGTAGACCTGCCCTTTCTAGGTCTTCTTCCCCCACCTCGCCAGTTCAGGCCTCAGCAACAGCACACCCCATAGCCGGCCTGGCAGTGCCGATTCCACGGGAGCTGAGAGCGGGTGTGCGTGTCCCTGTTCGGGAAGCCTGGGCTGGGGGGCTGGAGGGCTAGGGACATGCTGGCTCCTCAGTGCATCCTGGAGGCTGAGGCTTTGTTGGAACATGGTTTTAGGTGTAAGAAATGTGCGGTGCCTTCCAGCGCAGGCTTAGCAGTGGGGAGGTTCCAGGTGGAAGGAGGGTGTGTGGCACGTGGTTCGAATGTGGCTCCAGAATTCTGGATGATGAACTCGGCTCCCATGGATTTGAGTCCCAGACCAACTGTGGGCACTACCTGCACCCTCCCTGTCTGGGGGAGACCAGACCAGAGTTGGAGTGGGTGGGGGCACCCCTGGCAGGTGAAGGATGGGTGGGGAGTGGAACAGAGCCACACCCAACCAGCTGAGGGCTGCATGGGAGGTGGCTCAGGCCAGTGTGGCCTCTGACCTCGCACCTCCTCTGTAGATAACAAGGACATCCTCCTGATGCTGAGTGACATGGACATCAACGCCATCGCTGGCACCCTCAAGCTCTACTTCCGGGAGCTGCCCGAGCCCCTCCTCACAGACCGACTCTACCCTGCCTTCATGGAGGGCATCGGTGAGGCTCCAGGAACGTGAGGGCCGGCTGAGCCAGGCCTGCTGACCAGCAGAGTCAAGAGCAACATAAGGGCCCTGGCTTCCCTTGTTCATCGACCTGCTCAATGCACCTGAGTAGCCAGGGGGGTGGGAGATAGTCTGCCGGGGCCTGAGCCAGCGCTGGACCCTCTCTCACCTGCCTCTCCCCCTCTTGTCCCATGGGCTGCCCTCTGTGCCTCCTCCTTGGACAGGGACCTCCTTGCTTGGAACCCTGGGTGTCCAAGGAAACCTGTCCTGCAGGGGGTGGTCAGGGGCAGCGCCCAGAGCCAAGGAGAAGCCTGGTTAGAGCTGGAGTGCACTTGCGGTGGCTGGTGCCACGGGTGGGGAGGAAGCGGAGGGCCCTGGCCAGCAGGACTCTGGCCTCCACCCACTGGGCCAAATCCAGGCCTGGGTGCATCCCTCCCGCCTCGTCTTCCCCTGGGGCAGATCAGGGCTTCAGCCTCCATGAGAAATTAGCCCCTGGAAGGCACTTGTGGCTGGGCTCGTCTCCGAGTGGCTGGGAGAACATTCACGCAGTGTCGACCCTGTCTTAAGCTTTGCCTGACGGACCAGGGTGGGAACGGCATCAGCCGCAAAGGCCTGTGCAGTGAGGGAGGCAGGTGTCTGCTCCCCACCAGCTGCCCCTGGCTGAGGTGCAGGTTGTAGGCGGGGCCTCCTATAGGAACTGCCTGTTAATGGGGCAGCCTGGGCTCTCCCTCAGGGTCTGCAGCCTCCTGACCACCAGGCGCTGGCCAGGGCCTCCCCGCCTGGGAGCCAAGCCCCGCCCCAGCCCTGTCTCTCCCCACAGCCCTGTCAGACCCTGCTGCCAAGGAAAACTGCATGATGCACCTGCTCCGCTCCCTGCCCGACCCCAACCTCATCACCTTCCTCTTCCTGCTGGAACACTTGAAAAGGTAATGAACAGTGTTCCGACCGGGGTGGGGGGCAGGGAGCCCAGGCAGGCACCTGCTGGAGAGGACTCACCTGCCGCAGGACCCACCTCGCGGATGCTGGCATCTGCTGGGCCATCCGTAGCAGGGTGAGAGTTTGCTCTTCAAATTTTTACACTCAAATTCTGTTTGAAAAGTATTTGGGTTCTAATAACAACCTGGAATATTGGCCACAGAATGCTTAGAAAGGCAAGGCTAGGGCCAAAAACCACGAATGAGTTTTACAGTCAGTGGGTCATTCAGTCAGCTTGGCATATTTCGCATGGAATATAGGCAGCAGCAGGATGCACCACGGCAGTAAGTGTGCATGCATGTCCTGGTGTTCTGTTACATACAGCCATGTACTCCACAATGTAAAAAAGTGTTTGCTATTGTGTGTCATGGTCAAAAATGCTAGCAGCCCTCTGGTTTTGACCACACTTTAACGGATAGGGAGACAGCCCAGCAGGGATTTGCTCTGGTTAGCAGGCCTGTCCTTAGAATCCCAGCTCCCAAATCCTAAACGAGGGCCCTTCCCCCTCCCCCCCTTCTATAATCGGGCCAAACCAAGAGCTGCTCAAGTTGAGGCCCGCAGCAAGTTCCGACTGAAACCAGCCCTGAAGGTGTCCTCATCACTCCCTTTGGAGCCCAGGACTGTCTGGGGATGAGTGGGGAGCGAAAAGTCCCCAGGTGCCCCTTAAATTTGCCACCCAGGACCGAGGAGCCTGGAGAGGGGGCTGTGCTTGGGCCAGGTCCTCCCTGGGCTCAGCCCCAGCCCTCAGGCCCAGCCTCCCAGCAATGGCTCCAGAGGGCCAGCCGAGACCTGGAAACGCCTGGGACTGCTGTCTTGTTTTTCCCATTATGAGACATTTTCCCTCTGGTTTGGCCAGGACTGAAGCCCCAACCAATTCCCAAATAGTTTGGCGAGCACTGTGGGGAGGACACACTGAGGAGGAATGGGAAGGGGAAAATTCATTAGGTTTTCCACCCTGGGAACCGGGCACAGTCTGTTCCCACATCTGGGCCCCTGGCTGGGGGGGTGGTGGGGTGGGGTGTGTGTGTGTGTGTGTGTGTGTGTGTGTGTGTGTGTGTAGGGGCTGGGCCAGCTGCACAGCTGCCTCCTGGCATGGCAGTGTTTGTCTGCCCGTTTCCATAGCAGTCAGTGGGCACATCCATGACTCTTGCCTGGAGGCTGGGAATGATGGTGGATTTGGGAGTGGGGTGAGAGTCGCTCCTCGGGACGGGTGGGTCTCAGCCCCAGAGACATTTCCTAGGAGGGGAGGCCCAGGGTCTCTCTGATGTGTGGGTAGAACTGGCTGCCTGGGTACGAGCCACAGAAGGCAGCCCCTGCTGTCACTCAGGGGAAATATCTACAGAGCATCTGGCCTGTTATGCAAGAAAAGCAGAGGAAGATCCAGAGGGAGGGCCCTTGGCGGTTTGGCTCAATGGATAGAGCGTCGGCCTGCGGACTGACGGGTCCTGGGTTCGATTCTGGTCAAGGGCATATGCTCGGTTGCAGGCTTGATCCCCAGTGGGGGGCCTGCAGTGCAGGAGGCAGCCGATCAGTGATTCTCTCTCATCATTGATGTTTCTATCTCTCTCTCCCTCTCCCTGCCACTCTGAAATAAAAAATATATTAAAAAAAAAAAAAAAAAAAGATCCAAAGGGAGGCCGCTCTGGGTCCCATGACACAGACCCTCTGGATCAGGATTGTTCCTGCCACAACACGGGGCAGAGCCTCGCGTTTAGTGAGCAGCTGCTGCTGGGGCTCCAGCTCCCTACCTGTGCTCCTGCCCCACCCCCTCTGACTCTTTCCTGGGCCACGCAGTGGGGCCTGACTGGTCGTGGGTAAAGCAGGGGTGAAGAGAGTGAGGAGCAGGGGCTCTGGAGGCAGGCTGCCTGTGTTCAATCCCAGCCCTCCCACTTGCTAGCTGGAGAACCTCAGGCAGGTCACTTAACCTCTCTGTACTTTAGTTTCTTCGTCTGTACAGTGGAGACGATAATACCCAAAGGATGCTGAGGAGTTTGACTTATTATCGGGAAAGTTCTTGGGCTGATGACACCATTGTCTCTAAGGCAGAGGTATTGGCATGGGTCCTTCTAACGGTTTACCTTCAGTTCAGGGGGTGGCCCGGAGCTGGGCCTCTGTTCTAGGAATGTCCTGGGACTATAGCTGGGGACTTGGTCCCTTGACCGAGTTCCCTCCCTACCAAGAGGTCTCTACCCTTAGGAGAGGAAGCCAGGTAACCACCTTCCAGGAATCCTTCTAGGAGCTCCTACACCGAAGGCTCAGGGTCTGGAGCTCTAAGCAGCTGCTGAGGAGTGACTTTTATCTCCCCTCCCCTCCCTTTCAGGGTTGCTGAGAAGGAGCCCATCAACAAAATGTCCCTTCACAACCTGGCTACTGTGTTTGGCCCCACGTTACTGAGACCCTCGGAAGTGGAGAGCAAAGCACACCTCACGTCGGCTGCGGACATCTGGTCCCATGATGTCATGGCACAGGTATGACCCGCGGCCCGGTCTGTGGCGGGTAGAGGGTGAGGCCAGCTCCCCGAAGGGTGGAGAGAGAACAGCTCCTGAGCAGCTGGGCTCGTGGTTTGTAGGCTGTCCCCAGGGAGGCAGGACTTCGGACAGTCCTGCCCTTCCCAGACCAAAACAAAAAGTTTATACTCAGGCCCCTAGACCCAGGGCCCGGTGCTGGCTTCAATCCTGGGCGTGCCTGTCTCCGAAAGGAAGCCCAGAGGCAGGAAAATGCTGGGGGCCTCGTCCTCACGCGTGGAAGCTCTAGGATTGCTTCTGGGGCAGGAGGCTTTCTTGGGATCCCTACAAGACCCAGAGCAGGGTCCAGTCTGAGGCAGGATGTCAAGCCAAAGCCAACCTCTGCAGGCAGGTTGGGAAGTGGCCCCAGGCTCCCACCCTCTGCCCTGCAGCGCCCCCTACTGCTGCAAAGGGGCAGGCACACCTGGGCTGCCAAGGAAGGGGAAGTGGCAGGAGCCAACCAGAGGGAAGGGGAGCAACACAGACTGGGGACCATTTCTTCTCAAAGAAAGAAAGTTCTGAGGAGGCCCCGGGTGGCGGTGACCATGAGGACAAGGACCCTGCCTCAGTCTCCCCTGTTTCCCCACAGGTCCAGGTCCTCCTCTACTACCTGCAGCACCCCCCCATTTCCTTCGCAGAACTGAAGCGGAACACACTGTACTTCTCCACGGATGTGTAGCCCCAGGTGGGAGCTGTGGGGGGTGGCCGAGCCAGCCTCTCTAGCCGAGGACCGGCACAGACTTGAAAGACTACAATAGAAAACTCCCAAACCCAGCACTCCAGACTCCAAGGGACGCAGGTTTCCAAGAACTGGAACATGTGCATCTTTTGTGCCACCTTGTACAAAGCCAGCTGACCCAGCCCCCAGCCTCGCCGCCACACCCCGGGCTCCTGCCCTCTGTACCGCTAGTGTGTCTAATGCTCCATGCCGTTTGGGGATTGTTTTATGTCTGTTTGTCATGCAGAAAAGGTAGGGACTGACCCCGTATGGGCACAGAGACGGCCTGCTTTGTTCTTTCATTTCCTCCCACACTTTCTTTCCTCCCGAGTCCAGTCCAAGGGCTTTCATTTGGCGCTCGGTGACTGCTGCCAGCTTGTCCGCTCTTGGCCCTGCTCCCAGATTGCAGTCTCCTGGCAGCCTTCCTCGGTGTTCTCCACACCCCCCCGCCCAGCCTGCCCGCATGCATGTGCAGCCTTGGTTTCCGCTCCATCACCTTGAAAGTTCTGAGGCAGCCCCGGAGGGCGGTGACCACGTGGCCTGTCAGTGCTGCCGCATGCTGCCCCCGGCCCTCTCCTTGCCCTCCACCTGTGGAAGCACACCTGCTTTGCCTTGCTGCCTGTGCAAATGTTGGACAAGGAGACAGACTCACACTAATCCTCAGCTTAGCAGAGCTGGAGAGCGGATTTCTGGAATTTTCCACCTGAGGACCATTTCTGGGGTTTATCTGTTCTGTCTCCTGTCTACCGGTGAGGCATCTTGACTGTTTCTTCTACTGCTTTTCAGTTCCTTTTCCCCTGGTGGTCTATTTCCTTTGAGTGTAGACTCGTCAGTGACCTGCTATGGAGATGGCCAGAGGGTCAGGGGAGAATCAGGAGGTGGGAGAGGCACAGCCCCAGATGGACATTCAGAGAGCGTGCAGCGCTGGTGTCCTGAGCGGGGAAGCGGCTGTCAGCAGCAGGAGTCACTGTGGCTTTTCTGGTGAAGCTAGGCCTCCAGGAGGGCAACTGATGTGGCTGAAGCAGGTGCCCAGACAAAGGCAAGCTCCATCCAGGAGACTAGCCCTTCCTGGCGCCCCATGTACCTCGTGGTACCTTTGCCTTAGACTTTACATCCTCCACAGCCAAGCACTGCCACGGGGTAGCCCACGGCCACAGGTGCTCCAGGGCCTGGGAAAGGCAGGCAGTCCACGTAGGCAGCCATCATGGTGCTGCCTCCCAACCCCGACTCCTAGGTGCAGCCTTCCGGGTGAACTTTGGGAAACTCCAGAAGCCGGGGAAGGATGAGGAGTTGCAGGCGCCTGCCTCTCCTGGGGTTGGGTTGTGCTGGAGACCCTCATTGACGCTCTATCGAGTCAGGGATCGGCAGGTTCCATTCCCAGCTTTGAGACCCATTGCTCAGTCCTGGAAAGGAGTGTGTATACTTTTCTTCCCGTGGGAGCCTATGGTGGTCAGCCTGGCAGGGCAGACGCTCCCTGGCCGCAGGGGCTCGAGTTGCAGCACAAGCTCCCCAGCTCTCTTCTGTGGCAGAGTAGAGTCCAGGCCTCAGGACTGGAGAGAACAGCTCCCATAGCTTGAGCTCAGGGCTAAGTGTTAAAGAAGGGTTTGCTGGCCCTAAAGCTGTAGTGCTTGCTCCGGGAGGAGGGCCCTTTCTCATCTTGTTTACACCTATTACTCGATCTTGGGCAGAACGGTACACATTCTGTGCACAATGGAGGAAAGAGATGCCCAAGAAGAGGGGAATACAATCTAGCTAGCTACCTGTTCGCAGCCTAGTTAGGAGCCCTGCTCCCTGGGACAGGAGATGGGGAAAGAACTTGAGTCTAAAGATCCCAGCGTCTGCCCATCCCTGCTCGTTTCCAAAGCCATTGATGGTAATGACTGGAGGCCTGGCTTGAGCTAGTTACAGCCAAAAATGGGTGCCTCCCACCTCCCAAAACAAGAGATGTTTACTTCTCAGCATCAGGTAGCTACTTACTGCAGCCCCTATGCGTGCTTAGGCAGTGTGAGAATGGGAGGAAGGCTAGAAGGGCTGAGAAATGCAAAAGGCTCAGAATATTTATAAATTCTACCCCGAGTGGGGAAGGGCAGGTACCAGACCTGGATGACACTGCACCAAGGAAATAGCCCACGGGTTCTCCTGAGACAGGAACTGTGCAGCCCAGAACCCCCAGCCTCTGTGCTCAGCAGGGCAGGCTGTGCCCACAGGCTCAGCACACAGGTCACAGGAATCCTAGAAGGCCTGTCCTTGCTGGCAATGACTATGGGCTGCCAGTTTTTGCCGATACAGGTAGGATGGGACCCTTCATTAATATTTGACTTTAATAAG
Source organism: Ia io (assembly GCA_025583905.1). Lineage (NCBI taxonomy): Eukaryota > Metazoa > Chordata > Mammalia > Chiroptera > Vespertilionidae > Ia > Ia io. Next base: position 34,448,629 of record JAJQQW010000020.1, read on the forward strand.
TGGGTAAGGATATATTTTTTTGTCTATGTTCTGTTTCAACTTCTGTAGATTATTATAAATTGATGTAAACCACGTGAGAGGAAATGTTAATAAAAAAATGCAAAGCCCCAACATTTGCACACACCTCAGCCCTGTGGTGCGGACATTTGTGTTCTCAGTGGTCCAGGGAAGACCACCCATCAAAATATTTAACTCTTCAGGCTGCATCCAGATGTGAGTTTGCAGGAATCTGTTTACCTAGTTAACCTCCCTTGAGCTTTCCTATGGACTCTGTGGGGAATGTGGCAGTTTGAGGGAGGGGAACCCAAGCCTTCTCCTTCTCTTCACAAGGCCTCCAGGTCACCCAGCAGCCAGCTAGGAAGTACAAATGCCCTGCCAGGGACCTGGCCATCAGCGTCCTTGGAGAGATGGCAGGAACTTGTCCATTCAAGTGGAGGCTTCCTATTTTGTGTAAACTTTCCTCTACATTTTCCTTGGATGTGGCTCAGCTTTGGGGCAGCCTCTGGCCTAAACTGCCTGCAAAGAGGCTGGATCCCCTAGAGAGCCTCCTCCATTTAGGAGAGCCAGTGGGGTTAATGTAGCTCCCACCAGCCCAAGCCCTTGGACACTTGTTTATTCTGGAGATCAGGAACAGATGTCTCTGAAAATTGGTGTTTGGTTTATGAGGTCATACTGACTCCTTAGCCATCTAAAACAGGAAACTATTCATCTCCTCTCTTGATTGAATAGTCAATGTGGACAATGCTTCGCTTATTGAACTGATGGCTACTGACAGCCCAGGGCTCATCTTTTCCAAGCCAGTTGTGAGGGCAGCTTGTCCTGTGTCTGGTTGTTCAGTGTGTCTGACCCCATGCGCTAGACTGGTTGGTAGAAGATGCTGGGCGTCCTAACACTTTGACAGGTGCCAGGCAGGAGTATCTGCTATTACTCTCAAAGTGCTTATGAGTGACACTTAGGGACAATGTAGAAAACAATTCTAAATTAGTGCTTGGACCTCTGAGGACACTCCAGACAGCCTAGCAGCAATGACACCTCATGCATGTGAGACGAGGCCAGGCATTATATAGAATTCACCATAGAAGGACATGAGCTCTGCACACTAACTCACACTCATTCCAAAGGAAACAGCAGACATGGCCAAAGGAAGGTGTTACCAGCTGGGTTTGACATTATCACTCACATACAAACACACACTCGGGATGCCTGGATGTTCCAGCTGAGTCTTTGAACTCTGGTTAAGAGTGGGTGGGCTAGAAGACAGCAGGCAAGGGGAAAGAAAGCAAAAAAAGAAAAGGCGAAGGAGTTACTGTACTGCAGGAAAAAAGACACAACCACTGGCTAAAGACAGCCAGGATTATATGTCCCCCAACAAGGCTGCCTGCCTGCCCCCAAGAGCAAAAGCCTGAACTCATCAGCTTCATCTTGCCACCGAAGCACCAGAGTAAAGCAGAACCAGGGGCAAATCTTACCTAATAATAGACAAACATGTAAACTGACCGTACCGCTGCTATGCCCACAGCCAATCAGAGTGAGTATGCAAATTAGAAGGCCAAAGATGATGGCTGCCCAGCTGCTCCAGGCGCAGAGTAGCCTGGCGGGGCAGGACGCCTATGAGAGGGAGGGCGGGGACGGGGGGGACGTGAAAGGATCTACAGGAGCGGAATGCCGCAGCGAAGATAAGACTGCAGACTCTGGAGTCTGCAGCAAAGACGAAAAAGGCAGACTAGCCAGAGCAAAGACCTGGGTCCCGGGTGCCAGAGGAAAACTGGTGCTGGAAGCCAAGGGAAGGAAGGCCTATTGCACGAGTCTCTTTGTGCAATGGGCCTCTAGTCCTAATCATAAAAGGCTATTTGTTGTCTATGATACAAATTAGACTGAGCTTTTGTCGTCAGAAAAAGGCTACCAAGTCAAGTAAAAAACACTAGTATGTTAAAGCAAAAGAACACATACCAGAGAGCAAGGGTGTGGTGAACAGCCCCTCAACAACGATGTCTGACTTTACCCAAGACCTGCTGTGACTTCATCATCAGAATGATGAGAGCAGGCTCCTCACGTGTCCTGGAGCCAGGCCAAGTCCAGTGCTCAGAGCATAACAGTAAGTGGCTCAGACCGCAGGCATCCCTATCAGCCGCCCACAGGAAGGCTTTTTAGGGGAGGCCAGTAGGACTTAAGCCTGGGATTTCGATGCATCCTAGGAAGGGGCGAGGCTGGCTTCTTGGATGGAAGGCCCTGGCTGATGTAACAGTCTCAGTGAGGGTGACACAACTACAAACCCTGAAAATCTAGCAATCCCACACTTGTCAGGAGCTTTCTCAATTTTTCTCCTTTGAATGTTCAATCTTTGGGCCACCTGGCACCATTTTGAGGAATTAAGAAATAAACCATTTAAACTGTAAAATAAATACATTTTTTAAACAAGGATAGCAGAATGTTAAACAAAGTGACACAGTTGGTCAGAGGCATAAATTTACTTTGCCCTCCCCTGATGGGTATGTGAGAGGGATGACTGCATGGAGTTCCAAAGTCGAGCAGCGTCCTGGTCTGTAAAGTCACCTCCGTTCCCACAGCACCTACCAGCCAGAGGGCCAAGTGTGGTCAGCACCGAATCTCTGGAGCTTAATTTCTACAAGTCAACATGCTGACTCCTAATTTGCCGGGAAGAGAGAGGCTGGCGTCCAGGAGCAGAGTGTGGCTGTTCGGAGGCTGGAGGCGTCCAGTGGCCAGGCGGCTCCTCAAAACATGGACTGTCTGAGAGGAAACATCTGTCTTCAGGGTCTGAAGCGAGGGCCCTGAGTGGTGCAGGAATACCCTCCACAGAGCAGCGCTGGCCTGGGCAGTGGTGTCCGTCCCCGGAGGCAGTCACTCTCACCGTAGATAATAATCGATTGCAGCAGAGAAAGCAGCAAAACCGCCACAACCAATGACCCCAGCACTTAAGCCAGCTGTAAAGCAAGCAGAAATGGCATTACCTGTGGTGACAAATGCGGGGCCAAACTGCATTCACAAGACATCTGCATACCCACAGACGCAGAGAGAGCAGCTAAGTGCTAAGTCATTCAACCTGTCAGAGATCTGTAAGACTTCAATGAAGCCGTGCACATGATCTAACCCATTGCTTTAGTTACGCTGTACATTCGTTTAACTTTTCTCATTCCAAAGAATTAATATTTCCAGTCTCATGAAAACAGCTCCTCACAGGCAGGAAACTGGTTAAGAAAACCAGCCCTTGGAATCAAGTGAAAGCATATGGCCTGCTCCTGATTTGTTTATGGAGTAAATTCCTGGGAAGGTGATCAAAGCAGTCCTAGAGGGAGCTGAGCTTCCCAAAGGCCCTGACAAAGCTGAGCGATGGGAAGACCAAAGGAAAAGTTACCCTCTAAATCATAAATGGCCGTTTGAGGAGCAAAAGCAAGTTTTTAATGATAGCAAATCATCCTGCCTCTCAGAAAATGAGGAAACAGGCTGTTTGCTTTGGGTAAGTCAGGGCACAGCAGACAGAGAGTGGCCCAGTAATGGACACTGTTAGGAAAGTCAAGTCATTGACCCCTTATATCACACTCTTGATGGGAATGCCAACAGGGAGAAGTGGCAGGAAATTGGTTTCTTTCTTTGTTGTTTTCAGCTGATAACCCAACATTTCTTAAATGCCTATATTCGGCTTTCCATGGGTAGAAATCTAAGAATCCTCAACTGCAGAAAGAGATTACTGTGACAACTTACAAGTAAAATTAAAACTGACAATTGTAGAGTATTAAGAAAAATGTCTAAATACTGGAAATGCATGAAGCTGAGAGTTCAGCATGGTATGTGGACAAATGGTCTTTCCATGGCTGAATGGGACCTAGCTTTGCTTCCGTACTAGCCTGCATATTACCATACTCCAGGAATTACTGTGTACTCCAACATGGGGCAGTTCTTTTTCCTGAGATAGATCTAGATCTATCAGTGGTTCTCACCTCGGAGCAATTTTGCCCCTCAGGGGACATTTGGCAATGTCTGGAGACACTTTGAGTTCTCACAACTAAGAAGTGCTACTAGCATCTAGCGGGTAGAGGCCAGGGATGCGCTAAACATCCTTGAATACATACACAACCCCCTTCCCCGCAGCAGATTTATCTGGTCCAAAATGTCAATAGTGCCAAGGATAAGAAATCCTGAAATTTCCACAATTGAGTTGACACATAAGCAAACGTGATTCATTTGTCAGAGGGAAGAATACCAAGTGCCCACATATGCCTGGGGCTGTCCCTGGAACACTCATGTTTAGAAATGTCAACTTCAGCATGCTGTCCGAGGCCACAAAGAAAACCACTTGAGACTTGTTTACCAACCTCTGAAACCAATGGCTCCTCCAGTGATGCAGCCACTAATGACACTGTTCTTCCAATCTGATTTCCCCCGGTACTGTGGGTGGAGAAGTGCAGTTTAGAGCCAAAGAAACACGCCAGACAAGACGATGAAGGGAAAACACAGGGTTTCTAGCTGGCTAATTTAGTCCCGCCCCAAAGGAAACTTAATCTTTTTCTCTTTCAAAAGGATAGCTCCTAAAATTTGAATGTGTTCATAGATGCTTCCTTCAGGTGACACCAGAGCACTGAAACCAAGTACAGCATTTGAGATCACCAACCAACTTTAAGCCTACAAAAAGAAGTCAAGAATCATGCAAGCCCAAATCATAAATACAAAAAGTTTACAATAGGGGCTATTTAATGGACATTCAATCTAGCAATTTCTGATCTGCTTTCTAATAACATTAAGAGTCCTAATGTTAACATTAGTCCTTTCTAATAACAATAACATTCCTCTTTAGAAGTCATAAGATGGCAGGAGGCAAGGCTTTCGCAGAAGGCGGAGACACTTACAGATTCGACCAAACACTCAGTGCAAGAAAACATGGCGCCCACAATGGCAAAATTTTTGGCGTAGGACATTCCTCTCTGCCCCATGTCTTTAAGAACTTCTTTTGCTGTCGGAGTCCGGTAAGGATCCTTAGGGTCAAAGCCCACATTGGTATCAATGCCGGCGGTGAACACCCCAAATGCACCTCCCAAGACAAATCCTAAAAACAAACAGAGATGAGATTTCTTTGGCATGTTTTCTGAATTACTGCAACGGGTCATATTCAAATAGCACCTTCGGGTGGCCACCAGTGAAGAGGATACCCACCCCCTTGACCCCCAAACTCTCCACTTGCCTGGCTTCCACATGACACAGCCTAGGATCTATCTTCTTGACAGCTTCCTCTGTGTCTCCTCCTGGATTTCTTCCTCATTTCATCTTATCTTGCTCAAGATTCAGTCTTTACCCTCTGTTCTCTCTCTACACTCTCTCACATGTAACCAGTCACCCTTGAGTGTAGCTATCAACTTTGCAAATCACTCCCTTAACAATGGTAACATTCACAAGTCATTTAATAAATACCATCTGCCAGTTACTATGACGTTTTATAGTTAGAGCCTCACTTATTCTTCACAATAATCCTGTGAGGTAGGTATTTTTACCCCCTCCTCTTTGTAGCTGAAGAAACCGAGGCTCAGAGAGGTTCATTAACTTCCATGAAGTCACAAAGCTACCAAATGGCAAACTCTACATTGCTGTCCACAGCTGACCTTCCTGAGCCTGCTGGACATTTCCATATCCATGATCCTCTCGTTACCTCATGGTCAATCTGGTTGACCCCTGAACAATGCAGGAATAAGCGTGCCAAGTCCCCCACAGTCAAAAATCCACATATAACTCTGACTCCCCAAAAACATTTGTCCTGAGTAAGATTCAGTGAGGAGCCGAGACCCAATCCCGAAGAGAAAGACAGCCTGGCTGCCACGACCACCAGCTGCACTAACCACCGACCAACCACTGCTGAGGTGCCTGAGTGAGGGGGCGGGAGCCAGGCCATGCCAGGCCATCATAAATGGATATGGATTTTTAAGTCAAAATGACACCAAAGAAGATGTGTTTGTACATCAGACTGCCGTCAAGAACCCATGGAAATACCTGCGCAGTGCAGGATGGAGAAACTAGTGTGAAGTGGTGGAAGGAGAGAAGGGTGTGAGGCAGCCAATGTGACTGGCCCAGATGAAGTTCCCGGAGAGCCATATGCTGCTCATGGGCACCAGTTCAGATGTGGCTCAATGGCAGATGCTATGGACCTCCCCGTAACCATGCTGGGGAGGAAGGGAGCAGCAGCAGTGAAGGATATGACCCTCCTGCCACTGATGGGCAGTTCTTTGGGGCCCGGAGTCAGCTGCGCCACCCCACCCCCTCCCTCTCCCTACTCCCCTGTAGCCCTCAGTAAGGCGAGGGTTCCGCCTTACCACGTGGGACAGACCTCTGACCCTGGCTCTCAGGCCTTTCCCCATCCCAACAGAATGCAGGCTGGTGAGATTGGGGAGATGAAGGATGGAGTCCCAGAGGGAGCACAGCTTCAGAGACCGGTTCATCGGAATCCAACTTACCATCCAAGGTGCCATAGGAACCTCCTTGCCCACAACCTGTCCCGACTGGGGGAAGAGGCTGAAAGATAAAGAGAATCAGCAAGCGGCCATGATCCAAATCAGCCATCTGCTCGTTGGGGATACCAGCGCCTCTACAGCTATCGGCATTGCCCCCATCCTCCTAATGCTCCTTCACAAGATGGCAAAGAGACCGAGGTAGGGGAGCACCACCTGAGAACCCTGCTCCAGCCAAGCAGGGTAACACCAGGCTCCCCAGGCACCTGCACCATCAGCAGTGACCTAAAGAATTAAGACCATTCAAAAAATAACACAAAAGGCAGACCACGACCTTACCAACACCAAAGAGGCATCCAAGCAAAAAGAATGGAAGACTAATAACCAAGATGTGGACATTGAGATATTTACTGTTATTCTTTACGAAAGACGAACAAAGGAGAATTATCAGCCAATGTTTCTAGCCATTTTTCCAGGAAAGCCTGCACAGAAGACAAAAGAGCAACCTCTGCAGTTTCAGCAACCATCAGATTTACATTTTTTCCCTCTTTACTGTTTTGGTAACATGAATGGAAAGAAATATTGCTCTGGCCCATTTGGCTCACTGGTTAGAGCAGGGGGGTCCTCAAACTTTTTAAACAGGGGGCCAGTTCACTGTCCCTCAGACCGTTGGAGGGCCGGACTATAGTTTAAAAAAAACTATGAACAAATTCCTATGCACACTGCACATATCTTATTTTGAAGTAAAAAAACAAAACGGCAAAAACACCCGCATGTGGCCCGCGGGCCGTAGTTTGAGGACGCCTGGGTTAGAGCGTCAGCGCTCAGACTGCAGGATCATGGGTTCAATTCTGGTCAAGAGTGCATACCTCAATTACAAGCTCCTCCCTAGCCCCGGTCCAGGTGCGTGCAGGAGGCAACCAACTGATGTTTCTCTCTCCCTATCGCTTCCACTTTCTCTCTAAAAACAAGCAAACACACACACACACACACACACACACACACACACACACACACACACACACACAATGGAAAAAATATCCTGGGATGAGGATTAACAAAAAAAAAACAAAAAAAAAGAAGAAATATTAATACTACGTGGGATAACTCTGACCAAAGAAATCTATGCTTTATTTCCTGCCCAACCAGTGTGGCTCCTCTTTTCTGCTCATTTTGGATGCTGGTGCTAAATTTCCAAGTGTTGTAATTTAAAAAGAAATTTTATGGTCCTATTCATTTCTAGGATGAGGGGAGGATAGCATTTTTGTTTTGTTATGTTACTCTCTTTGAAAATGTGAAGCATGAAGTTCTTCAAAAATAAAATTTTTACCCTTGGGGAAAAAAGAATTTAGTTGTCCCTTGTTATCTGTGGGGGATTGGTTCCAGGACCCCCCACAAATACCAAAATCTGCAGGTAAGTTCCCTATATAAAATGGTACAAATCAATGCACACAGTAAGCCGACCACATCCGTGGACTCCCAACAGAGGATCGAAAACAGTACAGGTCTGGCCCATGTGGCTCAGTTGGTTGAGCATTGTCGGGGGCACTGACAGCTCGCCAGTTCCATTCCTGGTCAGGGCACATGCCCAGGTTGCAGGTTCGATTCCCAGTAGGGGGCATGCAGAAGGCAGCCAATCAATGATTCTCTCTCATCGATGTTTCTATCTCTCCCTCTCCCTTCCTCTCTGAAATCAATACAAATATATTTTTAAAAAACAAAGAAAACCGTACAGGTATTTATTGAAAAACATCCATGTATAAATGGACTCACACAGTTCAAACCCATGTTGTTCTAGAGTCAGTTGTATATGTTCAATGAAATCATGGGCACCTCCCCTCCAGACGTGCTTGCTTATGTCTCCTTCTTCCCAGTCACTCCAGCTACAAACCTCAGGGGCATTTCTGACTGTTTCTGTGCTCCCCGCTACAACGCCATGTCCACAATTATCATCCTAGTTTAGGGCCTTTTTAAAAATATATATATATGTAAAATTTATTTTATTATTTATTTATTTAGAGAAAGAGTAAGGGATGAGGGGAGAGAGAAACATCAATGTGAGAGCAGAACATTCATCGGCTGCCTCCTGCACAACCCCTACCAGGTACTGAGTCCAAAACGGGCATGTGCCCTGACAGTGAATCCAACTGGCAACCTTTCAATGCATAGGAAGACACCCAACCAACTGAGCCACACAGGGCAGAGCTAGTCTAGGGCCTTTATCACTTCTACCCTGGAGCACTACAAAGACTCATTTCAATAAATATTTAAGTGATGTGTCAGGGTCAAGCACAATGATGAACAAGGACCCAGTCCATACCTCATGAACTTTCAGTCTAGCAATTTTCCTCTATGGTCTCCCTCTCCACACTATTCTTTCCTTCACCACACTCCATCCTGCATCACTCTCATTACCACTTGTTACTCTCCTAAAAAAACATCAATTACTGCCCTAATGCCTATAGGCCAGTGGTTCTCAACCTTCCTAATGCCGTGACCCTTTAATACAGTTCCTCGTATTGTGGTGACCGCCAATCATAAAATTATTTTCGTTGCTACTTCATAACTGTAATTTTGCTACTGTTATGAATCGTAATGTAAATATCTGATATGCAGGATGTCTTAGGCGACCCCTGTGAAAGGGTCATTCGACCCCCCAAAGGGGTTGCGACCCACAGGTTGAGAAACGCTGCTATAGGCAAAAAGCCCAAATCCCCTACCCAACCCCAACTTGAAATGACATTTCTCTTCCTCTTTGTTCACCCCCATTCTCTCAATCCTTCAAGGGGATACTGCTCCAGTCTCCCCTTCTCTTGTGGTTTTCCCCAAACAAACAAAAAGCTTTCTTTTTCTTCTTTCTACTGTACTTCACATTTGCACTCTCTATATTCGTCTGTCATTCTCAATGAAATTTCAACTCATCTGCAAATGTGGTCAATCTCTTTACCCTGCACTCAGGAGGGGCACTGTACATTCTCAAATCCTCGAAAGGTTTTTTTTTAAAAAAAAGCCAATTCTAGACTTCTTTCCCCTTTGTTCACTGCTGTCTAGTCACACTGTCCACAATGGCCTTTCTGTTTTCAAACCTCAAGCCAGCCCTGGCCCATGTGACCCAGTTGGTTGAGCATCCTCCAGTGCATTAGAGGTCGCCAGTTCCCTTCCCCGTCAGGGCACATGCTCGGGTTGCAGGCTGGATCCCCAGTAGGGGGTGTGCAGGAGGCAGCCGATAGATGTTTTTCTCCCTTCCTCTCTCTAAAATAAGTAAGAACATCTTTAAAAAAAAAACCACACAACTCAAACCAGCTCCTGCCAGACCATTGCACTTGATGTTCCTTATTCTGCAGCACCCTTCTGCCAGATATTCTTTGATATATAAATACTAGAGGCCCGGTGCACACAATTTGTGCACTAAGGGGGTGTCCCTCAGCCTGGCCTGCGCCCTCTCCCAGTCCGGGAGCCCTTGGGGGATGTCCAACTGACCGCTGGCAGTCAGACATCCTTAGAGATGCCGTGGAGGCAGGAGAGGCATGAGCCCGGCTCAGGTCTTCTGGCTGAAAGGTGCTCCCCCTGTGGGAGTGCACTGACCACCAGGGAGCAGTTCCTGCATTCAGCATCTGCCCCCTGGTGGTCAGTGCGCATCATAGTGATCAGCCGTTCTGCTGGTTGGTCAATTTGCATATTATCTATATATATAAAACCTAATGTGCAAATTGTCCCCTCAGGAGTTCAACCTGGAGCGGAACAGCTGGAAGGCCCTGATCCGCCCTGATGGCCCACCAGACCTAAGGATCCTACCCGTGCATGAATTTCATGCACTGGGCCTCTAGTATAGGACAAGAATGTTAGCTTCCAGAGAACAACCTTCTCTCCACCGCCTGGCACGTGACAGCTGCTCAGTAACAATTTATTGAAAGGATGATTATTTTAAAGTGAACGAATGAACCGATGAACGAAGCCAACCATTTTATAACGTCCAGGCCCCGACCCATAGCACCGATTCTCGGATCCAATTTCCAGAGTCTAGAGAGCGTGGCTGGAGTTCACCGAAAGAGACAGGGTCAAGGTCGAGGCCCACAGGCTGCCCTCCTCCCAGGCGCCTGGTCTTGGCAGAGGACCCCCTGCCATCCAAACCCTCCGCCTCCCACGGGACCCCTCGCTTTGCCTCACCTCCCACGCAGGCCAGCGCTGCCTTGAAGGCGCAGCTTTCCATCGCCTTCTCGATCATCTTCTGCTCCTCACTCTTGGTCGGACTCGGGATCCCGCCCAGGATCCCGGGCTCCAGAAGCCTGGGCTGACGCTTGTCACCCACCAGGTGCTGCAGAAGAAGGCTGTACTGCAGCGGAGCTTCGGCGGAGCCCGCCGCCTGGGGCGCGGAGCCGCCGGCACCGGGGCCAGCTGCCGCCATGACTGCAGTTGCCCAAGAGACCCTGGCGTCGTTCTTCCCGCAGCAGATTCCACAAACTTCACGTTGGGGCCTTACGCGCCTACCCACTGTACCGCAACGGCAGATTCGCCACCCGAGCTAGTCCGAGGAAAGGGCGGAACTCAAGTCCGTTCGTGCGCGCCTGGCAGAAGAACTATCACGTCCCCCCAGAGCCTCTTGTGAATACTGAGTCAGGTTTGTACAGCATTCCCATTGGCACTGACAAACAAGATTCAGATTGACCACAGCGCCCTCGTCATCGCGGTGCCTACCGGGATTTGTAGTTCTAACACGTACACCTAGGACATTTCCCAGGAAGCCTTGCGCTGGCACGCGTCCCCGGGTCCTGGGAAGCTCTTGACCCGCGGGGGACGCAGCGGTAGCGCGCCTGCAAAGCTGCAATGCGCCGGGACGCCGGCAGGAGGCGCCTCGCCACTGCCCTTACAGTCTATTCCTGCAGGTGTGAGATGGGATGGAAAGTGCTTAGCATGGTATAAATGTACGGAGTAACTGTTTTGTTCAATAATTAAACCTTTGATGAGAGAGGGGGGACAACAAATCAGTGAACAAGTGAATGAAGCTAACCAAGCGTAGGAAAAATCAGGGACTGTGATAGGAAGTGGAGGTGACTGTGTCTGGATAGAGAGCTGGTGGTTGTCAGTGAAATTAGGGATGTGGGACTAAAATTGCCATGAAAAGCCAAATTTACCTTATGTTGAACCAGTTAAAGTGTTTAACAGCTTGCAAACTCAGAACCTGAGATAAACTGAGATAGTACTATATATGAACCCAGAAAAAAACTTTTGTAGTTTTTACAGTACTAAAATAGATCACAAATTATTGTGTTGATCCAGACTAGCATGTATTTGGGCGTATCCACTAAGAGAAACATACATGGGAACAGAAGGCAGTGAGGATAGCCAGTCAACATAGGCAGCATTCTCTGTGCTGCGGAGCACAGCATACGATTCACCTTGCTTTTGTTCCAACCAGGCCACTGAAGGAGCTAGTCCTAAGGTCCCCAGCAAGAGGACATTTATTGGCATGAGGTGACAGATGGGATAGAGCTTGGCATTTCTAACCGTAGAAGACTGAAGTAAAACAGAAGGTGTGGAGCCTCCAGCCAAAGGGTCTTGGGGTTTAATGGCCAGTAGTTGCCTAAGAGCAACCACCAGACTTTGGACCAGCTCCCCACATGCAGCTCTGAGAAACTGCAGGTTGCTCCCCTCTGCCTCCAGGACAGGTTATTTACCAGAAAAATCTATCCATATTCATGGAAGAGAGGGGCCTTGGCTAAATAGGGGGCTGGGCTTGCTGGACCAAGAAAGGCTTAGTCTATGCAGATGCTCAATACCATCAGTTTACATAGGTGGTTCTCAATCTCTAGGGGGCATCAGAAGCACCTGAAGAGATTGTTCAACTCTTGATTGCTGGGCTCAGGGTTTCTGATTCTGTAAGGTGTGGGATGGGAGTGAAAATATGCATATCCCAGGTGATGCTGCTGCTGCTGGCTGGGGACCACATTTCGGGAACCACTAGTCTACATCATTGTCTACAATGACCTCTCATTGAAAGTAGATTCACACTACTCGGAGCTCCACTGAGACGGGGCACAACTGTTTGGCTCACTGAAGCCTGGAGTACATCATGGGGCTAGGGTCCCACCACGGGGTAGCAGTGGGCCAGAGAAGGGAAAGGTGGCACATTGCCAATTTCATCTCTAATCCCAAAGTAAGTTTCACTTGCTCAAAAGGCTGGTGTTCAAGAGTTTGGGCCAATTTTTTAAAAATATGTTTTTATTGATTTCAGAGAGAGGAAGGGTAGAGGGAGAGAGGGATAGAAACATTAATGATGAGAAAGAATCATAGATCAGCTGCCTCCCGCATGCTCCTCACTGGGGATTGAGCCCGCAACCTGGGCTTGTGCCCTGACTGGGAATTGAACCATGACCTCCTGGTTCATAGGTTGCCAGTCAACCACTTAGTCAGACCAGCCAGGCGGTTTGGGCCAATTTGTTGTGAAAAATAAAAATTAAAAAAAGCCATTGATTCCTACCGGTCTTTTGGTTAGCTCTGAAGAAAGGAGCTCAGCTGCACAGATCCGGCAGCAGCACATGGCCATGTCCTGCCAGGTGAGGCCAAAATTGGAGCTTGATTGGTGGGGAGGCCTCGGGGAGTGTCTGCCCAGTGGAAGACCTGGATGGAGCACAAAACCAGTAACGATCCCTTTCCCACACGCCACCTGCCAGAACATAGAGCTTTCTGTGTCTGCTAGCACGTTCGCAGCTGAAGGAGAGCATGGATGTGCCCTGGGTTGACAATGAACTTTTCTAGGAGTGGAGCAGCCAGAGTGCAGCTTTGCTGGGACCATGGAACAGGTGGGGTGAGTGGAGGTCTGTATTTTTTTGTTATAACTTCTTTTTTTCCACATGAGAACATTCATGATTGAAGTTTTTTTTTTTTTAATTTTATGTACAAAGAGCTAGCATTGTCTCCACAGTGGGGTAGATATGTCTTGAATGACCCATTCAAGGAAGTTCACTTGATCCAACTTATGAAGCCCGTATCCTTCCTATCCTGACACAAACACTGGCAGCCCATATCGAGGCCATATTTCCGGCTCAGACCTGCCCGTTTGAGCCAACACAGCAAGAACAAGAGCCCTGGCCAGATTCTCTTCAATGGCTCCAGCAGAGCTGCTGACCAGCCATCTTGCTCTCTCAGGTGCCACGAGGCAAAAGCTTGTTAGAACTTCTTCAGCTAGCCACACTGAGCCACCTGCCACTTGAGAGGGAGCCGTTCACCTGCCGGGAACACTGGCAGGCAGGCCTCTGGCCAGACAGCAGAATGAGAACCTGCTTGGGCATTGCTGCCTCATATGGACAAGAAGAGTTTGTAGGACTGAGAGTAGGACCGGGACTCAGCATGCTGAAGCCAACCTGGGTTTTAGGGGGAAACTCCCATCTCCACCCAAGAGAAGGCACTTTGGTATACGGTGGGCTCTCTGAGGTCTCAGGAGGCAGCACCAGCATGAGGGTTAGCAGGGAACCCTCTGGGCTGTGAATTGGGAGCAAAAGGACTGAGGGCTCATGCCCCAGTAGGAGGCCTCAGAAAGCAAGGAACAGCCTGAACACATCAGGGGAGCAGTTAGAAAAAAAGTCAGATCTCCAAGTCAGTCCGCACCCCCACCCAGAGGTCAGGGAAGCAGATCTGAGAGGCAGACTAGAGCGCTCCCTAAGGGGGTGTGGCTCTTACTGTGCTCCCACAGGCAGGAGCTGTTCTGGGATTCCCGAGTTTGGGTGGACCGAAATTAGATCTTATTTTCCTCCTCAAGCCTGTTCTTCCTGTTTCCCATCTGGGTGAATGATGCATCCATGCTCTATTAGACTTAGATGCCTTGCTTCCTGCATCCCTTACATGCCTTCTAAATAACTTTCAAATCCCCCGCCCCCCCACTTCCTTTGTATACTCATTGCCGCGGCCATATCTGGGCTCTAATCATTTTTCATTTAATAGAATCAGTTGGTCTTCATGCCTCCTACCTTGCTCTTCTCCAAACCACCCACAGAGCGATCTCTCAGCACAGAAACGTGATTATGTCCCTGCTCAGAATTCCCCTCCGTGCCAGGACAGAATCTAAACTCAGTGTGTTGCTTTTATAACACGTGCCCAGAAAGACACTTACGTTTCAGTCCAAGTTTGGTTCTTAGTCGAACATTTCCATTCCCAGTTATCTCTTTTGGATGTAGAAGTGATGGCTCAGAATCATTCTCTCTCTCTCTCTCTCTCTCTTTTTTTTTTTTAATATATATTTTTGCTGATTTAAGAGAGGAAGGAAAAGGGAGAGAGAAAGAGAAACATCAATGATGAGAGAGAATCATTGACTGGCTGCCTCCTGCATCCCCCACTACTGGGGATCGAGCCCACAACCCAAGCATGTGACCTCGATCGGAATCAAACCCGGGACCTTTCAGTCCGCAGGCTGACACTCTATCCACTGAGCCAAGCCAGCTAGGGCGCTCAGAATCGTTCTTAATAACCTGGGCTCTTTCATGTTTGGGAGATGAGTTTGGACTTTTTGACTTCGTGTCATTTCTTTGACTTGTGTCCTGTCCTCAGTCGAGTGTAAATTCTTAGAAAATATTTATTTTTATGATTATTTCTTCATTCTTTTTGCCTCTGACCTGTGATAGCCACGATAAGAGCAAAAATACCCTGTACTGTTTCCAGTGACAGAGCCTTAGACTCTAGCCTGATTCTGGTGGGTGATCTTCATGTTCTGGAGAAGATTTCTCCCTCAGCATAAATGTTTGGGAGTTTTATTTACTCGCCCATACCCAACAATCCAGATTTGCTTGCTTATCCCTTGTGCTGTTGCTTTGGCATTGCTTACAAACGTTATTGGAGGTTTGGCAAACAGCCTGGCAGTCTGGTGGGTTGCTAGGACCGACTTCAGACTTGGTTGATGAATCAGACACTTGGGCTATATCTGCAACAGGAGCGCGTGGATGGCAAGTTGTGATCCTGAGATTTGATCTGAAAAGTATTGGAGGCAAATAGAAATATGCATTCTGATTTTCTAGCTCCTTGCACTTCTGACTCAGAAAAAAAGTTAGGAGGCTTCAAGAACTAGACTCCTTCTGCTTTTCTGGGAGACAAAATGAACAGTAAAATGAACAAGAATGGCTACTTCCCAAAATTACATATCAACTTGGTGTCAGTACAAGCCCCATACTTCTTCTGTAACCCTTCTTTCCCTTCCTTCCTCTCGATCCTTCTCAAGTCTCACCTCTATATTTTGCTTCACTCACCTCTCAAGCAATTTCCCTTACCAGTGGATCTGCTGCAAAAGACCAGCCTTTTAAAAAGGAAAAGATAAAATAGATATAAAAACTGTAAAATAGCATTCATCTACAGGTAAAATCTTTTACAGGGAACTCTCAATTAGATGGAATACAGTGTTTTGTTTGGATCAATTTTGATTTAAATGTTGTCAATTCGTTTTTGAGCTATGGGATTTGGGAAGCTTTTATATTATAAAAATGTTCATTTTGTGCTAGCAGTTTTGTTATAATAGAATTTGAATTTTTGTGTGTGAGACATTTTTTCTCTTTCATTTTGAGATGTCCTGCTGTCCTTTATACCTTTCTTCCTCCACTTACAGTATGTGATCTTTTGAATAAGTCCTATTTGAAATTTCAAAAAGTACTTTTTTTTTTGGATTGGAATTAGAGCTTCCATATTTTTCTCACATCTATTTCCTTCAGCTCCCTTCCCCAAGCAATCTGTTACTATTTCTTACATGTCTTTCCAGATAAATGTCATGCATATGTAAACATTATGTTTGCATATGTATTTTTCTCCACTTAAAAATTTACAAGCGGTAGCCTACTATGTCCTCCTATTCTGCACCTTACTTTCTCTTGTGCTGCATCATACAGATGTTCCATGTCAGTGTATGTGACGAGTCCAGGAACCAAGGGGTGGAAATGGGAGTGTCATTCCTCGCTGCTTCTTCCCCAGGTACCCACTAGAAAATTTTGTTTCTTGTTCCTACAAACTTATGTTTTGCTTAATTCCAAAGGGGAAAATGCTTCCACCAGGAGGCACAATGATGATTCCATTGCACTGGAAGTTAAGACCCAGCCACTTTGGGCTCCTCATAGCTCTGAATTAACAGGCAAAGAAGGGAGTTACTATGCTGGGTGGGGTGACTGATCCTGACTACCAAGGGGAAATTGGACTACTAGTCTACAGTGGAGGAAAAACAGAGCATGTCTGACATATGGGAGGTCTCTTAGTTACCATACCCTGTGATTAAGGCCAATGGGAATTTACAACAACCTAATCTAGGCAATTCCATATATAAATTCTGGAGAATGAAGACTAATAAGTGTACAGAGAAATCTCCTTAATTCTTTCCAATGGCCAGATTATATACCTAATGATGAAAGTGCCATAACTGAATCATCCTCTTTGGTTCACAATTAGACTCTTCCCTGTGTTTTTCTAATTTCACCAGTGTATCAATAAACATCTATACACATACATCTTCGTGCACAAATGCTACTACACCCAAAGACCAAGGAATGTGATTTATGAATCTTAAAGATAACATATGTATATTTTTTTCTGTGCCTGTTTTGTATGACATCATGTACCTTAGAATGCTATTTCCCAATAGGAAAATGTTGTGATTGTGTATGTTCTGTACAATGTCAGGCATTTTGTAGCTCCTTAATAATTATTTTAAAACAATAATAATTTTCAGAATAGCCAGTCAATTTATGTAACATTACTAACTAAATACCAGTAAGGATACACACACACACACACACACACACACACACACACACACACACACACACACTCTAGTGGCCCAGTGCACAAAATTCATGCACGGGGTGTGGGGGGAGGAAGGTGGAGAGGGTATCCCTCAGCCCGGCCTGTACCCTCTCCAATCTGGGACCCCTCAGGGGATAACCGGCAGTCGGACATCCCTCTCACAATCCAGAACTGCTGTCTCCTAACCGCTTGCCTGCCTGCCTGCCTGATTGCCTCTAACTGCTTCTGCCTGCCAGCCTGATTATCCCTAACTGCTCCCCTGCTGGCTTGATTGCCCCTAACTACCTCTGCCTCGGCCCCACATCCAGGACCCAGGATTCCCTCCTCCAGCCGACCACAGGCACCCAGGATCCAGGCTTCCCTCCCTCTGGTCAGCCATAGGCGCCCAGGCCAGCTGCAGTCGCAGGGGATGGTGGGCAGGTGGCTTCACCTGGGCTGCAGCCGCAAGTGCTGGCGCCCGGGACTGCAGGGTGGGCGACTTCTCCATCTACCAGGCTGTAGCCAGCCGCACGTGCTGGCGCCTGGACCGTAGGTGGGCGGCTTCTCCATCTTCCCTGGGATGCAGTGTGGGCGACTTCTCTGGCTGGCTGCGGCCTGGGATCATGGGGCAGGCAGCTTCTTTGTCTCCCGGGCCACACCCAGCCTCAGGTGCTGGGGCCTGGTTTCTCCATCTCCCCCAGGACGTGGGGCAGGCGGACGTGAGGCGGGCAGCTTCTGAGGCTGGCTGCGGCCTGAGGTCATGGGGCAAGAGACTTCTTGGTCTCCCTGGCTGCAGCCAGCCTCAGGTGCTGGTGCCCGACTTCTCCGACTCCCACAGGCCCGGAGCGGCTGGGGGGCGGGGCTACCGCCATCTTTTCAGGTTAATTTGCATACTCACTCTGATTGGCTGTTGGGCATAGCAGAGTGATGGTAATTTGCATGTTTCTCTTTTATTAGTGTAGATTTTTAAATTTATTTCAGAGAGGAAGAGAGAAATAGAAACATCAATGATCGGAGAGAATCATTGATCGGATGCCCCCTGCATGCCCCCTCCCCGCCACACTGGGGATCAAGTCCGCAACCCGGGCCCCTGACTGGGAATCAAACCATGACCTCCTGGTTCATAGGTCGATGCTCAACTACTGAGCCACACCGGCTGGGCAGGACATTCTTTTTAAGTGTGTCTCTTGATCTACATAAGCAGAGAGAGTGCTTTCAGTAAGCCAAAGGATGTTGGCTATTCTTTACAGGAAGCCCAATGAGTCTCCTTGGGCCTCTTGTAACAAACACCCACTAGAATTATGATTTTGGAATCATTTCCATTGCAAATCCCCTCTTTCCACGCCCCTTTAAAAGGCAGCTGTGATATTTGGCTTCTAACCAGGGCCTGCTGCACCAACAATTCTCTAAATTTTATTTATATTTCATGTGCAGCTTGCTCAAACTCTCACTTTCCCAGGTGCCAGATGCTGGTTTGGACACACTCCAGTGGAAAGTGCTTTCCTGTAAAATAATAAAAGTGAAATGTCGAACAAACCGCCTCTTTATATCAGGCTTGCTCCTGGTTTACCAAAGTTAAGTACTTTAATAATGACTTCACTATTTTCCCAAATTTGCAATCCCCCAAATTCCCTCTACACCTACCTCCACACCAAATTGTCCTTTGGCTTCTGTAGGATATAAAAGCTTATCGTCATTTCATATTTCTTCAGTGTTCATTTGAAAATGTTAGAGTAGAGGAATCTATCTGTCTCACATGCTTTTAAGGGTGCCTGATATAACCCACCCACAGGTATTTCAAACATGATTTGGGTGAGAAGATAAAGCATGAATGTATTTATAGAATTTTAAAAGACATCAAATAATTTAATGTCTGTTTTAATAGCTTTAACATGTTGTTTTATATATACACTAGAGGCCCGGTGCACGAAATTCATGCATGGGTGCAGTCCCTAGGCCTGGCCTGTGATTGAAGGGTGAGCGTCTGGTGTGAAAGGGCAGGTCCCAGCTGACCTCTGGACCCTGGGCAGCACCTGGGCCTGGGCAGCACCTGGGCCTGGGCAGCACCTGGGCCCTGGGCAGCACCTGGGCTGGGTCCCCATGTGCCCCCCTCTGCCTGAGTCACAGCCTGAGTCCCCATGCGGAGATGCGGTGAGTGTGGCCAGACGCTGCAGGCCAGGGCACAGCATGGGCCTCTGGGCCTCCCAGTGGCACAGCACGGAAGCCGGGTGGGCAGTACGCTCTTCCAGTCAGCCTCGCACACTGCTCCTGCGAGAACCCATGGGGAACCCGACCAGCTCTTGTGGTCCTGGTAGCTGTGGCCACGCTATGTTCCACACTGCCCCCTGATGGTCAGCGCATGTCATAGCAAGCAGTGGAACTGCTGGTCGAACAATTTGCATATTAGGCTTTTATTATATAGGATATTTTTATTGATTTCAGAGAGGAAGGGAGAGGGATAGATATATATAAATATCAGAGTTGATAGAGATTCACTGATTGGCTGTATGCCCTACACTGGGGACCCAGCCTGCAACCCAGGCATGTGCCTTGGCAGGGAATCAAACCATGACCTCTGGTTCATAGGTCGAAGCTCAATCACTGAGCCATGCTGGCTGAGTGCTTTAACATGTTTTCACCCAAAAGTGATGCTTTCTGTGTTTTATAATACAGTAGGTCCTTGGGTTACATCGGAGATCTGTTCCTACGGCGCGACATAACTCGATTTTTGCCGTAAGTCGGAACCCATTTACATAAGCACCTGCGTCACTCACATGGAGCACATACACAGCAGTAATGAAGTGAAACAGTAAAAAAAAAAAAATTTTAAAGAAAGATAACAATTCCTGACTTTTACTTGTGGTAAATAAATAATAAAAAACATAAAGCAATGTACAATACGTCGAAATGACAGAACTTTTTTTTTATATAAATAAATGGGAGATGGCGATGTAACCATGAAACGAACTACACTGAGTCTGACGTAACCTGAGGACTGTCTGTAATACTGTCCCTGCAATGGCACAGAATTTTGGTATGACACTCTGAAAATTAACTCAGAATTTGCCTTTGTGATAGGGTTCTTCCTTGCTTAAAGGCAGTCCTCAAATCAGAGATCCTATTTGTGAAATGAGCAGCAATATTAAGTAGATACTAAGGAAATGAACATAATTTTTCAGAGATTGCCAGTTCACTCTTGGTTTTCACCTCCATTTCCTGCACGGGTTTATGTGGTAACATTTCACTGAGCTGAAAACCAGTAAAATTCCTGGTCCTATCCTAGAAAAATTGAGAACCGTAGGCACGAAAATTTGTGCCAAAAGCTTATGGTTATAATCTGGGGTTTACGTGCTGTGATTTGCGTGTGTGTTTGTGTGCGTGTGAAGCTGCTATGAAATAAAATTTCGGCTTGGCTGCCGAGTATCTCTTTTCAAATAGTATTGGGCTCTGTAGGTCTCATTTTTAAAAAATAAATCTTTATTGTTCAGATTACTACAGGTGTTCCTCTTTTTTTCCCCCCATACCTCCCCTCCACCTGATTCCCCACCCCACCCATGCCCTTACCCCCCGCCACTCTCCTCATCCATAGGTGTAAGATTTTTGTCCAGTCTCTTCCCGCACCCCTCACACCCTCTTCCCCCTGAGAATTGTCAGTCCACTCCCTTTCTATGTCCCTGATTCTATTATATTCATCAGTCCATTCTGTTCATCAGATTTTTTTATTCACTTGATTTTTAGATTCACTTGTTGGTAGGTATGTATTTGTTGTCATTTTGTTGTTCATAATTTTTATCTTTACCTTTTTCTTCTTCTTCCCCTTCTTAAAGAATACCCTTCAGCATTTCATATAATCCTAGTTTGGTGGTGATGAACTCCTTTAGCTTGTTCGTGTCATTTTCTTTTTCACTCCTTCCATTAGATGGCGGTAAATATCCAATAAATAACTTGGGAAAGACGGGTGGAAGGCGGTGAGAAGAGCGGTTTTTTTTTGTTTGTTTTTTTTCTTTTTACAGCGTTGTTGGTTTCTGAGCGGACACACATTGAAGGTCGTAAGTGGCGGGTGGGCGTGGTACACATTAAATGTTTCGTGTGTGTGGCCGGAAGACTTGCCACAGACCACCTGTTTAATCCATGTTCTTCTCTCTAAGCATAGGGTAGCATCTTGCCAACTGGAAAAAAAAAAAAAAAAATTCCCTAGAATTTTTCTCAGTTATCAACATACCTGGTGTAAGGGATGGAACCATTCAGAAGAGCAGCCCGCACTGATTTAAATGTATGCGGCATCTGTTGCATACATTAGTGGAGATGGAAGACAGCCGCTCGCCGGTGGCGAACGGCCGCTGCAGACTGTGGACTGAAATCCCACAGGAAGACCTGCGATCAACCCACAGGTACTATGGATCCCCCACGTGTGCCTAGCACCGGATCAGAAACGACACCAGAAATACAGTAATCCTCTTGGAGGAGAGCGTAGAAAACACACACACAGAAAAGTAAGTGCCGCGCAAGACCTAGCCTGAGAAAATACTTGTCGTGAAGGTGGTACGTCCTGTAAGCCTTCCAAGGGAGAGGTCAGTGGGGGCGAAACGGCCGAAGGGTTATGCGTTGTGCAGGGAGCGAGAGGGGAGGGAGGAATAAGAAGGGTACGAGAACTCGGGTGGGGGGCCGTGGGGGTGTTTGGAGAAGTCGGGAGAGAACTGAGAATTTGGGAGGGAAGGGCAAGGCTAAGTCCAGCAGCCTTGGAAGGCGGGCTCAGCGGGCCCGTCTTTCTTCCTTAGGCCCCAGGCATTCCCGTCGGAGTGGAGCGTGCTGGTCAGCTTCCAGCCGGGGCTGTGAGCCGGCGCCCAGGGCCCAGCGGCCGCGGACAGTGCTGGGGCGGACCGGGCAGCCAGGGTTGACCACGGAGGGGGCGTGGCGTGGGCGGGCCGGAGGGGGCGTGGCGTGGGCGGCCGGCGTGGGCGGGGCTCCCCCCGTGTGGGCGGGGCTCTCCTCCGGCCGCCGTTGCTGCCGTCGCCTCCGCCCGCCGCGCGGACCGAGGGAGCGGGTCGCCGCTGCCTGCGCGCCCGGTGCCGGGGCTGCGGTGGGCCAGGATGTCGGGCTTCCTGGAGGAGCTGCTCGGCGAGAAGCTGGTGACGGGCGGCGGCGAGGAGGTGGACGTACACTCCCTGGGCGCCCGCGGCATCTCGCTGCTCGGGCTCTACTTCGGCTGCAGCCTGAGCGCCCCCTGCGCGCAGCTCAGCGCCAGCCTGGCCGCTTTCTACGGCCGCCTGCGGGGGGACGCGGCGGCCGGGCCGGGGGCTGCAGCCGGAGCGGGGCCGGGGGCCGGGGCGGCCGCGGAGCCCGACTCCCGGCGCCGCCTGGAGATCGTCTTCGTGTCCTCGGACCAGGACCAGCGGCAGTGGCAGGACTTCGTGCGAGACATGCCGTGGCTGGCGCTGCCCTACAAGGAGAAGCACAGGAAGGTGAGCGGCGCGGGCCTCGGCGGCGCCCCCGGCCTGGGCGCACACCCCGCGCGTTCCCGGCAGCCAGGTTCTCGCCGCCCCCCACCCGCCAACCCACCCGCGGTCCGTCCCCTCTGTCCCTTCCTCCATCTTTGCACGCACTTCCCCTCCTGCCCCTCAGTCTCACCTTCCTCTGGCTGCGCCGCCCCCCATCCCGGGACGCCCCCGGGTTGGGTCTCCTGCGGCAACTCCTTGGTGCCTGTGCCAGGCCGCGCCCGAGGGGGGAAGTTGGACACCCTTCGGCCCCCCCAAACCCGGCTTGCGTCCTGAGGAGCCGAGAGCCCTGCCTGCACAAGTTGGGAGCCTCCCGTAAGGGGTGGCTGCGCTGGGGGGGTCCTGACTCCGTGACCCCTACCGGGCAGAGTTGCGGGGGGAAAGGCCTCTTGGTCCCTCAGCCACTCGACCCCTCTCGGATATCTGTAGTGGGTGGGGGAGGGCGCTAGCCCCCTACCCATAATGCCCAAACCAGGAAGTTTATTTTTCTTTTCCAGAGAAATCTGCCTTTCTGGGACCTCTCCCCCTGGGACCCTGGACCCAGAGGCCGAGGTCAGGCTGCCCTGCGCCCCGGGGAGGCGGCCGCTGACCGTGGCTTTGGGCAAGAAGGGAACTCACTCCTCTCCCTTTCTCACCAGCTCTGCACCCCGGCCTGAGCTAGTGGCCACCCAGGGGCTTGTCCTTGTCTGGCTGTCCAGCCATCCTCTGCAGCTTCCTCCCAGGCACTGGAGCACCCCCATCCTTGCAGATCTTGGTTGCTTGGTTGGTGGGCCACTGTCGCCTTGGCATGCTTCGCACTGAATGCTGAACTGAGCCCGTAGGTGCGGATTGACCGGCAGAACGAGGGTTTGGGGAAATGTGTACTTCGCGGTCAACTTCTCATTCCTCCCAGTTTGCTGCTGAAGTGAGGTGGGGTTTTTGAAGTGTATCTGAAGGTGTCTGCTTTAATAAGATGAATTCAGGAACTTTTGTCACGAGTCTAAACAAAAAGTTTTGGGGTGCTCTTGCTTAATTCGTATGCAACGTGTGAATTCAGCCCCTTCCCTTTCTGAGAAGCTCAGTCTGTGGACAGGAGAAAGGGCTGTTCTGGGGGCTTTAGGTTCCTCAGGGGAGGATGGTAATGGCATGCCATGTGTTTCTTCTGTGTGTATAGATTCTTGTTGAGAAGCATGATTTAGCTTTAGTGAGAGCAAACGGCTTATACTGTGACCCCAAATGTCTCCAGTAAATCATCCATCCTGAAGCAGTGTAAGGTACAGACTTGGGATTTAAAGGATGAAATACAGTTTAACAAATGCAGCTTGTACATGTAACACTGGAAAGACATGGGCTCGCGAACCACACAGAGGCAAAATCTGGCATTTTAGCCATTTTTTTAGGTGATTTTGCCCATCTGTGAGTTATATGTTTGGTTAATCTGTGCATTCGTATGAATGGTTAGTCCATTTTTGCTTTACAATGTGGAACCCTTTGTTTCCTTAGTGGTTGTTTTTATAGGCCTTTTGGGGAGGAATAATCTCCAGAAAGTGATTTACCAAGTAATATTTCCATCCTTATGACAAGTGTCTGTTATAGACCAGAGTCTGTGTAAAGTCATGTCCTTGTTGGGCAACCCCGGCGACTTCTAGCTTTTGCAAACATACAGTGATGATAAAATGTGACAGACCTAGCGCCTACTGTGATTTTCACAGTGGGGAAAATAAATTCGTTGGAGAGTAAAACTGTGGAGCAAATTGAGATGTTTCGACCATGCTTGAAGCTTTTTCTCGAAAAAGAATATTTCATATGACATAGGTCATGCCTGCTTCTCTATGCCCTGGCCAGTCCCTTTGCATGAAAAAACGTGGTCTAAGGCCCTAGCCCCGTGGTTGGCAAACGGCGGCTCGCGAGCCACATGCGGCTCTTTGGCCTGTTGAGTGTGGCTCTTCCACAAAATACCACGGCCTGGGCGAGTCTATTTTGAAGAAGTGGCGTTAGAAGCAGTTTAAGTTTAAAAAATTTGGCTCTCAAAAGAAATTTCAGTCGTTGTACTGTTATTTGGCTCTGTTGACCGATGAGTTTGCCGACCACTGGCCTAGCCTAAACCTGCCAATTCCACCAGGTTGAGTCTGGATGACTCAAGGCAGACCCTCAGTTGACAGTATAGTTCAGAATGCTGCACATGCCCAAACCATGGTGCGTTAGTTAGTATTTAAACATTTTGTTTTTTGCTCAGAGTATTTCTGTGTACTTAGTTCTCTAAAACAAGTCCAGTTTTGAGGCTGTAGTTTCTGTTCTTGGATGTTCATGAATAGGTAACTCAAGATCTTATGTCAGAAACATTATTTGAGGTGATACAACCAGGTGAAAAGACTCCAGCTGTGTTTCTCCCAGAAAACATACTCTTGAAAATTACAAAAGCTGTGCACTCACTTGGAAAGGGGTTACTTTCCCTATTGATACCAGAGATGTAGTACGAATTCCTTTTCAGTAATTTTGAGCTTTTGTCTTCCTTGTTGGAAATTGGGGTGCTTGTGATGCCAATTCCATGATAAGACCAGTGAAAAGTCCAAGGCACCCCTAGTTCAGGGGGCTGGGTGGATGAACATTTACTTTTTTTAAAAAAATTTAAAAAAAAATTTTGTTAAACTATATTTTTATTGATTTCAGAGAGGAAGGGAGAGGGAGAGAGAGATAGAAACATCAACAATGAGAGAGAATCATTGATTGGCTGCCTCCTGCATACTTCCTACTGGGGATGGAGTCCGCAACCTGGGCATGTGCCCTTGACCAGAATCGAACCCGGGACCCTTCAGTCCACAGGCCCACGCTCTATCCACTGAGCCAAACCGGCCAGGGCAACAGTTACCTTTTTTTTATTTTTTATTTTTTTTTATTTTTTAAATATATATTTTATTGATTTTTTACAGAGAGGAAGAGAGAGGGATAGAGAGTTAGAAACATCGATGAGAGAGAAACATCGATCAGCTGCCTCTTGCACACCCCCTACTGGGGATGTGCCCACAACCAAGGTACATGCCCTTGACCGGAATCGAACCTGGGACCTTTCAGTCCGCAGGCCGACGCTCTATCCACTGAGCCAAACCGGTTTCGGCAACAGTTACCTTTTTGTTGATGGACCATGTTCGTGTTTCACCAACTACAAAAATAGCTTTAAAGAAGAGAATTTTGTTTTACACTGAAGATAACCCAAAAGTTCCAGATTACTAATTTTTTTAAAAGTTCTCATTAACATTTTTTTCTTTAAGACCATTCGTATACTTCCCATTGGGATAACAAAGGATATGGTTCTAATTAGTTATTGGCTGGCATTTCTCTAAAGAAAATTGAAAAATTATGGTGGGGAAAGAAAATGCCGTGTGGTATTTCTCTTTTTCTTCTTTTATTAATTTCCCCTTTTATGTAGTAAGAAAGTCTGGGGATGACCATATATGTTAAGCCTGCATTTTGCCTAGCTCCTCGCACCTTGATTGGAGCTGTGAGAAAACAGCAAATAAAAGAATCCCAGCATCTTTTAAAAATAATTCTTGACGGAATTATTGATCATCCTGTTCCTACTTGCTTTAGTGGTAGGTGCAAAAGTAATGAAAGCTTCATTTTTTGGCATCCAAGTACACGCATATAAATAGCTGTACAGGAATTGTAATTAGTTGATAATAGAACTTTGAGTGAATTTATAAGAGCAGTTTTGTGAGGAAACATAATCCTGAAGTTAAGGCAGTTAGACTTGTTTTAAGTAGGTTTGCTTTTTGTTTTGTTGGCAGACATTTTTCCGATTTCTGGAGAGAGAGAATGTGAGAAGTAGTTGCAAAGTGGTGAAGATTTGGACTTTTGGGATTTCTGATCCATCCCATTAGAAGTTATTTAGTTGTCAGAACTGGAGAGTTGATCTCCAGGATCTACTTCCGCATCACAGAGGAGAACACTGGTTTTGGTTTTAAAGCCACAGGACTCAGCTTTGCCTGGCTTGGATGCCTGATGGAAAACATTTGGTCTGTGTGGGTGTGCTGACATCAAAGAGCACAGGTTTGCAGGGGTCCGGCTTGGTCCTGGGACGTCCTG
Source organism: Ia io (assembly GCA_025583905.1). Classification (NCBI taxonomy): domain Eukaryota; kingdom Metazoa; phylum Chordata; class Mammalia; order Chiroptera; family Vespertilionidae; genus Ia; species Ia io. Next base: position 34,475,381 of record JAJQQW010000020.1, read on the forward strand.
CCTGACAAAGGGGAAGAGAGTGTTGGGGCAGGAGAGCGGCAGCATCAGGGGACGCTGGTCCAGCATCCCTGGTCTACCTGCTGTCGGTAGGATAAGTGGCACCTTCTTGCTGCCCCATGTGGGTTGCTTGCTCTGCGTGGTTGCTTTGGTTCAGACTAAATCAGAGGGGCGGCCTAGAACTCACCTGAATCCCTTTGGATGGGGCAAGATTTGGAACCAACTCAAACAGTCTTACCGCTCCGTCTCTCCCACCTCTCTCCCCCTTAAATCCAAATACCCTAGCCACTAAGAGGACGATTTCTACAACACTCACAGAGCGGTTTCGATCAAGGTGGTAAGAGATGGCAAAAAGGCACAACTTTGAAAATTGGGGTTTTCTGCCTTCTGCATAAGGAGCCCGCACCAGCCAGGAGCGGTTCCCTCTCATGACTGTGTTTCCACCACGTGGATCCGTCTGATAAAAGACAACAGTCCAGTTAAAGTAGTAAGAGCAATTTTCCTTAAGAGGCTTTTTCCTTGTTCCATTATGTGTAATGTATCTTTTAATCTCATTTTTCTTCTGTGCATAAGGAAGCTATCTAGTATAGTGCCCGAAAAGACGGGCTCTTGTCCATCGGCCCGGGTTCAGATCCTGGCTCTGCCATTTGTTAGCTCTGCTCCTTGCACAAGTTACCCTACATGTCTGTGGAGATGATAATGGCACCTGCCTTCTAGGATTGTTGTAAAGGCTACACGAGATAATGTACACATGCCTGGCATACAGTGTGCGCCCCACTGATGCTAGCTATTATTTGTTAACACATTGTCATGGGATTTAGTAATTCATGTCACAGCTTGAACCTTTGGAATCTAGCACACCATAGAATGGCAAAACTGTGATGAGGTGTATTTCTTTTTTAACTCTCCAAACAAATGACTTTTATAAGCATACAAGGGCATACAGTTAAGCAGTTGAAAGATTTGCCCTCGAAAAGATTATAATTGAGTAGAAAGACCTGGAAGAATGAAACAAAAGCAAATGAATTATTCAAAAAAAAAAAAAATACTGTTCCTTAAAATACTGACAGTGCTGATAATGACCGAGCTCCACACTTGTATTTGCCATTGACACAGAGGCAGCAGGTCCATGAAGCCTAGGCATGCTAAAGGGCAGCGACTTTAAGATGATGAGGCACTCTTCTTGAGAGAGATTAATTATGCACTTGGTGATGCTTCTGTGGTGTGCCAAAGCTATTAAGCGTGTCTTCTACTGATGGCTGCTTCAATCTGGGCCGCACGGAAGTTGCGGATTGCTGCTCTTTTACGTGGGAGGAAATGGACTGTGCTGGGTCCTGGAGCAGTACAAACCTCACCCCCTCGCCGGAACTGCCTCCCTTCCCAGCTCCGGAATGCTGTCGGATAGCTTTGCGCAGACTTGTAGCCTTTGCAGGTTTAATCCGTGTCTTCCAGTGGGCTGCAGAGGCCCCGCTGAAGAGCTGTCCACAGCTCTTGCTAATTAATTTGTCTTTTGATAAGGGTTGGAATGTGCACCAGAGCACAGAGAAAAGCAGTGGGTTTTGAGGTTAGGGTCATTGATTTTATTCTACTCAAGTTTTTCTTTTTTTCTTTCTTACCTTCTTATCACTCTTCCTTTTGATGGGGATTCTTGGTTTCATATCAGCACACATTCGAGAAAGAAGGCTTTTTATTGTTTACAGCAGGGGTGGGGGGTGAAGAGTCCCTCGGTGGGAGGGGTCTGCTTTTTGTCTGATAGGGCTTGGCCCCACTCTGAACTAGACCAGCTCCTTACTGCATGGTATTGTTTCAGGGGAAAGCATGGGCTTGGCATAGGATGTGCTTATTTCTTCACGTTCTGAATTCCCAGCGAGCAGTTAACCACCAGGGTGCTCCGTTTTCTGTGGTTCATTAGTCTGCCATTATGCTTATTCAAAGGCACTGAAAGAAAATGGCAGTGAGTTTATTATTATTTTTAATTTATCTTTATTATTGAAAGTATTACAAATGACCCCCTTTTCCACCCATTGACCCTCTCCTCCCTACTCCTACCACCTCCCCAGGCCTTTACCACACTATTGGCTGTGTCCAGGGGCTATGCATACATGCATATAAGTTCTTTGGTTAATCTCTTCCCAACACCCCTCTCCCCCGCCCTTCCCTCTGAGAATCCTCAGTCCTTTGCATGTCTCTGGATCTATTTTGTCTGTCAGTTTCTTCTGTTCATTAGATTCCACATATAAGTGAGATCATGTGATAGTTGTCTTTCTCTGACTGGCTAATTTCACTTAGCATAATAATCTCCAGGTCTCTCCATGTTGTCTCAAAGGGCTGCATAGTGTTCCATTGTGTAAATGTACCACAGCTTTTGTATCCACTCATCTGCTGATGGGCACTTGAGCTGCTTCCAGATCTTAGCTATTGTGAATAATGCTGCTATGAACATAGGGGGTGCATATTTTCTTTCTTATTGGTGTTTCAGGCTTCTTATGACATAATCCTAGAAGTGGGATCACTGGGTCAAATGGCAGTTCCATTTTTAATTTTTTGAGGAAACGCCACACTATTTTCCATAGTGGCTGCACTGGTCTGCATTCCCACCAGCAATGTACTAGGGTTCCTTTTTCTTCACATCCTCGCCAGCACTTATTGTTTGTTGATTGTTGATGGTAGCCATTCTGGCAGGTGTGAGGTGGCACTTCATTGTCGTTTTAATTTGCATTTCTCTGATGATCAGTGACTTGAGCATTTTTTCATATATCTTGGCCATTTGTATGCCCTCTTTAGAGAAGTGTCTATTTAGGTCCTCTGCCCATTTTTTTTTTAATTGAATTGTTTGTCTTCCTTTTGTTGAGTTGTATGAGGACTTTATATATTTAGAAATTAACCCCTTATCAGGTGTATCATTGGCAAATATGTTTTCCCATTTGTTGGGCTCCCTTTTCATTTTGATGCTGGTTTCTTTTGCTGTGCAGAAGCTTTTTATTTTGATGTAGTCCCATTTGTTTATTTTTTTCCTTTGTTCCTCTTGCCCTAGGTGTTGTATCAGTGAAAATTTGCTACATGAGATGTCTGATATTTTTTTGCCCATGTTTTCTTCTAGGATTTTTATGGTTTCACAACTTACATTTAACTCTTTTATCCATTTTGAGTTTATTCTTGTTGGTGGTCTAGTTTCTTTCTTTCTTTCTTTTTTTTTTTTTTTTTTTGCATTTACCTGTCCAATTATCCCAACTCCTCTTAGGGGAGTTTTACCAAATATTCAAAGAAGAGCTAACACCTGTCCTCCTCACACTATTCCAAAAAAGCCAAGCGGAAGGAACACTTCCAAACTCTTTTTCACGAGGCCAGCATCACCCTAACTCCAAAGCCAGATAAAGACACTGCAAGGAAAGAGAATCACAGGCCAATATCCCTGATGAACACAGGTGCTAAAATCCTCAACAAAATATTAGCAAATCAGATCCAGCAATATATTAAAAAGAGCATACACAGTGACCAAGTAGGATTTACTCCAGGATGCAAGGCAAGTACAATATTCGAAAATCAATAAATGTGATATCATCATACCTAATAAAATGGTAATATGCAAATTACCATCACTCCGCTACGCCCACGATTGGGCCGGCTGGAGGCACGGGGGGCGGGACTCAGGGTGGCCGATTGGCTGGCGGTAGGAGCGGGGGGCGGGGACTCACGAGTCCCCGACCCCCGCTCCTCCCACCGGCTTAAACGGCCGGCACTGCGGAAGACGCTGGTGGCGGAACTCGGGGTGGCCGATTGTGTGGCTGCTGGCACCAGTTTTCCGCCAGCAGCAGTTTTCCTCTGGCCACCCGCCCGATCGGAGCGCCTCCCGATCAGAGTTCCTCTCGGGGTGGCCGATCGTGCTGGCGGGAGGCGCTCTGATCGGCGGGTGGCCAGAGGAAAACTGCTGCTGGCGGATAACTGGTGCCGGCAGCCAGGTGAAGGAAAAGTCTATTGCACGAAACTTCGTGCAACAGGCTCCTAGTATCACATAAACAAATTGAAAGACAAAAATCACATGATCATATCAATAGATGCAGAAAAGCATTCGACAAAATCCAACACCCATCTTTGATTAAAAACTCTCAGCAAAGTGGGAATAGAGGGATCATACCTCAACATAGTAAAGGCCATATATGTCAGACATCATACTCAATGGGCAAAAATGAAAACCATTTCCCCTAAGAACAGGAACAATACAGGGTTGTCTGCTTTCACCACAGTACTGGAAGTCCTAGACACAGCGATCAGACAAGAAGAAAAAATAAAATGGCAATGAATTTAGAATCTTTTTGCTGATCTGACTTTCACGAAGCTCTTGCATACTGTTGCTTTATATCTTGCCATTATTTTAAAAGTAAATAAGAATTATTTTTTAAATATATTTTTTAAATTGATTTCAGAGAGGAAGGGAGAGGGAGAGATAGAAACATCAATGATGAGAGAGAATCATTGCTTGGCTATCTCCTGCATGCCCCCTACTAGGGATTGAGCCTGCAACCCAGGCATGTGGCCTGACCCGGAATCTTGAACCATGACCTCCTGGTTCATAGGTCGACACTCATCCACTGAGCCACACCAGTTGGGCGTAAATAATTCTTGAGTCCCAGGAGACCTCCTCGATTTTCTGGCACCCCTCACATCCAAAGGGCACCAAGTCTTGTTGATTTGATCACCTTAACTGCTCTCAACTTTGACCCTTTCTCTTCGTCCCTATCATCACTGCTTGAGTTCAGGTTTCATTCAGACCACTGTGTACTAGCAGCCTTCTCCTGGAGCTCCTTGCTTCCCTCCCGTGCTGACCTCTGAAGTGATTCTCTAGACTAGCTTCTCACACTGTCTGTAGTCAATTATCAGTTTTATTTCGTGTTGTTAATTTCCAGTCAGTCACACACCAATACACCTGGCCTTACACCTGATTCCTATACAACTTGAATCACCTGCAACTGCCCACTGAGTTGACATCCCATAGGCTGGCCTCTGTCCTGTTCAATAAGACGAGCCCATTGATCACCAGCTGGGAGGTTGCTGTAATGTCAAGCTGCTGTGAACATTTTTAAGTGCTCATTCTTAATTCCTGTACTTGCCTATTGCCTCGGGCCAGTAACAAACAGCTCCTGGACAGGCACTGGACTGCGCACCCAGCTTGATCGGCACTGCTCTAGACTGTTGCTAGAAGCGAATGGTAAGCCCCCAAAGACTACTTTGATCGTGTTTTCCTCCTGCTTAAGAATTCTTCAGTAGTCCATGATCTCTGGGGTCAGGTCCAGACCCTAGAGCAGCGGTCGCCAACCTTTCGGACCTCCACTGGTTGGCGACCGCTGCTCTAGAGCATGCTCCGGTCTCTTCTTCTCCCTCTTCTCCCACCTGTGCAATGTTCTCTCTCTTCTCCCACCTGGCTGAGTTGGGAGCTTCCAAACTCAGTCCCGGTTTCCCTGCTCTAAGAAGCTTTCCTGCCTCTGTTTCCTCTGGGTAGGATGCTTTTGGGAGCACCCAGAGATCGTGTGCATACAGACGCTAGCCGTTAGCCTTTGGTGTTTTATTTTTTCTTTGTTGTTTTTTCATTAGGCAGTAAGCTCCTTGAGGACAGAAGCCAGCCCCAGGCAGGGGAAGATGGTCAGTGGGTAGGTGCTGAGAATTGGATCACAGAAAGCAGCGTGTGACTTTGGGCTCGGTAACTGGAAAGCACGGTAGTGTCCACGTCCTGTGCGTTGGTATGTGCACTTTCCCGATTACTTAGCTTTGATTTAAAAATGTACTGTTATAGTTGGGCCTTAATTGAATGGTCTAATTTTATATATCTACAGTATGTGGGTGTTTTGTTTTTGTTTCTTAATGAGTGCTTTAAAGAGCACTTAAATGAGCAAATGGATGCGAAACTCCATTGCCCTGTAATTCTGTGCTTAAAAATAGGAAAAGACTCCACTCTATTTTTTGAAATGTCAAAAATCTTAGACCATTAAAATAGCCTCCTGTCTGCAGACCTATCATTCTGCGCTTTTTCAGTTCATGCCTAGTTGGTGTTTCTGTAACCTCTTTCTTCCAAGGAACTCCACATGCATGCATATTACGTCTTCCAGCACCTAGTGATCCGTAGATACTAAGCGTTTTAATTTTTCAAAGTGTGTTTGAGTTGGAGGATTGAAGCAAAGAGAACCGATGATTAGATCAGGGTCACCGTGTTGGATGAACGGTCTCAGCGGAACTCCCTTAAATTCAACTCAGTCCTTTCTGTTCATGAAATCGTGTCTGAAAAAGTGTTCACATCAAACATTCTCCGTGGAAGAGGAGGGAGCCGAACGTTCTCTTTTTAACAAATGGCTCCGGGTGTGGATTCACTCTAGATATGCATAGACTCTGAAATAAGCTAGAGGTAGTTTAACTGCTTAAAGCATTTGCTGTTTCTTGGAAGACAGGGGAGCCAGAGCTTTTCTGTTGCAGCCTTTGGTGGTGGTGGTGGTGGTTTTTAAGGGCCTTTTAATGATTTGGCTTCTTTTTTTAGATCAGCCAGTGAAGTGCCCCCAGCTCCCCTTCATCCTATGCAAAGCCCGAGGGCTGCTTTACTGCTTTTGTTCAGAGACAAAATTGAACTTCAGGTATCCTGCCGAGAGCCTAGGACTAAATCCGTCCTCCCTTTTATGAGGTTTTCAGAAACTGCTGTTCTAACTTCCAGTGAAATTTCAAACATGTGCTTTCTGCTTTATGACAAGTCAGAAGTAGAGTAATTGAAAGTTGCTTGAGTGCTGTTATTCTGGAGTGAAACCCTGTAATGGAAACTTTTGTTCTGTGGCATATGTGATTAAAAACAAACATAAATTTTCTGCTGCTTGCTGGACATAACTCTTGGAGCAGATACACAATGTATTTTTGTATGACCTACTCTTCATAAAATCCTTTGTAAAAAACAATGTAAGCCTCAGGTTCAGTCTTCCTTTCTATCACATATCACCCGCTCCCCCTTGGATTATTTCAGTGTAGACACCCATTACAGGTAAATTCCAGTAACGTTTCTACAGTTAATAATGCTTTGTCTTGGATCACCACTGAATAGTCATAAAACAGGGCGTGGTGAGTTTTGCTCTTCGAGGGGTAGGGTTTCCCTCTTTGTTTTTCTAGGAGAATTTTATCCAGATGAATCGGGTTTGCAGTTTTTTATTTGTCTTTTTTGGTCAATATCCCTGGGATAAAAATCTGAATGGATTTAGTCTGTTTAAAATCAGAAGACGCTGCCTTTTTTCCCCCCTTTAAATGAGATCAGGTCAAGACAGTTTGCTTTTGATCGTGGTGGCTCACAGCACAGCTGCCTCATCTGTTACTCATTTTTCGGGGTTTGATGTGAAATACAAAGATTGGGCAGAACAACGTGCAGTCAGGGAAAAGCGAAGTGTTGCCCTCTGAGCTCTGAATGGCAGTGATTGCGGGTGTGAGGGCAGCGTTTTCCAGCTTTGGGCACGTGCTTGACTGCAACTGATAGCATTTATATCCATAGGCCTTCAAAATTATTCCAGTATTATAAGTGAATGTTGAAAATCTGTTGCATAGCGGATGAGTATGGATGCTGGCTCTGGATTTCCTGGGTTTGAATCACTTTCTTTCTTTTTGTTAATCCTTACGCGAGGATATTTTTTCCCTTGCTTTTTAGAGAGAGTGGAAGGGAAGGGGAGAGACAGAGAGAGAAACATCGATGTGAGAGACACCTCGATTGGTTGCCTCCCACACGAGCTGTAGACATCTAGCCTGCAACTGAGGTACGTGCCCTCGACTGGAATCGAACCCGGGACCCTTCAGTCTGCGGCCCACGCCGTCACTATCCACTGAGCCAAACGGCCTGGGGCTTGAGTCACTTCCTAGCAATGTGTCTTTGCTGCAGGTTTCCTAACAGGTGTGTCACTAGTTCTGGTCAATGAAATGGAGACGATAGTATCTACGATACAGGAACGTTAAGAGTTAAATGAGTTAACATTTGAAAAGTGTTTAGAACAGTGCCTGGAGCATTGTAAGTGCCATTTAAATGTTTACTCCAGGCTCTTAGGTTTCATTCCATATTTTATGGTTATTCATATTACAGGAGGAAAGAATTTTCAGCTTTTTTCTTTCTCTCCTCGCGCCCCTGCCCCAGCCTCCCCCCCTCCCCCTGCCCCAGCACCTGGTTCTTTGCATCTAGTGGTCTATCGCAGAATCTGGTTTCCCTTCCGTTTCTTACTAAGACAGCAGTAACTACTTGTCAGGTGTTGCTTTGAGGACTTACCTATGCCTTTGAATGTGAGTAGAACTCTTTGATTAATTGGGTGTTCAGGGTTACTGAATGGATTCTAGTTTTACTTTTGAGCTGGGAGAGAGTAGGGGAGAGACACTGGTTTATGCATATTTCTCCTGCCATTTTTTTTTAACTTTTTGTTATGGAACACTTCAAATATCACACAGGTAGGGGACATAGTGCAGTGAGCCCTTATGTACCCAGCACCCAGGTAGGGTGATCACGGGCTCATGCACACCCACCACCTACCCCTCACTGAACTCCATTGTAGCCACTCCCAGATGGCGGATCTGTTTCCTTAATAAACATTTCACTAAGTAACTCTTAAAAACACACAAGCACAATATCCTATCATACCTAAACAATCCAGTAATTCCTTAGTATCAGCAAATATCCAGTTAGCATTCAGTTGCCCCCAGTTCTCTCATAATTTTTTTAAGTTGGTTTGTTTGAATTCATAGAAGGTCTACACGTTATATTTGGTAGCTATGTCTCTATAGTTTTAACCGATAGTTTAGGTTAAAAAAGACTATTATTTATTGTTCCCCTCCATTGAAACTTTCTCTGTCCCTGGTCTACCTCCTTGCCACATTCCCAACCTTTTCCTACCCATATCTCCCCCTTTATCTAGGTCTGGAGTTTGAAAGTGTCCTAGCCGCCTATAGCCGAGAAGCCCAGGTGTGGGTCACCTTATAGGATCAGGGAGCTCAAATGCTGACCACAGGACAGCTTGCCCCTCTCCATCTCTGTGCTCTGCTTGCCTCTGTGTGGGCCCGCCCTCTGGCAGGCTGGTCCTCCTAGTGATGACGGCAGGACCCAGGGAATCTCATTTGGCAGAGAGAGTTGTCTCAGGACCCCCGCAGGGGGAGGCCAGCTTGGTCACAGTTCCATCCCAGAACCTATCAGTACAGCCAGAGTGTGTAATACTCTGCTTGGCAGCCAAACCTGACTCACATCCACACCTGTGTAGCCAGGTGGGATCACGAACCAGGTGGACTGAGCATCAGGTGTGTTACCAGAGGGAGGGGACAAGAATGCGGGGCCAGCAGAACGGCAGGTGTCCGCGAGGGTCATCCACGCGAACCCCGTGACAGCGTGGCCCACAGCGGTCACCCGGCCTCTGCCGAGGCATTTCTAGTGACTACACCCTCCCATCTCCCTGTAGGCCTTTCTGCTACCAGCCATTCTCTCCCTGGGGACGGACCAGCCTTCAAAGAATGGAGACAGTTCTCTCTGCCAAATGCGCTTCCCTGGGCCCTTTGACCATTTCTCTTACGGTGTGGGTTCAAGTTTCCTCGCCATCCTGGCCATTTGTGTCTGGACCCTCTCCAGGTTTGTCTGGGAAGAGTCATCCCCAGACCTGAGCACGGAGGGTCAGCTTATCACCTCCTTTGTTCTAGATATTGTCTAGACTTAGCCTGAGGTTGTATTCGCTCCTCTAAGGAATGAATCACACTGCATTCACTTCTTTGTCAACCAAAACTCCAGAGTCTTTCCCCCCTGAACAAACAGAACAGTAGGATTTTATGCCTGTCATCTCTAAGAATCCGTTGGCAGTCTGTTGAAGGCTTTTTGTATGCCAGTGTGGCCCCTCACAGAGATCATAGCCCCTTCTGAGCTTTCAATTCTGTGATCCCTTCCACACCTTGACTCAGTCTGGGCATGGAGTCCCCTGGACACATGACCAGAGGCGTCCTCCAGGCTAATGGTGGCCTGTTAGTTAGTTTTCAACCAACTTCAAGTCCAGCCCCTATCTCTCCATCTAGTTAATGTGTTTATTGTAGGAGACCTTGACAGATAGCTTGCTGCAACTTAAACATCGGCTTTTTCCCTTTCAAGGAGCGATGGTTTGAAATGACCCATGTTTGGTGAGCCCATGATTGCTTCTACATTGACCTTTTTTTTTCCCTGAGTGTGTGTTGAATAACTGCAGTAAGCTGTGGGGTCTTATTTAGGGGTTGGTATTAACTTCACCAGCCTGGAGTTTGCAGAAGCTCCCCCCTTTTTGCCCTCTTGAAAATCGATACTCCTTCCATCTGTTGGTTGCCGGTGATGAAATCACTGACAACAGTTAGGTGATATTGTGGGCATATTTTCTCCCTCTTGGATGTAATTCAGACCTTAGAGGAAGAGCTGGAGCTCAGCTGTGCATGTGTGGATTGTTGCTACATTTGTTTCCTGCCGAGTACCCAGTAGGAATAGCTGTGGCCAGACACCCCTGACAATTAGTGTGCAGTTGAGATCACCCCACTGGTCTAGGAGGCCCAGATCCTGGACTTGCTGAAGGCTGTGTGGCAATAGTGGCTGCCTGTCCCCCTCCCAACACCGCCCTTCCCCCACCGTCTCATTAGGGCATTAATAGAGCCCGCGGGAGCCTTTTCCTTAATGCCATTTCCCCCCATCAGGCCCACGCAGGGTGCAGACCTGGCTGGCTAATTAAATGTGGCATTTTGTTTCAAAATTAGCAAGAGACAGTAGCTAGCTACAAAGCAACCTGGTGTCCTTGTACAGATAGGTTTGTTTTTCTTAATAGTTGGCTTTTTAGGACAAATCAGCCCATTTATTCTGGACAATTTACCCTATTTAAAAATGGATTTGTTTTCTTACCCAAGTGTACTTGCCCATTTAAGATTACACATGAATGTGTTATGTGCTTTACAGTCCAGTGCCTAAGAATCCTGACATTTCCCATGTTAGGCATAAAGATAAATTGGAATTAAACGCCTCCAAACGCGTTCCTGGGGGAAGTCACTTTCCTAAATTTGCAGAAGGTCTCGCTGGCTTCAGCTCTCGGGTGCATTGTTTTAAGCTTTTACAAATGTGCTTAAGAGTAAAAGACCACTTAATACCACTTGAGCATATTGTCTTTCCTTTGGATTTGTGGAAAGTATTAATTTGCAGTGACTGTGGTGGAACACTCGAGTTCCGAAGCACTGCTTTCCTGTGAAGTCTCCGTCCAGGGCGTTTTTTCCGAAATCATCTGCGCCTGTTCTTCAGTTGCTGCGGCCACAGAGGTGGCAGTTACCAGGCGAATCCGGATCCCTGGAACAAAACATGGCATGCCTTCCCGGGGAGCGTGGGATTGGTTTGTGTGCGCAGACAGCACGAATTATGGCTCTACTGCTGTTTATATTAAAAAACCCATTTATATTCCTTTTCGCAGCATATACTTAAACACTATTTTTCCACTTAGTAACTTTTTTCCATTTGCAAGAGGAAGCCAGCATTTCATTTTTTCTTTGCAAAAATAATCCTCTTTCCAAAGATAACCACTGTTAATAGTGTCTTGTATAGTCTTCCAGAAAAAAAAAAAAAAAAGAATAGGCATATACTGGGTATGTAATTGTCTATGCTTAAATATTTTTTTACACAGATAGATGTAGCATTTGAAATTAATTTTTTTAAATTTTTATTTCCTGAAAGGATAGTGCCTTCATATGTTTTAAAAAATTCAATTAAAACGAAAGGCATGCAGGGAAAAGAATGTCTCAACCTACTGCTGACCGTTTTTGCCTCCCCTGAGGCAGCCACCTTATCAGTTTCTTGTCTCTTCAGAGATATTTTGTACATATACAGGCATGTGAGTGTGTGAGACCCAGGCACACATACAAATACCGCCCCCCGCCCACACACACACACACACATTTTTTAATAGAGCTTGCTTGTATTCTTGGCCGCCTGTGGCAGGTGCTCTTTTTCTGTCTCAGGTGGGTAAAGACTAGAAATGCCGATGCATAGCCCTGTGGTTACTTTGTATCATACCCGCCTTGGTCATGAACCCAACACGGAAGCAAGGAGCTGATCCCCCAAAACACCGCTATTGATGGCTAGAAGGAAAATGGCTTAGCCTGCCACGCTCACCGAGTATGGTTCTCCGGGGAAGCAGTTTTCCCTGTCCTCCGAGAGGGGCCCCCTTTCGGGCGGACACAGAGCAGTGGGAAGACAATGTCTGTGAACGCCCCACTGCTGTGCCCTGCCATTTGGGTAAATTAAGAGGTTCATTCTCTGAGGCTGTCAGTCTTCCCTTCCAAGAGTGTGTGGATTTATACGGGGACAGAAGACTGCCCCGTGCCAGGCCCTTGTATAATGCTGTGCCTTTTGTTGTGACGAGTAGTAGGCGACTTGTATTTAGTTCAGTATAGGTTTTTATTTACTAACGTGTGTGCATTTTTAGAAAATCCTTTACCCACAAATCCAAAGTTATGAGATAGATAAAGTAAGGGACTATGGCCATTATTTTCATTAAGGAAATGAAATCTGCATTTTATTAGGCTTGTTTGTTTTGGATTGTGAGCTTCTAAGAGGTGTTCCAAATGTGATTTCTTCCACTTAGAAAAACTCCCTTATAACATCTTCGGGATGCATCTATTGCTTTGAGAGAAATGTACAAATATTACATCAAAAGTCACCTTACCCAGCCGAAACCGGTTTGGCTCAGTGGATAGAGCGTCGGTCTGCGGACTGAAAGGTCCCAGGTTTGATTCCGGTCAAGGGCATGTTCATTGGTTGCGGGCACATCCCCAGTGGGAGGTGTGCAAGAGGCAGCTGGTCGATGTTTCTCTCTCATCGATGTTTCTAGCTCTCTATCCCTCTCCCTTCCTCTCTGTAAAAAATCAATAATAATAAAAAACAAGTCACCTTACCCAGTTTCACACCCAACCCTTCCCCTCCCCCCTGAACACTCCTTATTCTCTTCTGTATGAGGCAGCTGAGAAAACTTAGAACCCATTTTATGAAGACTCATGTAGGCAGTTGCTTATGAAAAATCAAAGGGGTGCTATGGGAATCAAATGGACTTATTAAATAAATAAGTAGACAACAGAAACTTTGAAAGGCAAACTGCAAAGATGCAAGTGAACCTTAAATGGGGACTTGATGTAAGAATGGAAAGGGCATTAGTGTCAGTTTAGAAGTAAGAATATTTTCTGAACAATTAGTCACATATGCAGAGTAAATGTATATCCTATGGGTCAGAACAAAACTATAATGATGTTTGCCTCATGTTACCCTGAAAGTATTCTTGAAAGCTGTATATAATAGGAAGACACTGGAAATGCTCTAAATGTTCAAAATGGAGTGGTTAAGTAAATTACAGTGCTCAGGGTCAAGTTGAACAGCTATTACAAATGGAGTTTATGACCTTTGCTGGAACACAGAACTATATACTTCAGAATTGTGTTCAATAAAGCAAGATCCCAAATTATACAGATACCATGATTACAACACTGTTTAAACCATTATATAAGAAGAAAGGTTGAAATAAATACCCCAAATTGCTAATTGTTATGTTAGGGCAGTGGTGTCTATGGTGGTGGGTCTCTGATTTGCAAATGTTCTGAATATAATCACTTTTGCAATGAAAACATAAATTTATATGAAGAAAATAATGGTGCTTTTGCCTGAAAGAGTGTTCATGAAGTTTTTGAAGGCTTGCTTTAGTGTAGGGTCCCACCCCCCCTTTTTTCTTTAATCCTCACCTGAGGAGATGTTTGTTGATATGTATGTGTGTGTGTGTGTGTGTGTGTGTGTGAGAGAGAGAGAGAGAGAGAGAGAGAGAGAGAGAGAGAGAGAGAGAGAGAGAGAGAGAGAGAGAGAGAGAGAGAGAGAGAGAGAGAGAGAAACATCAATCAGCTGTCTCCTGCACCTGCCCCGACTGGGAGTCAAACTGAAACCCAGCCATGTGCTCTGCTGGGAATTGAACCCACAACCCTTCAGTGTACAGGACGATGCTCCACTGAGCCGCCCGGCCAGTTCCCCCGCTCCGTTTTGATCTAGTTAGCGGTTTAGTGGTGTTTTCAGAACATGAGTAAGTAACCTTGCTCATAATCATGTCTTCCTGAGCAAAAGAACCCGGGGGAAAGAATCAGCTCGCAGCCACCTATTTCAAGAAAGCTTTCCAGAAAGAATAACTTGAAAGTGACCTTTTAAAATGAGGGAGCAGATAGTCCGGTGGATTAAGAAAGAAAGATATTCTGGATATAAATAACCATGTGGGAATGAAGGGGAAAGTTGAGAAGGAGAGAGTTCATTTGATCCAGCTAAAGAGAGTGAGTATGGGATGGAGGAAGACGATGCATGTTTGAAACCTGATGGGTGACAGCGGCAGCCCACGCCCAGTGGGAACAGGTTCACCGTTTATAAGGAAAACAGAAGTTCCTCTGGCTGACGGCCAGAAGAGACGTTTTAGGTGGTGCTGACTTGGAGGTGCGATTTCGTGCATGAAGACCCGGGGGAGCCGACTGCGGTGTTGTTTGCAAGGTGATAGTGGCCTCTCTTGGGGGTTTGGGCTTGGAATGAGAGAGAAGGTCTGGATTCCAGACATGCCACATAGTCAGAAACAGATGCTTTTCTACCAAGGCGGCCACACTCAAACCAAAGACCCTCACCCTGGGCCAGGCTGCAGAAATGCATGTTCTATACTCTTCCTTAGATCATAAAGAAGAAACTCTGGGCGAATGGCTTCTGTTTGTTCAATAAAGCAAAGAATTTTCCGCTACGGTATAGTGTGGGGGGTGGTGGTGGTGGGGGGTGACGACAGGGACTGAGAAGCTCCCAAACCGGATTGCTCAGTTAGTATGTGTTCATGTTACAAAAGCACGTTTGCACTTTTCATTGCTTTGTATTGGCACTGCCCAGCCTCACTCGGTCAGTCACATGGTTTTTTAGTATCTCGTTTGCCTCAGGCAGTGTCAGGATGCAGAGAAATTAATGACAGAGTCCCTGCCCTTACCGGCGTGTATAATGTAGTTGGGAAGATAAGGCATGATGTATATGTATTTAGAGTCTCTATAGAATGAGGTCTGGTGGGGGATGGGGTTTCTCTGAGAACCTAGAGACCTGTGACCTGGTCAGACAGCAGCCAGAGAGGCTAGGCTGCGCTCTCCCGTGGATGGCCTGGCTCAGATCCACCTCTCCTACTCTCTAGCTTTCAGATCTTGGGCAAGTTACTTAAAAAACAATTTTTTTTTAATTTATTGATTTTATTTTTTTATTACAATTTTGTTTTTAATTTTATTGATTTGAGAGAGAGAGAGAAAGAGGAACATCAATTTGTTGTTCCACTTATTCATGAATTCATTTGTTGGTTCTTGTATGCACCTAGACTGGAGATGGAATCCACAGACCTTGGAACCTTGGAACTATGCTCCAACCATCTAAGCTACCTGGCCAGGGCTTGGGCAAGTTACTTTAACCTTTGAAAGCCCCCGTTTCCCCGTCTGTAAAACGGGAAGTACCTTGCAGTAAGTACCTTGCAGGGTTGCTGTGGGGACTTGAGGTGCTGCATAACCTCTAAAAGGCCCTCAGCAGAGTGGGAGGGGGCACCTGGTAATTGGCCAGGAGGTGGTCACTGCTGTTCCGCCAGCTCAGAAAGCCTGTAAGGCCGGGACTCTGTGCGCTTCATCCTTGAATCACTTATACTGAGTACATTTGCTGTAACTTATTAACCAATATTGGGCACAGATAGGTATTGAAAGAAAGAATGAACAGTTTGGACTGAGAATGGGAGAGTTGGCAGGATTCCGGTAGAGAGAGGAATGGAATTCCAAGCGTAAAGGTGAGTCTGCAGGTTCAACAAAGGCATGCATTCTTCTTTACGATTGTGCCATAACCCTAATGAAACGTTGCATAACACGGGGCAGTGTGGTCAGTCAGTGTTAAACTGGTGCGGAGACGGAGGCCCAGAGGGGAGGTGGCACACAGCTGACCAGCCTCTAGGTTCCAGGCCTCCTTATTGCTGGGTCAGTGGTATTCCTTGGCATTTTTCCGGATAGCCCTTAAAAAAAAAAGGCCGAGTAGTGACTGTAAGACATTGCCA
The DNA here is from genome assembly GCA_025583905.1 of Ia io. Lineage (NCBI taxonomy): Eukaryota > Metazoa > Chordata > Mammalia > Chiroptera > Vespertilionidae > Ia > Ia io. Next base: position 34,491,472 of record JAJQQW010000020.1, read on the forward strand.
AATTTTGCTCGTAGAACAGAGAGGAGCATCCTGGAAAGAGGGCAGTGCCGCAGTGCTGTTTTTCCTGAGTAGTTTTGTGTATCTTGGCCTCTAGAAAGCAGGACGCGTTCCCTGGTCCCCGGAGCCTGTTCCTGCGAGCAGAGCTGTTTTCCTGAGGAAGGGCCGGGGTGAGGCCCGGGGTGCGGGTCAGACCTCCTCTGTGGAAAGCCTCAAGTGGCTGTAACTCATCGCTGTAAAAACAAACATGTTACCTCCCTGAACAACAGCACGGAGCTCTTAAGAGGGGGATTACCGGGGCTGAAATATGGGAAACGTAAAGGAAGGGATGAAAAAAGAGCCAGGTGCTTCAATCTGTGCATCTGGGCTGATGAGACTGAAGTGTTAAAGAGACATTCCATTCTGATGACTCAGGGCCACGGTATTTTTTCCTGTTGGGCCCGCGGTGAAGGGAGAGGAGGTGCGTTATCCTGGGGCCTGTCCTGGCAGGCAGTTAGCGCCCTTCCCGTGTTGAGGGATAGCGGGGACCTGAACCCTTGGCACCTGGCCCTGGGCCCTGAGGTCGCGGGAATTTGCCCTGTGCTTTGAGGAGGTTATTCCATCGTGAGCTGGAAGATAGAAGCCAGAGTAGAGAAGAGCAGAGTCGGCATGAGCAGCCCCGGACGCATACTTGGCTTCGGCCTCAAGAGCTTGGAAAGGGGCTGCTGGGGCAGGCCAGCTGTTTCCCTGCAGGGAGAACTGAGATGGTCTGAAACTCAGGGAGGAAATCGTCTCTCAAGCCAGTTCTTATTACCGAATCACCTTGCTGTGCGTTAGAGTACTCTCTGAAACCCAGCCCAAGTCTCCTGGAAGCTGTGATTTGCAGTTTGCTCTATGCAGAGAGGAGCGGTGACATGGAGCTAAGGTGACCATCTGCACGCCTGGGCGTCTTCCTCCACGGCGACTGTTCACGGAACTTGTTTTCTATGTGTTTCTGTTCAAAGACACCTTATGCAATGTTAATTGTCGATTCAGTAATACTGAACTTTGGGCCTCAGCGCTGCACCCCGTGCCTGAGCAAAACTCATCTAATTCATGTTTTCTCGATAAGGCACGTCACAGCCGCCTTGCACGTAGGCCCTTCAGCACTATGCTTGGGGGCCATTTTAAACTGAAATCACAACAAAAAGCACAAAAACGTGGCACTGAACAGACCGCCAAAAGGACTCTGTTTCCAGTCTGAGCTGAAACAAGGCGGCAGAGTGTTGCCTTGTTGAGCCTCAGCTGGGAATATGTGTGGTGGGTGGCTCAGCCTTGTACCACGCTGTGCGTGTCTGCTAATGATCGTGATGAAGGTGTCACTAGATTGAGTTGGGGCTTGCAAAAAATTTTAGCAAGTAGGTGAATTCACAAATGAGGGCTGACTATACCCATTTCCCCAAAATGCTATCTTGAATGTGCAGAACCAGCTCTGTGACCTAATACTGCTTGGCTTTTGTGCCCACTCCTCTAACAAGTTCCTTCATCCCCCTCCTTTTTAATCCTGGGGTATCTAAAAATGAGGAAATACAAATTTGCAAAAGGAAAAGTACTTAAAAGCATCCAAATGCCACCAACCAGACATCATTATTGTTTACATTTTAGTGCCTATCTTTCCAGAGTTTTTTATGCAACTATATATCCATCATCTGCACTCTCACATGTTTTGCATATGTATATACCTAAATATGTACATTTAAAACTAAATTAGTATCCTGCCATACTTACTGTTGTATAATCTGCATTTTGCCGTTCCTCATTGCTGGAGCCTAAAGAGAGAGGCAGGAGTGAGTGGAGGCCAGATGGGCAAGTGAGGGGAGGCAGCAAATGAAGGGACATCAGGGTGTGAGACTGTGCCCTGATGGGGGCCACTGAAGGGTTCTAGGCAGGGACATTAATCCCATCATGGGGTTAACCATGGTGGGATTAATGCTCTCATTAAGAAGAGGAGATCGGAGCCTGCTCTATCTTCACAACCCCTCATCCCCTTGTGAGTTCGCACAGTGGCAGGAAGGCAGAGGTCTGCAAACCAAGAAGAGAGCCCTTACCAGACACCGATCTGCCAGCACCTTGGAGTTTGGATTTCTGGGACTCTCCAGAAACCAGTGTCAGTTGGTTAAGCTGCCCAGTCTGTGGTTTGTTATAGCAGCCTGAGTTAAGATAGGGTGAGACAGGAAGTGACGAGTTTATCCATCAAGGCCTGTCACCAACTAAGACAGGGAAAATGCACGTGGGTGCTGCTTTGTGGAGGAGGCTAGGGAAAGTAAAAGCAGGTGGAGCTATTCAGCTGACCAGGTGCTTGATTGCAGCTCTGTGGACAGGTAGTTCTGTGCCTGAGCAGATCTGTGGGTCACCAGCGACGAGAGCCAGGAGAGGGGCTGAGAGTCCCAGAGAGTTTGTGGAGAGAGAGAGAAGGAGGTGGCCGGAGGGGAGGTCCTGGGGAGCAGCAGCATGGACCTGGGGACAGGACAGCAAAGGAACAGAAAGCAGCACGAGTGGGTGTGGTCACAGAGCCCAAGGGAAGGTGTGTCAGAGGGGGTTGAGCATGAAATTTGGAGTACTATAAATCTTCATTGAGCAATCTCTGCACTTTATTATGGTTAATCATAATACTTAACAGCTCTATAGCGTTTACTCTGTGCTAGGCACAGCACTGCAGGCTTCATGCAGCCACCCCATGGGACACCACGTTGTTATCCCCATTGTACAGACGGGGATACTGAGGCACAGAGCCGCGAAGTAACTTGCTGAGTCACGTAATACATGCACATGGTACCTACAGGGCGCCAGCAGCCTTGATCAGTCTGACTCCAGCACCCACAGTTTGACCGAAACTTTTTTTGCAACTCCCAGGCTTGCCTTGGCAAAAAGTGGGTAACTGCCCTTCCAGCCTCAGTCGCAAGTCAATTAGACCACAAAAAAATTCTATCCTTCCTTAAGTGCTGGCCTTGTGGGGCAATGATGATGGATGGCCCATTGTGGAGAATTCTGCATTCCAGGGTGTTGAGGTCAGTGTGGGTCTGAGCCGAGTGGCACTGATGCTCCTGCGACTGCCTGGCTGCCGTTCCTTCCCTCCGAGTGGACAAGCCCCCCTTCCCCCCCATCCAGGGCGCCTTCTGGCTGTTGACTGTGCTGTGGCTGTTGCTTTCCTGCGCTTCTGGCTTTATGGCAGTTTCCACGGGACCCCAGGCCAGGGGCAGGGTTGGAAGGGCTCCTGTCACCCACCCCTCTGGGCCCAGACTTGCCTCACTGTGAGGAATGCCGCCCCCACCCCCAGCCCTGCCCAGACTCATGCCTGAGGTTTTACTGCTTTCGTTCACTTCCTTACATGGAAGTGGGGTTGCCAGCCTCTGCCGGGGAGAGCAGAGCGCCTGCAGCAGGAGGTTTGTTTCCCCACAGCTGACAGACACCCTCTGGCTCACATTTTAAAAGTGTATTTATTGAAAAAGACCAGGGATTTAATCACACATGTCTGCAAAAAGAGAGCTTGGGCATCTCAACAGAGAGAACAGGCAGTAAACATTGCAGTCCAGTTTCTGAATGCTGTGGGTGCTACACTTATCTCCAGCTTAGTGATTGTTAGAAAGTCCTGTGGGGGAGGCCTGGGACGGGGGGCAGGGGGAGGGGGGGAGCGGGTGGAGGCAGGCTATAAGGGGTCAATGGGAGAAACAAGGGACGTGTCATACTTTCAACAGTAAAGATTTTTTAAAAATAAAAGGAAGTTCTAATAATGTGAGCGTTCAGCTTTTAAATCTTAAGAGAGGTAAAAAATAGCTTTTTTTGGGGGGGAGGAGGTCCATTCTATCAACATATGTGTATGTATTTATCAACATACATGAGCATACATGTACTTTTCTCACTGATTTGAGAAAAAGAATAGAAGATCTGGGGGATGAGCCAGAAGGTGGAAGTACGCTGATGAAACAGTGATCTGAAAGAGCACCCCGCCTGGGCCGGCCGTCTGTCCGGAGCCCTTGAAACTGACAGGAGGCCAACTCCTTCAAGTTTAAGAAATGTCTCCCTTGAGAGAGACAGCGCAGTGTTCTGCCTGTTGTTTCGTAAATGGACAAGGACTGGACCTTGCGAAAGGCGGGCTTCTCGAAAGTAAGAGTTGACAGCGGTGGGTTCTAAAATAGTTTGGGGAAATAATGAATGTAGTCTGTTTCTTATGGAGCGGTCTTTACTGGTTGGGTCCGTAATTTGTTGGTCCTCTTGTGACAAATTTACCAGATTGTCTCATTCTTTTTCCTGCTTCCATCTTGGGCACAGATCTTTGGCTATATTTTGCTGGATTTTTTAAAGTGGAGCATCAAGGGGTGATTTTAAAAAATGGATTCCTCTGCCTTACATCTCTGAAGTTTGTTGCAGTGGAATCTGAATTATTTGAAAGCCATAATTCAAGATTGTAAAATTCTGGAAGCACGTGATGAACTCTGGCTTAGTTTTTGGGGACTGGATGAGGGGGTGAAAAGACTGATGGTGGTGGCCTGCCAGTTTGTTCCCCTCTCCCTCCCCCCAAATACTAGATACTGTTCCCGCCTCATAGAAGAGATTGAAAATAAAATCAAACCCTGCACTCCTTTTTATTGTGATTTATTTTGAGCTTAAAATAGCAAACCTTAAACGTCTTGATCTCTGTCCTCACTCCTTCCCGCCACCGGATCCCTTTCTTTAATTGTATAAAAAGATTTTGAAATTCTTCCTTGATTCTTCCCTGCCTCCAGGTGAATGGGCACCAGCTTTATTGTACAGTCTGTGATGTTGATCTGAGTTCCTTCTCTTTTTGCTCTTTTGCTAGTTAAAAGATTCCCTTCTGTGACACACGGGTGTGTATTGAGAGGACATTGAATTTGTAAGGTGGATGGAACTGCCTTCTGAGCGGAAGGCTCCTTTTAAGCAACCTCTTTTCCCCTTAAAAAAAAAAAAGATTTCTGAAGCATCAGGCTGTCATCATCCTACTAATTGTTTTGCCTCCAAGCAGGACTAAGACTTGGGGCAAATTACTTCTGCCTGTTGAGCGGTTAGGCCTCTCCACATTATCCTTCCAGAAGCTGCTGGCCAAATGGCTGTTATCACCAGGTGTGGGGCCTGCGGGGGGCGGGGGGTGGGGCTTGCACACACCCAGCTGCTGCTTCCAGGCTAGGGCTGGGCTAAGACCCCAGCCTCCTGGGGTGTGGTAGGGTGGAGGTCTGTGGGGGTTTGGGGGTGGGAGTGGAGGTGGTGGGAGTGGAGGGCCTCACTTTGCTGCCCTTTTCAGATTGAGGAAAGGAGGTGGGGCTCTCGTAGAGGCCAGCGGAGGGAAGAGGAGACTCGCTCTCTGCTCTTCCATTTATGAAATGTGGGCTCCATATTCTTGTGGAGAATGTAGTCCTTAACCTCACAGTGCAGGAGGGAGAGGGAGAGGCCCAGTTCTGTTAGGTTTACTTCAAGAGCCTTGTTCCAAGTGAAGCATCAAGTGGTGATTTTTAAAAATTGATTTTTAGAGAGAGAAAGGGGTGTGTGTGTGTGTGTGTGTGTGAGAGAGAGAGAGAGAGAGAGAGACAGACAGACAGACAGACAGACTTGGATTTGTTGTTCCACTTATTTATGCATTCATTAGTTGATTCTTTTTTTTTTTCATTAGTTGATTCTTGTATTTGCCCTGACCAGGGATTGAACCCGCAACCTGGACGTATCGGGATGATGCTCTAACCAACTGAGCTACTTGGCCAGGGCATGTGGTGATTTTCAATCCTGACTGATATTCAGAGTCACCTGGCGACTTTTGAAAACTATACATTCCCAGCGCTTGTTCACTGTCATGTCCCCAGCACATAGCACAGTGCCTGGCACATAGGACAAGCGCTGTGGAAAACTAGTTAAATGCATGGGAAACTCCTTCTGTCTGATCATAATGTGCACGAAAATGAGTAGGTACAATTTCCTGGCCAGTCATTCAGACATACAGAGTCAGAGTAAGCTGCAAGCTGTAGCCTACCTTCCCATATCAAGTCCCATATGAAGTCACGTGGCTTTGGCCCATCCCAGGTAAGATCCTGATGATGATTATTGTTAATGTGCTCATAGGTCACTACTGTACTCAGGTAGGTCTCTGCTGCTTTGTGATCTAGAACGAGACAAATGAAAGAGACGCTGGGAATATATAATCGTAACAAGTATAAGAATTACAGCTTTCGTTTATTGGGCATGCGCTTTGCCAGGCCCTGCCTCGTGCCCTGCCAGGCCCTGGCTTTGTTTGTGTTTGTTTAATTCGCACATAACCGCTTGAGTGAGGCGCCGTCGGACTAAGAGGTTTCCTCAGTCATGCTGGTAAGTGGTTGAGCCAGTATTTGAACTCTGGCCTTTTGCCGAAGCTGTGCTAACTGCCTATAGCTGACCACGGTGCGGTCGCTTCAGGAGGCTCCTTACCATGTGCCAAGCACAGAGATGGAAAGCACTTTACATGTGCTGCCTCATTTCATTTCCACAAGAACTCTACGCGTATGTTACATGCCGGTGAGTTGGCTTCAACGCCTAGCGACCTTATGAATGAATTACATCTCCGGGGCCCTGTCCTCAACAGCCCTGCTCAGCTCCGTAGACTCCTGCCTGTGGCATTTGTTAGGGAGTCAGTCCATCTCATACCTGGTCTCCACATATCCTGCTGCCTTCTATTTTCCCCCGGCATTATTGTCTTTTCCAAAGAACCCTGCCATCTTAGGATGTGCCAGAAGTAGGACAGCTTCACTTTTGTCATTTTTGCCTCCAGTGATGTATCAGGCTTAATTTGCTATAGAACCCACTTGCTCACCTTTCTGGCCGTCTAGGGTACCTATATAGCTCTCCTCCAAAACCGTATTTCAAATGAATCCATTTTTTCTTATCAGCCTTCTTTTTCTTATCAGCCTTCAAATGAAAAAAACGGATTCATTTGAAACATTCACATAGTAATTGGGAATACGTGGGTGTGGGTGATCCTGGCCTTGGTCTCTAATGACACATCTTTGTTCTTGGAGATCTTTCCTAGTTCTTCCATTTTTGCTTTTCTGAGATGATTCTCAGCTTCCTGTTGATTTCTTGGCTGCGGTCTCCATTTGAAATGATGACTGAACCAGGGAAGCAGAATCCTTCGCACTGCCCCCGAGCTAGTAAGTGGCAGAACCACTTGATCAATTCCCTCCAAAGTCTCTTTCTCTGTGCCCCTCTGTGTCCGATGGGGAGAATGGTGTTAGACACATTTGGGAAGCAAATATGGGCCCCGTCTTTTGGCAGGAATTTCTTAGCAAGGGTATTACTGAGGACAAGGCAGGCTAGGGTCTTGAACACACCAAGCATAGTCTCTTGGGAAGAGGAGAGATCGGGAGAGTGATTGAAATCCCTCAGTTCTTTGACAGCGGCCTTCTGAACTTCCAAGCACGTAGAATCCATGCACCCCTTGTCATCTTTTCGTTAGCCCAGCCCCACCTCCACCCTAACACACACACACACACACACACACGCACGCACGCACACAGCCTGTCCCTACCCCAGGGAAGAATGTCTGTGGCAGCAAAGAAAGAGCCCTTTGAGCAACCAACAGGGTGAAAACAGCCAAGGCCCCAGAACCCCAGGGAGGTCTCCTAACCCAAAGGGGCTGCTGATTGGCTGGTCAGCACTGAAGATTAGAATTTCTCTGAAGGGGCAGAATTGACAAGATCGTAAAGAAGGTAAAAAGCGGTCTGAGAGAGCCAGCAGTGGTAGCAGGCAGGAGAGGGCTGCCCCAGACACCCTGCTGGTGGGGGCGGTGTGAGGGAGCCTGCTCTCAGACACTGGTCTGCTTCCAGGCGCTTTCCCTGGACCTCTCCGTTGGTTATACCACACCCTGAGGAGCCACTCACTTCCCAGCATCTCATTTCTAACTCCGATCCGATCCGGAGAACACTTGTCTGTTCCCCAAGGTCCCCCTTGGGCTCACCGGGCAGCAAGTGCAAGCTCAGACCTCCTGCCGGCACAGCTGCATGGAACCCCTGGGACTGCCAATTCCTTCCTGTGTGCCTGGGAACAATCTCTTCCACAAGGAAACTCACTCCTGGCCTGTTTTGCTGGAAACACGTTTTCTGGCCTTTGATAGCGACTTGGGAAAGGAACTCACGTTGACCTCAGCTCTCTTCTGTGTAAATTAACAGTGTGAAGTGTGAGTCTGGAGGCGATAGGGAGTGGTGGGCCTGTGGCAAACTGGTGAGCATCCTTCATCTCAAAGGTGCAACCATGCCAGAATGCAGACTTGGTTGGTTGGATCTTCCAGAATGTTTACAAAATGTGGAATCTTGTGATTTGTGAGGATTGTTAGTTCATTCAAATTTAAAACACAGTGCACGAGTCAAATGATGTATCTAAGGGCCAGTTTGGCTCTTGGGTGGCCTCTTGGTGATTTTGGCCTTAAGAGCCACCACTGGTGCAGCAGCTCCCAGCATGTGCTCTGCCTGTGGCTGGCAATCCGTGGGGCACTGTGGGGTGTTTGCTCAGGGAGGCCCTGGGAACATTCGGGAATATGAAGTGTATGTTTTCCAGGGAGTTTATAGTGTTCTTACAGAGAAATGGCCCTATCTGGGTCAACCATAAAGGACATAAACAGTAATGAACAAGAGAAGCTGACCTTCTGCCACGTAGGATGGCATGGTCAGGGTCAGAAGGCACGCCCAGATCCCTGGGAGTGATCAGAGAAGGCCCCGGGGTGGAGGTGAGGGCAGGACTTGCCAGGGACCTGGAAGGGGAGGGGACAAGGAACCTTTTAGGAAAATGTCCCAAAGTGAGCTCAAAAGTGGCCGTAACACATACTCTTTACATAGCACAGGGCCATTTCAAAGCACTCCCCAGCGTGTCTTCCTGACAGCAATGCTGGGCAGTGAGGGAAGTCACGTTTGCAGACGCTGAGGAAAATGTGCCGGGGACTGAGCATCTGCCAAGACTTTATAGTCTCTCCCTCATATTATCCTCCCAACAACACTGTGGTATTAATCCCTGTTTTCAAGTAAGGAAATGGAGGCTCAGAGAATCAAAGTGATTTACCCAAGTGATGCAAATTAGCAAGTGACAGAGGTGGGATTCAAGCCCACACCTGTCTCCAAAACTCAGCATCCTTCCTTCACAAAAGTGTTCTGGACCACCCAGCTGTAAAAGTCAGACCCGGGACTCGAACCCAGGTCCTGAGAGGACTCCGGCTTATTGGGAGTAGAGGAAAAAAGTCTGCACTGAGGGTGGGGCTGGAGAAGCAGGCTAGAAAGTCTATACCAAATGCACGGTGATGTAAGCAGCCATCAAAAGGTTTTGAGCAGAGCCGTGGGAAGATGATTGTGGCATTTAAGGGAAATTACTCGGGTCTCATTTTGTTAGAGGCGCTGGAGGGGGAAAGAAGGTCTGGGGAGGCTAATGGGAGGGCGCGGGCCAGGGTGCTGACTGAGGGCATGGCTTGTCCCAGGGACAGGGCCGAAGGCTTGAGGAAATGGTTTTCAGCCCTTTTGGCACTTCCAAGTACTTTAAAGAGAAAAGCTTGCTGTTACGAATCGCTCGTCTGTTGCAACCATTCCTAGAGTTCTCTGGTGAGCCCGTGGGCATCTGACTCCATGAAAAAAAATCCATTTCCATTTTGCACCCAATTTTCTCTTCTCAGTGTGTTCACAGTTGGTAGGTGGTTTGTTATTGTTGGTTTTTAAATTTTCCCCAGTGCGGCCCTTGCCTGAAAGAAAACACTGACCCTATTGGCCACAACTGAAAACATTTTGACCTCTGCCCAAGCATTTCTGGATCTTTCTCTTTGTTTAGTTTCTAAGAGTGAGGAATAGGAACTGGCTGGGAATCCCCAAAACAAAGCTTGGTGTTTTTTTGAGGTGGAAATGAGGGAAGGGGTTTCCTCCCTTCCCACTCCTCGCACCACTGTCCCCGCCAGCTGCCTGCAGAGGGACTTTTCAGAACCCGATCATTTGTCAGAGGTGTAAGTCAAAAGCTCTGGTCAGTTTACCAATTTGAAACAAATAAACAACAACAAAAACCTATCATACGTTTGGCCCTGCGCCGTTGGTGTGACCGAGAGAGGCCCTTGTGGCCCAAAGCGTGACCGCGGGCTGACGCAGAGTGAGCAGGCGAGGGAAGCCATGGGCGCGGGGCAGGGCCTTTGCAGCTGATGGGAAAATAACTGTTTTCAGAGGCCGTCCTGGTGCAAGGAGCGTTTGTATAAGCTTTTTTGAAGTCAGAAGTACATTTGATTGCCTTGAAGTTTGGGGCTAACATGCATGAGTCACCTACATCCCAAGCTCTCCTTGTAGAAGTTTTAGCAAGTTATGTAGCAGGTGGGTTTTTTGTTGTTGTTTTTTTTTGAAGTGGAAGAGTTATTGAGTTAAATGACTTTTTTTAAGGTTCCAATTTGTAGACTGTGCATAATAATTTACAATTTTAGCTGTCTTTAAGTGTACATTGCAGTGGCATGGGGTACTTTCACATTGTTGTGCAACCATCACCACCATCCATCTCCAGAACTTTCTCATCTTCCCCAACCTAAACTCTGTATCCATTAAACAATAACTCCTCATTCTCTCTCTAGCCCCTGGTGACCACCATTCCACTTTTTTTTTTTTTAGTCCTAAAGGTGTTTGTTAGGATGGTTCCCACCTTGTCTTGATTCGGGTGCTTTTGTGCTGCTCCCTTCTGAAGGAGCACCCTTGGTAAGCCCTGCCTCCTGGAGGCGGACGGAGGACCGTGGAGTAGCCAGCACCCTGGCCGCCATGTGCACTGGCTGAGATGATGGTGGTTCTATAGTATCCTGGGCATTTCACTTCCAGGAAGGAGGGACTGGGCTCTGCACCAGCCGCTTCTCCTGTTTCCTCTTCTGGAGAGGGATGAAGGCGATCCTTGAGAGAGGCATGCTGTCATGGGGAGGTCGCCCCAGCCAGAAAGGCCCACCATTCCACTTTCTGTCTCTGTGAATTTGACTTACGTACCCCATCCTATATAATAATCCTATATAATAAAGAGGTAATATGCAAATTGACTGTTATTCCAACACACAAGATGGCTGCCCCCATGTGGACATAAGATGGCCACCACAAGATGGCTGGCAGGGGAGGGCAGTTATGGGTGATCAAGCCAGCAACGGAGGGCAGTTGGGAGGGACCAGGCCTGCAGGGGAGGGCAGTTGGGGGCAACCAGGCCTGCAAGGGAGGAGAGTTGGGGGGGACCAGGTCTGCAGGGGAGGGCAGTTGTGGGGAACCAGGTCTGCAGGGGAGGGCAGTTGGGGGGAACCAGGCCTGCTAGGGAGGGCAGTTGGGGGTGACAGGCCTGCAGGGGAGGGCAATTAGATACCACCCCCCCACCCCATGCACGAATTTTGTGCACCAGGCCTCCAGTATAAATAGATTCATGGAGTATTTGGCCTTTTGTGTCTGGCTTACTTCATTTAGCATAATATTTTCAAGGTTCATATATGTTGTAGCCTGTGTCAGAATTTCCTTCGTTTTTAAGTCTAATATTCCATTGTCTACACATACCACATTTTGCTTATCCATCTGCCGGTAAACAATTGAGCTAAATTTTAAGGTCTCTTCTGTACTTTCATGAATCTCTTATTTTCCCTTTGTAACCTTTTTTCTTTTCCTGTGCATAACATAGGACTGGCAATTATGGATTCTTCGGTGGGAGGATTATTTTAAATTTCTTTAGTAAGATCTTTGGAAGAAAGATATATGATCGAATGACTTGTTTTCAAGGTTGAAGGCTGGAAGAAGTAACTTAGAAAAGGTGTCTAAGTTGTGGAGAGCAGACCCACCTGGGGTGGGTGCCCAGGGCCTTGCCAGGGAATCCTTCCTGCCTTTCCAGAACCCTCTGGTCTGTCGTCTCCTTGGAGACTCCATTCCCCGCCTGCCTGTGACTGTTCCCTGGAAGTCCTGGAACTGGGATCGTTAATATGGAGCTGGAGTCCATGGTCCACAGGGTCACTTCATGCAGGACAAGTGCCTCAGTTGAAAGATTTAAAATTCACAAACATTTTAGTGGAGAGAGAATTATGATACCTTCGAAGGAGCTTACCCTAATATTTACCTTTAGAAATTGACAGGTTATTTAAAAATAGTGAAATATGTTGGCACAGGGAAGGGAGGATGGAGCCAAGCGCCTGCCTGCCCACCCGGCAGTAAATTAGCAGAGGCAAGCATCCTGTGAATTTACAGCGGTGCAGTGGGGACCCTGCTTTAAGGGCTCTGGAGAGCCGGCTGGGTTGCTTTAGAATAAGGCCAACTGTAAGGTGCCAGTCCTGAGCGGTGGGGAGAGCTGCCTTTGCCCTCAGTGGAACTGATTTTTGGCAGCCCTGTTTCTGCATTTTAAAGTTGCCTAAGGCTCTTTTTTCTTGTTTTAACCAAAACATCTATTGGGATATTTTTCTCATTTAAAAGTAATACAACCCAGAGGAACCCGACTGGTCACATTAAAGTGGATTTGAATTGTTAAAAAAAAAAAAAAAAAAAAAAAAAAGTAATGCAAGATCATTGTAGAAAATTGGAAAATACAAAAAGTATCTGGGGGAGGGGGGGTCTTATTGGCCTCCTCCCAGAGGCACTTGATGTTCTTTTGTCACAAGATAGCCTTGCTTTTGTGTGTGCATATTTCCATGTAAGAATATATTCTTTTAAAAGATGATCTCTAATAGCTACATGGTATTTCACTGTATAAATGTAGCATATTGGAACAGTTCCCTATTGTGGGGAACTTAGGCCAGTTCCAAGTTTTGCTCTAATAGTCAGTGCTATTGTAAAGTTTTTATATACATCTTGTGCATGCATGTGTCTTTGGTTGTTTTCATAGGATAAATTCCTAAGAAGAATTGCTAGGTCAGAGATTCTGTTGTATCTTTATTATTTCCTTCTCATCAGTTCTGTCCTCAATTGCATCTTTTTTCACCATTTTAATTTCTTTTAACGTTCCCTGTTTTTATTCTCAATTCTATAGTACTTGTTCTTTTCTTTACTTACTGCCTCTAAATGGAGTTTTTAAATAATGCAACTGCATTTTTAGTTTCCTTACAATATTTCCCTCCTTTATTTAGCCCCTCCCCCTTTTATTTAACATTTTGGCCTAAAAAGCATGTATTTTCCAACTTGTTTCCAGTGGTCTACTTTTGGTATCTTAAATGCAACCTTGTGATGTTGTATTGTAGACTATTTCTGGAAGACTATACTATGGCTGCTCATCGTCTGTATTGTTTTTTTGTCCTTGGATGAAGAAAGATTGGCAGGTCCTGTATTTGCCCAGACAGGGTGTGTAATTTATACTTGGTTCTCCTCTGTCTGCCTTGCTGCTGACAGGATCTCCTTTTAGATCTTGAGTTTGTTAGTATAAATTTATGTCACTATTTCAGCTCTTCAGTATTCCGGTGGGAGCGGGAAGATGCTGGACACAGGTCAGGTCTAACAGGACTGTCTGTCCTCTTTATTCTGTTTGTTGGAGCTGCTGAGAGGGGGACAGCTTTATGCTGGGGCCTTTTCCCTTTCTTTCTCCTTAATAACTCTAAGCTGTGACTGGGGCCAGCCTACCTGTTCGTCACATCTGGGCAAACCCTTGTCATCGTGCTGTAGATACCACACCTCTGCCTGCGCTGGACCGCCTGCCCCATGCTTTTCAGATATTGCTTTTTAGAGCTGTAAACAGTCCAAGTGAAATTCTCTCTCTCTCTCTCTCTCTCTCTCTCTCTCTCTCTCTCTTTCTTCCCCCTTCCCCTTGTCCTCTAGCCCTTATCCCTGTAAGTAAGGGGTCATCAGTGGGGTTCCACCAGAGTCTCTTTCATTTACTCTCTATATACTATGGCTGCTTTTGGGGGCCGGGCAATTGTAAATCTGGCCTTGATCGCTTTTCAAATCTGGCCCCAGCTACACTATTTATATCTAGCAGTGATTCCTTTTCCTCTTTCATGTCCTTAGATGAAGCATAAATCTTCTGGGTTATTACTGAGTGAGGAGAGACTAACCCTCAGCGGCCGGATCTCTCTGTTATTTTCCACTGGGTGCACCATTGTTCCCTGCCTGGCCTGCTGCTCCGTGTGCTCTGGGCTGCATGACTTCAAAGCCATGGCCCCAGAGGTAGCTATCCTTAAACTAAAACTAAAACCAAAGACATTTCTGAGCTCTTTAAAAAATAATAATAATAATAAAACGCCCTGTGGATTCCCTGCTTTTCATGTGGTTCCTAGCCTCCCTCTGACAGTGTGACCTGTTCTGGCCGCCAGCCCTGACTCCTTTGATGTCTGTCTCCAGGAGACCTCCCTGGAATCTGTGCCTAGAGGAGGGGAATTGTCTGGTGGGAATGTGTCGGGTGGAGTAGGTGAGGAGAGACCCCAGGAACTTTGTGTGCGTGTTCGGGAGGAAATGAGGTTTAACTGGCAGTACTCCTGGAAGAGGTTACGTTCTTCTTGATTATGGAGAACATGTCAATTTGTCTTCCCTTTGTATCCCCCACCCCCAAGTTTTCCCTTAAAGTGCCATTTCAGTGTTTCTTGTGTAGTCATCATTGACTGGTAGGTTCAGACGGAATTCGTTGTTTCCCAAGTTCTTCAAAGCAGGCTCTCTCCTCTGACCATTTCTCTCTGGAATGCCTAGGCTTTTTTTTTAGCCATTTAGCTCTCTTTATTTATTTATTTTAAAAAAAAACACCCCACAGCATTATTTTTTTTTATTACAGAGAATTTTTAATATATACAGAAAAAGACAATAATGTCATGAACCTCATATACCCATCATACAGCTGCAACATGAGTCAACTCATAGCCAGTCTTGTTTTAACTATACCCTGTCCCCTTCCCTACCTCCTATTATTATTATTTTAAATATGTTTTTATTGATTTTTTAGAGAGAGAGAAAGGGAGAGGGATAGAGAGATAGAAGCATTGATGAGAAACATCCATCTGTTGTCTCCTGCACGCCCCCCTACTGGGGATTGAGCCCACAACCCGGCATGTGCCCTGACCGGGAATGGAACCGGTGACCTCTTGGTTTATGAGTTGATGCTCAACCCTGAGCCACACAGGCCGGGCCCTCCTATTATTTTGATGTAAATCGCAGACATTTTGTTTCAGCCATAAATATTTAAATGTGTATAAAAGGTAAGGATTTTTAAAAGAATCAATACTGTCACTGCACCCCAAAATTAATAATTCCTTATTATCATCAAGTATCTAATCAGTGTTCAAATATTCTGTATCTTATTTTATATAAATTTAAGAGTCTGGTTTTAAAATGACATCTGTATCTTTATTAATCTCAAGCTTGCTTTAAGTGTTTATCCGGCCACAGTCCTAGAGAACTCTGGTTTAATAGCCTCCAAACGAGCAAGGGAAACTCAGTGACGGCCAGCCCTCTGGGCTAGGACGCTGGGCCAGGCCCTCACTCAGAAGGTGCTGGCCCCTTGCTGCGGACCCTCCTAGCCAGACAGCCCCCTCCCCTTTGGGCTTGGGAGCCCTGGAGGCTGTGGACAGTTTCCTCATAAACTTGGACTGTCTGGAGTCACCGCCAATTTCTGTTAAATGTGTTCTACCAAACGATAGCATTTAAAATGTTATTTCTTTTTTCTTACTTAACGAACTCGCAGAGCAGTCCCTTTGTGACGAGCACTGTTGTGTTTATACACTGAGTGGCCAGATTATTATGATCTCTGAATGCATAATAATCTGGCCACTCAGTATATATATATATATATATATATATATATATATATATATATACACATACATATATATATATACACATATATATATATGTATATGTGTGTGTGTGTGTGTGTGTATATATATATATATATATATATATATATATATATAAAATATATATATATGGGCCTGGTGCATGAATTCATGCATGGGTGGGGTCCGGCCAGCCTGGCCAGGGGGAGGGGACATGGGCGGTTGGCTGGCCTGCCTGCTGGTCGAACTCCTGGTCAAGGGGACAATTTGCATATTAGCCTTTTATTATATAGGATATACACTGAGTGGCCAGATTATTATGCATTCAGAGGTCATAATAATCTGGCCACTCAGTGTACATGTTAGCCCTTTGTCATCACAGCCCTGAATATGAGCTCATTTACCAGAGAGAGGATTATCTTCTCTCTTTTCTGTATCAGTAAGTATTGTGACAGTGGGACACTCCCAGTTTTATATCATTTTTACTTTTTAAATAAAGATGAGTTTATATGTATAAATGTAAACTGTAATGCCTTTGTAAAGTTTTTCATCTATACGTGCACATCAGGAAGAAGTATTTTATAAGGCCACGTAGTCTGCAAACCAGTTTAGGCCACAGCCCTGATGCCTGCTGGGGCTCCACATGCCTGTGAAGCCAGGGCTCCGTAGCATCCTCCTCTCCTCACGGCGTGGCCGGATCTGGCATTTCATTCCCAAAGGAAGCAGGCACCACCGTGGTGTTCTGGCCTTGCTTCCCTCCAGCTCAGGGCTTTCCCTCCAGGCTCGCTCTTTCCATTGCAGTGTTCTGTCTTCAGGTCACTTTTGGGGACTAGGAAGACTCATGGGCCGAGCCGCGTGGCATGTCCAGTGACACAAGGGGTTTTACCTGGGGTGAGTGCTGGTCACAGGCAGCATGTGAGGGCGGCACCTGTGTCGCCGGCACTCTCTAAGGCACACACAGCTGCGCTGCTCAGACAAACGGCAGCTCTTCCGCTCTGGTGGGAAGAAACAGGTAAAACAACCGAAAGGGTTTGTAATGGAAGAGTGTTGGTCTAATAAGAGTACATAGCCTTCGCCAGGCCCTTCCGTCATAGGCTGAATGGGCGGCTTTCTAGTGATATGGAGAGACGCCAGCCACCTTTGGAGGACAGCTGGTGTAAGCAGGCAGCACTAAGGATCGGGTGGCCTCAAGGCAGCAGGCCTGCAGGCTTCATTTGGGGCAGGTTTGAAGGATGCTAAACAGACCCTCGTGTGGGCTGGCATGGTATGAAAGGCAGCTCTGTTCTCCAAAGAACTACAACAGTCAGTCTCCCACATTAATGGCATTTTCTCCCAGAGCTCTGTCAGAGTAAGCTCCTCCTGTTATTCATAGTCCTGTTTTGCATAGTTTACACATAGTAGGAACTCAATAAATACAAGGTGGGGCAAGCACAGGGATTATTCTTGTACTAGAGGCCTGGTGCACGAATTTGTGCACGGGTGGGGCCCCTTGGCCTGGCCGGTGATCAGGGCCAATAGGGTCCATGGGGGCCGGCCAGCGGGGGAGGGACCACGAGAGGTTGGGCGGCCATGGGAGGTTGGCTGTGGGAGCACACTGATGACCAGGGGGCAGCTCCTGTGTTGAGCGTCTCCCCCGTAGTGGTCATTGCGTGTCACAGCGACCAGTCGACTGGTCATTCGGTCGACAGTCATAACGGTCGCGTAGCCTTTTATATATATAGACTATTATTTTATTAATTATTGTATCATTTTCTACATGAACAACTGTAAACCTATTTTTGCCCCACTCTATGTGTTGAGTAATCTACTGCATAGCCCTTGGATCCTAATGGTCATTCATTGCAGCCCTCCGTGGATGGAAGCTGCTGTCTTGTCCCTTTCACACGACCTTACTATGTCTTCTCTAAACGTTATCAGCTCTCTTTTTCTGGCTTCTCTGGATTCTGCCTTGGCCAGAAGGTACCAGGGCTTTCCGAGCTTAGCTTTGGCCACACCTCACCCTGATTTCATAGCTATCAGTTTCCAAGCATTGCCCTTTCCCAAACCTCATTGCCTGGTTGGCTACCCACAAAATAGCCCTGGTTTCTCCTTGTCCTGTCAGCACAGCCATCCAGTGGCAGCCCCCCACCTCTCAGTGTTGGTAAGGCGAGGGGGTTGTTGGCTGTCACAGAGACCACATAGTACAGGGGAGGCGGTGGCTTCTTGCCAGAGATTCCCCAGAAATGTAGGCATTGGGGTGGAGCCCGGTGGCTGTTGTAAGAGCACAGCAAAATGATGCAGCCATGAGTGGCAGCCGATGAAGATTCTGTCCACCTAGAAAGTCGGCTTGGAAGCTGGTGAGGAGAATGTTCTTGCTGAGATTGGAACTTGGCCAGACTTGGGGTTTTTATTGACCATCAGCCATCGATGTAAGAACCTTTTCAGAAGTGACCCCCTGGATTTGTTATTGGACTTCCTAAATTTCCCGTAGCCAGCACTTACTACTTTTATAACCCTGAAGTTGAAAATAAAGTGCCTATTGAAAAATAAATGGAAGTTTGAGAACGGCACATCGTTGGTGAGACTGCATACCGAGGCTCGCACCCATGTCTTCTCCAGTCTCTTTGTTTTTCAATTAATAACGAGCCGGGGATGTTTGTGCTGGAGACTAGAGGACCCTTGGCTGCTTGCACTGGAATCTGTGAATTTAGTCCAAATTGATCATGTTCTGGTACTCGTGGAGGCTTTACTTATTATCACTTTTATATGTAAAAAGCAGCTTAACTAAAGGCATATTTCTCCAACTGACCAGGCAGAGTTCAGGATAAACAGCTTTGTGACTAGCAGGGGTCTGGATTTACTGCCGGGGTCGGGAATATTTTCCCAGCACATTGTTTTAAGTTAGGGGGAGGCGAAGATGAAAGGACAGTAGAAGATAAGCCCCGTGAGTCATTCTGTGTTGCAGGGAGGACATGAGATGGATGGGGTTTGCTTGGCATCCAGGCACCATCCGACGCGGAAATGTCCTGAAGCAGAATGCCGCCGGGACTCCTCGGCGGTCCGGGGCCCTCGTTTTGGCCGGGCTTTGGGACTTGAGCATGTGGTGAGTCTAATTTTAGAAAATCAGTCCTTCCCCTTCCCCCATCTTTATCCTTCAAGCGCTTCTATCCCTCTCACAGGGTGAGCGCTGAGTCTCTCCCATCCTTTCTCTTGTGTTCTGTGAGCTGTTGTTGAGATTTTTTATTTTTTCCTGCTTATCTTTTTTATTAAAGAATTTCTCCGTTGGCTAAGCTCTTCTCCCAAAGGCCTTGCCTCTGTCAGGATGCACAGTCGCCAGTTAGAATGGTTCTGTGTTTCAGAAGCAAATGTTACCCGGTCAGTGGTGACCGCAACCGGGAGTACAAAATCACACCAGGAAAACGGAATACCTTTTACGTGACTGGGCACACTGTGTCTTGGTCCTAGTGGCACCTGGAAGGAGACACTAAATGATTCTGCACTTTGGAACTTCTGAGGATTTGGAAACGGGTGAATTTTAGTCCTCCTGGGGATTCAGGCTGCAGATACTGATGATGGTAGGAAGGGACTATTCCAATTGGCCGGAAGGGTGGCATGGAGAGTGGTTCAGGAGGGGGCTTGGCTGTTTCCTCTCTGAGGGCCTTGGTGATCTGGGACAATTCAAACCAACTGAGAGAAGAATTTTCACTAATCACTGACAAAGAGCCTCTCTGAGTCTTAGATCCCTCCTCTTTATGAGAGGGAGGTAGGCTGAATAATTCCCAAGTTCTCTCCAGGACCAAGACTTTACGTGTGGACCCAGGTGCAGTTGAGGGATGTTTACATTTTCTAAGAAAAACTAGTGTACTGGTTGATTTGAAATAAATCATGAAAAGAACCTGCCAACTAGTATAGTTAATATATGGGGTAATAAATGCTACTGACAATAGCTACATTTAACGAGCAGTTACTGTGTGGGAGCCTTCGTTTTAATTTTTACCTGTGTTAATTAATTGAGCTACATAACAACCCTATGAGGTGATGCTATTATTAGCCCCATTTTATAGATGGGGAAACTGAGGCCCAGGGAGGTTAGGTAACTTTTGTAGCATCACACATTGGTAAGTGATAGAGTGGGATTCAAATCCAGGCAGGCTAACTCCAAGCCCAATCGCATCACTATTATACGCTGCTGCCACTGTAATGCGTAAGTTATGACCGTGTTGTGTGAGGTCCCCTCAGTGATTCCCAGCCTGCAGGGAACCTGGAGGAGCTTCGGGGCTTCTATGGTGCCGAGTGCGGTGGCAGGACAGGGACAGGAGGAGGAAGTGGCAGAGGTTGGCCTGAATTCCTTGTCTTGTGGATGGCAGGCAGGGAGAGACAACAGACCACTCAATGGCATTGAACCCAGAAAAGACCTAAGAAAGTAGAACATAGGCCCTATCTTCTGTTGTGCTTTCCCAAGCCTCTTTCTTCCGTATGCTGTGGGACTAACCTTTCTTAAATACCACGCTCACTCCGTGAGTCGTTAGAGCAGTGGTTCTCAATTGCCTGCTGTGCCCAAGCCCTCCATGCTGCGTGCCGCTCCACCCCGCCCAAGTCCAGGTTCAGCAGGCAGCCCTGGCAAGCAAGCTTGTCTCCTTACAGACCCCGCACAACAGGCGCCCTCCCATTTTCTTCTCTTTGCACTGGTTGCTCCTCCTGCCTGGGATGTTTTCCCCGTCTGCTCTCCGCCTGTCCAAATGCAGTTGTGACTCCATGAAGCCTTCTTCAACTCTGATAGTTCCTTTTTAGAACCTCTGATGTTTTTTCTTGTTAGCAATTTGGCATGTTGATTTGTATTTTTCATTTTGCTTTTCAAACTGTATTGTGAGCACTGTGAAGGAAGAGAACGGGACTGAACATTTAGATTGCTCTGTGTTCAGGTTGGGACTCAGACCCCTTGTGAATGGGTTTCTGGGTGTTTCAACTTCAGTTTCCCTTATTAAGGATGGTTAGGCCCACAGATCAACTCACCAACCTCTGGGCCTCACTTCTAGCAAGGCTGTTTAGGAGAAATGGAATTGAGTCCTATTTCATGTAGCCGGCAATAAACATCAATTTATTACCTGAAGAGGGAAAATATGCAGAAAATTAGAAATCATTAATGACAGTCACCTGTTCCTACCAAGAGACTCCAAGGTAGCTGTGCCATCCTTTGGAGCTTCTGTTAGTACAAGATCCTGAGGGGCACTGAGCCACATGGTGAAGTTCATGTCGTCTGCCAGCATTGATTGATTAGCCGTGGCGTTGTGAGCTGGGTGTTAAGAAGGATTCCGAGGCTTTGTCTGTTGTGTTTGACAAAGGCTCTGTAGAGGAAAACGGTGGCCGTGATGAGATGTTCTCTATCTTCCTGGAACTCGGGCTCCCTCCAAAGAGAAGCAGAAAGGAGAGGCTGGCAAAGCGTGTGCCCTGGCGCCCATCCTCAGAGTGTATTAGGATGCAAGATGGTGCTTCCCCACTCCCCCTCCGGTCGACTTCAAGTCAGAAAGAGCCGAAGGGTACCTGAGAGCTCTGTTCCGCTGTCAGGAGCCACAGCGAAGTATCTCTTGCACCCTTATAACAGCAGGTGCCTTACGCAAGCCAGCCGCAGGGCACTCCCAGCCCTCTCACTGCCCACGGGGCTGTGGCAGAGGGGTGCCTCTCAGAAGCCTCTTCCCGCTGCTCCCACCAGAATTCACACAGGCCATGCATCACCTCTCTCTGGCCCTGGCCCTGGGGAAACGTTTAAAATGCATATTTTTTTAGAAAGATCTCAGGCCTTCACAGGAGGTGGTCTTAATGGATATTTCTAAACTTTAACTAAGAGGATAACACCCCAAATTGGCAGTTTGGGTTTGCTTAAGACCTATGGTTTTCAAACCTGTGTCTGCATCAGAGTCCCCTAGCAGCCTGTTAAAATACAAGTTGGGCCCCATCCCAGACTTTCTGACCAGGTAGCTCTAGGGTAGGGCCCCAAAATTTGCCTTTCTAACTAGTTCCCAGGGGATACTGCTGCTGGTCCAGGGATCACACTTTAAGAGCTACTTACTCAGGACAAAATCATGCGACATTGGTTGGTAGCCAGGTAGGGAGACACATGGCTTATGATGTTTGCTTTAGCTTTTTGTTTTTAGGTTTTCAAATAGATTAGAAATATTTTTTAAATTAAATAATACATGCTTATGGCAAAAAAGTCAGACAATATACCAATAGATGTGTCTCTCTCACATCGATGTTTCCCGCCCCCCCTCTGTTTCTTTCTTTCCCCCTGCTCCTCCCTCCTTTTTCCCTCCCACTCTCTCTACAAATCAATGGAAAAAATATCCTCGGGTGATTAACAAAACAACAAAAAAAGTGATCTTTCTCTGTTTATTTCTGTTCCTAAAAGCTACCTTTTTAAAATGTTGTGGCTTATTTCTTTTTTTAGATTCTGGTAATTACATCCATATTTCTAAACAATATATGTTCCTGCCACTATTCCTCTGTCCTTCCCTTTTCAACATTATTTGTTGCTTTTCTGCTAGGATAGATGACTTTGCCTCACCTTCCTGGTTCTCTTGGTTTGATTACAACTTATGGTTCTCTTGATCACACTTTTAGCTTTAAATAACAGGCTTATTCCTTTAATTCTTGCCCTCAATGAAGACTTTTTATGATTTGAGAATGTTGGTATCTTTTTACTCTGCCGTTCAGTTCTCTTTCCCCTCCTCCTGTTTTCTGTACCTTAAATTTTACTTTGTCAAAGTTGATGGCATCTACATTACATTACATAACTGTGGCTCAGGCTTTGTATGCTGGTTAAAATTCATGCTTTGTTTGTAGTTAAAAATCTGTAAATATTGTTTCAGGGTGAATTCAAGTGGTGTATTATGGTTACATTTTTCTACAGCTTTTTGTTTTTCCTGAAGTTTATAATTGCCTCCCAGCCTCCATGTTGTTTGACTATGTCCTCAATTTTTACCCCCAAACTCGATTCAGTTAGATATTCTATTGAGTTCCCTTTGACCTCAGAGAGTCCCCCTTTCTTGGGACTTTCCCCCCAGTCTTCCTCCATTTGGACAGGTTGTTCTCTATGTCGGCTACACAGCTGTCCTCCTGGAACTTTACTGAATTGGGCTTTATTTTAACTCCAGTCACTGATTAGACCCAAGTTGGTTTTGTGTGTGTGTGTGTGTGTGTGTGTGTAGCCCAGATACCAATTATGGGTGTTACCAAGGAGATCTTAAACAGCAAAATGCATTTTCAGGAGCAGAGCTTTAAATTTTAGTATGTGAGTTCAACACAGGTTAAGTGTAAATGAGAATCAGCTGTCTTTGGATTAAACATCATTATCCAGCTTTTTAAAGAAGATTAAAAGAGGAAGTAAAGCTAGGATTCCAAATGCTGTCCTCTCTCCAGAGCAGCCCAGCAGCTTTGCAATCTGGATTTAAATCTCCTCCAGTTGGGTCATCCTGGAATCAAGGCTGTCTTCAGGGGTTGAGGGTTGCATAGTATGATCAGAAATGGTGGGTTAAGATTTAGCCCTGGTCTGACCGCAGTGGCTCAGTGGTTGAGTGGCGACCTATGAACCAGGAGGTCACGGTTCGATTCCCGGTCAGGCCACTTGCCTGGATTGCGTGTGGGCTCAATCCCGGATCGTGCAGGAGGCAGTTGATCAGTGATTCTCTTTCATCATTGATGTTTCTATCTCTCCTTCCCCTACCCTCTGAAATCAATAAAGATATTAAAAAAAAAAAAAAAAGATTTAGCCTGGTCAGTGTGGCTCTGTTGGTTGGGTGTTGTCCTGTGCACCAAAAGTTTGCTGGTTCGATTCCCAGTCAGGGCACATGCCCAGTGTGAGGCTCAATCCCTGGCATGCAGGAGGCAGCCAATGGATGTTTCACTCTCACATCAATGTTTTTCTCTCCCTCTCCCTTCCTCTCTCTCAAAATTAATTTAAAAAATCTTTTTAAAAAAATTATTTAACCCAAGTTCTGAGTTGAAATCTTGCCTTTGGCCCCTGTTAGCTAGTTGCTCTCCTTTATAATACAGACAATAAGCTCAGACTTCCTGGAATATTGGGAAGGTTAAATAAATCAAAGAATTAGGAAGGCATATTGAAAAACTGAGATGTTCTGAATGGGTAGGCTATCATTATGAAGTTGTGAGCAGATGCTGGATCTTGCCACAGGAGCAAAGGCTGAAAGTGAGGAAATTTGAATTGGAGTTTACTGCACAATAAAATAAAGTTACAGTAAATTGGACACATAATAATGTGAGCCGGGAATCACCAACTCAAGTGCCAACAGGGACAGGCTGGTGAAGTGGAATGAACTGGGCCATGTGGGTGCCCTAAATAGAGACCCATCCAAGGGTCAAGGCACCACTCCCCTCCAGCAGATGTTGCCCTCCAGGAATGAGGTCTTCTGCTTTTTCAAGCTTAAAATCGGAACTTTTATGTGAAACCAGCTAATTATTACATGCCATTTTTAACATTGGGCATGCTAAGTAAAGCATATATGAAGCTCACCAATTTAAGGCCTCTGCTTTATGTGTGGGGATTAAGGGTAAATTGTAAGCAGTTCATAAAAATTATTCTGCATATTGCATTTACACAGCATTTGTCTTCTAGATTTTGGCTCTCAAATGCTCTACCCCCGAGCTGCACCACCTTGTGATATCTATACACGCGAATGATATTCCCTGATTTCTTTTGTGCAAGGGAATTGAGAATAAGGCTGAGCGGGACATGCCAGAATGGTGTCTTAGAGAACACAGTGAGAAATTTCCCTCAGGGTAATATTTATCCAAGAATCTGCACTTTGGGAGCATGTTGTCTTGCCGCCTACCAGTTCACCTTACCCAGCCCTCAAGCTGCATCCATCTTACCCGCAGGATTCCATGGAGAAAAATCTCATTGAATGCTTTCCTCATGAAGTCGTATATGCCAGGAATACCACCTTTCCCCAAACGGCCTCTCTTACTTTTCAAGTAAAATATGAAGCTAGTTGGATGTCACTTTTTAAAGAAGTGAAGCTGTATGATCCCCACTTCCTACACTCCATGCTCATCAAGTTGTTTTGTTTTTTTTTTTTTAAGATTTTTATTGATTGAGAGAGAGAGAGAGAGAGTGATATTAGTTGGCTGCCCCCTGCACACCCCTATCG
Source organism: Ia io (assembly GCA_025583905.1). NCBI lineage: Eukaryota > Metazoa > Chordata > Mammalia > Chiroptera > Vespertilionidae > Ia > Ia io. The sequence continues at coordinate 34,516,303 of JAJQQW010000020.1, forward strand.
GGGTGCAGGCATGTGCCTTAACTGGGAATCAAACCGGCAACCTTTTGGTGCATAGGACGCCTCTCAACCAGCTGAGTCACACCGGCCAGAGCTCATCAGGTTCTTTAATAGTAGCGCATTTGTGTGCTTTATCTGCAGAACACTCCCATCTGCATTCTCATTACTTCTTACAGTAGTCCTGTAGAATAAATAAGTCTTCCAGATGTTTGGCCAGGGTGCGCTTCATGTTCACAATCTGTGGCTTTCCTTTGCCGGTGATGTTTATTCTCTCTTCTCCTTTTTACTTCCCACTGGCCCAGCTTCTCAGAGGAGCTGACTTGGTTAACACAGGCCTCTCCAGCGAGTGAGAACCGAGGTAGTAGGAGGGATGGTCAGTGCAGACTTGAGTAATGAAAGGACAGCTGATGAGGGCTGGGCAGGGCTGTCTTTGCGCAGTGTTTTGAGGTTAGCTTTCCTCATCTTCTTTTCAGCCTGTCTCCTTTTACCTCCCGCTGTTCTCCGCCCCCAAGAGCCCGCCGTCTTCTGACTGGTAGGCATAGGTTCCCTGCTGTGTCCCACAGAAAGACCCGCCCAACCCTGGCTGCTATTTGCTTCTTTCACCTCCGAGAGCTGTGTTCCTTCCAGCCCTCCATCAGGTCACCCATCCACCTTCCGAGGTTAGAATAGACACTTCTCCTGGCTGCCTTCGGTGGGAAGATGGGCAAGCATGTTTAAGAGCAGAGCTTCTGATTACCTAGAACAGTGGTCGGCAAACTCATTAGTCAACAGAGCCAAATATCAACAGTACAACGATTGAAATTTCTTTTGAGAGCCAAATTTTTTAAACTTAAACTTCTTCTAACGCCACTTCTTCAAAATAGACTCGCCCAGGCCGTAGTATTTTGTGGAAGAGCCACACTCAAGGGGCCAAAGTTTGCCGACATGTGGCCTAGCAGCAGCCGCAGTTTGCCGACCACGGACCTAGAAGCATGCTCCCAAGAACATGTGGGATGCTGCTCTTAATAAAGGGGGAGGGGCACAAATCATTGCTACTTAGGATTTGCAGGTTGAACACTGTCCCAGTTTTCTGAGAGCTTTAAGTGAACCCAAACATCCCTGACAGGTAGCAATTTGCAGTTTTTCTGAGACACAGAATTGAATTGCAGCTCTGTTGTAACTTTTAACTAATTAAAATTTTCTTTGTGAAAAATGGCTCTTTTGGAAAGAAAATCAGCTGCTAGTATTAATGATGGTAGGAAAGAAAAAGCAAAGATGTCCAAAGAAGAGATAGGTCTCAGCCAAAAAAAAAAAAAAAAGTTTTTGGATAAATGAAGGACTGGATGATGAATTTTGCTATGCTGAGAATAGGTTTTTTTATAGGGAAGCAAGAAAGTTCATGAAAATTTCAGCAGTTGCTTGAGCCAGGACAGAATTTTTTCCTGTGAGATAGAGTTTTGGAGAAGGTTGAAAAGGGGGCTCACTTGCAGGGGGAGGTGAGACATTAAAAAAAACACATACACGAAGAAACGGGCAGCAGCCTCTGCAGCCCTTTCTGCACTTACGGGCGCGGGCATTTATGGAGCTGTCTGGATGACCTCTGGAATGTCAGGGCTCTGTCCTGCCACTGTCGTTGGACATGTTGGGGCAGGTGCTGCAGGGCCAGCTGTCACGAGTTCTGTGCAGGAGAGTCCTGCCTTTGGTTCCTGGGAGGCCTTGTTCTTTGACGTTTAAATTCCATGTCTCTTCCTTACCTTACCATCCTTCTCCTTCTGCGTGTGTGCTAGTGCCAGCTTTTTAACAGCCAGAGGCGATCAGCGTTGGACTGAGAGAAGCAGAGTTGTGGTTGGTTAGTCCTTGCACCTGAATACACTGGCCACTCCCAGGGCCCTGGGCCAAACTTCAAAGCCAGTTGTTACTTTGCTTTCCCATCTCTGATTTAGACTCTCCTCCCACTGCCACGCCTCCGTCCTCTCTGATGGTCCCAAATTGCCACCTAGACCTGTCTCCCAGCTCTATAAAAACCCGAGCTCCTGCCTGCCTTACTCGGGCAGTCTTTTCTAGTGATGAGACTTTGGCAGAGGAAGGAAATTTACCCTTAGAGTGTGAGGGAGACTTGGTCTTTGAATGTTGGCATTTATAAATCAACTGAGGCTTGGTGTTTGCCGGGGCGGCAGGGGGGGGGGGGGGGGCCGCAGGGGAGGGCGCGGGGGGGGGGGGGGGCTGGCTGGCATGGTGTGTTAATGTTGAAGGGGTAAGAGTTTCAGGTTGGGGAGATGAAAAAATCCTGGAGACGGATGGTAGTGATAGTTGCAGAGTAATGGGAATGTTTTTAATGCCACAGAATTATATGCTTCAAAATGGTTAAAATTTGATGGTATGTACATTTTACCAAGATTTAAAAAAATAATTTAAAAAATCAAGTGAGGCGTTCACAAAGAATATTAGACAAGTAATATAGGAGCTTTTAGAAAATTTGGACAATACAGACAAGCCCAAGGAATTAGGAATCCTAAACTCTCTACTGCTAACATTTTGCATTTTATTGTGTTTGTATATCATTCCAGCCTTTATTTCTGTGCAAATCTAATTTTTATGCAAAAAGGGGACTAAATTATACATTCTGCTTTGTAGTTTTCACTTACTATATCATGAAATTCTCCTATGTCATCAAATATTCATCAACACATCATTGGTTTAACAGTTGTTTGAGATTCCATCATTCCTGACCCCCAGACAAGGCTCTCTTCTTCATATTGTAGGCACTCTCATGGTAACCTACATATTTATTTTGTACCACTCATCCAAGTTTATACCGTATGTTTTGGGGAGTATTTGATATCTGTCTCCTTATGAGAGTGTAACTGCGAGAGGATGAGGACTGCGTGTCTTTAGCTCACTGTTTTATCCCCCTTGCCTAACACTGTGCTTGGCATGTTGTAGGTTTGCAAACAAAAAGGGAATAAATGGCCCTGGCCAGTGTGGTTCAGTTGGTTGGGGCGTTGTCCCCTGCACCAAAAGGTCGCACGTCTGAGCCCAGTGTCTTTTTTGGGCATGTGGCAATTTGATAAGAATGTATGGATATTCTGAGATTATTACTATATTCAAGTATTGTACTTCTGAATTAATTTTATTGGTCTTTTACATTTTCCCCCAAGAGTATCCATTTCACCCAAATGAGCTTTTAATTGGTGGGATTCTGAGGACTGTGTGAGCGTAGTTCTCAGCCTTGCCCAGTCTATGAAGGAATAAGTAGCGTTGCAGTCACCAGGTGAGACAGAGGCCTCCAATGACGAAGACCCTGGTTTCTGGGAGAGGGCAGCACAGGGTGGGGATGCATTAAGCACACTCCACGCAGGAACCGGGACTCTCTTGGAAGAAGTTGTAGAGGCAGTTATCTGAGGGACGTTATTGAGCTGCTGGCCAGGCTCACTCACTGTGCGTGGAGAGAACCAGTGCCTACCTGGGTCTTGTGGGGGTTAAATGAAATGGTGCATGGAAGAGTCTTAGTTCTCACCAAATGGCTGTTTTCATGCCTCTTCTGTGCTGGACACGGTAATAGTACCACTGAGGACATAAACTAGACAAGTCAGACCAGGGGCCTTTGAGGGGCCCGTTGTGAGGAGGGAAGACAGAAGATAAAGAAATAGAAAAGAATAAAAGCCTGTGGGTGGAGAAGGGAATAGCTCCCTGTCTGAGGAGGAGACCTCACTGCTGCTGAGACGGTTGCACCTGCATGCTAAGGAATGGTGAGCAGTTGGGTAAGGAGGGGTAAGGCTGGAAGGGCTGTTCCAAACGGAAGAACTAACCTGTGTGCTGGGCGAAGGGGTCAGAGCATGGCATGTTCCAGGGCAGCAAAGAGCACTAGTCATTTTTCGTAGCGGCAGTGATGCTGGTGGAAGCTGGAAAGGCAGGCTGGGGCTAGATGGTGAAGGCCCAAAGAGCTTCACCAAAGAGCTTACCCTCGTTCCTAATGGCAGTTGGGAGCCACTGAGAGTTTTAAAGCAGAGAAATGGTGTGATCACAATTATGGTTTAGAAAGACTGAGGATGAGAGAGAGACTCAAGGTTGGGAACAGTTAGTGGGTGGTTGTGGTTTAGTAAGGTGAGAAACAAAGAAGTCCTGTATTGGGGAGTCGGGTGGCGGGGGGCAGTGGGGGTAGTGGCAGCTAGGAAGCTAAAACAGGAGAAACCTGGAGGAACTTGCCACCTGAGTGCTGCGCGTTGAAGAGGGAAGAGGGAAGAGATGAGCATACCTCAGGCTTCCCGCCCAGGCTGTTGAAAGTCACACACAGCACCTTGTAAGAACTGGGAGTGGGATCCATCTCGCCTTCTTTCACCTTCTCACATCTGTCTCTCTTGCTCTTACCCCAAACTTGAAGGCCCACACCCTAGAGCTAACTGGGTCTTTCGGAAGGTACCCCTTAGATTTTATTTGTGGCCCTATCTCGTTTATGACTAATGATCCTAACACTTGGAATTCATGCCCATGAATACAGGGTTAACCTATTTCTCTTTACCAATAGGGTCACAGATAGCCCCTAAAATGGGTTTACTAGAATTATGTCCTTTGCCCAGCACACTACCAGGGGTTTGAAGTAGGGAACTGGGTTAAAGAAACACAGAGGAAGAAGAGGTTTGGGGAAAGCAGTAACCTAGTTTGGACATGTTGAATTTGAGGTCCCCTTGGGATAACTAGGTGGAGACAGTGGACAGATAGAGCCCAGAAGAGAGGTTGGGAGAATGAATGAGGAATCGTTACCATATCTGTGGGGAAGGAGGAGAAAGCCACCGGTGGAACCAGCAAGCTAGCATTTCGGGGGCTGGCTGAGGGGCTGGTCTAAGAGACCAAGAGGACAAATCATGGGAGCGGAAGAGCCAGGAGAGGTGAGGGAAGAGTTTTAAGAGGAGATAGAGGGCAGTGGTTTTAGATGGCAGAGGGGACTGAAAACTAGGCAGTGGATTTTGCCATTAGAAGCCATCGGTGACCTTGCTGAGAGTGGATTCTGTACAGTTGCAAGGGCAGAAGCCTTCCTACAGGGATCAGGAAGAGGTGGTGAGTCAAGAAGTTTGGTTGCTTGAAGATAAACAACTATTTTTTTGGGGGTGCTAAAGATCTGACTCTATAGGTTGAGGAGAAAGAGAGGGAGCAGTAAGATACTCTCCTGTACGTGCCAGTCACTGTTCTAGGTGCTTTATATATGTGGTCCCACTCAACCATTACTACAAATCTGTGAGACAGATGCTCTTCTCTGAGGTTTATGGATGAGTGGCAGATTTGGGGTAACAGCAGGAATACCGGTGGACGAGTGGGTGGTGGGAAAATAACTTCTGAGACTGGGGGGAAGGAGATGAGGAGGGAAAAAGAGGAGGGAGGGGCTGAACAGTCCTTCCTGGATGCCCTCTGTTTTCTTGGTGAAGATGAGACAAGATTGTTGAGAGTGAATGGCTATTGGGGTCGAAGACCCGGTAACCTTTGGAAACACTGCTGTGGGCACCAGTGAGGGAGCTGAAAGAGAATCACTGAAAGGACTTCTGGACTTCTTGGCAGGCGAGGAACTAGAGACTAGATTAGTGAGGCAGTGCCAGTCAAGGACTAGTTGAGAATGTAGTCGATGTTGCCAATGAGAGTATAATTAATGAGACTGATCCTGAGTCCAGGGAGACAGTAAATGAATCTGGATAAGGATGGAGAGCCTGGGATGGCATCGCAGACCCAGCAGGAGCTGGGGAGGGCTGGCCAGGCGGGGAGGGAGCTGGACACGGGGAGTGAGAATGTTGGAGGACTCGGGATAAGAGACTATGCCAGTGATGGGCAACCTTTTGAGCTTGGTGTTGTCAGACTTCTCCAAAAAACTGAGCATAACTCTTTGTCAAACTTCGCCAAAAAACTGAGCATAACACTTTGAGGAAAAAACATTATTTTGCGATATTTATAGTTTAAATAACATAAACGTATAATTGTTATATATAATTGTATTTAATAAACCAAAAACTAAATATTTAACTTACCTGCTTAGTGACTTCTTTGTTCATCCATCAGTCGGTTTCTTTTGTTGGTCTTGATATTATTTAGCTTGTGTGGGGTGCCCCCACAAGTGAGGGGGAGGGGGAATTCTTTAACTAACCTGCCTATTAGTGACTTTTTTGTTGCTGAATTTCATTGGCTAAATCTTCAATTGAAGGTTGGTATTTTGTACACTTCAGGCCCAAGCAAGTGCTACTAACTTCATCTGTCAATCTGTTTCTTTTGTTGGTTTTGATATTATTTAACGCTGAGAATAAGGCCTCACAAAAGTATGTAGAGGGAAAAATTGTGAGTAAAGCCATTGCTATATTTTTCAGGGTGCTAAAAGTGTCTGGTAGTTGGTTCCAGGCACTCCAAATTTCCTGTTCGTAGTGGCACTCCTCTTGATTCTCCAAGCGGCACCTTTCCAGATTCTCAAGCTTTGACCTCAAGTCGACAAACACCTGAGCCCAGATACTGTCTTGAAATTCTGCAAGTTGCATCTCCAAATCATCAATTTGCATCCATTGGAAACCATTTAATTCCAAACTACTGTAGACTACTACATCAGGATACTTAATTATTTAAATGGTCTGTTCTAGACTTCTAAATTGACTAAATCTATCACTAAACTGGTCAAGTGATGAGTCTAAAACATGCTGGTACTTCATATGCAAGAGTTCCATTTCATTTTGTACAGCTGCACTGGCCTCAAAATACTTTGTTACTTGAGGAAAATACTTATAAGTTTTAGTTTCTACATCTCGCTTGAAAATTTTAACTTTACTTTCAAAAGCTTTTATGTATCCAAACATAACGTCAATACTTTTGCCAAAACCTTGTAACTTTAAGTTCAGTTCATTAATATGAACAGAGAGATCTCTAAAAAACATCAGGGTGTTGACCCACTTATCATCATTAAGCTGAGGAAAGTTTCCCAGATCCTTATTGTCAAGAAATACCTTAATTTCTTCAAAGCACTCCACAAAGTGCTCAAGAACTTTGCCTCGGCTCAGCCATCTTACATTATTGTACATCAGCAGTCCACTGTAGGTGGAATCAACCTCCAGTAAAAGTGCTGAAAATTCTTGCTTTTGAAGGGGGCGAGCAGCTATTAAATTAACTATTTTTGTAACAACTGACATTAAGTCATTTAAGTCAGTGAATCCTGCCTTGGCACATAAAGCCTCCTGATGGATAATACAATGAAAAGGCACAATCGGATGTCCAATAGCTTCTGTAAACAATTTGACAAATCCGACTTTTTCCCCCACCATATTTGGTGCCCCATCTGTCGTCACTGACACAACTTTAGAGATATCAATGCTTAGGTCACGAAATGTTTGTATAACAACCTTATATATTTCGCTTCCTGATTTACTTGTTGACACTGATACTAACTTTATCAACTCTTCTCTCATTGTGAGACCATCAGAATATCGACCAATAATGGCCAACTGAGCATGTGATGTGACATCAGTAGTTTCATCAAGAGAGATCGAAAAATATTTACACTTCCTTATGTCTCTCTTTAATTGATGTTGTACGTTTGTGTTCAGTCTCATTATTTGGTCTTTTGTGATATTTCTACTGAGTGGTAACTCAGATATTCTCTTAATAATTGCATCTTTATTCTGCATATCGTGAAATAGAACTGGTGCACATCTTAGGAGAGTTTCTTTAATAAATTCTCCCTCACTGAGCGCTTTTCCATGCTGAGCTATAGAGTGAACAATGCTCAAACTTGCAGATGTTAAATTTGTAGAGCCTTTCATAAATTTAAGGATGGAATTAGATTGGCTCTTATAAAGGTATAGCTGCCTGAAAATGTATTCCTTCCTTTCATCCTCACTTTTCTCCAAGAGCTGGGAATGATTAGTTTCAAAATGTCTATGTATATTCCACGTTCTGCTTACTACCGTTTCAGTACATAGAACGCAAAATGATCTGCCATTTTTTTCTATAAAGCCATACATCTCGGTCCATGTCTCTTGAAAGGGTCGGCCACTGCTACTACCACTTCCTTTACTTAACCTTAGTTTTTTATTTTTTGGGGAGCAGTGACAGAAGATAGAATTATAGATAGTTTGTTAGGCCTGCAGGCAATTAGGGGTTAACTAGCCTAACTAACCACAAAATGGTGCATATAACTGTCTTTTAGGAAAGGGCAGGGTTAATAAGCAGAAATAGGGGTTAATAAGGATGCACAACAGTAATAGTGGTGAAATGGAGTCTGCACTATGGAGCAAGATGGTGTTCCTTATGTGAATTAAAATGGCTGCCGCTATTTCTAATGGCGGGAAACGGCACCCATAGCACGCCACAAACCCTCGCCTCTCCCAGCCTCCCCCTCACTTATCTCAGTAATGATGGATTAGAAATCCATGACACCCCAGAACAGTAGATAATGGTTGCTGTGGTTAACTGTTATTTGGTTACTGGTAATGGCAGGGCCCCCAGAGATGCGTCCCCGCTGCGTTCCGCTGCTCCCTGCTCTGCCGGCGGAAGTGAGGGCAAAGATCCCGGCTTACCCGGAAGTCCCAGAACTAGACGCTCTGTGCCGGACTTCTATTGCTTTGGCCTACAGACCTCTGGCACAGAGTGTCTAATAGGGGAGGATGAAACATTTGCGACTAGAGTCTTAGAGTTAGAGTCTAACTCCAAGACTCTAGTCGCAAGTGTTTCATCCTCAGGAGCAGCAAATGTTTCATCCTCGGCATGCGGCCGCCTCAGCGGCCGCGTGTCATCAGAAATGGCTACGCGTGTCAGTGCTGACACTTGTGTCATAGGTTCGCCATCACTGGACTATGCCATGCCCAGGCAGGCTACGCATGCACCAAGGCCAAGGGGTTTGCACAGGCGCTGCTGCGTTGTGAAGTCAGATTCCAATGAAGGGCCTGGGTATTTTTAAGTGCACCTGGCCGAGCAGATAGCCATGTGGGCCTCTTAGCTCCTTAGGCTGAACTTGAGCAGTCACAAGATGTTGCCAGATTCCCCAAAGACAAAGAAATAGCTGACTGGGAGAGAGGAAGGGACAGGAAGCAGGATTTCTAAGTTTGAAAATTTGCATTTGGGGGTATTTGGGTGTTAAAGATTTAGGATGTTGCCATGCTCAAATGAGTTGTAGGTAAAGGTCCTTAGCATGGAGGAAGTTATGGAACTGGGTGAGCAACCTAGATGGGTGATGACAATTTTCAGAATGCTAATAGGACTTGAGGCAGAGAGAGGCGGAGTACATTTTTTTTCCATGGCCTGGAGGTTAGTGAATATCAGTTTGTAGGATGAGCAGGGGGAAGTACTAGTGTAGTGGATGAGCTCACACACCAGTGTGGTCTGCCAAGATTGAATGGCGTGTATCTCCAGGTGTTTTCTATCAGGGCTGCTTTGCATCTAGGTGGATTTTCTGGATTCCTTTCCACTTGTTGCTTGCCTCCAGAGCTATGTACTACCTCATAAATGTTGATTGATGCCGTTCTCTTTCTCATTTGAGGGCCAAATGAGATGAATGCCTGGATTTCAATGAGTAAGGCCCGAGGGGACACAGATTCTGTAACCCTCAATAAAAGCAGGTATATAGAAAGTGATTTGATTTCACCGAACTGGCTGCATTAATTTTAAGTCCCAATCATGCTGAGATTGTAGAGCTTTTTCATTGTTGTTATGATGCATTTAATAGCATCTTAGAATTAAGGAATTATCACACTGTATGGACAGAACCAGGTAGCAAAGGCTGTTTCATTGGAATAATCATCTCAGAACTGTTTCAAATAAGGAAAGAGGCCGTGCACACTTGATTTAACTTACTTTGTTACCCAAGTCCTTCAATGCACCAAGGAGGGTTCAACCGAACCCTTTTTAAGTCAAGACCCTAAAACAGAAGGTGGCTAGAACTGTGGTGAATTGCTGACACAGTAGCCAAAGTGAGGAGGGGAATTACGGGTCCCTGAGCCTGGTTCACAAAGGAAACAAAAGGCTGTGACGAAACTCCCCGTGCATTTTGCACTCCTCCAGCTCCCTTTCGGATCCTCCTTCCTTTCCCTGCAAACTGCATGTTGCAGAGGAAAATAACCTTAATCAAGACCAGACCCCGCTGGGCCCAGGGCTCTGTGGTGTTCCTGGCGCAGAGGACCAGGCCGCGCACAGCCTCATTTGTCATCCTGGGATTCCAGATGGGAAGAGCTCTGTTGTCCTGGAAGAGGTGATGTTGTATGTTCTGGGGCTTTTGTTTCTGTTTTTTGGTATTTCTAGTAGGATAATGTTATGGATTATTTTCTGATGTAGACACAAAACTTTGCTTTTTAAACGAAGCTATTTTATTTATTCCACAAACACTTAATGAGTTTCTGTTAACGTTTCCCGTACTGGGCCAAGTGACTCCCATAAAGTAGGAGTTCAGTAAACATTTTATTATTACCCGTTAGGGGCTCTTGTCCACAAAACTGACTACAAAACCCATTCGTTTGCTTCCCGACCCTGCTGTTTCCTTTGTTTTGAATGCTCTTCCTACCCTTCTCCACCATCCTCGTCCTCAGAGACTCTGGTTAGTCATCACCTGCTCGGAAAAGCCTTCCCAGAGAGCTGCTCCTTCCCATTGCTCCTGTGATGTACTGTGTAGGTGCCGCTGTAGATCTGAAAGCTGGGGCTTACCTCTAGAAGGTTGGATCAGGAAGGGACATTGTCTGAATTGGGCCAAGATGGTGAAGTGGGTCGAGCCAAGTCCTTGAGGTACCAATGCTAAGTTCCAGGAGTAGGCATGAAATTAAAAAATGGAACATGATTCGGCCAGTGTAGCTCATTGGATTGAGCATCATCCCATGTACCAAGAGGTTGCCGGATGGATTCCCGGTCAGGGCATGTGCCAGGGTATCTGGCTCAATCCCCAGTCGGGGGGGGGGGTGCACGGGATGCAGGAGGCAGTAGATCGATGTTTTTCTCTCATTGATGTTTCTATCTCTCCCTCTCTCTTCCTCTCTCTAAAACCAATAAAAACAAACACAAACAAACAATATCTTCCTTCAACTTGGTTAGAAAAATTTCTAAGAAAGGGATCCAATATACAGCATGTTGACTATAGTTAATAATACTGTATTGAAAACTTGAAATTTACTAAGAGAGATCTGTTTTGGAGTTAGTTTTTTGGAGGCATTGCTGGGATTCAAACTGATAGAAATCCTAAGTGTTCTCACCACATATACACACAAAAAATGGTTGCTGTATGAAGTGATGGATGTGTTAATTAGCTTGATTGTGTTCATCATGTCACAATGTATATGTATATCAAATCACCACATGGTACACCTTCAACTATACATGATATACAATTTGATGTTAGTCATACCTCACTGAAGTTGGAGAAAAAGAAAGAATAAATAGTGAAACACGAAGGAAGGGAAGAGAAGGGAGGGGGGGGAGGAAGAAGGAAGGAAGGAAGGAAGGAAGGAAGGAAGGAAGGAAGGAAGGAAGGAAGGAAGGAAGGAAATTCCTTAGGAAGAGGTTAAGATGGTGATTAACCTAGAGGCTCATTGGTTGCTAAAACTTATGAGCATAACTGTTAGTTATATTATGTTAAGGCTCTCAATACTTTGTGATAGTTTTGCAACTCCAAGATCACTGCTCCATCTTTTCATTCCCCCATTTGCCCATAACATAACACTGACTCTGAGCTGCAGGGATCCCTGGAATCTCCCCGAACACTTAGAACTTGGATTCCTTGGCTATTTACAGTAGCTAATCCAGCTGGGATGCAATTTCCCATTTCACCAGGAGGGACCATCACATAACAATATCCTGAAATCTTCATTTTAAAGTTTGGGAATCTATTTATTTTCATTCCCTACTTTTTTAGTTCAGTAAATTTCGAATTTAATAGACTAAGTTTACTTAAAACAAGGGCTTTGACCTTTAGTCATTTCCAAAAGCTTCCTGTAAGGGAAAGCTACGTTTAAAATCATTTCATTCTCAGTAGGATGAAGTAGAAAGAATAAAGTGGGTCCTGACCACAGGAACCTGAAAGCACATCCCTGCTTGCGGTTCTTCCCCTTTGGTACCGGGCTTTCTGGAAGATGCAATTTTCTCCTTCCATTTCTGCTGTCGACATGCCAGGATTTCCAGCAAAGTGGCCCCAGTGTTTTGCTGGAGGTTACTTTTTATTGGAAGCAATTCAAATAAAATCATCATTCCGTTTCTCCCCTTTCATTTGACATTTGACTAAAACAATGCTTTGGCAGCTAGACAGGAGCTCTTAAGAGCTTCAGTATTTTTCTGCCAATCTTTGCCTTTCAAGAAGTGCCTTTTCAAAATGTGGTTTAAAACTGAGCGTAGAAATAAAAACATAGGACTGATTGCTTAGAGACCAAAACTCTAGGGACAAAGGGAAAAGACCTAGGGGGGAACCCTGGCATTGCCAGCTGTGCCAGCTGTGCCCGCTGTCTGCGGTCACCCCTGTTAGCGCTGTGCTTCCCGGCCTCTGAGAACCGTCACCCTGGCTTTGTAGGGTCTGCTGTTGTGTCTTTGCCAAGTTTCCAGCTCCAGGGCATCCTTGTTATGCTCTTTCTCTGTTCCTGCACCAAAGCTGGTGAGCATGACACGATGTACTAATTATTTCTCACTTTTATTCCTTTCTTAGCAGCAATTTCTGGGGGTTATCCTGAATTTTACTCTTTCTATGCTCTGAAGGTTTTAATCATAATCCCACGTATTCTCAACAATAAAAGCCCATTTTTCTAATACAAGTTCCTTTCTGCCACCCTTCCCCCTTTAATATGTTTATTCATCCTGTTGTCTTTTCTTTCCTCTACCTCTATTCTTGATTCCACGAACTTGTCAGTTCCTCTGGGAGGTCCTGATTCCCTAAATATGGCTCAGGAATGCCTCCCATGTACTTAACAGGATCGTAATACACTCTATTCACTTGCATGTTGAGTTAATTACCTCACTCCTGTGAGCTCCTCGAGAGTTAGAAGCAAGTCTTTATTAATCATCTTTGTCTGCATCGTGTCTAAGGCTGGCACCAGGCAGCACTTAATGAATATTTGTTGAATTGTACATATTCCTGTTTCCCCTGGGAATCTTGCTTGCTACATCAATTACCTGTGCATTTGTTTTCAAACTATCCTCTATTGTCTCATCGTCTAATTTCCTCCTCCTTAAAAAGTCTTCCTTCTCTCTTAATGAACCCTTAAAAGCTCTTATCCCATCACTCTCCTTCTCTCTCTTTTTTAAAATATATACTTTAATTTTTTATTGATTTCAGAGAGGAAAGGAGAAGGAGAGAGAGGAGAGGTAGAAATATCAATGATGAGAGAGAATCATTGATGGGCTGCCTCCTGCACGCCCCACACTGGGGATCGAGCTTGCAACCTGGGCATGTGCCCTGACTGGGAATTGAACTGAGACCTCCTGGTTTATAGGTCGACACTCAACCACTGAACCACACTCACCCTCTCCACCGTTTTTCCCCTGACTTCCAGTCTGGTTGGATGTACGTACCCTGGTGATTTTCCTGAGCACTTGGCCCATTCTTCCATGAGAAAGCTTAAAACAGGTTCCTGTAATCACTGTTTTGCATGTTTGAGTCTCTCATTAGACTGTCTACTTATGTGGCAGGTACTCAGGAAATGTTTGCTAAATAAACAAACATTTGTAAGGGATTTGTTAAATACACCCCCTACAGAGAATCTTTGCTTATCATGGTGGTGGCACATTGAGTGTTATTTTTTAACTGTCCCACTTACACAGACATTAATTTGTACCATCATGTTCAGATGCCAAGAACACATAGAATGCAGTTACAATCTTCCCAGAATTTGAGAGGACACACCTTTTTTTTAAATCCTTACCCGAGGATATTTTTTCCATTGATTTTTAGAGAGAGTGGAAGGGTGGTAAGGGGAGAGAGGGAGAAAGAGTGAAAGGGAGAGAAGCATCCACGTGAGAGAGACACATTGATTGGGACCAGGGATTGAACCTGCAACCCAGGTATGTGCCCTTGACTGGGAATCACACTTAAGACCCTCCTGCGTGTGGGCTGATGCTCTATCTTCTGACCCACACCAGCCAGGGTGGGGCACACCATTTTAATTAGAGTTAATGTCCTTGCCATAACGTAAGTGACTTTATGCCAGTGGCGGTGAAAAGAGATATCATTTTTTAATGTTTTTTTTTTTTCCCTACGTCATTTTTCTCTGTTCTTTTACTGGAAAGGATAAGAAAGGAGGAGGTGCCAGGAGAGAATAATTATCTGTGAGAACACTGCCGTTTGTTCATTGCCTGGGGACTTAGTGGGTAGTTGGAAAACCTACCATGGTTTTTTTTTTTTTTTCGTCTTGTGTTGGCCACAGTCTCTCTGAGAAATTGACCCAACCTCTTCTCTTGAGCTGGCTGTTGTGTTGAAGAGTCTCTGCTGTGGCAGGGCAAGGGCCAAAATCTTCATCTGTAATCAGTTCTGTTTAGAAATAGCGAAGCCAAAGCCTCTTTTACTAGAGGCAGAGAGGGTTGCTGGACTCTGGGAAACTGACAAGCATGTGGGCGACTCAAACAAAATGAGAAGACAGGCCTTTCCGGAGATCCGCAGCTCCGTCTCTATGGATTAGGTCACTGGGTGCTGGCAGGGGTTTGGGCAATATAGCTGTTTGCTCTTCTAAATTTTCACAAGTTCAGGGGAAAGATTTTTGGTGACTGATAGTTAATTTTTCTGTCTGACTTCACCTTTTTGAAAGGAAGTTAATATATATTTGTGTTCAGGAAATTAAGCTAGATTTTGTTGGTGAATATAAGAGATGACTCTAATATAAGTTCTATGTGGTTCAAAATACCAGAAACCAGATCAAATGGCAAACCATAGACTGGGGGAGTACTTCTAACACCTACGACAGAGAAAAGGGCCAGTATTTTAATGCATAAAGCGCTCTTAAAATCGATTTGAGTAAAGGATTTAAACAGAGAAAGAAATATAAACATGTTTATAAACATGAAAAGACTAGAGGCCTGTTGCATGAAGATTCATGCAATAGGCCTTCCTTCCCCTGGCTGCTGTCACCGGTTTTCCTCTGGCACCCGGGACCCAGGCCTTCGCTCCGTCCGGAGCCTTCAGTCTTCTCCGCTCCAGCCGGAGCGCTGCTGCTGTAGCTTCCTCTTCCCCCCGCCCCGCCGCCATCCCCCTCATAGCAGGTGTCCCACCCCACCTGGCTGCTCCACGCCTGCACATGCAAATTAACCTACTGTATTTGTTGGGTTAATTTGCATACTCACTCCTGATTGGCTGGTGGGTGTCGCGGAGGTACGGCAATTTGCATATTTCTCTTTTATTAGTGTAGATACCTAATTCCACTTACAATGACAGAATTGCAACTGATGAAACATGACATGTCGCTATTAGACTGGCAAGAAGAACATTTGATAACATACAGAGTTGGCAAGGGTATGGAGAAGCAGGCACTCACACGTGTATAGAGGGAGTGTAAACCCACCCAGTTTCTCTGGCAATGCCACTCAAAATCAGAATGTGTATAATCTTTCACCTATCAATTCAATTTCAGGAATTTATCCAACAGAATTTACAAATATAAAACAAAGTGTCTATACAAAGATATTCAATTCATTACAGCAATATTTGCAGTTAAAATGTGAAACAAGCCCTGGCCAGGTGTCTCAGTTGGTTGGAGAGTTGTCTCATAAACCAAAATTTGTGGGTTTGATTCCCGGTCAGGGCACATACCTAGGTTCCGTGTTTGATCCCCAGGCAAGGCGAGTTTGGGAGGCAACCATTCAGTGTTTCTCTCACATTGATGTTTCTCTCCCTTTCTCTCTAAAATCAATGAAAACATATCCTTGGGTGAGGATTTAAAAAAAAAAAGTGAAACAATATAAGTGCCTAAGGAGTAAAAGACTGATTAAAGACATTGAAAAGATTTGTAGTTTGTGCTGTGTATGATGTATTTATATTTAGCTTCAGTGCCCAATATCAGTTTATTATCTCTCAGCTCCACATTCACCCTTCATTGCCTAATCTATGAAAATGGATCTGTTCCTTGGAAATATTTTTCCTTTCCCAGCTGAGCGTTGAATACATTGGTAAGTGGCCCAGAGTTTTAAAAGCAGGGGAGTGGGGAGAGATGATATTTATACTTATATAAGTATGCACATGTATGAACATCGTATGGAAGCTACTTAAGAAACTATGGAGGGCGTTACCTCTAAGAGTGAGACTGAAATCCAAGAAGGGGGGGAGGGGAGACTCGAAGTTCTTTTACCATGTACATGTTTTGTTTTTATAGTTAAAATATAAAACTTTTGTTAGGCATTAAAGAAAGAGAAAAAAAAAAAGAGCTGCCTTAATGGAGAAACAGACTGTTCCTAGCTGGAAATGTGAACTATTGTAAAGATGTCGTTTAATCAAAATTAATTTATAGGCTCAATGCAGTCATGGTAAAGAAAAAATCCCAGGGTGGAGGCAGGGCATGGTTTTTATTGTTAAGAAGCTTAGAGTATATTTTGGGAGACAGAAACATAATGTTCACCAAAAATGCCTTGAACAGTTATAAAGCAATATATCAAGTGCAAAGCAATAAAATTGAATACATATGTATGGTGGGAACTTGGAGTCCTTTGAGGGAATAGACAGAATGGAGTTAATCAGCAAAGGATACTGAGAAAAAAAAAAACAACCTAAGATAAACTATAACAAGAAGGAATCTTTCTTAAGGTTCATATTCTCTCCTCAAAATGGAAACTGTCCTCCCAAAGTCTTCTTCATCTTGGGAGGGGGCTTTCCTCGGAGGAGCGAGTTCTTTCTGTGGTGTATTTTGTGTTGAGAAAGGCTATCGACTGTACACCAGTACTTGCTCTGCTGCTGAATAAAGTGGCCCAAATGCCTCCACTTTTTCATTTTTGAGTTTGCAAATGTCTGAAAATTAGGTAATCAAGGACAGACGGGATTGGGTCGACTGTAACAAGGAGTACAGTTGCTTGAAGAATCTGGAAACAATACTGACCACATTTGTTGGCATTAATTCCTCGAAGCAATAATGCTGTATATGTAGAAAATATGTCTTTTAAAAGTCATCAGCTTTGAGTATTGCAATTGAACTCTAACTTGGAACTGATGATAAATTCTTTTAAAAAAACCACACAGAGCAGCAGACAGTATTATGCATTGGGAGGTTTAAAAATTCCCGTAGCATTTGGAAAACATTTTATCATCTCTCTATGCCAGTTATAAAGATGAGAATTTAAGTCATAGATGGTTTGATTTAGAAGGTGTGACATGCTGCTCCATCCTAGAACTGGATAGAACTTTTTGTAGAAAAAAACCATTGCTTAAAAACAGTTGTTTTTGTAGGTCTTCATGAACTCTTCACTATGAATGGGTAAAGTGACTTTTAAGATTTTCTCCTGGCAAATAAATTACCTTTATGTTAGGAGTACTTCATGATGACTTCTAAATAATACCTGTAGTGGCTAGAAAGAGATATTAAAGGAGATATCACTTGCTAACTTTTCTTAAGATACATTATTTATTGCATACCATTTCCCATTAGTGTAGTTTATAAGATAACATCACTCACAGTAGTTCTTTAAGACTTGTTTCCGTTGGAACAGAAGTTTATTAAACCTCCATTTTTCATCCCTTGCAGAACTCCGGCAGAAATAAAGAAGTGCTGTCTTTTGTGAATAGTCAAAGGTCGTCATGGTTTTGGTGGCTTTATTGTTTTTCCAATCACTGCAGGTCTGTCAAAATGTTTTATGAGTCTTTATTCTAAAGGCACCAGTTACTCCCAGGGAGGACAGTTGTACAATGTTTGGGGGTATGAGCACTTGTAATTCCAAAGTTGGCCATGTTTTATGAGATTAAAGCTGAGAAAACCCCAGTGTGTACGTGTTATCATTTAATCTGCAACCTAAAAGAAGGTATTGAGATGTATTCTTCTCTTGCTAATAGTTGCTAATAGGACAGATTACTGGCAGGGGTTATATTTATTGAAAGTGCTAGTCTGGTTTCCAAATTTTTAAAACATGAGGATCTCTTTTTTAACAGGAAAAGGTTTCATGGCCTCCCTCATATAATAGCAGTTGCACTGTTTTGTTTTTTTCTTCTTCTTTTTAATTGTTGGCAGTATTACAGATGTCTCCATTTTAGCAGTTGTATTTTTGTGTTTTGGGTCTGCAGTCAATTTTTGGTGCTCATGTGGTTGGAAGGACCTTTGTAATGACCCTGATGCCCTCTCCTAGCCCAAGGGCCCGTGGTGGAAACCACTGCCATGCACTATTCAAACTTAACCATCGTGGCTTCCAAAGAGGTAGAACATGGGTTTAGAAACAGCCAAATTGGACTCTAGAGGAGAAAATTCGGGTCAGAATTGAAATCCTTCTTCCTTTGTAGTACACCCCTACTCTGAGCATGCTCTGTGGACCCACTCAGTTAAGATAATAAAAGTTATGATTATATTTTGTTTCAGAATGTTGACACCTTTTAAGTTGGTACCTATAGGTACAAAAGCAAGAATGCTTTTGATTAGGCCACAGGTATCAAGGGAGAGAGGCTGGGGATAACCTGGAAGGTAGAAGAGAGAAATCACAGGTACATGGGCCACGTTACTACTGAGCCTGTTGCATCAGACGGCGCTGAGTCTAGCACTGTTGAGGGTCAGCTTTGATGTGCAGTTCAGCCAGAATAAACACAAAATAGATATTCAGCTGGTTTCAGAAGAGAACCCACCTTCATTTTTCCCCTGCCACCCAGTATATTTTGTGGCCATTTACGAAAGTGGAAGTGTCTGAAGATATGCTTATGGCAACTTAAGAATACTGCAGATCTGATGTCTGAAGGAAGGCCCAATCCCTGGTCAGACTCCTCTCTCCCCCAGAACACTGCCAGGTTAATGTCTCTGAGTGGTAGAAGAACCTGGTGAACTGTGTGGATGCAGGATTTTCCAAAACTCATTTGGCCACAGAACATCTGCCTGTTTCTTCCTAGTCTTCATGAAATATCTGGAAACCTTGTGTGGAACATACTTTGGGAAAGGCTGATCTTAGCTATAATCTGGGTGGACTTCAGAAAACCTGATGGCTTAATGGTGAAGTGAGGATGCTGTCATCAGTGGTCTTCATGATGGCCACCAGGCTGGGGAGTGGTCTGTGTCTCCAGGGAAGGGAGCCAAAGCCAGGTACCTCCGATGGCATTCGGAAACAAGGGTTTGTTCTCTGCTTACAGTGAATTCTCCAAGAAGAAAGCTTCCTTTGGTTTCTTTTTCTATAACTCACTCTTCATCAAATAATTACTACTTAATCAGTACTCAAGGCTTAAACTTTTGTCTTCATTATCATAGCTGACTGGGGTTGGTGAAGAGCATCTAGCAGGTCTTTTGTTTAGCTATCAAGAAATATTTAGACATTAGCTCTCTTCTCAATCTTAAAATATTGATTGTTTCTCACCACCCAAATTCACAGATAGTTTGTGAAAGCTCTTAAAAGAGTCAGGAGGCCGGAGGAAGGGGAACAAGGTAGGCGGGGTGGGGGGTGGGGGATGTTCTCCATCTTTGTTCATTAGTTTGGTTTTTTTTAATTGTTTCTCTTGGAGACAAAGCTAGTTCTCTTTAGAATCTGCTGATCCGTGATGTCTTCCTGTTTTTAAAGCAAGGTCTTTATTTTAGCAAAATATCCATTCAACAAACAGTTTAAACATCACTTGGAAGTGACGATGGAATCTTTCTTGGGAAGTAGGTTGATAGCTTCTGACGTGGTGACCGCGTTAGGGAGTGATGGGTATGCATTTCTTCCTGTGTAGATGCCTCCAGGAAGGAGGGACAGCTGTGTGCAAAACACTTACAGACTGCAGAGCAGAATGCTGTTGATCTGCAAGCATGATCTGTTCTTTACAGGAGCTTTTATAGCAGAAATTAGCATTTGCATATCACTGTACAAAACACTCACATATGCATTACAGCATATGATCTTTACAACAGCCCTGTAATGGAAGCTGTATTGACAGTTAAAAAAAAAAATCTCCATTTACATTCGATGAAGCTGAAGTCAAGGTTAAATTTACTTGCCCAGAGCCCTGGCTGGTGTGCTCAGTGGTTAGAGAGCTGGCTGAACACTGAAGGGTCGTTGGTTCAATTCCTGGTCAGGGCACATGCCCAGGTTGTGGGCTCAATCCCCAATGGGGAGGCATGCATGAGGCAAACGATCAATGATTCTCATCATTAACGTTTCTCTCTCTCTCTCTCCCTCTCCCTTCCTCTCTGACGTCAATAAAAATACATTTTAAAAAAAGAAGCTTATGACTTATTTTATTTTATACTTTTAATACAGTATTTGTGATTTTAATGACACTGCCTTCCAGGAAAGTCTGATCCATTGGCACTCTGCCTCTTTGGGGATATGTGTTACATCTATGGTGCTGTGAGTGTGAGAGTATGAGTTTGTGTGTAACTCACACGTGTGTATATGCTTGTGTGTGACCAGGAGAGAGGAGGAGAGGAAGATGGGAAACAGATTCTCCCAGGGCTTTGCCAAACTGTGTAGGTCCCCACCCTTAAAGAGTCTGATTCCTGGAGGGTGGGGAGTACAGATTGGATTCTCCCACTACCTCCCCCTCCCCTTAAAGAAATACCACCGCGTGGGCGAGTCTCTGTTGCTGATGGGAATGCATTGAGTCAGAGCAGGGAAAACGGCTAAAACTCATCACACTGCAGAGAAGTACTTTATAGCCCTCAGCTGGTCGTCGTAGGAAGGAGACCGCTGGGAAAGGTTTTTCTTTTGTGAGCCCTTTCTGACTTGTGCTGTCCCTTCCTCGCGTCCCTGGTGGCCGTGTTGTTAATGGGATGGGAGGCAGAGGCGCAGGCTGCCCACAGGTATCGTTCCCCTCTGCTGGTCCCCGCGCCCAGCCTGCTTCCCCGGCCCTTCTCCAGGCTTTGCGGGGCTTCCAGGATAACAGTTAAATCAGCAGATGTTGTTAGGCATGTACCGACAGAGTTTGGTCTAATTCAGTCTGATTATTAAAATTCTTGGCAGGAATTCTACATGAATCACCTCCAAAAAAATTTACATTAAAGTTAATGCTACAAGCCTGACTTCAGCCCACAAAACAGAAAACTTGGAGTTCGAAGTCTGCAACTGTGGCTTTAACTCCTCCTTGTCCACGGACTCGTGACTTTTTCCCCACAAACAAAGGAACACGAGTTTTTATTAAGAACCTGTGTGTGTGGTGGTGGGGGTCGAGAGTGGTCTGCAGGGTCACCGCGGGGGGGAGTTATTCTGATCTTCGAATTAAGACAGATGTCAGGCCCTCTGCCTATAGGTGGACAATCTGGGTTCAAATCTTGCCAAGCCACTTAGGGGTTGTATGACTTTGGGCAGGTTCCTTAGCCTCTCCGAACTTTATTATTATCCAGAAAATGGGGATAATAACACCTCACACTGTTGTGCATACTAAGTGAGCCGCATATAAGACTTACGGCAGGAGGGGTGAGCACCCCATAACTGCTAGCTGCTCTTGCTGCTGCTGTTACGATGATCACTCCTCATGCCGCACTATTTCGAAGAGCAGCGTGGTATGTTCACGTGATGGGGCACACGCATATAGTGACCCTTGTCTCTGTGCCACTCCCCTCCACTCCCTCCCTCACTTCTTTGTGAGTAGTTTCAGGGCATTCATGACACGTGACTTTAAACAACCTTCTCTGGACCCCTTTTGGGTAAGGTGACCAGATCGTCCTGCTTTTGGCGGGACAGAATCTTTCCAGAAATAGGGACTTTTTTAAAACGCCGTGGGACGCGGGACAAATGGTTAAAAATCGGGACTGTCCCGCCAAAAGCGGGACGATCTGGTCACCTTACTTTTGGGGGATGGAGCAGGGTAAGACGGCTGGGAGGCAGCATCTTTTCTCATCACGGCTCTCTCCCTGACCCTCCGCGCCTGCCTCCAGATAGGTGTGCTTGGGACCTTCGCCGCGATTTTCCAGGTTCAGAAAGACATTGTGTTGCCTTTTACATGAAGACCGTAGGTATCAGAGGTGGATCCTGGGAGTTAAGTTTTCTTCTCTGTTATCGTTGCGGTTTCTAGGGATGGCAGAGCTAATGTTGACATGTCTGGAATGGACGATGTTTGTTCTCTGTAGGTGTGGGGACAGTGAGGAATAGGTAGGATGGGTGAGAGGTGGTGGACAGCAGTAATACTTTCCCTTGGTCTCAGCAGGTTCAATCTTGACTCCCGAGCCGGAGCAAACAGCCTGGGGGTGTTTTGGGGAGATGATCACGGAGGGCTGGGGCTGTCCAGCTGACCCACAGATGGCACTGCCTCAGGCTATGTCATGACAGCAAGTTGAGGGGGACTTTCATGATGAGTGCTTTCAGGACAAATTCCAGTTGATTCCGACGGAGCTAACCTTTACTGGCTGCCTGCGACCTGCCAGACGCTGTGCTGGTTTTAACCAATGAAGTGTCCTTTGGTCCGATGGCTGTTCTCTGAGGCAGGTACCAACGAGGAAGCTGAGGTCAGGGCAGGTACGTACTTGCATCACATCGAGGCTGGGCAGAGCTGGGAGGTGAAACCGGGTCTCCTATTTCCCAGGCCGGGGTTCTTCCCTGCCATAAACTGCAGAAAGGAAAAGAGCTGGCCGTGGGGAAGTGTCCACTTCTGTGGCAGGTACGGTTATTCCCTGTAACTTAGCGACCATACGCCCTCCCCGCAAGCCCCAAAGTGGGAGAGGCTATGTGGGCGCCAATGAGAATGTGCATCTGTCTTGAAGAAGATGCTTGTCCCCCTGAACCACCCTGCCTCTCAGAAGATGCTTTCTAGCCCAGCAGACGGGGTTATTTTTAACACCGGTGTAGCACAGTCCCGAGCTTTTGAATATGACAAACCTTTCTTTCCTTGAAAAGGGAAGAGGCAGACATTTTTGGCCCCCTTCTTTGTAGCCGTTAGCTTTTGAGTGATTTTTGGCCGTGCTAATAAAGTGCTAAAGTTTAGACCTAGCCCCAGTGGTAAAAATGTGAAAAATTAATGTCATTCACTTTTCTTCTCCTTGAACTAGCAAATCCCTTTTGCCTGTAAATAAACTCACCACCTCCCCCTTCCCACCCTGGGAGGACCCTAAGTGCTAGCCACAATTTGCCAGCAGCCTTCTGTGAGGAAAGAGGTTTCCCCCTGACGTTTCTGCCTGACATGTGCCTGTTGGACTCTACAAGAGGCAGCGATATGTGATGGGGGAGAGCCTGGCTTTTGGAGCCAGATGCCTGGTCCATTTTACTGGCTTTGTGATTTGAGCAAGTTACTTTTTTTTTTTCCAATTGATTTTAGAGAAAGAGGAAGGCAGGGCAGGAAGGAGAAAGGGAGGGAAGGACGGAGGGAGGCAGAGGGAGAGACAGACAGACATCAGTTTGTTGTCCCACTTATTTACGCATTCATTGGTTGAATCTTGTATGTGCCCTGACTAGGGATTGAACCTGCAACATTGGCTGATCAAGACAGTGCTCTAACCAACTGAGCTACCTGGCCAGGGCTACAAGGCACCATTTCTGAGCCTCAGTTTCCCCATCTATAAAATGCTTGTGTCTCTTCATAAGCACTTTGGCTATAACTTTAGTAAAATTTTAGTGTTAAAAACTACAGCTTGAGGAAAATAATTTAACAAAAACCCTCTGATTTTTTCTGCCTGTAAGTTTTATGAAGTGGGCGGGACCCTCCCTTCAAGAAGCTCCCTGTCTGCCAGGAGAGAACCCTTGTATTGAACTCCGCGGTGAGAGCAGCGTGCCTGGAGAAAGGAGGAAAGTGCTCAGTTTGCTCGATTTTGTTTTTTAAGGCTCGGAGCTAATAATGAATTGTAACCTATAGTTACAACAATGAATAAAGCAGACTTTGCCCTTTAGGAGCTAAGTCTCCTTGGGGAGAGGGGTCAGCTATATTTTCTTTTTAAATATACTTTTTATTGGTTTCAGAGAGGAAGGGAGAGAGAGAGAGAGATAGAAACATCAATGATGAGAGACAATCACTGATTGGCTGCCTCCTGCATGCCCCCTACTGGCGATTGAGCCGGCAACCCGGGCATGTGCTCTTGACCGGAATCGAACCTGGGACCCTTCAGTCCGCAGGCCGACACTCGATCCACTGACCCAAACTGGCTATGGCAGCTATATTTTCTTTACAGCTATTATTAGTACCTGCCATCTTTTGTTTATTATTTATTGCTTACTCCTCTATCACTAGAATGTAAGCCCATGAGAGCAGGAACCCATGTGTCTTATTCATGATCAGATTTCCTGTGCCCAGCACCTCAGTATTAATTGAATAAGGCAAGTAAGAACAGTTATGATAAGAAACACATGCACAGGGCAGGGTGGGCACACAGAGGAGGAATCCCAGCCCTGCCCTTTCTTGGGGGGCAAGGTTGAGGGCTGGAGCATCAGAGTAGTTTTCCAGAGGGGTGACATCCAATCTGGTTCCTGACAGCAGAGTAGAAGTTAGATTAAAATGGGACCAAAAGTGTTCCCGGCAGAGAAAGTGGGGGGAAATTTGTTCCCCAAATTGCACAGTGCACAGGACTAGGATAGTGGCTTACAACAGGGTCAGCTTTGCCCCTAAGGGGATGTTTGCCACAGTAGGAGGAGTGCTCTAAACATCCTACAGTGCACTGGGCAGCCCCCTCACCCCCCACCAGAACCCTGAGCTAGGGGAGGCACCACTTGGGAGGCCTGGGGGAGAGGCTGAGGTAGGAACAAAGATGAATAGCCAGAGGGAAGAAAGGTGCCACAGTGGGTGGGTGGCTGTTTGAGAATTAAATAGTGTTCGGCCAGCTCAGTACTTGCAGGAGAACTTGTAGGTGCACAGTGTCAAGTCACCCTTAAATAATCCCGCACCAAGAATTCACTGACACCAAGTTGAAGAGCACACTGTTGAAGGCGTGTCTGCGGTCGCCCTGGGACTGGGCACGAGGAAGCTAATGGGTTATGCTGTCTGCAATTTCTCCATTTCCTTCCAGTCACAGCAGAGCAAGCAGGATGTCAATGAGGCTGCTCAGCATTTTCCTTCTCTTATTAAATTTAAGTGATTGCCTTTCTACATCTGACCGATGGGATGAAAATGCATCGGACCCTGGAAGGTGCTTTCAGAAAGAAATTGTTTCCTTTTTTCCTCTTAGCCACAGGGCCCATCTTGCTAATTGATTGTCCCCAATGGTGGCTGCGGCATAGCTTCTCCCCCAACTGCCTTTCCCAACTGGGGCGTTCAAGAGCGGGAACGGCCCTCCCCTGCGCCTCCCTTCCCCAAGGCCCAGATTCATGCTCTCCAGTGAGCCTGGCTTGGGCTTGCCCGGGACCTGCCAGGAGCCGAACGTTGTTTTCTTTTTCCCACAGGAAATAATTTTCCTGGGCACGGCAGCCCCCGGTTGCCAATCCCTTGCTTTCACGAAAGCTCACGTGTGTGCGACAGTGGCACTATTGTTGGGCATGCTGGAGTTTCCATTACAGATCCTGTGTTTACCTGCTGCAGCGGTTTTTCTGAGAGGAATCATTTTAATAGTGAGGCATAAGAAGGGACCAGTTTGAAAAAGAGAGGGAGCCAGGCTGGCGTGGCTCAGTGGTTTGAGTATCGACCTATGAACCAGGAGGTCACGGTTCGATTCCCGGTCAGGACACATGCCCGGTTGCAGGCTCGATCCCCAGTGTAGGTCGTGCAGGAGGCAGCCAATCAATGATTCCCTCCCATCATTGTTTCTATCTTTCTCTCCCTCTCCCTTCCTCTCTGAAATCAATAAAACATTAAAAGAAAAAAGAGAGGAAGAATATTCTCTGGAAGATGAGGCAGCTGGGAACTGGGGTGAGTTGTTGAGTTTCACATGTGAGTGGTCGAGACTTGGTCAGTTTCGGTGGCCAGGGCTGCTTGATCTTTTTTATTGTTCCAGAGATCTGGAGGTTGAAGGGTCTGTTGGTAGAGGGCTTAGGGAGTTTTGAACTGGATGAGAAGGTCCTTTAACCAGCATCAGCTCTCTATATAAAAATAAAAGTTAATTCCACAGAAACTTCCCTGTAGGGTTGATGAGATGAGACGTGGGGGGACTGGATAGCTTCATAAATGTTCAGATTTAGTTAAATGTGAAGTTGAAATGCAAATAAAGATAATTGGGTGAAAGCTTGTAGTAAGCACGACCGATGGGCCAGGCACCAGGCTAAGTTAGACACACACGATCCTCCTTATCCTCCCAGCACCCCTGGGAGGTATGGGGGCAACTTCTAAGGCCATTTTACCAAAGGCTCCTCGAGGAAGAAATCCACCGACAATGGAGAGAACAATGAGTGATGTTGGTACCATGAGGTGTTTTCGAGCTGAAGGGTATTATTGCAGCAACTTTTATAGTCACATTTAGTTCTGTTTCTCTCACACCTGGCTCTGCCATGGTCGAGTACCCCAGCGATTCTCCTGATTATGTATTATCTCTCAGTTTTCTGCTTCTTTCCTTCCTTTTTCTTTTAGAGAAGAACTATAAAAGGATGGGGGTGTGGAAGGAAAGAGGAAGGAGACTGGGCCACAGGCAAAAGGGAGGGGTCCAGGACCCCAGGGAAACCTCTGAAGTGGCCTGGCAGGAGGTTTGCCCACATTTCAGATGTGCGTGTGCGCCACTGTGTGCCACGCGGATTTAAATGTTACAGTCACATCTCAATTATGCATTCTGGTGGCGAGGCGTATGGTAGCACAGGTCACGCAAAGCAGAGGATAGCTCGTACACAGATCACAACTCAAGGCACAGCTGGAAAAGCCACTCTGAGGAGGACTCCCGGGGGGAGGACTCTCAGCGGGAACAGTTTTGTCCTATAGGGACACGTGGCAATGTCTGGAGGCCTTTTTAATTAATAAACTTTATATATTTATTTAAAAAAAAATTTTGAGCCTCACTTGAGGATATTTTTGCCATTGATTTTCAGAGAGTGTTCAGGCTCCTGAAAGCCAAATGCTTTCCATGCTCATCTTAGGCTGCTGGGCTGTAGAGATAATTCTTGACAAAGTGAAAACCAAAGACTGAATACAGTGGTTGAGGCACTGTCCTTGAGGCCAGGACAAGAGCATTGGGTCCCTCTGCCTAGATCTTTCTAAGAAATGGGGTTCTTCACTTTCTCCCATAATACGATTGTCCTCAGGAGGAGACCCCACAATCCAAGTACACTCAGAAAGCTCACCTTTCCCACCCTCCCTTGGGAAGTGTGACCAGCCCGCCACCGCAGTGGTGCTCAGCGGGAACAGTTTGGTCCTATAAGGACACGTGGCAATGTCTGGAGGCCTTTTTAATTAATAAACTTTATATATTTATTTAAAAAAAAATTTTGAACCTCACTTGAGGATATTTTTGCCATTGATTTTCAGACAGAGTGGAAGGGAGGGAGGACCGGGGTTGAGAGAGGGGGAGAGAGAGAGACATCTAGTGAGAGAGACACATCGATTGGTTGCCTCTCGCACACACCCTGAGGTCATACCCCGCAACTGAGGTATGTGCCCTTGACTAGGAATTGAACCCATGACCCTTCAGTCTGTGGGCTGATGCTGTAACCACTGAGCAAATCAGCCAGGACATAAACTTGAGCAGTTTTAGGTTTACAGAAAATTTGAGCAGGAGTACAAAACGTTCCCATAGACCTTGTCCTGCCCCCCCAGCACTCGTTCCCTATCATTCACATCTTGCATTGATGTGGTACATTTGTTACAGTTGATGAGCCATATTGATGCATGATCATTAACTAAAACCCTCAGTTTACTTTAGGGTTCATTCTTTGAGTTGTCCATTCTGTTGGTTTTGGCAAATGCATGAGGACATGTATCCAGCATTTGTCATCATACAGAATAGTTTCACTGCCCTGGAAATCTGTGGTTTCTGGAGGCATTTTTGATCCTCACAACCAGAAAGGTGTTACTGGCCTGTAATGAGTAGAGGCCAAACATTCCGTAGTGCGTTCTAGATAATGCCCCAGCAGAATGTCAGAGCGCCACGATTGCAAAACGCTGCGGTGCAGACCACTTGTGCAGGTGTGGCTGTGCGCCTGGTGGGGGGAGGCTCCAGTGCTGAAAAGGAACCTGGTGTTTGGATGCTGGGAGGCCTGGCCATGCCGTGGCAGACAAGAGGCACCTGGAGCATTTGGACAGTCCCGAGGAGAAAACGAACTCCAACTCGCAGGCAGCATTCCTGCCAAAATCACGTTCCTCTAACTCTCAGCCTCTGAAATGCAAACCCCGAGGTCCCAGTCTGATTAAAATGCCCCAAATTATAATTATGGGGTTGTGCATGGTGGGGTTAGCTTCGGTTACTCTCAAACACAGTCTCTGATCCATCCAGAAAGCCCAAGTCTTAGGATCGGGTCTAAGCAGCATAGTTATTTATTTATTTTTTGCTGCCTTGGTTTCCTTTTCTGAAAAGGAAGACAGTTGTCCTCCTTGTCTCCTGAGACTTAGAGTGTTTTCATGAGTTGGTATCTGCTGTCGACTCCCATTCGTTAGTGTTGTGTAGTGGGCTGTGAGTGGCCAGCAGCACATACTGTTAAAGACTTAACCCATTAAAAACTGCCCAAGCAGTCGCAATTTTATGGAAAGGGCTTCTGTGGATGCTGAGGTTTGTGGGTGGGGGTGGTAAGCTACAAGGTGACTGCTCTTAAAGACTAGAGATTTATAAGGGGAAAATATGTAAAAGTCAGCACTTCCTGCCAGTGGAGGACCCACGGTCGTGAAGTGGGTGCTGCAGCTTCCATTCGCCCTGCAGACCCCTGTTGTCCCATACATCAGAGGACTTTATTCCTCTGACAGGCATGGGAAGAGAATCCAGACACCAAGCTCACTCCCTCCTAGCGCGTAAATATGGATAAAGAGAAATATTCCTTTTCATAAATGACCTCCTCCTCCACCTTCATCTTCCTGAAGTCATAAAACCTCAAGTGCCACGACAAAAAAAAAAAAAAAAAGATCCTTTGGGGAAAAAAAAACCTTCCTTTGTGTGTGCAACTTTGGGCTGCAGAGGGAAAAGCTTTGCAGAACAAAAAGGTTCCACCGGAGGCATGTAAAACAAGTTTTATTAAAACTTTAATTATCTCCCACCTGCTGGTGCTCTGTGAAGTTCAGAGGAAAGGGGCTAATTGAGAACAGCATTTGATGTGCCTGAGCGGTGCGGGGTTCTTGCCTCTTCTTAAAAGGGATTTGTTCTTAATCATGTTGATTTCATAATAAGTAAGTCCAGACACTGAGTTCACGTTCTCATTTTGGACACTGTTTAATTAAGATCCTTTTCACATGCGGTGTCAACTTGTGTTATTTTGAATGTGGGGCGTTTTTCTTTACACTAATGGTAGGGGTCATGAACTGGCCGTGTTCCTGCATGTTGTTTGTAATAGGGGGTACATTTCGTAGGGCAAGTCCAGGGGGAGTCAGAACAAAGCATTCTGGTGCTTTGTCCTTTGCTCTGAAGTACAGAAAGTATCTTTGGGTTTCGAAGTATCCACGACCTTAAACTTGAAACCCCAGGCTCCACCCCCATTTCGTATTCTGCAGCCCGCAAGGGTATGTGTCTCATTTATCTCTACCTTCCTGCAGTCTTTGTTTTGACTTGAATTGCAGAATCACTCCAGGCATCAGGACTCGAAGCTTTTCAGTATGTCGCAACAACAGTCATTTCCCCACTGAAGCATTGAACATGCACAGCGACTGGCCTTAGTGCTGCTCTCCCTGAATCCTCCAGGAAGCCAAGGGTCACAGGGCTGGTGGGTGGAGGAGCAAAGATTCAAACCTGTTCCCTGACAGAAAGGAATCAAGTCTTTAACTACAGGAGATGGGGCTTTCTCTCTGTGCTCAAAGACTTAGAAAAACTCCAAACTTTCTGGTTCTTGGTGTTTTGCTTTTGTGTGTGTGTGTGTGTCTGTGTGTTTGTTTTGTTTTTGAGCCTGGCATTTTGAGTGGATCAGTCAGTGTTTGTGTAAATTCCGGCGTATCTGGAAAGTCCTCTGATATCCCAGCTGTGTTTTCTTCGTTGTGGTTGATAATAGCATTTGTCTGAAGACCTCAGAATACCCTAGTTTTTTGAAGTTGTTTTAAATCTTGCTGAACTTGCGCTGGCCCTGTTCTGAGATGTGGATTATTGTTTTCCCCCCTTTATTAAAAGTTCCTTAAGCCCAGTCTTCTGTCCTTTTCTGCACCTACTATGGTACCTGCACTTCCTCCTGTAGATGTAGTATGAGCCCACTTGAAGGTAAAGAACACCTACTGAGCACATGCTATGTACCAGGTGGTTTCTGAACATGGATTCTCTCTCCTAGTTGCCTTACCAGCCTATGTAATAGTCATAGACATCTTCGTTTTACAAATGAAGCAACTAGGCTTCCGTATTCTTGCTGTGGACTTCATGACTAGTGGGTTATAATAGGACAAGGAATCATATTCAAACCCAGGCCTCTGTGACCCCAAAGCCCAAGTTGTTTCCACTCCATGTACTTTCTTTCTATTGAATGGGAATTGGCTTAAATGGAATTTTGCCTTTTCTTGGGAAAGGATGTAGAGAAGGCTTTAGAAACACATGGACAACCTTTCTCTCCCCACCCACCCCCAAAGCCAAAGAGGCCATCTCAGGAATGGGACTTATATCAAGTGAATGGAAAAACTGGGTCATGTAGCGCCAGGAGCCTGCATTTCCGTTTAACTGGCTAGCACACACTTTTTTTGTATTTGTTTACCTATGGCTAGTTCTGACAAATAAAAGGGCTTCTTTTCTTGGCCTCTTCATTTGGGAGAAGTGAACTGTGGGACTTAGTGGAAGGAGTATAGGACTGAAAATGCTTGGGTTTGGAGAATTTCCAGATATGTGGTGCAGAAGGCATTCTTGTTGACTTTGGTGACAAAAGCGTCTGAATGACAGCTCCCTGCATCACACTCCCTGAATCACAAGCCACCCTGTTATCACAGAACTTTGTACCCCACCCCCCTTCCCAGTCCTTCATCGCTGTGTTCTCTTCCCTGGGAGAGTGCTGGCCAGTCGAGGAACCAGTATCTACTGAGCTCCTGCTAGATAAAAGTTTGTTGTACCCAGGCTGTCAAGCAGAAACGTTAGAATAAATAATAGAGTGAGATCAAGGCATTCTTCCTTTTGCTTTAGGTCAGGATTCAAAGAATCCAGAGGAGCAAGAGCTGTTCTTTCTACACCTTCTTTATGTCCTATCATTTCAGGATCGCTGGGTTTTGATTCACTTTCTCGAACTGAAACTTTCAGGACCTAGCAGTTTTCCTCCAGAGCCTTAAAAGCCATTGATTAACTGGGACTTTGTTTCCTGTTCCCTCTTCCCTCTTTCCTGCTGATACTTTTTTGCCCCCCACCCTTCTGAAATCCCTGGCTGTCCCCGTGCCATAATGACTTCCGGTAGCTTAGCAACATTGATTCTCATGTAGCGAAGCCTCCTGTGCGCTGCTGGCCCTCCCAGGGAAAAATCACATGGAAGTGTCAGGTATCCGGTGGAATATATCTCCTTGGAATAAATAGCCTTCGGCTCGGTACAGGCAAAGCCCTATAGTCCAGCCTGGACGTGAGGGGGCCTTCTGCTTGCTTAATTGACTGATTTTTTAAAAAAACAAAAACAAAACCAAAGCAATGTTAGCAGAGCCAAGAATCATGTTGGCAAGAATCTGTACAAGAACATACCCTTGCATAGCTTCCTGATGGGAGCCCAGGCTGCCTTACACGTGGTACCTGGGAGCGGCTTTGATTGAGAAATCCAGACCACGCTCGGAATGTGGGCGCCTGATGGGTGCCGCGCGCAGAGCCTTTGCTTCTGATGGGCCCCTCCTCACGCCAGCCTCTCTCTGCCCTTTGTGTGGTTCTGCGCCGGGGTTTTGAGCTGTATTTGGAACCTTTGTTTAAATTTTTCTGAGGGACATCAAAGGCAAGCATCACAGTCCCCAGGTGGCACAGAGCCTGTCCTCAGAAGGGGCGTGTGCAAAAAGCAAAAGGAAAGGCCATTTAATCCTGGAGACATCTCCTGGCTGAGAAACTGAACAGGGGAATGGAGGATTGGAAGGAGGAGATGGATCCTTCTCCCTTTTCAGCGCCTACCTCCTGTTCAGACATGCACATCTTACTCATCAGTCTTCCTCTAAGCCTTGCCTGGTCTTTGTGGGTCCCGACATTCTGACATGAGCCTCTTCCTGGAACTCTCTCCCTTTTACCAGTTCATCCCACGCAGGACCCCTGGCTTAGGACCCCTGCATCTTCGATGTCCCTCTTACCCCTAACTGGGCTGGATCTTGCCAGGTGATGTGCTCAGCCAGACTTCTCTTTCAGACAGGCATACTTCCGTCATTCTTCCTTGTCCTCAGCTGTCTATCTGGGGGGGAAGGCCACAAGTTAATAATAATAAACGAGTGTCAGTGCATCGTTTGTGTCGTGTATAGAATTGATGAATGCGGGAAGGTGGGCAGCCCTTCCAAGCAGCGAATGACCATTTCTGAGGTGCGGTCAGCCAGCCTCCCACCGGGAGCTTCAGTTCAACCAGGGGCTTTGTCGTGCCAGATTAGTCAGAGCTGAGGAGGTGGAAACCGTGGCTTTGATCTCTGGTTCTTAAGGTTCTCCATTGGTGACGGGGACACAGCGGCTGGAGGACTGTTCATTCCCATTCTAGAAACATGCTTGGCCAGACCCTTCAGAGGTGATGAGCCACTTAGGCTCAGCCATCAGCTCAGGCTAGTTCATGCATTCACAAGGGGCCAACCCTGCCTTTCTGGTATCTGATTGTTCATGTGCTTCATCTAGGACACTGCACTTCCCCATCATCAAGGGGACTAGCAACCAAATTAGGATCCACACAGCCTTTTAGAAAGGCAGGTGGCTGGAGTGATGGAGGGAGACCCCCTCCCGCCTGTCCCCAGCTCCTGTGACCCCTGAATTTCATACTTCTAGAACTCACGTTTGTGAAGCCTGATTTTCTCTGCTCTTTGCTGACCACACCGCACGTCACCCTCCACAGTCCTGCTGGGTCTTTCTTGATCTGTGCTCATCCCACTGACCAGACCAAAGCGTTGTGGTCTGTTGCCTTCCTTTCTGCACTTGGGACTCTGGGACGGCTCCCCCTGAGCTCGTACTGAGGGAGCTGCCCTTGGAGCTTGCCTTTGTGGGACTGTCTCGTTCTCCCAGGGTGCCCCTGCCTTCCCGAGGGGGTTCCGGAGGGTCTCCTCATAGGCCGTCTCTCTTGAGAGGAGGTTTTAGTTTCTTAGCCAGCTTTCTTCTTTCTTTAGCCCGAGGTCGGGAAGGTGGTGTGGGCGGAGCTTAGAGCTGTGGCTGTAAGGGAAATTTGAAGCCCATGCTGGTTGAACTCCAAGAACAAAGACAACTTTTACGCCAGCCAGCGAGCAGCTTCTGCTGGGTGAGCTCTGGGGGAGGAGAAGGGAGAAAAAGGCGAGGCTCAACGTGAACTGGGTGTTTCCATGTCTGAGAAAGTAAGATTCATAGAGTCCAGTTCCTCTGTCCAGAGCAGCTCTCCTCCCCTCCCCCCGAGTCTTCACCTTCCGGCCTCATTGGCATGATTATGGCACATGCTGATAGGAAGAAAGAAGGAATGGGAAGGAAAGATGGAAAAATGGTCCCTTTTTTCCCATTTAAAATTGGGAAGTTTTACATTCTATGAATTGATGCTCAGATGCAATGAAGGAGGAAGAGGCTGGGTTAGTTGCGAATAGATCTTTCTCTCACCCGCCCCACCCCCCACCTTCATCAGGAGAGACAAGACCACCCTCCTGGTGCTCCATGGCCTGTCCCTCCGGACCTGCTGGCTTCCATCGCGTGGTTACACGTGGCCAGGCAGGCACAACGCACTCTGCTCACATGCTTGTGGGCTCACAGGCTCCGTTCTCCCTGTAGTTACAGCTCTAGGAGCACAGTTCTCTGCTTTGGATCACCTCGTGGGAGGTTGTGCACGGATCACCTCCCCACAGCCTCAGCTGTTGATAGTCAACCTCCTTTCAACACACAGCTTCCCACGAGTGCCTTCTAGATCCTCACATCTTGCAGCTTCTTGTCCTAGAATTGCCTCCAACACATCACCTGTCCCTTAAGACAATGCTCTTCTCAGTCCTGCTGCCTTTACCGACGAAGGGTTTGGCTCTAAAGGTTTTTGCTATTTTAATCCAGAGCCACGAGAAACTGTAAACATATTGTGATCATTTTTCTTGTTCTCTGGAAATTCTAAACATTAAGCCCCAGTGCCCTTAAACAAAGTTCCTTAACCTCTCTGAACCTCAGTTTTATCATATGTGAACATGGGGGTGATGGTGGTGCCCGCCTTTCCAGGCTGCTGCAGGGAGTAAATACTACTATGTGTGTGAGAGGCCAGGGCGATACAAGGTATACAGTAGGTGCCTCATAGAGGTGGTTGTAAGGATCTTGTAGTTAGAAAAGGCAGTTGAGACACCTGAGGATTGGGCATGATGAGTGACTTTTCCCTAGGAAATACTTCGATACATTTGGATTTTGCCTGAGCATGCCAGGTAAAAACCTGAGCATCTCGTCTGTCTTAGGTGTTCACTCTGCTTGTTGGAATACAAAAGGAAAATATGAAATGCAAACCATTTCCTGCCTTCACTTGTGTAACATTCATTCATTCAGCAAATAGTTAAGCTATTACCTATATTTTTCTAGTGCCTGAAAAGTTGAACAAAATAGCCTTTATGGCCCGGCCAGTGTTGCTCAGTGGTTGAGTGTCGACCTATGAACAAGAGGGTCACAGTTCGATTCCCGGTCAGGTTTGATCCCCAGTGTGGGCGTGTGGGAGGTAGCCGATCAATGATTCTCTCTCATCACTGATGTTTCTGTCTTTCTCCCCCTCTCTCTTCCCCTCTGAAATCAATAAAAATATTTTTTTAAATAGACCCTATGCACAGTTGAGTCTGTTTATTCAAAATAAAATCAATCATCTCTGCGCCGAGTGATACTTGCTATTAAATGAGCTAATGTATGTACAGTGCTTGCACCTGGTCCAGTCGTCATACGCCATCTTATAAGCACTTAAGCCCATACCAGTGTCTGGATGTCTGGAGGCAGAGAGCCTGCAAGAATAGGTGATGCTTGATCTACGACTTAAGGAAGAACAGGGATTTGTCAGGTGGACAGGTGTGAAGATAGGAGTGGGAGGGGAGCTAAGGGGGAAGTAGGAGGAGGGTGCTCTGGGCAGCTGGAACAGCTAAAGCAAAGTGTTGCTTGAGGCACTGAGGGGACTGTCTGCCTTTGCTTGTCTTGCTAAGAAGTTTGGTCTTTATCTTCAGGTGACTGAGAGCAGTAGGAGGGTGTTAAGCCTAGGCTTTTACGCTTGGGTAAGGACAGATAGGGGAGCCAGACTGGAAATGGTCTGGAGTCAGGAGTCAGGTACAGTAGAATAACCTCAAACTCCAGCTGACGCCTTTGGGATGGAGAGGAGTGGAGGGGTGGATTGAGGAGCTATCTAGGAAGTGACTGAGTAGAAACAAGGAAGAAGGAAGAGTGTAGAAGATTCCCAGTTTTCTGGCTTGGGAAATTGGGTGGAGGATGCTTGGTGCCATTCACTGAGACAAGGAGTAATAAATAAAGAAGCAGGGATGGTGGGAGGCCAGCTTAATACAATGAAATGCACAGATCTTAAGTGTTTAGTTCAATGTGTTTGGACAGCTGTTATATAAATATCATTCAAAACAAGATAGCGAACATTTCCATCTCCCTAGAAAGTTCGCTCATGCTCCTTTTCAGTCAACCATTCCCCCTCCCCACATATCACTGCCTTCACTCACTATAATTTAGCTTTACCTGTTCTAGAACTTCATATAAGTGGAATCACATGTGTGCATTTAATGTCTATAAGGTTCATCTATATTGTTGCACATATTAATAGTGTGTTCATTGCTTTGCTGAGAACTTTGATATTGTTCATTCCATTGAATGAACATGTCAAAATTTCTACCTTCTGTTAACAGAGGTGTGAGTTGTTTCTAGTTTGGTGGGGGAATGCTGCTATAAACATTCTTGTACAATTCTTTCTATGGAAATCTTTTTCATCCCCTTGGAAATACCGAGGAGGAGAATTTTAAGGTTATAAGGTAAATGTGTATTTACAATTCTTCATGGTGGTTGTACCGTTTTATACTCACACCAGCAGTGTATGACAGTTCTGGTGTTCCAACTTCGCACCAGCATTTGGTGTTGTCAATCTCCTTTATTTTTGCTATTCTAGTACATGCTGAGTAGGCTTAATTTGCATTTCCCTAATGACAAATGATAGGTTGAACACCTTTTCATATGTTTATTGGCCTCATCACTTTTTTGAAGTGTCTTCAAATCTTTTGCCTGTTGTTTTTTTTTTATAGGTGGTTCATCTTTTTGTTGTTGATTCACAGGAGTTGTTTATATAGATAGTCTGGGTAGGAATCATTTTTCAATATACATTTGTATAAATTTTTGGTTTTGATATCACTTGGTTCAACCCATTCTGAGGCCCTACGCATTAGAGAAGCATTTTCAGATTCTCATCAGGAAATTATAAGATGAAAGGTTTTAGTTCTTACAACAATATATTCTGTTGTTGAAAGATCTGTGGAGCATTGTTGCTGACTCTTGGTCTAGGTGGGGATTGGAGCTGAGTGGTGCCCACGCAGGCATAGGAGAGACTCTGTATGTTGAGAAATACGTTCATTTGTGGTGCCAGGAATCTTTCCCAGCTATTGAACAAGTATTAGAGTCTTTCCAAGATAATGTTCCTTTGCCTTATTTTTTAAAAAGATGGTAAATTCCAAACTTGAAATTTCACAGTAGAGAGAATGTTATAACGAACCCTCATGTCTCTCTCACCAGTCTCGGTGGTTCACAGCCAAGCAGTGCTTCATCTATATATCTCCCCTTACCCCATCCCCCAGCTTATTTTGAAGCAAATTCCAGATGTCCTACCATTTCCATCATCAATGTTTTGGTATGTGTTTCTGAAAGATAAGGACTCTATAAAAACACACACAACCAAATACCATTATTACATCTTAAAAGTTAATAATTCCTTAATACTACCTACTCTTTTACAGTTTGTGTGAATGGCCTTTATTTGCATTTTGATCATCACTTAATGATGACAGAAGACAAATCTGCTCTCTTTCATCCTCCCTGGCTCCTTTGGGTCACATGTTCTCTGGGGACACTCCCATGTTCTGTCCGTCCACCTGTCTGCTTCCGCTTCGCTTTTCCCCTTTAGGACCTTTCTGTCCAGTATACCATATATATAGAAAAGTGCACAAGATATAAATTATGAGTTAATTCATTGTTATGAAGTGACTTCCCATGTAACCACATCTAAATCAAGAAACAGACCTGTCAGATTCCTAAAGCCTTCAGTTTCCTAATGGTTTTAGGGTGTGTACTCACTGAGCGGAGGCCTGGGCTCACCCTACCTGACGTCTCGGGAGCGGAGAGGGAAGGAGAAATTTGGATGTAGGTATTAGAGCCACCAGATGGACCCTGGTCTGATCAGCCTCTTGGAGCTCTGGCCCAGACTGGGATTTGCAGAGGAGGGCCTCATTTCCGATAGCTTTATCCTATTGTCATACCAAATGTCCTATTTACTTTCTGGTTGGAAGTATCTGTCCCTCACAATTTATTCTTTCGGCGAAAAGGATACTCAGCTCCTAAAAAAGTGTAAGGAATTTGATGACAGCTCCCTAGCTCTGCCCCCTTGGGGGAGGGAGAGCAGCTTTGCCTCTTTTCCCTGCCTCCTCCCGTTAGTCGAGGTCTCCGGGTGTGCCCACTCACGGCCCATCAGAAGATTCCATGGCTTTTCTGTGGACTCTCTATTGGAATCTGATTGTTTGGTTTTGATCAGAAAAAGAAACATTTATTTTGAATTTTCTCCCCTGACCTATCTGAGCTAGGTTCAGGCGATCTCTTTTAACTCTACCACATGTGAATTACAGGAAATGTGTTCCTGTTGGGGAAATGGGTCATTTCCAAGATTTTTTTTTCTCCCCAGGAAAAGTGTAATTTATTAGTTTGCTAAGAAAGATTCAAACAGGCAGCAAAGAAGTGCTTATGGAGACATTTCTTTTATGTGCCCCTAATCACAACCTTATCATAAACCTCAGGCCTGGTAGTTAATCCAAAGTTGTTTAATTAAATTATTTCATTTTACATGTGAGGAAATAAGAAAATATCTTACAACGCCCTCCCACCACGAGCACCAAAAGAGTGAATATTTTGCTCAAGAATTATGCTCTGAATGAGCTTAATCCCCCCCCCCCACCACATAATGATTTTTTTAAAAATGACTGATCTCACTATTTTTCCCCCCCAAATTCTTGTTGAAACCTCATCTTTGAATTTGGTGCATCCGTAGATTTGCTTGGAATAAAAGTGGAATTTCCATTCTTAACCAAACAAAATAGAGTTCAGGGATTCTACTTGAAAGATGAATTGGTCTCAGTGTCATTTTGTTTGTCACTTTCCTCCTGGACCAAATCCATGCTTCACCACAGTGGCCAATGTGGTTGAATTTCACACCTGTGCCAGAAGCTTCTAGAGACCTTTGGCTTGAAACACACACTGAGCCAAGTTCTTCTGAACCATCTTTTTTTGCTGCCCCCTGCTGGAAGCCGAAAAGAGACCATTGCAGAACTTTCCTCTCTGCTCGTTCTTCTCCACTAAGATGTGACCTCCCAAGATGGGGAAAGGTGAAGGCCAACCAAGTGCGGTTTTCTGTTGGACGCCATCTACTCATCAGTCACCCGGTGGTGCCCTTACCTGGTCGCTGGGAGACCTCAGGTTCCATGCATCCAAAACCAAACTCGCCCTTCCCCCCCGACCTCCACCAGTTGTTCTTCTACTTTGTTCTCTCCTTCTTTCCTCTTTATCTACCCATTCTTTCATTTATTCTGCAAATTCAGGCTTTTCACTGGTTCTCTCTCCCTGCCTTTTTAGATTCTGGTTAACTCCGACAGCAGTGTCATCCTGACTCATTTACCCAAGCGACAAACCTTGGCATTTCTCAACTCATTTTCCCCACCCTCTGAATCTAGTTAAGGTCCAGTGCAGTTGGTTCAGTAGTCCCTTAACTTTCCTACTGAACTCCAGTCTCACCCCCTCTACCCAGCTCCCAGGGCTGCCTTTCTGTACCACCAGTTGTTCATGTCGCTGCC
This sequence comes from Ia io, assembly GCA_025583905.1. Classification (NCBI taxonomy): domain Eukaryota; kingdom Metazoa; phylum Chordata; class Mammalia; order Chiroptera; family Vespertilionidae; genus Ia; species Ia io. The sequence continues at coordinate 34,555,424 of JAJQQW010000020.1, forward strand.
CTGTATGTAAACCTTCATTGTCAATGGATTAAATCCCAAACTCTTGGGCATGGACTTCAAGGCCTCCCACCACCCAGCCTCACCTAGCTTTCTGTCACTGTCTCCTGCACTCACCGTGGCACTGCACTCGACCACATCGATCTGCTCCCAAGATGCTCAAACCACCATCCACCGTCACACCTTTGAGCTTTTGTGCCTGCTGGTCTTTGTGCCAGGCATGGCCTTCCCTTCTCTGTCTGGTGGAGTTGTGCCCAGAAGTAAGCAGTATACATTGTCCATCAGATGCCACCTACTCTAAGACCCCTTCCCTCCACTGTGCAGCCGCCACTTGGCTCCACAGATTTGTCATGGCATCTGTCACCTGTGTTATAGTTAGTTCTCTGCTTGTCTGTCTCCCCCTCCAGACTATGTCCGCAGTGTGCAGCCCAGGTCTTCTGGGTCTGGCCTTATTTCCAATAGCTTGTTTCAATGATGACATGAGTTAGGTTCACATTTGTCAGCCCGGATGGCTCCAGGCTCACCATCATCCATTGTTCCTCAGCCCTCCTTAGCGGCCTCCCAAGCTTTACATCCTGAAGTACCGAAAACCTTGCCGTTCCCCCAGTACGCTGGGCGCTGTCCTGCCTCTCACTCTGTCTTGGATGCCTTGCCCTGTTCTACTGGTAAAATTCAGTTCATTCTTCAAAAAAAAACAAAAAACAGCTCAGATGCCTCTTCTTCTCTTCACTTACTCCAACTTGCAACAAGATTAACTAATAAAAATAGTAATGTGTGTGTGGCAGGAACAGTACACCCCAGGCACCGTACTGAGCATAAGGTGCTTGCTGCAAAGTGCTCAACCACTGACAGCTAATATTATTTTTATTTTAATAATGAATTGCATTATGTTCATTGCACTGTTGATATGTTTCTTCAAAATTACTCTTTTCTCTCGTCATTTTTGTCCTTTATTGCAGCTCATGTATTTATCCTTCTAGAGCAGGGCTGGTTCTCTTCCGCAGGACTCTCTGCAGTAATGACTGGCTGCCTTTGTGACCAGCGATTGTGCTTGAGAGGAGAGAACTTATGCCGGAGAAGAATAGGATTCTGTTTTAGGAGTGAGTGTTGGAGAATAAAAAGAAGCTGAGAAGTGTTCATCCTCCCTAGACCCCAGTTTGCTCTCCCCTTTAGTTATCCTACATAATAAATGAACTCCTCCTCTTTTCCCCCACGGAAATGCTTGAAATGCAGGCTTAAACATTTCCCCTTAATCAGCTGTGGGAGGATTAGTTTTATCTTTGATGAAAGGAGGCAGTTTCCTACAAATGCATTGGATGCTATTATCAGTAAGATGAGCAAAGCTTCACTTCACTTCCTCCAGACTGTCTAGCATAGGGGCTAAGGAGGCCTCAGGTAAGCAGAAGCTAAAAGAAGGTTCCAGTAAGAGTCTGAAGTTCCCCCCATGCTTCATCTAGAAGGTAATAGACCTGCAAAGCCATCGACTTGGACTCTGTATTGGACTGGGTTCTCCAGAGAAACAGATCCAATAGGAGATGTGTGTGTGTGTGTAAATATGTGTAAATGAAGAGATTTATAATAGGATTTGGTTCATGCAGTTATGGAGGCTGAGAAGTTCCCAGATCAGCAGTTATCAAGCTGATCCAGGAGAACCAATGGTGAAAGTTCCAATCCAAGTCTGAGTCCAAAGCAGAAGACCGATGGCCTAGCTCAGTGGTCGGCAAACTCATTAGTCAACAGAGCCAAATATCAACAGTACAACGATTGAAATTTCTTTTGAGAGCCGAAAACCAACTTCTGCCTGAGCCACGAAGTTTCAATCGCACTGTACGTGCGCGCCCGCACATGGTATTTTGTGTAAGAGCCACACTCAAGGGGCCAAAGAGCCGCATGTGGCTCCCGAGCCACAGTTTGCTGACCACTGGCCTAGCTCAAAGGCAGGAAGGGAGAGTGAATGCTCCCTTACTCAGCCTATGTTCTGTTCAGGCTTCCACAGATTGCGGGAGGCTTACCAGCACGGGGTGGGGGTGGAGGGCCAATTCGCTTTACTCAAGCTAGTGATGCGCATGTTAATCTCATCCAGAAACCCCCTCAGAGACACACCCAGAATAATGTTGGACGCATATCTGGGCACCCTGTGGTGCAGTCTAGTTGACATAAAATTAACCAGCACAGTTGCTTGCATGTGCTTTCTCTCCTCTCCTCTCCCCCGTCTCTGTCACAGTCTGTCTGCTGATGATGTGGTTCAGTGTCCTGGCCTGTGAGTGTTCGGCAGCTGAGCTGCAAGACTGCAACTTGATACTGGGATTCTCCTTTCGTCCCAGGTTCTTCCGTTTACAGCTGGCGTCACGACTTCTTATTCTGTATTAGAACCACAGCCCTCAACTTATTTATTTACTTAGCCAAAGCGCCCATGGTGTATGAAATTCCATGCATGACATACTTCTGTGGGCATGCCCCAATTTTGCCACTTCCTTCCCCTTACCCCCACCCCCATGTTTCCCAAGCAATAAAGCAAGTGAGCACCACAGATGCCTTGTGACATGTTGTTCATGAAAGCGTTTTACAAGCTTGAGAGGAACTCTTAAGTGGTCATCAGAAATGCGGCATACCCTGATCAGGGATGGGTAAGACATGCAATTCCCACGTAGCTAGTGTACTTCAACTTGCTCCACCCAAGGGAGCTTACCGAAAACAGGCACATGTGCTGCTAGGAGTTATATTTGAAAAATAAGTGATTTGCAAGCTTTCCTGTAAGTGATATTAGTAACAGATTTACTTGTTGTTTATCTCCTCATTGAGGTCATCACACTAGACCACTCTTTAACATCGGGGCTGCGGGATCCCGAGAGGTGCATGCTCTCCCGGTTCATGGTGGTTGCAGACGTGGCCCCAGCATTTAGAGCTGTGAAGGTCACCGTGCTTAACATCAAAGCACACAGCTCCAAAAGCGAGGGTGAGCTCCAGCTTCGCTCCGAAGGAAAGGTGACGGGCGTAGGACTCCTCGTTCATCCTGGCCCTTCCTATTCCAGAATGTTCCTTTAGGCCTCTTAAGTCTTCCCGGATTATAAAAATGGGACTGTGAAAGCTTGCCCCTGAATCTGCCACATCACACAGTTAAGTCGAGGGGCTTTTCCTGTTTGCAATACGGGGCGGAACCAGTGCCTGGCTGAGGGACCTTCCCCTTCATTTCTCTCGCCTGTATTCTCTGACCCTGTGTTGGAGAATCGGAGTTAGGGAGTGATTCAGGGGCTAAAGAATTCCAGCAGGGACCTAGAGTAGGGCTTCTCAACTTGGCATTGTGGACATTTTGAGCAGGGAGTGGGGGTGAGGTAGAGGTACTGTCCTGTGCATTGGAGGTACTGTCCTGTGCATTGTAGAATCCCTGCTCTCAGCTACTACTCTCTACCTACTCCATGCCAGGAACACCTGGCTCTTCCCAGTTGTGACAACCAAAAATGTCTTCAGACATAGCCAGATGTCCCCTGGGAAACAAAACCACCCCCAGTTGAGAACGGTTGGCTTGAAGCAAGCACTCAGCGCCGGGCGCTGTCCCTTCCTTCCTGACCAGCTGGCCTTCCCAGAGGCACGCTGCCTTTGACACTGGGCAACAGGTTGACAGCGCTTCACAGATCAACGGAAAGGTGAGGCGCTGGTTCCCGGAGACACATGGGGGTAGAATTGGCAGGACTTAGCAGGAAATTGTCCATGGAATACAATGGAGTAGAGGAAATGAAAGACAATGACACGATTTTACCTGTTTAACACTTTCTCCTTTCCTTTTCACTCACTTCCCCACATCATTAATAGAACTGAGTGTTTGAAATGATGAGTATTTTCTTAGTGGGTAGAGCTAGGGAGTTAAGTATTCCACTGGAACCTGCACCCACCAGTTATTCAGCACAGGTGGACGTGAACAGGGACGGGAACTTGGCCAAAATGCCTTGACTGGAGTCTGGCCACGGTGCCTCCGTGATTGAGTGTCGACCTATGAACCAGGAGGTCACGGTTGGATTTGCTGTCAGGGCACATGCCCAGGTTGCAGGCTCGATTCCCGATTGTGCCGGAGGCAGCTAATCAATGATTCTCTCTCGTCATTGATGTCTCTATCTCGCTCCCCTCTCCCTTCCTCTCTGAAATCAATAAAAAATATATATATTTTAAAATGCCTTGATGGGAAGGTCCTGTTTGTAGCTCAGGGACCTTTCGGGTGGCTTGGAGACCTCCCTATGCCTTGTACTCTATGTAGGCTTGAAGCCCGGTTGGATCAGAACAGAGATGTGTCAGGCAGCCAGCTGGAACTTCAAGTCGCCTGCCCCGAGCTTCCTGATCAGAGAGCACGAGCTGGTGCCTGGGGAGTCAGAAGCTGGGACGCTCCTGGGTCAGTGTCGGGAGCCGCAGGAGCAGCCGCCAGTGTGGGTTCCGGCTTGGCCTCCTCAAGGCGCCTGGCCTTTGATGTAAGACCGTGTGTGTCATGCCTGTCTGCCCTTTAAAGAGAAACAGATTTGTGGTGGGAAGTTAACAAATAATGAAATTTAAAAAAAAAGAGATGCGAGGAAAGGAACAGTTTGGTGAATGGGGTTCACCCAAGTCTCACGTTCCCCTGTGAGAAGGGCCAGACTTGATACAGGCCTGCGAAGTAGGGTGGTGCGCCCCATGTCCTGCCTTGCTTCCGGAAAGCCCCGTGAAGAGTCGCGGACGGGGCTTCTGTGTGCTCTGCGCCTTTCACTCACGCAGTGACTTGTGAAATCCAAGGACAGCGTCTTTCCCTCTTTGTCCTTCTAGGTATTTCCTTTTTCTGCTCATTTACTCCTTCTACAGGCACGTGCTGGGTTGCGAGCCCGACGCAGGGCTTACGTGGCGCTGGGGTGACCGTGGTTTCTGCTGCGACCCCATCATGAACACCACAATTCTCTCTGTCCCCGCGGACACCGGGTGCTTTGGTAACATGGCACAGGCTGCCGGTGGCCAGTTGGGGGATGCACAGGAAGCCCCACAAGCCCCGCCCACAACATACCTCATGTCCTCCACTGCACCCCACAAAATGGTCCTGGTTCCTATAGCTCCGGGGTTCTGACAAAGCAGAATCTTCAGCAGGACCTTCCCTTACATTTGCGCTGTTCTGCATATCCTTTGCCAGTTAATGGACTGCTGAGACATTGGTCCCGGCTCCCCAGGTAAGCTGCCTGTCCTCCTCTCGCTGATCACAAACTTGGTATTAGCCAGAGGCCAAACTGCTCTTCTCCCTGGCTTTGAGTAACAGCCAATTAGTGTCTCATGGCTACATACATGCATGCGTGTTTTGTTAAACTTTCCCTCCCACAAAGGAAACCCGACCCCGAACACAATGGAAGGCACTGGAAAGAATTCCCTGGAGAAGCCTGGGAACTTGCTGACGGGCGGGCATCAGTTTTCTTTCCCGTGAAATGTTTCCACTCAAACGTTCCGACTCCAGCCGGAGCCTGGCACCAGCAGAGGGTTTGCAGCAGAGAAGTTTCTGAATGCTGGCCTTGCCCTGACCCATGTTCAGATCATTTGTTTCACTAAGAGTATGTATTTCGAGATAGCAAACTCGATTAGGTCACATCCAGCACTTTAATTGCTGATTCAGTTAAAAAGTCTTCACGTGATGGGGCCTGGCCTGAGGTAGGGCTACCTCCGAGGCTGCCAGGACTTTTCCTGAAAGAAGAGGCCTTCCCCATTTTTTTCTTTAATTATAAAAGCAGAACTACATGCACATGGTGAAAAAATTGTAAGCTGTCCTAAAGGAAGTAACAGAGGTATAATTCAGTAACCACACATCCTCTTGGAATATGAATATATATAACATTTCCTCTATGCATTGATAATCATGCATGTATGTTTGGGTAATTTATGTCTTACTTATTAAAAAATTGACTTGTAAACTCTATACTTGACTATATTTTCCTTTCAGAACACACAGGGCAGCATTGTAATCCATTGAATGGATAATAACATAATTTACTTACCCAGTTCTCTATAGTTACTCATCCATTTCCTGGTCTTTTGCTCTTTCACATATTGCTGTGACAAACACTCCTGCACATATATTTTTGCACATGCATGCATATATGTACGGTAAACTTCCAGAACTGGAATTGCTAGGCTAAAGGGTAGGTGCATTGTGCACTTTGATAGACATTGCCAAGGTCCTTCCTGTAGGGGACAGAGCTGGGGTTGCTTCACAGAACGTGTCAAACTGCAGCTGCTGACAGCCAGCCTCAAATGCTGCTCGTTTCCTCTTTCAGACACTGTTGCTGCTCCTTAATGCAGAGCCTGTAAGCAAGTGATTACGGAGCGTAGGACAGCCCTGACGAGCAGGAACGACAGTTGGCAAGACAGATGACCCCTGGGGTCCTCGGCCTCTCATCTGTTCAGTCATTGTGGGCAAGGTGATTTGTGTAGTCACACTTGTGACTTTACCCGGGTGCAGTTCTAGTTCGGAGATTCCGAGGCCTGGCTTCTGGGAGAGGCTTCAGCGGAGGCAGCATGCCAGAACCAGACTTTCAGTTTCTAGATCATTAGCAGAGTGGGAAGGCTCCGGGGCAAATGGCCCTTCCCCGGGCAGGAGACACTTTCAGATTTCATAGCAGTTTACTTAACTGTGCATCATCCTCTTGGCTCCTGTAATGCCAAATACATTCCTAATTAGAAGGGCCTCGGAGTGAGGGATGGGGTAATTATGGTTCCCATTGCAATTAGCTTGGAAATGGCCCCCGGGTGCAAGTCTGGTAAAAAAAACAACGACAACCTTCTGAAATGCTGGACCAGAGAATTGTCTGGAGAGGGAAGAAGTGCAAGATGCGATCTTCCAAAGTCTCACACTCAGGTTGGTCTAGCCCAGTGGTCGGCAAACTCATTAGTCAACAGAGCCAAATATCAACAGTACAACGATTGAAATTTCTTTTGAGAGCCGAAAACCGACTTCTGTGCATGGGCCACGAAGTTTCAATCGCACTGTACCTGCGCGCCCGCACGTGGTATTTTGTGGAAGAGCCACACTCAAGGGGCCAAAGAGCCGCATGTGGCTCACGAGCCGCAGTTTGCCAACCACTGGTCTAGCCGATGTTTGTCAGGGAAAACAGCCTGGTCATATGGCAGAACCCGAGTGGGTCCTCTGTTTTATCTCCTTCACATCCGCCCCCCCGCCACCTGATACCTTACAGGTTGACGTCTTTGTCCCACCTTGCGCAGGACCGAGAACACAGATCCACCTAATGTAGCACTGCCCAGCATTTTTGTACATTCAAGAACCAATGCGAAGAAGAACCATGGTTTAGATTTCCCGAGAAGGAAATGGATTAAGATTTATTTTCTCTATTCCCAACCTTTTATTTTGGGAAATTTCAAACCTGCAGAAAAGTTAAAAAGTAGTACAGTGAATACCCATCACATACCCCCTCACCTAAATTTACCAATCATAAATATTTTTGCTACATTAAGTTCTTTAAGTGATGCTGCTGCTGGTCTGGGAGCTTATTTTTCAGAACCTCTGACATAAATCTATACATATGTATGGATAGTGGGTTTACTTTTTTTCTGAACTATTTAAAAATAGGTTGTATACATCATGATATTTCACTGCTAAACATATCAGTGTGTCTCCTAAGAACAAGGATGTTCTCTTCGAATAATAATAATAATAATATCAATATAATACCCAAGAAATTTAACATTGACAATGAAGGGTGTAGGTCAATTGTCTTGTAGAATTTTCAAGTCTGAATATGTCGAATTGTTACCTCATGATTAGATTCAAGTCAAACATTTTGTCAAGAATACTACCAAGGTGATATATATGTCCTATTGTGCTTTACCAGGAGGCACATAATAGTTTTGTTCCATTATCAGTGTCTAGCCCTATTTGGGCTGCGATAACAAAATACCAGAGACTGGATGGCTTAAGAAACTCCTGGAGCCTGAGGAGTTCTAGATCACAGCACTGGCAGATTCAGTGTCTGGAGAGAGCCGGCTTCCTGATTCATAAGTGGCTTCCTTTTGCCGTGTCGTCACCTGGCCATAGGAGGCACGGGCACTCGCTGGGGTCTGTTGTCTGAAGGCATAATCCCATTCATGGGGGCTCCACTCTCGTGACATAATCACGTCTCAAAGGTCCTGTCTCGTGATATTATCACACAAGGGTTAGGATTCAACATAGGAATTTAGGGGCGGGCACAGGCATTCAGGTAAATCTGGTGAAGGTAGTATCTCCCAGATCTCATCCTTACAAAGGCGTTTTCTTTTAAGTTTGTAATTAACAAGCAGCATGTGGTGTGGTACTTCAGGATGGACCGTAGGACTGTTCTGTTCCCAATAACTTGTCACCAGTGGCTTTCCCACCCTTTGATTCGTTCATGACCCTTACCTGAATCTGTTTTCATATGGGTCATTACAGAATGTCGCTCTTTAAATTGCCACTCCTTCTACATTTATTAGCTTGTGTTCTTTTACAGAGACCCTTGTGTCCCCCCTGCTTTTTAGTATCCTTCAGACTCATGGATTTAAAAAAATTATGATTGCTATAGTCCACTAAATTCATTATTTTTTTTTTTTTAAGAGCTCCAATTATTCAAAACTCAGTAAATCGGAATCTTTCAAGATGGCTCTCTCGGGTCCTTTGAACATGTCCCCAACATTCTTTGAGTACTTCTTTGCTTTTTTGACACTCTAAGATGTTCAGGCTCAACATGTCCTTTCCCAGCCCTGGTCTTGAAACCAGCTATTTCTCTAAGAATCCCTGCTTCCTGTTGGTGGAGAAAAAGAATTTAGAAACCAAGATCTAGGCATAGAGTGTGCTTATTGCTAAAGGTGTCACTACTTCCAGACACTCAGTGGAAAGAACTAAGAATTGTAAATGTTTTTTAAAACCTTGACCTCACGGAGGTATTTTCGATTCACATCACAGGGCACTTCCTTACTTTCCCCGCTGCATATTTGTCCCCCTTTGTCCCACAGTGAGAACTTTGTTTTCAGATCTACAACACTGATATCATGACCAACAATAAACCTATTAAGTCAAGTTCAAGATTTCTTTTTGGTTCCCTTTGTCCTTTGACTACATGTAGATAAGGGTGAACACCCAGAGAACTGTATCCAAGTCATTTGAATGACTTCACTCTTTTGTGCAGATAATGTAATAATTATCATATATAGTTAGGTTCACATTCAACTCCAGGATTTGCTTTTCCCCTCATGCTTTTTATGTGGTTTTATTAGTTTAATATGGAAAATATTTAGCCCTGGCCAGCTTTCTCAGTGGTTAGAGCGTCTCGGGTTCGATTTCCAGCCCTGGTAGGGGCGCTTGCAGGAGGCAACCAGTTGATGTGTCTCCCTCACGTCGATGTTTCTCTCTTTCTCTCTCTCCCCCCTCCTCCCTCCCTTCCACTCTGTCTAAAAAATCAATGGAAAAAAATATCCTTGGGTGAGGACTAAAAAGGAAATATTTACATGGTCCAAAAGTCAAAACTGTATAAAACAATAAGCCAAGAGCAGTCTCACTTCTACCAGAAGTGACCCTTTTCATTGCTTTCTGATTTGTCCTTGCTGTCTTCCTTCTTGTGAAAGGCCTACCTGTTAGGCCTCTTCTTTATGCACCTACAGGAATGGCCTGAGCTGTTGGTTCTCAGGGTCAACCACCTTAGAAACAGTGAAATGTGGCATTATCTTCCCTCGCTCTGTTAATTTGCTTCATTTTGTCTATGGCAAAGCACCTGTGAGAGGGTAAATAACCAGTGACTGGGAGGACCTGAGGTGCAGGCCTTTCAAATAGAATGAAGATGTCTGAGTTTGGTGTTGATGGTCCATTTAATCGCTTTTGACGGGAATGGAGCTGACTTCGGTATCCCCCAAGCAGATCCGGGATCCGTGAAACAGTCTTTGACTAAGCAGATAAGTTGCTTCTCTGGCTGGCCTGCGAGTGCAGCTGTTGTTTGTACTGGAGTAATTTGGGCTTCCCTTCCCTTTTCATGCAATATTATCTAGTTTTCATCCCCTCCTGCATGAGAATTGCAGGGAACAAACTTTTTCTTTGGAATAAACATCTTGGGGAAGTTAACTTTTCACATTCGTTGTTGTTGTTCTTTACTTGACATTAATGAGTTTTTATAAACAATTAAAACTAGGAGAAAATCCAAACCAAAAATTCCCCTAAACTCCAAATGACCTCCGGAGGAATCTCTTCCAGTCTTTCTGGTCTTGACTCCTGTGGTGAACTTAGGGAGTGACGTTTTATCCCACTTCCAAATGACAACCTTTGAGTTATTGGTGACTATGGATAAACCCGTCTAATAGATTTCATTAAACATGGTTTTGGGGTCAGACTGAGAAGAGTTAACCTTCAAACTATAGCTGGACAGGAAACTGGCTCTGAAGGTATTTCCTGGAATGACTGGGTCCTTTTCTTGGCTGGTGAATGTTCTCAGTAAAGAAACTCTCCCAGACAGTGGAGGTGGGGTGGCCTTTGAACCAGATCCTTCCAGTATTAAATCGTTTCGTCAGTTCTTCCTTGGAGGATGACGTTCATTTAATCAGGTCAGGTGCTCAGAGTAGAGAAAATAAACTCTGAAAATGTATCGATCACTGATAGATAAGGGATAGAGAGGGAAGTGTGAGGTTTTCCCTGATACTTTCCATACCTGTCATGCCACTCACGGTGGGTTTTGTCATGTCAGAATGCCAGTTGTATTACCATTTACTTAATATTTTTCTTTACGTGTACTCACTTTTAAAGTTTAGATTTATATCACTAAAAAGGGAGCTGAGCAGGTGTCTGAGAAATGTTAATCATTCATTGACATCAAACTAAGACTTTTCCCCTGAAGTAATTGGAAGGACGAAAAGAAAATTGAAAAAGGAAAAACATTTGGTCACTATTTGATTCAAGGTTATTTAGTGGGGAATACTTGTACCACCTAAAACAATATCTCTATCAGGTATAAATAAGGAATTCCACTTAGAGAAACAGTGCCCAGTGACATTTTTAAAGAATATTTTTTTTATTGATTTCAGAGAGGAAGGGAAAGAGAGAGAGATAGAAACATCAGTGATGAGAGAGAATCGTTGATGGGTTGTCTCCTGCACACCCCACACTGGAGCCCGAAACCCAGGCATGTTCCCTGACTGGGAATCGAACCGTGACCTCCTGGTTCATAGGTCGATACTCAACCACTGAGCCACGCCGGCTGGGCCCAATGCCATATTTGGACTGCCCTGGTAATATTCAGGAAGGTGGTAACCATTGGTACAGAGAGGTTTTATGTTCAACTTTTTAGAATGTCCTTTAATCTAGTTTGGCATATGTTTTTAAAACTTATTTAAAAAAAAACAACAAACTTATTTCAGATCAAGACACTGAGGTTTCTATGGAAACAGAATACATGCATCATACCCTAATCCACGTTCAAAAGAGGATTTAGGTTGACTTAAAAGGAAGTATAAAATGCAGCAGGATAAAATAAATTAAAGGGGAGTAAAAAAATAAGATGAATAAGGAAATAAAATGTATAAGAAAATAAGGAAAGGGAGGACAAAATAAAATTATCATGAGACTAAAAATGTGTCTCATGGTGACCTCTGTACCTTATATCTGCTACCTGGGGACATAAACCTTTGCATGAGCTTCCTAGCAGCCAGTGGGGAAGGGGAACTGTCTATTCCATGGCTCCCAAGGTCTGTAAGATAAAGTAAAACCCACCGCTTAAGAAAAGCCTGAACTTTTCTTCCAGGAACCCTCAGAGAGAAGAATTTATATTTGTTGAGAGATGCCTTCAACAATATCTTATTGTAAGTTTATAATTTTTAAAGCTAGTCACTGGTAGACTCTAAAGGCATTTCACCTACGAGAAGTTTAGTAAAACTGCTTTTGGGAGTGGTCCGTATGAAGTTTAGCGCTCTGCTGCTCTGCCCTAAAGTAGGCACGTGTTTTAGATTACCTAGAAGTGTATCTTCGAGCATTCCTCCCTGAATGTGGTTTCTCTCACTCAGGAGCATGGCGGTGAGTTGAATATTGTACTTCCTGGATTTGCCTGGACGATGGGTGAACTGGGGGTAGGTTGGCACCCACGTGTGAATGCCAAGGTGCTCAGTAAAAACAGGTTGGGGACTGGGGGACCAGAACTCCTCTCAGAAACTCTTTTGAATCTGCTCCGGTAGATAGATAGATGGGGAGTGGCGAGTGACTGAGTTCCCATGTCCCACTCAGCGTGGCGTGGTTTGAGACTGAACAGAGTTTAATATGCGTAAAACCAGTCAGTCACCTTGGCCAAGAAAGGAAACCCTCAACAAATCCCTCACAGACCACCTAGCTTTGATCCTGGTTCCTGGTGAACTCTGTGATGGTAACTAAAGGAAGCAGCTCATCACATGGGGTTGTTCCTTAATCTACAAATCCGCTGAAAGCTGGGAAGTGGAAGCGTCTACCAAAAATAACAACTTTAGCTTTAGAATAGTTGGTGTTTAGTCCTTCAGTCAGTTGTCCATTCAAAAGACAAACTTGCATCATAGATGGTGAAAGAAAGGCCTGTTGGTACGTTTTGTTCCAGAGAGGCACGTGCCCAGCTCATCCAGAAGTGGCATCCGTGATGGGATCATTGGAAACAAGAAAGAGAGGCCAGAATGGAAACCTGTTCTAATCTGATTGAAACTTCTGCCTCAGGAAAGCATTTCGCACTGTGACTGTCACACTGGTACAGTCCAGGATCCCAATGAGCCTCTGTAGTCCAGAGTTGAGTTCATGCCCTTGGCCTATGACCTTGTTCCAGCTGAGGAACCACAAAGGTCCCTTAAAGCCACAGATCTTCTGATGTTTCTGGTTGATTTCTCCATAGAGTGGTTAAAAAGTATAACGGGTATGCCCTGGCTGGTTTGGCTCAGTGGATAGAGTGTTGGCCTGTGGATTGAAGGGTCCCAGGTTTCTTTCCAGTCAAAGGCATATACCTTGGTTGCAGGCTCCATCCCCAGCCCTGGTTGGGGCGCTGCAGGAGGCAATGTCTCTCTCATATCGATGTTTCTTTCTATCTCACTCCCTTCCTTCTACTCTCTAAAAAAATAACCTACATATATATATATATATATATATATGTATATATATATAAAAGCCTAAGTGACCGTTATGACCGAACAACCTGAACGACTGGTTGACCAGTCGCTATGACATGCACTGACCACCAGGGAGCAGATGCTCAACGCAGGAGCTGCCCCCTGGTGGTAAGTGCGCTCCCACAGCCCACCTCCCACAGCCAGCCAACCTCCCCCAGTCCCTCTCCCTAGCCCTCAAACCTCCCCGGTCCCTCCCCCTGTCCAGTAGCCGGCAGGACCCCAGGCCCTGGCTGGCAGCCAGCAGGCCCCGGTTGGCCCGGCCTGATCGGGACTGGGGAACGGTCCTGATAGGCCCTGATCACCGGCCAGGCCTGGGAACCCCACCCGTGTACAAATTTCATGCACTGGGCCTGTAGTAAATAAAATAATAATCAACGAAAAAATATCCTCACCTCATAGTTTCTGGTTTTTACCAAAAAACAAAAAAAGTATAACTGATGTGAGGTGGCCTACCCCTCATGTAAAATATTGGCCTGAGAAACCCCGACTGATCAGTGCTCTCTGTTGCCTCTTTTGCCAGGACTGGGCCAGTCTCACTTTACTGTGGGTGATATAGACTAATTCGCTAGACTCTACCATGGTCCAGGTGAACCTGGCCATCTAGATTTGGGGCAGGCTCAGCCATGGAAAGTGGACTTTCTAGTGAAAGACAAATACTTAGCAAGACCAATGGAGCCATATTTTAAGACCTGGTAGGTTCTCGCCCAATGACTTAAGATTCTCCTCCTGTGAGCATGCCCATTCCGAATCCCAGTGGTAGGGAACTCAATGAGAAAGCTTTCCTGAGGGTTTAGTGCTTAAATTGTGCTCACAAGAGCCTTACTTTACACGGCCATCTCCTTTTACGTAAGGTTTTAGGCCTCTTCTTTCTTCGCCATCATGGAAAAGAACTTTGGCAGATGGAGGCTGGATCGGGCCCCCCTTATCTCCGTCTCCCCTAGGGACTGCTGTGAGTTGCCTGTCTCATGTGACAGGAATGGTTTTTTGCTGGTTTTGATTGAGTTCTCTGGCACGCTGGCTAGGGTTTGTTATAGCACTTACATTCCCCCTGCCAAGGTACACAGTCTTTAGACCTAAAGGCTTGTTTTATGATTTCCCCCCCTCACTAAACTTAATTTATTCTACATATCCCATGGCAGAGCTAAACGTTTGTGGGTATTTGGCTGCCAGAACTGCTGGTGGATCAGATGGGCCATGTCGGTACTTGTTGGAGAATGGGAGGATTGCTTCCTTCTGGGGCATGTTTTCAGAGAGCTGATTAGCACAACAAGCGTATTCATGCATAGAACTTAGGGGAAAGATTGATCCTAGAGCAGCAGACCAGCTTTATTAGCCCTAGAGAAAATACTTCGGATTGGGTAGGAAGTGGTCCCTTCCCTCTGCTCCCCTGCATCTCCTTATGACGCTTTGGGACCCAGGAAATTCAAGGGCTGAGAAGGGCAGGGGGGACTGTGAAGGCTCTCAACCCCTCATATTACTATATATCAGGATAGGAAAATGGTATAACTTCTAAAAACTCCACTCAGGTGAGCAGATGAGATCATTTAAAATCCCTTTGACTGAAAAATATCTCAGCACCAGGATTTCCTCTTCCCAGGACCTGCTCCGATTAGGACTTACAAGTGTTTGAAAAGCCGTAGAAGAGCGAGGCATTGTGGGAAATGAGAAGCAGAAACAGCTATTCTAGATTCATGCATTTATTCGCTGGATGCCGACTTTGCACCAGGCACTGTGCTGGGAGCTGGGGCTACACCGGTGAGCAGAGTGTCAGCCCTGGCCTCACGAGGCTCTGCAGGCCACTGGGGAGACCGGCATTACTCAACATGTCACACACATATATAATGAAGGTCACCACCAGAGCTAGGAGAGAGAACCAGGGCTTGGACATACTAGTGTAATGGGGCGTGTTCTAGACTTGGGGTGGGCACACATAGCTTCCCTGAGGCAGTGATACTTCATCTGAGATCTGCCGAATGAGTAAGAAAGAACCGGGGAGGGAGAGGGCAGTATGGGTAGAGGGCCGCTATGTGCTAGAGCCTATATGACTCACACGTCAGGGACAGAAGAATTAACCTGGAGCTTTCTTAACATTGCCATTTTGGCCTCTCACCCCCAGAGAGTCAGGATCAGAGGGTCAGAGGTGGTACCCAGAAATCTGTCACCCCAGCGGCTTCTGGCACAGGTCTTTCTGGGAATACTGCATTGCTGGCGAAGCTCTTTCCTTCCAAGTTGCAACTTTTGCTGGAGAGAACTCCAGGCCCCCTTCACCAGGTTGGACGCTGTTAGGTTTGGCATAAGTGTAACCCAAACTGCTTTCGCGGACCTTGCCAACATCCTGGTCGCGGTGAGTTTTGTTTCCCTGATGGAGACACCACTAGCTGTGGCCCAGCCAGGTTCTCATCAGGGAGAGAGTCATCGCAGTCCCCCTAGGTGGCAGGAGACCTGAGACGGAGCCAGCATGGCTTCCTCCGGGCGGCAGAGCTTTCTGGAGGCCGTAAGGCACGCCCAGCCTGCAGGAGTGAGCTGGGTCCCACCCGGTTCTCACCCCCTTTTCTCAGCACTGCCTCCTTTGGCACAGGACCTAAAGGATTTAAGGTGGCAGGACTGGTACCGGGATTGGAGCCACTGATTAAGCTACATCATGCGTTTTCCACTCTCCATTTCAAGTCTCTGGAGAAAGTTGTGACATGCACGCCTTTAAGCCTCTGGAACACTCGCTAATCTCCTTTGCAACAGAGAAAGCAGACCTCAGAGCCTCTGCCGCCGGCAGCCGGGGCTAGATCAAGTTTAATAATTGTTTGGGTTTTGTTCTTTTTATTTTGACACTCACCCCCTATTTATGGTAAGCGGCCTTGGTTTGCCATTTACAATAGCAATAAACAATTTTCTTTCCAAATAAATTTGTTTTCTAAAAAAGAGTTCATTTAAAGAAAAATAACTAAATAAGAGAGTTAGAGGCACAAACTGTAAATGATCTTTGTGAACGACCGAGCTTGGGAAATATGGGCGCTGGAAGGAGCCATCTGGATTTTCTATCTCTTTTAATCCTCATAGCAACCCTGTGAGGCAAGACGGTCCTTTTCCCAGTTTACAGCAGAAGTAAATTTCTCAGAGAAGGGAAGTAACTTGTACACAGTCGCCTTCACCACTCTGCTCGCTCCGCCTGCTCTTGGCTGTGACGAGGGGTGGGGATGGGAGTTGGGGGGGGGCACAGTGAACCACACACTTGTCTGGGACCTTTGCCCTTCCCCGCTGGCTCTGCCTCCTGCTTTCTGGGCATTTTTCTTTCTGTCTGCAGCTGCTCTGAGAGGCACAGGCAGGGTTCACCTCGCCATTTGTCCTGGCCTTCTTCTTCATTGCAGCCTGGAGAACTTTGGGTCTTGATTGTTGCCAAGCCAGGAACAGAGCTGAAGACACCGGAATCCAGTTTCTTGCTTTTAGACACAGATTATTCTGTGGCTCATCTGGAGCCCAGTTTGAGACTCCATATTTAACAGTTCAGATCTGGTAAAGGTTGACGGGTTTATTGTGCTCTTGAAAATGGTCAGCGTGGCCCTAACCGGTTTGGCTCAGTGGATAGAGCGTCAGCCTGTGGACTCAAGAGTCCCAGGTTCGATTCCGGTCAAGGGCATGTACGTTGGTTGTGGGCACATACTCGGTAGGGAGTGTGCAGGAGGCAGCTGATCGATGTTTCTCTCTCATCGATGTTTCTAACTCTATCCCTCTCCCTTCCTCTCTGTAAAAAATCAATAAAATATATTAAAAAAAGAAAATGGTCAGTGTGTCCCAGAAAGCCCGCGCGCGCTCCTTATGGAGAATCAATTTGTGTGTGGTTTCTATTCAGAAGGCCTCAGCACTTTAAGTTTCCTAAGCAAGTGATTAGTGGCATAGTCAGGGTCTGATTCACCGGGACATTTATGTCCTAGAAGAGTCAGTCCAGTCGCAACCTCAGAAACTTGACACTCTGCCTGTCCTGGTTCCGTGGCATTGGAGCTTCTGGAACAGCCTGCAGGAAGGTGCTGGCGCACCTGGCCTGGGGGCGGCCACAGAGAACTTGGAAAACTAAAGTTGCTGGAGACCCGCTGTGTCTGCTTCTGAATGCCATGCATGCTGTTATGCCTGGGGAATGTGCTGTAAAGGATGTGGGGTTTTTAAAAAGTGGCCTTTCATCTTGTCTGTAGAAGAAACTGCCGACTTTTGTCCTTCCTGGCTCAGCTCAGGGCAGCATGTCCTGGAGCCAGAGAGGACGCAGGCCCTCCTGTCCTTGGAAATGCAAAGGAAAGGGGTGCTTTTCTCTGCAGGTTTGTAACAGTTCGTTCACTGCCATCTCCCCTTCACCCACAGGTCGGAGAAGCAGGCTGATTTTTCTCACATCTGCATGTAGTATTGTGGGCTCACATTTCAGAAGAACCGCATTGGGAGGGTTGGCGGTTGGTAGAGAGCAAAGAGGCCCTGCTACTACTTTGCTCTGTCATCTTAGGTGAGTCACCTTGCTCCCATCCCTGCATCCATGGCACACGGATGAGTTTCCTCCCCAGGGTCCCAGGGTCCTGTGAGGACAACAGAAGAAGGATATATGAGAAAGGAATTTGAAAGGGCTAAGAGCATAATGTAATTTGCTTTTCTTCTGCTATTGTTTCAAGCAGTGAGGACTTCATGGTGCACATGGGCCCTCCTTGCACACATGCCCACACATCTGCCTCGGTTAGGAATTGTTTTTCAAGGAGCAGACGTTCACTCGAGCTGGCATAAATAGATTGGGTCCGGCTCTCAGAACACAGTTGTTAATCCCACGGGCATCCAGATCCAGAAGTCGAGTTCAGCTGGGAAACAGCAGAACCAGAGTGGCGTTTCGGAAGCAGGTCCCTCTTACCTCCTCGGGGCTGCACAGCTTCTCTGACTTGCTTCTCTGTTCTCTGACTCTGGTGTCTGTCTGCCTCCTTGTCCCTTCTCTGTCCTCTGTCAGCTCTGTTTTTCTCTGCTTGTCCCTGGTCCAGCAAGGCTACTCCTGCCTCCACTTGACATGAATTTTTGTCCCCGCCTCCACTGCTGTCTAAATCAGGGGTGGGGAATGTCCGGCCTGCGGGCTATATAAAGCCCTCAAAATCATTTGGCCTGGCCTTGCCAAGGCATTAGAGGTGAGTTAATAAATGTTTGACCAAAAAGAACAGGCTAATTAAAAAAATATATCCTTTATAATAAAAAGGTAATATGCAAATTGCATCACTCTGCTACGCCCATGATTGGACCAGCTGGAGGTGCGGGGGGCGGGACTCAGGGTGGCTGATTGGCTGGCGGGAGGAGCGGGGGGCGGGGACTCCCCCCCCCCCCCCCCCCCCCCCTCCTCCCGCTGGCCTAAACGCCAGTGCTGCTGAAGGACCCATGGGGCTGGTGGCGGAATACAGGGTGGCTGATTGCGTGGCTGCTGGCACCAGTTTTCCTCTGGCCACCCCCCCCCCCCCCCATTGGAGCGCTTCCCGAGTCCTGCCCCTCAGAGGAAAACTGGTGCTGGCGGGAGGCGCTCCGATCGCTGGTGGCCAGACGAAAACTGGTGCTGGCGGAAAACTGGTGCTGGCAGCCAGGTGAAGGAAAGTCTATTGCATGAAACTTCGTGCAATGGGCTTCTAGTGTGTGTGTGTGTATATATATATATATATATATATATGTATATATATATATATATATATATATATATATACATACATATACGTATATGTATATATATATATGTATATGTATATTTTTTTTATTGATTTCAGAGAGGAAGGGAGAGGGAGAGAGAGAAACAACGAAGATGAGAGAGAATCATTGATTGGCTGCTTTCTGCACGCCCCCTATTGGGGATCGAGCCCACAACCCGGGCATGTGCCCTGACTGGGAATCAAACCGTGATCTCCTGGTTCAAAGGTTGACGTTCAACCACTGAGCCACGCCTGCTAATTTTTAAGTTGATGGTTTTGTATGGCCCTGGATTTTGGATGTTATACATATCCAAATGGCTTTTGGCAGAAAAAATGGTTCCCCACCCCTGGTCTAAACAGTACTTCTCCACCTTTTCACATTCCCGTCACATGTGGAATATGATCATTGTCTTATGGGGTAAAGAGACGAGGCAGCTTACTACCAGAGTCAAGGACTAGTGGAGGGGACTCGAGCTGCTCAAGGACCGAGATCAATACGGCACCTGCCCTCACCTATGTAGAACTCTGGCTGGGAAGCTCTAACCCAGTGGTTCTCAACCTTCCTAATGCCACGACCCTTTAATACATTTCCTCATGTTGTGGTGACCCCCAACCATAAAATTATTTTCGTTGCTACTTCATAACTGTAATTTTGCTACTGTTTTCCGATGGTCTTAGGCGACCCTGCTAGTGGTTCTCAACCTGTGGGTTGAGACCCACAGGTTGAGAACCGCTGCTGTAGAGCCTAAGACCATCGGAAAACACAGATATTTACATTACGATTCATAACAGTAGCAAAATTACAGTTATGAAGTAGCAACGAAAATAATTTTATGGTTGGGGGTCACCACAACATGAGGAACTGTATTAAAGGGTCGCGGCATTAGAAAGGTTGAGAACCACTGCTCAACCCGAACTGAATCTATCTTTGTATCCAATTTCTAAATTCCCAGGAGAGCATATGATTCGTATCAGACCGAGAAAGTGTCCACACCCACGGCAGTCACCCGTGGCCCAAGGCTGGCGCCTATGGAGCTAACATGCCTTCAGGCTCACCACTGTGGGATGGGGTGGGGTGAGTGGGACAGCGCACCCCAGGTGGAGTGTCCAAATAGCAAGCAGGCTCAGGTACTAATCAGCCTTCTTTCCTCCTTTGAAGGCAAAGACCTTTGTCCTTAATGTCTGTGTCCCCGCACCATTTGACACAGATACTTGGTAGGTTTAGGTGGACAATAGATGACGGTTGATGAACAAACAACGAGGCATGTGTGTGGTGGAGCCCTGATGTTCTGTCCAGCTGCATCTTTAAATGTGATACTTGACCCATCTAGAAAACTCAGTGACCTCCCCCACCCCTAGTCACATCCTTGGACGCTGCTTCACCCCATTTCTCCAGCACATCTAGCCACCGGGCACTCCTGCTGTCTTCCTCTTTCTCGCTACCATCTGAAGTCTCCGACTGAGAGCAGCTCAGCAGCGAGGCAGGCGCCCCGTGTTTTCTCTGCACGAGGCATTTGGAACCAATTGTGCGGTGGCCCCTTGGAGTTAGCTGCTTAGAAGTGAAACAACACACACCGACGCTGCCTTGTAAAAATGGCTTTCCGGCCAATGTCTTAAACTTTTGTGTTTCTGTGGAAACGCCCATCTAAATTTCCTGCTGGATTTTTTTCTTAATGACCGAGCTTTACCCTGGGAAATACTACACAGTCTTTTTAAAATTCTGCTGATGTGAAGCAAGCAACGGCAGTACCTTTTGGAGATAAGAAATCAACATTCGATAATTAGAAGTAAATTGTTGGTGGTTGATGTCCCGTTGGGAATGACAAGAGACCACGGAGAACCTTTGCCTAATTAATAGCTCCATCTTGGATCCGTCACTCAGCCCGTGATTCAGCAGCTCGATTTGGCAGAGAGAGAGATGTGAATTGATGTTTCTTTGTAAGGTTAGGGAATGTGGTACTTTGTTTTGTATTTATCCCCATATTTATTTCTATATTGGGTATGTAGCTCTTTTTTGCTTATTCTACATGAATTACTTGGATGCATAAATTCAAGGACATATGTTTGTGGCTCTCACACATCTGTCTTGAATTTCATCTTTTCCACCCTGTCTTCTACTTTCCAAACAATTTACCTCTCTCTCTCTCTCTCTCTCTCTCTTCCCTGCCCCCCCCCTTTCCCTGCTGTTATTTATTTCACTGTGTTCTGGAACCCTTTCATTCCAAGAGCTGGCAGAGGGCATGTGCCATACGAGCCTCGATCTATTTCCGTACGAAGGCATCTTGGAGCATGGCGACCTCAGTGTCTTAGTATAGGATGCAATGCCTCTCACCCGGGACACAGCTGGTCCGTAGCAAACTCACTGATGCTGGTTTCAGGGCTGTCAAGGAGCCTGGCTTGCTGGATTGCCAGTGAGGTAATGTTCCCATCATGGACCGATCCAGTCCAATTTACGGAGGACCTTCATGTGCCAGGCTCTGTGCAGAATGGTCCCTTATGCCTTTTGTCTTTGATCTTTTTCTTCCAGGCTGGGAATTTCTCACATCATTGTAAACGTTTCCTTTCCTCCCCTTGTCATTTGGCTGGGGCTCAGTGGGACTTCCTGAAGCAGGAAAGCGGTCACAAGGGGTTTAACTGGGCACTCGGAAAGTTCTGCCATGAAACAGTTTTCTGTGCAGCCAGGGCAAGGGAAAAAAATTAAAAACCACCCTGATGAAATAACCATCAAGTAGGAAATTGAAAAGAGTGCTCTGCTGAGTGCTAAGGGCTCCACGGTGGGGCAGGTATGGATGGTGCTGAAATGATAAACTGCTC
This sequence comes from Ia io, assembly GCA_025583905.1. Classification (NCBI taxonomy): domain Eukaryota; kingdom Metazoa; phylum Chordata; class Mammalia; order Chiroptera; family Vespertilionidae; genus Ia; species Ia io. The sequence continues at coordinate 34,577,032 of JAJQQW010000020.1, forward strand.
TGTAATTCTCACCAACCACACTTCCTGCCCCCGTTTTCATTGGGAGAGGGGACATGGGAAAGCCCACCCCGCTGACTTGTCACTTATAGTATTGGGGTAGGAGGTGTTGTGCAACCGCACTCCTGATCTGCTGGGAGCTGCAGAGTTGGGAGCCAAACTTGTCGTTGCCTGATTGCTTTTTTGGTTAGCAACTTGCTTAGCAGCTACTTGGGACCGATGATGGTGTGTGACAATGAACTACAGCTTGCTCGTTTCTCATGCTGCATTTGTAGAGTCCATTGTGAGAAGCAGCTAGTAAGTGATTCTTTCTCAGCCCGACGGTCTTACCAAGTACCTACCCTACGTAACAAAAGCAGCGTGAGGTTTAGTTCCCAGAGGGAGACTCATCTGATGAAGTAGATGCGACAGTCTCTGGTTCCGAGCCCTGTAAGGATGGCTGTAGGATTCTAGACGGGCGGGAGTCTCTCTTGCTATGGACTTGGTGGATCACTTCACATCGAACATCCTTGCTTCCATAGTCTAGGAGATCTGCCCCTTTTTGTCACTGGAGCTTTGCACTCTGGCCCCTGCCCTCGGGACTCTATCGTGTGCAGTAAATCCCGGCTGGACGTGTGTCGTTCCGGCGCTGAGTCTGAGCGCTATAGAGAAGCAGAGCCTGGACCCCCGCCATCACAGCTTGTCAGCCCACCCAGAACCGAGGAGGCTGCGGGAGCCCTGATGTCCTCCCTCAAGAACCTGAGCTAACACTGTTTCCCTGGGCGGGAGGTGTGTTTCTAGATGAAGGCGTCTTCATATGGATTTTTTAATTTAAATTTTATTTTTTAAAATATATTTTTATTGATTTTTCGAGAGAGGAAGTGAGAGGAAAGAGAGAGAGAGAAAACATTAATGAGAGAAACATGATCAGCTGCCTCCTGCACGCCCCCTACTGGGGATCGAGCCCACAACCCAGGCATGTGCCCTGACCAGGAATCCAACCAGGGACCTTTTGGTGCATGGGACAACACTCAGCCAACGGAGCCACCCGGCCAGGGCTGGGTTTTTATTTATTTAAAAAAAGAAAACAAAACCGTGCTGGCACATTGCTTTTCAAAGTCCCTTCATCAGCTATGGCCACTTCCCACATTTGCTCGCCTTACATTTTGTTTTGAGCCACAAGAGATGGATCGGGCCGAAACCGGTTTGGCTCAGTGGATAGAGCGTCGGCCTGCGGACTAAAAGGTCCCAGGTTCGATTCCGGTCAAGGGCATGTACATTGGTTGCGGGCACATTCCCGGTGGGGGGTGTGCAGGAGGCAGCTGGTCGATGTTTCTCTCTCATCGATGTTTCTGACTCTCTATCCCTCTCCCTTCCTCTCTGTAAAAAAATCAATAAAATATATATAAAAAAAAAAAAAAAAAAAAAGAGATGGATCGGTTGGAGTGAATTGACAGCATCTACCACCTTCCGGCTAAGGGGAGGGGGAGAGTGGGAGACAGTGCTGCCCTGACAAGCAGCTTCCTCCAGCCAAACCCCCAGATCTACAGGGAGTGGCCCTCTTCCACACGGCCCTTGTCCCTAGGTTCCTTTCTTTATTGTTTTATTTCAACCTTACGGGCCCTGTGAAAAATATGGTGTGCAGATGCTCAGAATTTATTTCTCTTTGGTATGAGCTTACCATTCTGGGTACAACTTGTACGGTGACACGCCACTCGGAGGAGGGGGCATATGGAGGATCCCAGTGCTGGAGCGGAAGTGCAGTGTTCAGAGCGAATGTGGGCAAACTTGAACTCTTCCCCGTGAGTATCAGCAGAGGGACCCACAAGGACAAAAGCCACAGAAACCCTATCCCCCACCAGAAGTGAGTGCCTTGGGAGCTGGGATTTGGTCTCTCAGATTGCAGATCAATTCTGGCTTCTTGTCCTCTCTCTTATACGAAAACTCCAGCCACCTCTTTAATTCTTCTTTCTTTGTAGCATTTAGCCCTGGTCTGTCATTACCAGCCACCCCCTTGCTGTTCCAAACCACTCTGCCCAGTGGAGGTTTTCATACCAGATGGGGCTTTAGGCAATCCCTCTGTCAGCTTCTGAGAGCTTTAGCACTGGCAAATGGAGCAGCCTTTCACTCCATCTGTGGTGTCGGCCAGAGAGAGCTTGGCAACCATATGTCGCTTTGTACTCCCAACAAACTGCTCATCTCCTGGCTTGTTGAGTCACTGGGGCAGGAAGCTGTATGGCATAGCCAGGGAGCCTCTTTCATTGGTGTTACAAATGATACCAGGTCCCAGGTGTTTGGGAACTGGACTCTCCACTGCCACAGTGAACTACAGCGATTAAGAACTGTTTTACAGCCTGGCAGGCGTGGCTCAGCGATTGGGTGTCGACCTATGAACCAGGAGGTCATGGTTTGATTCCCAGTCAGGGCACATGCCTGAGTTTCTGGCTTGATCCCCAGTAGGGGGCGTGCAGGAGGCAGCCGATCGATGATTCTCTCTCACCATTGATGTTTCTATCTCCCTCTCCCTTCCTCTCTGAAATCAATAAAAAATATATTTTTTAAAATCGCTCTTATGCATTTTATCACTTTTGAAAGGGTGAGAAGAAAACATTCACGCTTGCCTTTTTATTTATGGGCATCATTTTTTATCTCATTCATTTGCTGTTGATTCAAGGCCGTCTGAAGGTGCAGCCTGAAGGCAGGTGAGTGGCTCCTGAGCAGGAGGCCGTGTGAGGAAGAGGAGGCCCTGGTGGCACAGGATGTGCTCCGGTCCCTGCCGGCTTCCTCAGCTGCTGGTTGCAGACAGATGGGCTGCAGCCTCTTTCCGAGCTCACCCTTCATTCCCACCCGTAGCCCACGGTCACCTTTGTCACAGAATCACAGCACTGCAGCCCACTGCCAGCGCTAGCAGCCAGGCCTCTGAGCCATGTGGACACCGCCTTTCTTTTCCTAACCTTCCAGGTCTGTCTGCATGGACACCATCAGGAGCTTGTTGTCAGTATTAGCGGCCATTTCTTACTTGGGTTCTGCCCCTCCCCCGTTTTGAGAGAGAAGCAGCCATAGACCCGGATGCTAGTCGGATGCTAGTCTGGGAAGTACCGTCATTTCCGTAACATAGCGGAGATGTTGCCCCACCCAGAGCCACCGGTGGGGCAGCGGAGACTCCTGGGCTCTCCCCTCCCTGCATCAGGGCTGACCTGCTTACCTCCTGGTAGGTCTCCTGTAAAATATTCTGTATTTATTTGTGTGGGTTGGTCTGGTGCCAGCCCTGGCAGGGCCTGGTAGCGCTGTGGTGTCCTCATCACCATAGTCAAACACTGCTCATTGAGGGTTCCTGCAGTTTGAGGACCATGTGCAGGGCCCGTGGCCCTAAGAGGGCTTTCTGATGTGGGATCGGGAGAGGCGCACATTAGGAGTGTTCTCGTGTGCGCTGGCTGTGTGCCAGTGATGGTTCTGAGCACTTCCTGTGAACTCTCCTCACAGTAACACCAGAGGGTAGGTACCAGGGACTGTTTTGCAGTTGAAGAAAGTGAGGCTTGGGGAAGCTAAGTAAGTTGCCCAAGATAGCAGAGGCAGGGTTCAAACCCAGGCCATGTGCCCCAGGGCCTGTGCTCTTCCCTGCTACACTCTGCTTCCTGTCTGGATGCAGTGAGGATTTGGGGCCCCTTCGAGAAAGGATGAACGGGCAGTGATCGCTTTGTGTTCACAGCCTAATAGGAGCATACAGTGTGCCCTCCTTTATCCGGTGACCGCCAGTGCATTTGACAGCACCTGGGAGTGACCAGTTGAGGTGGAAGCCTCCTTGCTGTGAACCGGCGAGGCAGTGGTGGGAGGCTGGCTGCGGCCGAGGATAGACATCTCTTGGGTTAAAGAGATAAAAGGAGGAAGTAGCCTATCAGATCCTCCACCTTTCGTACTAGCAGCACATTGATTTCTGTTGCAAAAGAATATCTTGCGAAGTGAAATGGGTCTCTTAAGAACTTAAGGAGTTCCCACACCACCAGGCAGGGAGTAAATGGTATCGTACTTGTGGTGTAAGGTTGCCTCCTGGGCTGGTTCCTCTAATCTGCAGGTTCCCAAACTGTTACAGAGCCCATCCCCCTCCCTTTCCCCCTCCCCCTCCCCCTCCCCTTCTCCCTCCCCCTCTCCCTCCTACCAGAATGGGAATCTGTAGCTGACATGGCTCTAAACGGGGTTTAGGGAGTCATCACATTTTTCCATTTATGGTCAAGGAGACATGGCAATATTCTTTTTAGTCATCATCACCTCTAACATTTATTAAACACTTATTATGTTCCAAGTTAACTGTAACAGCAGCAATATGAAGCAGGTATCCTTATTATCCTAGCCTTACTCACGAGGAAACTGAGGCTCCGAGAGATGGAGTGACTTGGCCAAGGTCACCCAGCAGGTGTGTAGTAGAGTTGGGATTTGAACCCCGGCAGCCTGGCTCCAGAACCCTGTTCTTCATCCTTTTCCCTACACCATACTGCTTTCTGACCATCAAAAGTAGAGACTTGACTGGCTAACAAGGACCAAACGCAGCTGTGAGCTGTTGGTTCTGTGGTTGCCCCTATCTGGAATGAAGTGGTTACTGGTGGATGTTTGAAACGTTGTGTGTTTCCGTTATGTGTTTGATTTAACATTCCTGATGTGTTCGCTCAGCTAGGACGGAGCCAGTCTTCCTTGTTGCCCTTTTAAAATATATATCTATTTTTTATTGATTTCTGAGAGGAAGGGAGAGAGATGAAACATCAATGATGAGAAACATCATTGATTGGCTGCCTCTTGCTCGCCCCCTGCTGGGGATTGAGACCACAACCCGGGCATGTGCCCTGAGCTGGAATCCAACATAGGTCGATGCTCAACTGCTGAGCCACACCGGCTGGGCTCTTGTTGCCCTTTTTGCTCATCTCTCCTGGTAGTCGCCACGATCTGCCTCATGTTATGCCTATACATATAAACTTGTATCTCCACTTTTTTTTGTTTTGTTTTGTTAATCCTCACCCAAGGATATTTTTCCATTGATTTTTAGGGAGAGTGGAAGAGAGAGGGAAAGACAGAGAGAAACATTGATGTGAGAGAAACACATCAATTGGTTGCCTCCTGCATGAGCCCTGACCAGGGCCCAGGCCTGGGAGGAGCCTGCAACCGAGGTACGTGCCCTTGACCAGAATCGAACCCGGGACCCTTTGGTCCACAGGCCGACGCTCTATCCACTGGGCCAAACTGGCCAGTGCGTATCTCCACTTTTTATTAATGTGGTAAAATATATAAAACGTCAGATTTACTATTTTAAGCATTTTCCACTTCTAATCTGTGAGGCTCCTGAAGGCAGGCACAGGATGTCTCCCCGCTCATCTCCCCTGCACACCCTGGTTGCTGTTTAGGTATAGCACACTGAACAAAGCTCTGTTGGATTTCATAGCCCAGTGAGGTCAGCTATAAATCAGTTAGAAAACTTACTGTTCGGAGGCCTAGAGACACGAACAATAAATTTTTAATGTCCCTTCTACCCAGCCCTTTTCTTTTTCAGAGCCTGAAGCAGAGTTGGGCCCTGAAGGAGGCATGTGGTGTGTTTCACGCCTGGTGCTTTGGTGTGCAGGAAGCAGAGTGGACACGTTGTTTTCTAAACCTTACACTCTCGTGACCCTCGGGGCATAGGTCTTCTTTCTGAACCAACTAGAGTGAAGGGGAAATTGATTGTTAAACCAGCTTCATAACTCTTAAGTCCACTAGCAGGGCTTTGATTTCTCGTAAGCTAGTGATGGCTCAGACCAGCCCAGTCCAGCCCACCGCATCTTTCCTTTGGTCTCACATGCTGGCAGGTTCTCTGTGTTGGCTCCAGGTGAAGGAGAGACGGGAAGGTGAAGAGGACGCAGGGGTCCAAGGCGCTGTCAGATAAAGGGAGGAGAGCTCTCATTCCACTGGCACTTGTTTCGGATAATTTATCCTGCAATTGAAAGAGCCTTCTGGGCACCTCGGTATCGCAAGGACTTAGGAAGAGTCTTGGTCATAAGGAAGCCCTTGAAACAGCTGAACCTGATTGCTAGCTAGGCATCCCACCCGGCGAATCCGTTCACAGTGTTTTCTTTCTCCCGTCCTCCATTTATTTCATTCCTGCCTTCCTCCATTTGTTCACCCATCATTTATTGAATATGGGCCAAGCCCTGGAGTTGGCCAGCAGCTGTACCAGCCTCTGAAAACCTCAGTCACAGGTCACATCACACAGTGGGAATCATGCCTCGGAAGCAAGATGTGGTCTTAACTCTGAGGATAGCGAGACAAGGTTCTGCCGGAGCATTTAGAATGGTTCTGGGACAACGACAATGGTGGACATTAATAATAGCTAACTTTAATAACACAATACCTAGCCTATGCCAGGCCCTGCTCTAAGCACTTTATGTCACACATCTGATCTTCTCAATAGTCCAGTGAAATGTGGGCACTGTTATCCCATTTTACAGATGAGAAAACCGAGAGAGAGAAATTAGGTAGCTTATCCGAGGTCACCAACTAACAAATGGCCGAAGTTAGACACAGGCAGCCTGTGCCAGCTCACTGCTCGTGTATGAACCGCCTTGACATTGGAGGGCGGGGCGAGGAAAGCTCTCGCTTCAAGGTGGGCTTTGGTCGTGTTTGGTTAGGAAGGGGGGTGTTGCCTGTGGTCAGCGTCGTGGAAGGACAGGAGTGGAGTTCGCCTGCGAAGGCTCCGGCAGACCTTGCCAAGGTAGATTAATCCTGCATCTGTGTTAGCTTTGGCTCAAGCCCACGGATTTGCAGCAGCTGTTGAGAAATAAAAACTCAGACCCCCAGTCAAGTGCAAGGCCCAGTCCTCAGAACAGGAGGCCGATTCCACGTCACCCTGCGGGCCGGGGCTTCTCGAAAATGGCCAGGTTGCTTTCCCCTGTGGCGTCTGTGGGTGCTGACTAACCCGCCAGGGCTCCAGATTAGCTGGGCTCCGTAGCTTGCATTTTTACAGCCGCCAGCTCCCCATCCCATCCCTTCTGACATTTGCCTCGTTGTTTCGTGGGTCGCTGTAAAAGCCTTTCTGACCAGCATTCCTGGGACGATAGCGCTTCCACCACAAACTTGGGACCGCTAACCAGAACCAGCCGCCAGCTGGGGAATCGGAACTTTTAAGTAACCCAATAGCCCATTTCGTCATCCTTTTTGATTTCTGCCAAGTTTCGCCTCTTCTTCTTCTTCTTTTTTTTTTTTAAATTTCATCTTTGTTGCCTTGCTTTTGAATTCGGCGAACTAATAATTATAAACACTTAGATTTCTGGGCTTTGGGGTTTTTGCTGTTAATTCCCGGTTCAATTCCCAGGTCAGGGCCCATGCCCTGGTTGTGGGTTCCATCCTCAGAAGGGGGCGTGTCAGCCTATTGATGATGATGTTTCTCTCTCCACATGTTTCTATCTCTCTATCCCTCTCCCTTCCTCTCTCTCTCAAATTAATAAGAACATATATTTTTTAAAAAGTCATTTGGTCTTCCTCAACTGCAGCAGCCCCTGTTGGGGTCACCCTCAGAGCGCTTGTTGGAGTTGCCCTCAGCCTTTTGGTCTCTCGAGTCTGATGGGATGTGAGCTCTTGCTCCATCCAGCCTCCTGGCTCAGAGGCTGCCGGGATGGGGACGCCTGGCCCAGCCCCCTCCACCCCCCCCACCACCACTTTCCTAAAGACTGGACTGTATTTTACAAGTCAGTCATCCAAGCCAGAAGGTGAAGAAACGAAGTAGGAATTCCTGTCAGAATCACACGTGGTGTCAGAGTTCTCTTAAATAGAGAGAAAAGTAAAATCCAGAGAGTCTGTTTTTTGTTTTTAAATTCCAGATGCCCCTTTAAAATCGGAGATCCAAAATGTGAGGGAGAGAGGAAGAAGAAAAAGAAAAAGGCAAACAGACTACAAAAAATGTGTATGTTTTTGCAGAAGGTGCTTATGGTGAAAAGACTACTTTTTGCAGAAGGAAATATCCATTTTTGGAGCTTTATGTACCGCTTACTAACTATATACAGTTGATGGATTAACTTTAAAATAGAGTTGACAGGAAAATGCTTTTTGAAAAGGATGCTGTCAAGAAAAGAGGAAAATAAGCATAAATTTGATTCAGATATTAATAATGAGCCCCATGTGTACGGTGCTTTCGTTTTCAGAGCGTCTCCACACACATCACCTCATTTACAGCCCTCGTTCATCCTGGGAGGTGGGGCTTGCTGCGCCAGGTGAGAAGGCATGGCCTGCCCAAGGCTGGTGCCATGTCACCCACTGACATCTAATAAGATGTCAGGGCTAAGATGTACACCCGAACCCCCTAAATTCTGTCTTCTTCCTACACTAACATGTTTCCTTCCAAGTAGGGACTGTAAGATCAGGAGGAAGTATGTATGCTCCTGACTTTGATGAGATGCTCTAATATTGTGCCAAGGGAACATATAAACTCATTTCTTTGGACCCTTAAAAGTAAGTGCATTTAGCCCTAGCTGGTTTGGCTCAGTGGATAGAGCGTAGGCCCACAGACTGAAGGGTTCGATTCCGGTCAAGGGCATGTACCTCGGTTGCAGGCTCAATCCCTGACCCTGGTCAAGGCACGTGCAGGAGGTAACCAATCGATGTGTCTCTCTCGCATTGATGTTTCTCTCTTTCTGTCTCTCCCCCTTCCTTCCACTCTCTCTAAAAATCAATGGAAAAATATCCTCAGGTAGGGAGTAACAACAACAAAAAAGTAAGAGCATTTAGTCTCACTCCTGGGTGGTTTTGATCTTCACTCTCCCAATGGCGAGGGGACGTAGAGACTGCAGGAAGTAATCAGCTCTCAATGGGTTTAGAACAAAGCAGCAGCACTAGAGTGAGATGTTGATCTCCCACTCTTCGCTATTGCATCATCTTAGAGTTTAGGCAAATGCTGATTTTTATCGGAGGGATTTTCACAACAGGAACTCAGATGGGGTAATATCGTAGTTCTCCCAGTTGAATCATGGTCAAGCCATGCACTAAAATGAACTCTTGAGACAAGGGGTCTCCCTGTAGGGTCTGTACAGGGATGGGATCAGACAGCTTCAAGGGATTCAGGAACTCGGAAATTTCACAGAAACTTCTTTGTGCGTGTGCCTTTTTCTCTGGGGGAAGGATCGATATCTTTTATCCTCAAAAGTGTCTGTGACCCAAAAACGCCTATGAAACCACTCTTTTTTGAGAGGCCTTTTTTAAAACCTTTAGAGGACTTCAGATGTCACGCACTTGAAAAGGCACAGAGGTGAATCTTGGTGACCATTTCTTCAAGCTCAAGCGTTCCTTATTTCCAGTCAGGGTAAGAAAACCATCCTCAAAGCGGACCTATGATAGGACTTTTCTCACATAAATCTGATTTAAGTATCAAAACTGACATGGTTGGCGTGCGCATTCCTGTGCCTTCTGTATTGCCTCGGAGCAGAGTAACTGTGGTGCTACAACCTGAGAAAGGTCTTCCCGTGCAAATCTACAAGTCACTGGCGAATGACATAATTTCCTAAACAAATCACTATTGTATAAAATTAGACCATGATGTGTCAGTCTACGACAGGATCAACTTTTCAGTGTCAGGTGTAATTCTAGAAGCCTAATTTTTTTTTTCTCTTTTAGCTAAACCAATGGACCTTTATTTGGAAACAAAAGATTCAACAACCATGGATAAAACATCAGCTAAGACCTCTTGTCTTTCCCAGTGCGAGGGAAGATAGGGGTCGTGGGTGCTATAGTTCCCTCCCTCTCTGAGGCGGATACTGGGAGACTTGAGGTGGAACAGGGGGACATGTTACCGTCCTTCTGCCTATAGGAGGGACCCAGAAAAAAATGAATTCTTCTTTGTTAAGGGAGAAATCTTAAAAGGGTCTAGCCTAATGCCCTCAGGCTATCCCAAGCAGGCTGGCCTTCAGGGCCTCCTTTATGACTCATGCTGAGTGGCCAAGCATTTAGGGACTAGATTGCCCAGGTACCACAACCCACCATTAAAAAAAAAAAAAAATTCAGCCAAGAGCCAATCATATGCTTCCATTTCAAGTATAATATGGGTGCTACATTCAGACTGCTCTATTTAATCATGTTGTATCTGCCCTCTTCATATTTAAAGCTCACAGGCTGCAGTTGACTTTAGGGAATAGTCTATCTACCCAAAAAGAGAGTCTTATTACAAGATGCCAATTGGTTGTAGGAGCCCCAAGCGCCAGGGAAGATATGACTATAGTGATCCCTTAATTCATGTGACCAGGGAAGAGTTCTTTCAGGAAGGCAAGGGTGGTTTGACCTTAGAGTGACTACTAATGAAATACACCACAGCAGGTCAAAAGAATAACCAAAAAGTAACCATCTATCCCTGATAAATCTTTTGGACAATAAGTTATGGAAAGCTTTTTGTGTGTGTGATAAAATTTGCCATCTTAACCATTTTTTGTTGTTGGTAATTCTCACCCGAAGATATTTTTTCCATTGATTTTTAGAGTGGAAACGGGGGGAAGATAGAAAAAGAGAGAAACATTGAGTTGAGAGAGACATATTGATTGGTTGACTCCCACACGTGTCTGGACCGGGGTAGGGATCCATCCTAGCAACCGAGGTATGTGCCCTAGACTGAACCTGGAACCCATTAGTCCTCAGGCCGATGCTGTAACCTTAACAGAGCAAAACTGGTAAAAAAAAAAAAAAATTTTTTTTTTATTGATTTCAGAGAGAAGAAGGGAGAGGGAGAGAGAAAAACATCAATGATGAGAGAGAATCATTGATTGGCTGTCTCCTGCACGCCCCACATTGGGGATTGAGCCTGAAACCCAGGCATGTGCCCTGACTGGGAATCGAACCATGACCTCCTGGTTCACAGGTCGATGCTCAACCACTGAGCGACCACAGCTGAGCCCATCTAAAATAAACCTTCTTTAAGTGTATAGTTCAGTGGTATTAAATATATTCATATTGTTGTGTAACCATCTATCCCTGTAATTCTTTTCATCTTGTAAAACTGAAACTCTATAACTATTAAACAGTAATTCTTCATTCTCCCATTACCCCAGCCCTGGCAACCACCATTATAATTTCTGTCTTTAGACTGCTCTGAGTACCTCACATAAGTAGAACCAGGCAGTACCTATCTTTTTGTGACTGGCTTCTTTCACTTAGCGTAATGTCCTCAAGGGGCATCCATGTGGTAGCATATTGCAAACTTTCCTTCCTTTTTAAGGCTGAATAATATTTAAGACTATTTTGTTTAACATGTTAAAGACTGTCTCAAACCAGTGGCTAATATTACATATGAAGGTAAAATATTACAGATCTATATCCAGTGTGGTCAGGTAGACAATAAGGATGCTTGCTGTTTAATATTGTCTGGCAGCTCCAGCCAATATAGCTCACTAAGAAAAGGAAATAAATGGTGTAACTGTTGGAAAAAAAGTTGTCTCCTTTTTAGCCAATAGTGTGCCGTTCTTTTCAGACTGCAAACTATTTTGAAGTACGAGTATATGTATTTTAAAATTAGCTATTTTTACAACTCCATCTTTTCATTTATGACCTAGATCCTATTCTTTTGCCTATTCAAGGACTTTTTCTTGCATTTTTTCTTTTCATCAATTTTTTACTCTCTTTTCTGGATTCTCCCCAACAGCATATGTTATAGTATCCCTCACCTTTAAAATATCCTCCCTCTGACCTCATCTTTCAAATATTCTCCCTCTGACCTCATCGTGTGTTTCTCCAACTACAGTCCCATTTCTCTGCTCCCTTTATAGCCAAACGCTTAAAGAGAATTGTCTGTAGTCCAACTCAGCCCCTTATCTGCCATTTTTCTCTTTCTCTTTTTATAACCTTTCTTTTTAAAATTATTCTCCTCCAGATATTGCAAGAGGACTCAAATTTGTTTGGGTCCAAGGCCCACTTTAGGCGTGTGTGCTAGGCAGAGCTGCACCCCATTCCCCCTCTTCCACTCTAGTCTGTCTTTCCGTTTCACCACTTCGCTGACTCTTCCTGACACTGTTAAGGTCGTATGTGACCTTAGTTGCCCATCTACTGATCATTTCTCATTTTATTCAACATCTCAGCAGGATTTGACACAGCAGCCTCCTCCAAAACACTTTCTTCCGCTGCCTTTTGGGACACCAGAGTCTCCTCGTTTCTCCTGTGACACTCGTCACTCCTTCTCAGTCTCCTGTATTGGTGGTCCCTGACTCTGCCCTGGGATCTCTTTTCTTCTGTGGCCATGGCCTCTACTTGGATGACCTCATCCAGGAGGTCATCTAGGGACTGATGATCCCTGATTTACATTTCATGTCCTCCTCCCTCCTACCAAGTTCAGATTTGTAAATCCAGATGGCTTCTTGAAATCTCCACTTGCACATGTAATAGGCAACTTAAACTTGACCTGTCCAATCTTGATGTTTCCCTCTCAAACTTCATCCTCCTCCATTGTCCCTCATCTACGTTCATCAGACCCTTGACACACTTGCTCAGTCCCCCAAACCACAATACATCCTCGATCTTTTTTCTTTCCATCCTCCCTTGACATTCAATTTGTCAATCTACTCTATTGACTGTCTTCAAAATATATCATGTCCTCACTGTCTCTGCTGCTACAACCCAAGCCCTCGCCACTGCTCTCCACTCCAGCCTCACCAGTTGGTATATATACACACACACACACACACACACACACACACACACACACACACACACACACATGAATATACAAATTAGCCAGGACGCCATAACATCACAACTGAACAGCAGGGACCTCTGAGGCTGCATGGCTCCTGGCCGGGGCGAGGGACCTCAGGCCGCGACCCCGCCCCATGGGGCTTGATGGGGAACCTCAGACTACGCCCCCCCCCCCCCGCCCTAGCACTGGGCCAGGGGCCTGAGGTTGCGCCCCCACCTGGAGGGGCTTGACCGCCGTGGGGCCGGCTGGGTCTGGGTCTCACCCAATGTGGGTAGGGCTGGCCAGGTCTGGGTCTCTTGCGTTTTCAAAACGCATGTGGGTGGTGGGCGAGGACTTGACTCTAGGTCCCGCCGTGTGCCCCAGACTCTGACAGGAGGGAGATTTTCATATATATTTTACTAATTTTCTTTCATCTCTGACACTTATAGAGAAAGGACAAATAGCAATATTAAAATATTTCTTCTAATTCCCTTTTAATGTGCATTAATTTTGTGCACTGGGCCACTAGTGTGTGTGTGTGTGTATATATATATATATACTGAGTGGCCAGATTATTATGATCTCTGAATACATAATAATCTGGCCACTCAACGTATATCCTATATAATAAAAGGCTAATATGCAAATTGTCCCCTCTACTAGGAGTTCGACCAGCAGGCAGGCCGGCCAACCGCCCATGTCTCCTCCCCCTGGCCAGGCTGGCCGGACCCCACCCATTAACAAATTCTTGCACCGGGCCTCTATGTATACTGAGTGGCCAGATTATTATGCATCCAGAGATCATAATAATCGGGCCACTCAGTGAGAGTGTGTGTGTGTGTGTGTGTGTGTGTGTGTGTGTGTGTGTGTATCAATAAGTAAAAAATAAGCAACAAACATGAGGTATCATTTTTTCCCTATTCAATGGGAAAAGCTGATGTTGGTGAGAATGCTAGGAAATGGGTACTCTCATTTGCCACTGGTGGAAATTGTCTAAGCTTTCATAAGTGGTGAGTCATGGGTGATTTTATCTCAACTTTCTTGCATGCTGTGCTATGTCTCCCATTTTTTCCAATAATTACCCCCCCTTTTTACTTTTTAAGCCAGAAAAATCCCATCATCTTAATCTTCCTTTTCCCGCCTCTTTAAAATAAAAATTTTGTGAAGCTGACCCCAGCAGCGGATGGCCTTGTTTTGCTGTTGCCTCTTCTCTTAAGAATGGTTCATCTGACTCCTGTACCAGGCAGCCCTGGATGATGCGATGCCAGTCATTGAAAACGATGTGCAGAATCACTCTTGCTCTGTGGTCCTGGGCTGGCTTGGGGAGCCCATTGCACACGTGGGGCTGGGAAAAGCATGCAGCTTGCAGGCATGGCCCACCCAGTCTGAGGTGGGGTCCCACAACCCTCCCCGCCAAGACCCAGGTCTCCACAGACAGGGGAAGCCTAACATTCCTTGGCAGATCCCCTGCCCCGCCCAGCTCCCTCGCTGCCTGGGATTGAATTAAAAACAATAATAATCACAGCCACACGTGCTTTTCTCTCTCCTGTATGTAGCTGGACCTCTGATGCCTGTTTCCTTAGACATGCCAGGCCCTGTTGCCCATGCCCCGGTGGCCAGCCTCCTGCCTGGGCCCCGCCCCGGAAGGGAAGTTCGCATATGAATCTCCAATGGGCCATTCTTGTCTCCCCTCGTTTCTTTCTTTCCTGGAGGTTCTTTGGTAGCTGGACATTGCACTTAGTTATGTTGCTTTCTGGGCTCAGCAGTTACGTTCCCGAGCACCCCGTGGCTCACCTGAACGGTGTTCACCCAGACGGCTGAGAGCAGAGCCCGCACATACTCGGCTCCTGTTTGTTGCATTCACATGTCCTCAGCCTCGTCCCACTTAGAATCTGACCTCTGACAGTGTGCGCAGTCAGCCTCAGGACCTGCCAACCATTGTGGATTGTTCAGAGTGGCATCAAGAGTTAAGGGTTGAGCCTTAGCCGGTTGCTCAGTGGTTAGAGCATTGGCCCTTGGACTGAAGGATCATGGGTTGGATTCCAGTCAAGAGCATGTACCTCGGTGTCAGGCTCGATCCCTGGCCCCGGTCAGGGCGCGTGCAGGAAGCAACCAATCAATGTGTCTCCCTCACATCGATATTTCTCTCTCTCTAACTTGACTCCTCCCTTCCACTCTCTCTAAAAATCATTGGGGAAAACATATCCTCGGGTGAGGGTTAACAAAACAAAGTAACCAAAAAGAAAGTTGAGGGTTGGGGCTGGCTCAGGATATTGCTTCCCTGGTGTTTGCTGGCTGAATGGCACACAGGTATAATGACTCCCAAGGCCCAGGGACCTGGTGAAGCAGTGAGAGGGGCAGATTATAACTACTTGTCTTCAGTTCCCTGTCCCTTCCCCGTTGGGCCTCAGAACACGGGAGCACCTGCCTGCTGAGAGGGTGGAGAGGCACCAATAAAAAGCCTCCCTTTTGTCTTAACCACTTGTTCTGGTTGTGCTCAAGATGTATAATCCACCCTAGCCGGTTTGTCTCAGTGGATAGAGCATCGGCTTGCAGACTGAAGGGTCTTGGGTTTGATTCTGGTCAAGATCACGTAGCTGGGTTGTGGGCTCGATCCCCAGTAGGGGTAGTGCAGGAAGCAGCCAATCAGTGATTCTCTCTCATCATTGATGTTTCTATCTCTCCCTCTCCCTTTCTCTCTGAGATCAATAAAAACATATTTTTTTTAAAAAAGTGCATAATCCATCTTCATCTTTATACTTGTTAGAGAACATGCCTGGGGGAGAGGTAGGGGAGAAGAATTCTCCTAGAATAAGTGTCATCTATCCCTCGTCACCTTCTGCCATGGCTTGAGCTAGCATGGGACTCAGACTCAGGGTCCCTGCGCTGTCACAGGCTGCAGGGGCAAGGGGGCTGCAGTCTCCCCTGTCCATTTGCCCAGCCAGCCCTGCTCTCCATCAGTTACTCATTTATCTGCACTTTCGTGTTTCCAGGCCACCCCTCCCTCATGCCTGAGGGGTTCAAAAGAACTCTGCAATTAATTAATCTAGTTCGAACTTAACCACCTTCTTTAACTTTTCTTCTTGCAGCTTAAACTTTGGAACAAATATCGAATTTCCAACATTCCATCACTAATATTCCTAGACGCCACCACCGGGAAGGTTGTGTGCAGGAATGGGCTGCTGGTGATCCGTGATGACCCAGAAGGTGAGACCTTGGCATGTCCGTGCTGTACCCACCTCTGACCCTCTACCCTGCCCTCCTTCCATTGCTGGAGAGCGTGCAAATGAAATACAGTTGACCCTTCAACCACGTGAGGGTTAGGGGCGCCAACCCCCACACAGTGGAAAATCCATGTATAACTTTGACTCCCCCCCAAACTTAACTACTAATAGCCTACTGTTAACCGAGAGCCTTACTGATAACATAAGCAATCAATTAACATATATTTTCTATATTATACATAGTATAAACTGTATTCCTACATGAAGTAAGCTAGAGAAAATAAAATGATATTAAGAAAATCATAAAGAGCCCGGCTGGCGTGGCTCAGCGGTTGAGCATCGACCTGTGAACCAGGAGGTCATGGTTCCATTCCTGGTCAGGTCACATGCCCAGGTTGTAGGCTTAATCCCCAGTGGGGAGTGTGCAGGAGGCAGCTGATCAATGATTCTCTATCATCATTGATGTTTCTATCTCTCTTCCTCTCTAAAATCAATAAAAATGTATTTAAGAAAACAAAGTATAAAGAAAATGAAAAATCATAAGGAACAGAAATGAAATTTACAGTACTGTGTGTTTTTGTCAATACTGTAAGTTTACATCATCAGTTTTAGGCTATGCGGTTTATCTGTGAGTTTTTTTCAAATTGCTGGTTAAAAAAAAAATGATCTGCGCATAATGGACCCAGGCAGTTCACCCATGTTTTTCAAGGGTCAATTGTATATGTAAGTGGGTTTACTTGGCTAAAGATTATTGTCTTGATGTAATTATGGTATTCTCCAGGTCATGGTTAAGGTTTTTAAAGGGATCAGAATGTCCCTCCTGGGAGCTTTAATTCATGGGCGAAGGAGATGGAGCTGAGGAAGGAAGTCAGCGTTGAGGGCGGAGGAGGCCGTTGAGCAGCAGCTGGAGCTCCGGTACTCACTGCTAGCGCAGTTCCCCTAGCAAAGTCGCAGGCTCTGTGTTCTCCCCGCCTCGATGGTGAGTGCACCTCATTTCCTGGTGCAGGCCTTGGTCTTCCTGGCTGGTCACACACTGGGCAGGTTGTTCTGATCAGGGTGCTCAGCGCTGTCCAACATTGGTTTCTCTCTCCTTTGTACTGGAGTCGTAAGATCTTCCTCCCTCACTTATTGATCCAACTAGAGGATTCAAGCCTGGTCACACACTTTCCCAGTTAAAACTGCACCTGCCTCAGAATTGCCCTCAGTAAAAACCAGGGCATCATAGAACCAAGTTTTTAGCTTCTCAAATTTAAACACACACACACTACTCTGAAGCTTGTTAAAATGCCAATCTCCCCCCTATTTCCCCCCCACCCCCTAAGATTTTTGGATCCATTTGTTCAGGGTGGGCTCCATTTCCTGCGTTTTCAGCCAGTCTGTGCTTCTCCCTCCCAGCCTCCCCTCATCCCAGGCGATTGTGAGGCAGTGGTCCGTGGACCACCCTGTGAGAAAACACTGCCGGTTGAGCTGGGAGCATATTATTTGCTCTTCCTGTCTGGGGCTTAAGTGTCATCAGAATGCAGACCATCTGGGTTGAGTGGGTTTGACTCTTTCCTTTCCCTAGACTTAAATTGTTATCTCACTTGGTTCCCTGGGCCCCAACTCAAAAATTCTGGGGGTGGGGCCCTGGAGCATCATATTTTAAAATTCCCCCATGGATTCTGACTTGCAGTCAGAGTTGACATGCACTGGGATCCCAGGGCTGGAATAGAAGAAACTCAAGGTTAATATCTGAGGCAGTGCTTCCCCACCGTGGCTCACCATCCGTTACCCAGGGAGTCGGTTTTGCTGTTTGGGGACATACAGCTTCAGCCCTGGATCCTGGGATTTGGGGTATGACCTGGGCTTCTGTGTTCTTCAAAACGCCCCCAGGAGATGGGCCCTGTGATCATGTAAGGTCGGAAACTGTTGCCTTGAGGGTAGGTAGGACTCTGTCAGGGATGAATCCTGCTTTTATTCCTGCGTTGTGGCTGCAGATCCTATGGGTATGCTAACAAATACTGTGGGATGATACCGTTGCCATGCTCTGCAGCCCCGAGGCCTCTTGGGTCAGAGGCCACACTGAAGAGTCTTAACCTTCTCCCATCTGTTGCCTGTTTCAGGTTTGGAATTCCCTTGGGGACCTAAGCCCTTCAGGGAAGTCATTGCAGGGCCCTTGCTTAGAAATAATGGGCAGTCCCTGGAGAGCAGCAGCCTGGAGGGGTCTCACGTGGGCGTCTATTTCTCCGCACACTGGGTGAGTGTTCGCTCCCTCTCCCTCGATAGCCCAGACAGAAGGGAGCAGGGAGATCACCACCACAGCCAGCTGTGATTGGCTCCTGGAGGAGTGACTGCCGGGACATAATTTCCTGGCGTTCTTCCTTTCTCCTGTGCCCAGTGCATTGTGGTTGGCATGCAGTGAGCACTTATTGTTATGAATGATAATAGCAGCAAGAAAAGGACTTCTTTTGGCTGGTCTAAAAAGATAGCTTTCTTAAGCCATTCTTTCTTAAGGCTTCTCATGGTCCCTGAGCGGGTTTGACTGCTGCCTGCTGACAGGCTGGGAGGGGGGGAGGAGCCTGTGCTGGATGCGGGCCATCATGCTTGTTTCTGCCTCTTTTATGGACCAGGTTCTGCCAGCCCAACTCTACGTGGGCCTTGCTGGCCTCCCTGTGATGGCAAGTGGCTGGGAAAGGGGACACTGGAGGTGCCAAGTCACGCTCAGGACCCTGTTCTTGTCTTTCAGTGTCCCCCTTGCCGAAGCCTCACCCGGGTCCTGGTGGAATCCTACCGGAAGATCAAGGAGGCAGGCCAGAAATTCGAGATCATCTTTGTTAGTGCAGACAGGTAACGTGCACCGGGAAGGCGCTGCAGCTTCCCGTGTCCGCAGCTGCAGCCGGTTAACGTGCCTTTACCTCGCCTCCTCACTTCTTATTTCTGTAGGGTAGAGCTCGGAGATTGGGATTGGGGGAAGCATATCTGGGATTATTGGCAGAGGGACGGATGCACTTCACGTGTACTCTGGGAATTGTCCGAAGGGAAGCCGAGAAAGCCTTGTTCTTGCTGTAAATAGGTTGGTAGGTCCTAATTCAGGCCGGGGTCGTTTGAGATTAGGATGCATTTTCCTGATTTGTTCAGCTTTTTGGATTGTGGTGAAAGGATATGGGGGGGGGGGCGGGGTATGGAAAGAAAAGAGCAGAGGCTGATGGATTGAGATGCCTGTCTTAGCTGGCTGTGTACTCACCTTCCTTAGCTCCGGCCACGAACTTTGTCTGGGGGTATCATAAAAACCAGAAGGGCAGACCTTTTTCCTGGACCATGTCGGGCTCTGTTAGCCTCAATTTCCTCTGCCTCTTGCCCTCTCCCTGGCTTTATTCATCAGCGACCTTCCTACATCACAAAACTCTGCCCCAGTTCAGACCGAGCCGCCAGGTGCTTCTGCCTCTGAGCTCCCGTTCACAGAAGGCTCTCTGAGAGCCAGCACAGGGAGAGCATGCTGTACGCTGAGGTAGCCTTGACATCTGTGCTGTTTCATGCTGTGGTCCCTCCCCCTGTTCCCTGGCTTCTATCTCAGTGCCTGTGAGTGGGGACAAGCTTGAAGCATGCCAGGTGGAGTAATAACATGTTTAAAGCTTTTTAAAATATCAACTTTACTGCAGAATAATTGACATACAATGAAATGCAGACATTTTAGGTACACAGTTCAATGCCTCTTGACAAATGTGCGTATGCATGTAAGCATCACAATTACAACAGAGAGGATTTCCAGCACTCAGAAGACTCCCATGCCTCTCCTCGGTCAGTTCTCACCCCCAAGCCCTCGTTTCAAGGTACCCCTAATCTGCTTTCATGGTTGTTGCTTGATTAGATTGGTCATTCCTGGAATTTCTTATGTGGCATCATAGTGTCTATGATTGGTTAAAAGTGTGGTCCTCTACACACCACTGTTACTGTACAAAAGTGTCACAGGAAATGCAGTGTCTGAACATCTAGGCTTCTTATAAAAAGGTGTTAAGACCCATCTGTGTTGAGCATGAAAAGTTGGGCTGGGTGCAGTGGCTCAGTGGTTGAGCATCCACCTATGAACCAGGAGGTCACAGTTCGATTCCCGGTCAGGGCACATGCTCAGGTTGCAGGCTCGATCCTCTGTGTGGGGCATACAGGAGGCAGCCAATCAATGATTCTCTCTCTTCACTGATGTTTCCATCTCTCTCTCCCTCTCCCTTCCTCTCTGAAATCAATAAACATATACTTAAGAAAAGAAAAGTTGGGCATGAGTTAAACTAGTAGGATGCAGGGGAGCAAGCTGTTGAGATGTCCTGGCATTGTCGTTTGGTACCCACCAGCGCTATGGAGGCACTTGCTTCCCGACGTACACCAGAGTGGACGGAATGACCCCTTCTGAGTCTGAACACGATCAGATGCTTCTGCTTCTGCAGAGCCCTGGGCACGGCTTGGTGGAAGGTGGGGAGGACCCAGCGGTGGTGCATTCGGGGCAATAGAGCCTTGTTTCCATGTGTGTCTCTGTAGGTCAGAGGACTCATTCAAACAGTACTTCAGTGAGATGCCCTGGCTCGCTGTCCCCTACACCGACGAGGCCCGGCGGTCACGCCTCAACCGGCTGTATGGAATCCAAGGTAGGCATTCCCACTCCAGGGCGCTTCTGGAAACCTGCTCATCCGGGCTCACCACGTCTTTGGCTTTCCTTTCAGAGGGAAAATAACTTTTTTATTTCCATGAATGTTCACTTGCTTTGCCATCTTCAAAATGACATGTGGTGAACTTTACATTGTGTAGGTTAGACCTCATTGAAGCTGTTTTTTAAGCAAAGTACTTTTACAGGGGAGGAAGCTACTCCTCCCCCTCACATACTCCCCAGTGACTTGGCCATAACCCCATCCCATGAGTTTTACTCTCAAACAGACCTGAGAGCAGTCTGGTTCCATCACTCAGATGCTTTGAGCTTCAGTTTCCTCATCTGCGAAACGGGTATGCTAAATCGATGCCACAAGACTTGTTGGGAACACTTACAGGATAATGTATATAAAGCACTTCTCATGATGCCTGTAGCGTAATGGTGAGAGCTGAGTGGGTATTACCGTTTAGGTGAGACAGTTGATTTCCTGAGAGTGTTGCAAACTAGGACTTGGAGTATTGATCATGTTTTTCAGAAACAATGATTATTAGTGAGGCAAACTGGGTTTTTGTTCTTTACTATGTGAATACCTCCGTCCCGCCTCCACCCAGCCAGGTGTTTTCTTGGCAAAGCACTTAACTAGCCTGTGAAGAGTTAAACTCATTCTCTTTGTATCAGCAGTGCCAGAGCCTGGCCGGCCCTTGATGGGTGCAGCTAATGTTTGCATTCTCAGTGCTCCTTGTGTTACATGGGGAGTGGAAAAAAATTAAGATTTTCCTACAAATTCCACAGCTTATGGGGGAACTCATCTGATTCTTTCATCTTTTTCTTCACCATTTACAGTAAGCATAAATGGCTTTGTTTGGAGCTAAAGTTCCAAAAACCATTTTATTTTAAATCAGTGCTTCTCAATTTCAAATGTGCATAAGAATTGCCTGGGGATCTTGGGAACGTGCAGATTCTGATTCAGTGGGTCTGGGGTGGCCCACATTTTTAGGGAGCCTCAGGTGGTGCTGATGCTGCTGTCCAGGACCCCACCTTGGGTATTAATAGTCTAGGTCTATTAATTTTTTTAAATCCTCACCCAAGGATATACTTATTAATTTTAGAGAGACCGGGAGAGAGAGAGAAAGAGGGAAACATGGATGTGAGAGAGAACATCAGCAAGTTTCCCTCCGCATATGCCCTGACCAGGGACTGAACCCACAACTTAGGCAAGTGCCCTGATTGGGAATGAAACTCGCAGCCTTTGGGTACAGGAGACGATGCGCCAACCAACTGAGTCAACCGGCCAGAACTACATCTATTAATTTTTTGAGACTGTTGGGTGCTCATCCTCCTATTAATAAAAAAGATGAGAGCAGTTCCTTTTCCAAAGAGAAGTCGAGTGACATGACTTTGTTTACTGGTCTAGAAGGAAAAGCACCAAGTTGCTTGGGGAACTTAAAGGAGACGGCACAGGCTTGTTTCCTTCCAGCACTCTGCTTGCAGAGAGACTGAAAGCTCAGGTGTGCTTTGGTGGGGAGCAGAGGGTTGAATTGCTACTTCCTGGGGATAAGTAAAACTGCATCTCTTCATTCATTCATTCATTCATTCAACAAATACTTGCTGAATGACCTTGAGCAAGTTACTTAACCTCTTTTATCAGTAAAATTTGGAAGTTTCAATGTTTGGCACAGAGTAGGCACTTAATAAATATTTAACTGACCAGCTCAGGAAAAAAAGGGAAAATTAGATTTTACAACCTATAAAAGATAAACTTTTGGTTGTCAAAAAGCTTAAACAGCCCTGGCTAGTTTGGCTCAGTGGATAGAGTGTTGGCCTGCAGACCAAAGGGTCCCAGGTTCGATTCCGGTCAAGGGCACATGCCCGGGGTTGCAGGCTCAATCCCCGGGGGGGCGTGCGGGAGGCAGCCAATTAATGATTCTCTCTCGTCATTGATGTTTCTGTCTCTCTCTCCCTCTCCCTTCCTCTCTGAAATAAATAAAAGTATATTTTTAAAAAAGCTTAAACAAAGGCAACCAACAATATTTTTTATATATTTTTTAATTGATTTTTTTACAGAGAGGAAGGAAGAGGGATAGAGAGTTAGAAACATTGATCAGCTGCCTCCTGCACACCTCCTCCTGAGGATGTGCCCGCAACCAAGGTACATGCCCTTGACCGGAATCGAACCTGGGACCCTTCAGTCCACAGGCCAATGCTCTATCCACTGAGCCAAACTGGTTAGGGCAACCAACAATATTAATAACATGATGGCAAAGAGTCAATATCCTTCATAGAAAAAGAGCTCTTTCCAGATACCAGTCCAAAAGAGAGAGAAAAGACAATTTAGCCCTGGCCAGTTGCTCAGTGGTTACAGCATAAGCCTGCAGACCAAAGGGTCAAGGGTTTGATTTCCAGTCAAGGGCACATACCACAGTTGTAGGTTCGATCTCTGCCCCCAGTCGGGAACATGCAGGAGGCAACCAATTGATGTCTCTCTCTCACATTGATGTTTCTCTCTCTCTCTTCTCTCTCTCTCTCTCTCTCTCTCTCTTTCTCTTTTTCTCTCTCTCTCTCTTTCTCTTTTTCTCTCTCTCTCTCCCTCCCTCTTTCCCTTTCCTCCCTCCCCTCCACTTTCTAAAAGAAAACAAAAAAACACAAAAATCAATGGAAAAAATATCCTTGGGTGAGGATTTAAAAAAAAAAAAAAGACAATTTAGACAATAAAGATATAAGGTAGGGAATTTGTCCTATGTATAGTGTCAGAATGGATATAAAAAATATTCAGCATAATTTACTTTCATGAATTACGGATGGAAACACTGAATTTGTATCTATCACATTTGCAAAGAACTCCCCCCACCACCACCAAAAAAAAAAAAAAAAAAAAAAAAAAAATCCCCAGTGTAGGGAAGAGAGCAGACTGCTGGGAATGTAAATAGGACAACCTTTCAAGAGAGCAATTGGCAGTATACATCAGAGGCCTTTAAAAAATCTATAAGGCCTTTCATTTAAAAATCCCACTTGTAGGAATTTATGCCCAGGATATTATCCCGGAGCACCCAGCGAAGACTGAGCTTCTCTTGAACAGTTGGTGGATTTCTGGTTTTTTGGTTATTTCTTTCATATTTGCCTACTTGGAATGTCATTACGGACCACGATTCTTTGCTTCAGCCCCTAGAAAACCCAGAGCTGAATATGTAAGCACTTCAGTGATTTTGCAAAACTGACTATTTCTGTGCGTGTTCTTGACCCTGGCTTCGTTTCCTCTCCTTTCTTGTGTTCCCTTCAGGAGTATATTTTCATCTGTTTTTATTAGATTATATCATGCAGTTTTTAAGCCAACTCAGATCCCTTTTGGAAAAAAAGATGGAGTAGATTTAAACGCATAGGATCCTGTGTCTCAAGCTCCAGCTACCTCCCGGGACTGAGCTCAGTGGGAAATAAGAAACCAGAGGGTGTTGCCCTTGAGTGGACAAGTTGAGACGTACATTGGGAAGTTACTAAAGAGCAGAGAGTACAGTGATGGAAAAGGTGTTGATCAAATAAGTGCCGTTTTGTCCGGGGGCTTGGAAGACTGACACTGTCCCCGAGAGTGGATCCAGGCGCTGGGCCTCATGGAGCCCCTCTGCTCAGCACAGAGGCCTTTCCGCATTTCCAGTCACATGCCATCTGTGGGGCGGGATCTCTTTCTCTCCACCATGGGGAGTTAAGTTGCCCTTTCCTAGGCATGGGGTACAGCATGATGCAGGCATTCCTGGTGGTCAATGCCAAGGCTGTGGGGTCTCCTGAAATTAATACGTTACCGAAGGACGGTCTATATGCACAGCCAGTTTGAGGCTGGCAGTCTGTCCACCCTGTCCTCTGAGATGCTGCTTGAGGACCCTTTGGGGTGGGTGGTGGGGGTACATAGGCACAGAAGGGCAATCTCATAAGAGAGATCATGAGCTCTTCAAGAATCCAACACGAGCCCTAGCCCGTTTGGCTCAGTGGATAGAGCGTCGGCCTGCAGACTGGAAAGGTCTCGGGTTCGATTCCAGTCAAGGGCACATGCCTGAGTTACGGGCTCGATCCCCAATAGGGGGCGTGCAGGAGGCAGCCAATCAATGATTCTCTTTCATCGTTGATGTTTCTGTCTCTCTCTCTCCCTCTCCCTTCCTCTCAATAAAAAAAAAAAAAAGGAATCGAACACGAGTTTTGGACACACCACTAAGGCTGGAGGGTGCCTTCTGTGGACCATTGGCAGGATACACAAATATTTAAGTAGATTAAAAAATGAAATGGATTATTTTCTGTCTGCCTTCAGAAAGCAGAGAAGGGAACTCTCCTTTCGGATTCTCCAGCAGTCAACATGTAAATATTACAGATGGAGGAGCCTCGGTTGTTAGGTGTGGCCGAGACAGCCAGAAAGTGGGTGACCACAACTGAGGAGGAAGAGAATGGAGGCTTTTCAGAGACGCATTCATTTCGCACAGACTCTTAAGGCCCTGGCCGTGTGGGGATGAGAAATACATTTGTGGTCCCTGACTTCAAGGAGCCCTCATCCGAGGATCAGAAGACTAGCCTGGAGAGGCTCTGTGCACGGTGGCGGCCGGCCAGCCATGCCACAGGGAAGGAATGTGAGATTCATGAGGAGCCCAGTACCAGCCAGGGAGCCGGCACTGCTGCCCAGCCCTGCACCCGGCCCGCCCCCTCTTCCTCGGCTGCTGGTTCCATGGCCCACACTCCTCTGCCATCTCTTCTAGTCTCTCTTCAGCTTGGACCTGTCTGCTGTCCCAGCTCCCCGCCTCCTGCTTCCTTGCTCTCAGGATTATAGTCTTTGGCACAGTGTTTGTGCCGATTGCACGTTGATCACTGATCTCTGGGCCTCATTCCTGCAAGCAGCCTGTCAGACATGGCCTGCTGACCTTGATCTGCCTGCCTCTGGTCTTGTCAAACCAGAGATGCACTCAAGCACAGTGAAATATGAGTATAAAAGAGCAACACAACATTCTTATCAAGGTGGCATTTAATGAAGGGCCACATGATGGAATAATCCGAGTTCGGAGGAGACTTGCTTGGAACTGTTGAACCAGGAAGGCTTCCTGGAGGAGGTAGCTATGGAGCAGGGTCTTACAGAATATATGTGGTTTAGATAAGAGGTTTGGGACATTTCAGGGCAGGTTGCCCATGGTGTACTAGAAGGAGAATGGGCAATAGGCTGATGATGCCATATCATATAGAGCTTTGAACGCCATGCAGAGATCCATGGATTTGACCCTTTGGACTTTTAGAGCCTTTTGAAATTTCTTTAAAATATATTTTTATTGATTTCAGAGTGGAAGGGAGAGGGAAAGAGAGATAGAAACATCAATCATGAGAATCATCAATTAGCTGCCTCCTGCATGCCCCCTACTGGGGATCGAGCCCACAACCCAGGCATGTGCCCTGACCAGGAATCAAACTGGTGACCTGTTAGTTCCTGGGTCGATGCTCAACCACTGAGCCACACCGGCTGGGTCTTTTGAAATTTTTGATAGATCAGTGCAGAAGTGACATTTAAGCTAGACTGGAAGAGAAATCCCAGAGACCAGTTCACTGATACTTCTTTCTTTTTTTTTTTGGTAAATTTTAAAAAATTGCCTTGAGAAAGAGAGAGGAAGGGAGAATGAGAGAGAGAGAAACATTGATTTATTGTTCCACTTACCTATGTATTTATTGGTTGATTCTTGTATGTGCCCTGACCGAAAAGCAAACCGACAACCTTGATGGATAGGGACAATGCTCTAACCAACTGAGCTACCCAGCCAGGGCTATTTCTTTTTCCTTTCTTTTTTTAATTGAGGTAAAACTGGTATATAACATGATATTAGTTTCAGGTATACAACTTAATTCCATATTTGTATACCGTACAAAGTGATCACCACAGTAAGTCTAGGTACCTTCTGTCACCATACAATTGACCCCTCTACCCATTTTGCCCACCCCCGACCCCCTTCCCTACTGATAACCACCAGTCTGTTCTCTTTATGAGTTTTGTTGTTTGTTTGTTTTGTTTTTAGATTCCACATCTAAGCGAAATCATATAATATTTGTCTTTATCTCTCTGACTTAGCATAATACTCTCAAGAGCCATCCATATTGTTGCAAATGGCAGCACTTCCTTCTTTTTTATGGCGGAGTAGTATTCCAGTTTGTGTGTGTGTGTACACACCACATCTTCTTTTTATTTATTTATTAATCCATTGACGGACATGTAGGTTGTTTTCATATCTTGGCTATCATAAATAATGCTGTATTGAACATAGGGGTGCATATCTTTTTTTGAGTTAGTGTTTTGTTTTCTTCAGATAAATACCAGTATTTATCCATATGCTGGGTCATATGGTAGTTCTACTTTAATTTTTTTGAGGAACCTCCATACTATTCTCCATAGTGGCTGCACCAATTTATATTCCCACAAACAGTTATTATTCCCGGTCAGGGCACATGCCTGGGTTGTGAGCTCAATCTCCAGAAGCAGGTGTGCAGGAGGCAGCCGATCAGTGATTCTCTTTCATCATTGATGTTTCTATCTCTCTCTCCCTCTTCCTTCCTCTCTGAAATCAATACAAATATTTTTTTAAAAAAGAAAAAAGTGTTCAGTGTGCTGAGTTGCCAGTGTTATAGTTAAAAACAGAGGAAAGTAAAGGAATTGGGAGTAGAGGGTAGGGTTAATGGGACCCACTCGCAAACTTAGCTAAACTCCTTTAAACATTTTAAATTGATTTATAAACTTAAATCTTAAAAAATACTTACCTGAAAGACAAAATGTTCCCAAGTTCTTAAGTCTTTTAACTCTAGTAAATTAAACTTAACAAATATGGCTATTCTTAAGTTCTCCTAAATGGAACAGTACTGTTAATATGATTTTAACTTAAAATCATAACTCAGAATCAGTAACACATTTTAATATTGTAATCACAGGACCGCCCTGTTATTCTATTGGGCCACTTTGCTTAAATGAAAACAAATGCAAAAGTTAAATACCAAATATGTATGGCAGTCTTTTTTTTTTTTTTTTTTAATAACTGGCTTTTATTTATTTATTTTTTAAGAGAGAGGGGGAGAAGAAGGGGGAGGGGGAGGGGGAGCGGGAAAGAGAGAAACATCCACTCTGTTTCCTTCCACATGCACTCATAACCTGGGCATGTGGCCTGACTGGGAATCGAACAAGTGACCTTTCGGTGCACAGGACAACGCTCAGCCAACTGAGCCACACTGGCCAGGGCTGTATGGATGTCTTGACACACAAAACACATTAATACCGTGGGTTTAATACATGTTTCTAAACTTAATTCTAGATCTTCCTATATTTGAAAGATGCTCACTTATAAAGGAGATAATCGTATCCTTCCAATTATATCATTTTGGAAGTCTCTTCCCAACTCATTGAGGTTGCATATGTGGATGGCCCTCGTCACAGTGCTGTCTCTGCCCTCCAAATAGGACGGTCTTCACCTTCACCTTGTAGTTCAAGTCCCTGGTTTGGGATCCTTCCTGAATTCTTCTCTCTAATCTTAGAAATAAGCAGCTCTGCCCTAGGCTGCATTATCCCTCAATTGAATTTTGCTTTTCTTTACCTCTGAGACTATTTAAATGCCTCCAGCCTAGCTCTAAATACCTTTGAACTTGAAGGAGTTGTGTATTCTTTCATACTCTTCATAGCCTCACAAAACTAAAAACTATTTTTTATTGAATTCTGAACTTCCTGAGCTTTGTATGACCGTGGTTACAACTTCCAAAGTCACTCCACTGGTGTGTTTATAGGTATGTGTGCATAGTCTGAGCTGTTTTTACTCACAATACTTCCGATACTAAATGTGTAGGGGCTTTTCCACACACCAAACAGTTCTTTGACACCTGTGTCAGATACATACAGTTCAATTCAATGCAGTTCGGACACCAGGTCCTTGGAGTTCGGGTCAGACCCCACAGGACCACCTGCCTCTCCCCCTCTTCAGATGCCAGTTGCAAGTCCCAGTCCTTTTGACTGACCAGCATTCCTTGTGGCCCCTCCTCTGCGCCAGTAATTTGCTAGAACAGCTCACAGGATTCTGGAAAACATTTTACTTACTATTATTACTGGTTTATTATAAAGGATACCACTCAGGAACAGCCAATGTCAGAGATGCACTGGGCAAGGTTCCTGGGAAGGGGGTGGAGCTTCCATGCCCTCTCCAAGCACGCCACCCTCCCAACCAACCTCCATGGAGCCATGCCAGCCTGGAAGCTCTCTGCACCCGTCACTTGCGGGTTTTATGGAGGTTTCATTATATAGGCATGATTGGCTAAATCACTGGCCCTTGGTCATTAATTCAACCTCTAGCTCTTCTTCCTCTCCAACAGCTTGAAGTTGGGGATGTTGGGAGGGTGAGGGAGAGTTGAGGGGGGAGTGGAGCCGAATGTTCTAGCCTTCTAATCCTGCCTTTCTGGTGACCAGCTTCCATTCTGAAGCTCTTTAGGGGCCCCGCCCCCAGTCATCTCATTAACATACACAAGGACACTGACCACTCACAGATTCCAGGGTCTTAGAAGCTCCGGTGTTAGGGTATTAGAACAAAAGATGCCCCATCTCCCCTTATCACGCAGGAAA
Source organism: Ia io (assembly GCA_025583905.1). NCBI lineage: Eukaryota > Metazoa > Chordata > Mammalia > Chiroptera > Vespertilionidae > Ia > Ia io. The sequence continues at coordinate 34,606,104 of JAJQQW010000020.1, forward strand.
TTATAAGGGTTTGGGGAGCTCTGTGCCAGAAACTGGGGGTGAAGACCAAACAGTTATCTAATTATTATATTACACTGCCCGGCCAGCGTGGCTCAGTGGTTGAGCATGACCTATGAACCAGGACGTCAGGGTTCGATTCCCGGTGGGGCACATGCCCGGGTTTCGGGCTCCATCCCCGGTGTGGGGCGTGCAGGAGGCAGCTGAACAATGATTCTCTCTCCCTCTCCCTTCCTCTCCGAAATCAATAAAAATATATATTTTTTAAAATCGCACGCGCGCGCGCACACACACACACACACACACACACACACACACACACACACACGAGTCAGGGGAGGGTCTTGCTGTTTTGAGCGTCTGGTCTTCAGCACCTCCTACAGGGCTGTCTATGGGAGCGCTCCCGTCCCTCTCTGACTGAAGGGCTCTCCTGAAGCCTTTGATGGGGGCGCTTTCACAGAGCGGTGAGGGTACATTCCCCACCCGCCCACGGTGAGCCACCGCCCCCTGGCCTGGCTCTGTGCCTCACCGCAGGCCCGTAACTTGATCTGACAGCCCCTTTGTGTACGGAGGTACTTGAGGGCAGAGCATCCCTGTGTTGTACCCACAGGCCCGATGAAAATGGTTAATGCAAAAAGAACTCGGATTCCCTCAGGGACTCCCTCAGCATGGCGGGATCCCTCAGCATGGCGGGAGCCCTCAGCATGGCGGGAGCCAGGCTTGGAGCGTGCCTGGATCCCGTGTCCCCAGCATGCTGAAGGAGGCCTTCATCAGTGCCAGGTTTGTTGAGGCGTCCACGCAGGTGCGCTGGGAGAGTCTACATCTCGAGACCATCGCCCTCAAGTCCCCCTTTCACAGAGCAGCGGGGCCTGCTGTGGCTTACCAGGGTGGCCACGTCCTGCTGCTGCTGGCACTCAGGTCACTGGCTCCCTCAAAGCTCTGGACTGAGCCCCGCACTGTTAACCAACAGCCTCCAGCCGGCCACCTGAGTTCGGAGGCCCTGGCATTTGGCCTCCATCCATATCCTTTGTTTCAGGGGAGTAGCCGGGTTGCCCTGAGTTGGAGGGCCTCCCGACTCCCAGCGCATTTGCAGGCTGCGGGCTGTGCTGCCTGTAAGCTGTTTAAAAGGCCTTTCTAAGGAAAGGGTTTAGACACACTTCGGAAAAGGCAAATCCCATTAGCAATTGTCTAATCCTGGCTGCCAGGGAACACCGTGCTCTTTGCAGGGAGGCTTGGAACCCCTTCCCTCCTGGGCCAGGGCCCTGCCTGGTTTAGTTCCTCTCCCCTCCCGGGCCCCAGGCCTTTGGGGAAGGCAGCTGGGCCTAGCGTGGACCTTGGCCCTGCCACCAGGGGAGCGACGCTTTTAGGCCTGGCTGGGAGGCAGTGTGTGAGGGCCATTCGCTCTCCCAGGCCTGTTTTTCTTCCGTTTCTCTGCTGCCTGCTTGTTTTTCTTCTGCTTTTCCTCTCTCTTTCCTTTCCCCTCCTTCCTCTTCCATTTCCCACCTTTCTCCTCTCTTTCTCACCCTGTGCCCTCTTCCCTATCCCTTTAAAAAAATACATTTGAGGCAGAATCTATTTATCTTTTATAGAAGCGAAGCATTTGGAGACTGTAATTTTCAGTCAGTGGAGGGTGAGGGGCCAGTGCTGGTGTGTTTTGTAGACAGAGTTCCGTGTGCAGAGGGCTCAGTGTGCAGGGGGCTGGTGCCCGTTATCTGGAGCTGCCCATGGACCATGGAGGGAGCTGGCCATGGACCTGGGGGAGCTGGCCCCGTCCGTGGGCAGAGGCTGGGGGCTGCCTTGGGACCTGCTAAGCAGCTTCTGTGTTCTGTTTTGTTTGTCTTGCTTTATTTTGAGAACATTGGGGAAAAAAATAAACGGGAAAGGACAAAGAATAACATAACAAGCACCCACCTGGAATTGTCACTTTTGCTTCAGGTATTTCAAATATAAACAAATGGGAGCGTTGACCCAGACAGGGTGGGCTTCCTTTCACTCCTCTGTGTGTCTTCTCCTTCCACAACGCACACCCCCCTCCCCCGGCCGGGGGGCAGCTCTACCGTATCTTTAATATGTATCTTCATAATATGTTTTCATATTTTAATAGCATATATGTGAGTCCATGAATAATAGACAGTCTGCTGGGTGTGTTTTAGAAGCATACTTAAATGCTGACATGGTGTGGTATCATTTTGCAACTTGCCTTTCTTGTTTAACGTTACGTTCCCAAGATTGACCCCTGTTGGTATTTATATCTGGTTCATTTCTTCTCAGTGCTGGGAAGTATTTCATTGTTCGCTGTGCCGTGGTTTGTTTATCTGTCCCGCTGCTCGTGGGTACTTGGTTGTTCCTGGTTTTTCTGTATTTCAGGAACATCGCCATACCCGTCTTCGTGTCTGTCTCCTGCACAGACATGTGCCCACACAGCTTTCGGGCCTCCCGGCCACGGTCACCTAGGCCCAGACCCACCCCTTGGAAATCCTTGGGTTTCTCTGAGCTCCACCCTACAAACCGGCTGCCTCCTTCCTCTCCGTAATGCTGTCAGCAAAGGCCAGCTTTAGGGGAGCCAGGAGGGATGGAACCACCCCACCCCCACCGCCCTTTGGTTCTCATTTGGTTTTTATTTTATGTCCATACATGTATCATAGCACCATTTAAGGAGACTGAAACATATTTACTTACCCACATTCCGCCCCGCCAGCACAACTGTTTCCACTTTCTCAGTCCCTTTTGGTCTCTGTCCACATGCATACTCATCCATAGCTGTTTTTGTATGTGTAGCATGGTGTATTCTGCGCTGCTGTGTAACAGTACATTCCAGACATTTCCCGTCCCGCCACAGTCTTCACAATGACCATTTCCGTGGTCGCAGAATGTCTTCCCGCCCACGCGCCCTGACTGCTCTCCTGTCCCAGGGCCTGCTTTCCTCCCCGTTCTCCTCCCGGCTCCCATAGTCTTTGAGCGGTTATTCCAGACCCTCAAATAATCTAGAAACAGAAGGAAAGCTCCCTGGGCTACCACCTGCCCGGCTTCTCCACCCCAGACGTCCCAACCACTGCTTCCTCCTTGAAAACTCCCTCTTTCTGCCTGGCCAGTGTTGGTCAGGGTTAAGTGTCGACCTATGAACCAGGAGGTCATGGTTTGATTCCCCGTCAGGCCACATGCCCAGGTTGTGGGCTCGATCCCCAGTGGGGGCTGTGCAGGAGGCAGCTGAGCCATGATTCTCTCTCATCGTTGATGTTTCTCTCTCCCTTCCTCTCTGAAACAAATAAAAACCATATACTTAAAAACAGCCCCCCTCTTTCCTTGGTGGGAGAAATGCAACCAAACCAAAGGGTGGGATAGCCTTAGTGCGCGTGGCGTGGAGATTGTTTTCAATACAAAGAGGCTCCTCCGCGGAGGAAACCGTTTGGAGGGGCTTCCTGGGCCTTGTTCTTCCTTCCTCCGTAGATCTGGAGGGAGATGGCCAGGGCGATTCTTGGGCACCACTTGGGGTCCAGCACAGCGCCCAGGGTTGGGGCTTGGGGCTGAAGCCCTGTCTAGTGTAGAACATCCGGAAGTTAAGCTTAGGATGCTGCAAGTAAAAGATGCCACCCCCAGGCAGACAGCCCACGGTTCCTGGGCCCGGGATGTGGTGCTGATGTTGTCGCTATCTTCTGTTTCTTTAGCTGGCCCCTCCAGCCAGCGGGGAGGTTTCTGTTTCTCCTACTAGAGTGAGGCACCAGTCTCCTGTACCTCTGTCCTCTCATGAGCCAAATAATCAATTTAGGGATGATAAAAAATAGTGACGAGCTCATTTATTACAAGACCTAATATTTATACTTACTGCTTACTAGATACTCTGCTAAAAAGCATTTTATGTCCAGCCGGCCGTAGCTCAGTGGTTGAACTTCGACCTATGAACCAGGAGATCACGGTTCGATTCCAGATCAGGGCACATGCCCGGGTTGTGAGCTCCATCCCCAGTGTGGAGCATTCAGGAGACAGCCAATCAATGATTCTCTTACATCATTGACGTTTCTATCTCTCTCTCCCTCTCCCTTCCTCTCTGAAATCAAATTTAAAAAAGCGTGGGTTTCTTTAAAAAGCTTTTTATACTTGTCATCTTATTTATTCTTCACAACAACCAAATAAGATAGGGAACTATTGCTACCCCCATTTGACAGCTGGGGAAATGAGTCTCTCAGAAGTTAGCAACTTGCCCGGATCTTCCTTAAAATTCTAGCCATACTATCCCCCCAACCATCCCAGCTGGGAAACGATGAGTTTAGTGAAGCAGAGATGAGCTGCCCCCTTTCATTCCCTCCAGAGAAGCCCCTTGCTGGTGTGGAAGTTATTTCATATAAAGGCACCGGCTAGAAATGTTCCATTCCCTTTACATTTCCCATTCGAGGCTCTGCCCTATTTTCTCCTTAGAAGTCTTTGCTTGAAGGGGGCAGGGGGAGCAGGGATTCATGATGGGGGAGGAGAAGGAAGAGGCGACTGTAGTCTCAGCCTCCTGCTCCTGCAGCCTTGGAAAGGGAAGAGGGGGATGGGTGGAGCAGCAACCTGTCGATTCAGGGCCCTTCCTGTGCCCTAGTCACGAGAGTCCCATCCCAGGTGCTGTGAGAGCCCCCGCCATCTGGTGGCCCAGTGGAAAGAGCAGCTGCTTTTACAACAGGCTCCAGGGTTCCTGTCCCAGCTCGGCCCCTTGCTGGCCGGGTGGCCTTGGGTGGATAGCCGAACTTCCCCACCATCTGCTATGAGGCTTGAGCCCTGGGCGGGGGAGTGTTTACTGAGCCTCGCAGAGCAGATGCACGGCTTCCCCTCTCCTGCCCACTCATTCATCCTGGGGGAAAGCACACGCCCTTAGGCCTCTCGGGCCAAACTAATCAAGATCTGGTGATGGGCCCTAACCGGTTTGGCTCAGTGGATAGAGCGTCGGCCTGCGGACTGAAGGGTCCCAGGTTCGATTCCAGCCAAGGGCACATGCCCGTTTTACGGGCTTGATCCCCAGTATTGGGTGTGCAGGAGGCAGCCAATCAATGACTTTCTCCTATCATTGATGTTTCTATCTCTCTCTCCCTCTCCCTTCCTCTCTGAAATCAATAAAGAAATATATTAAAAAAAAAAAAAAAGATCTGGTGATGGGAAGGGGGCCTGGTGCCAGAAATGGGCTCCTCCAGATTGAAGTCTAATTGTGGATATAGTCACATGCACCTTGTTATTTTGGGCTTTTATGTATGTATGTATGTATGTATGTATGAATGAATGTATGCTTTTATTGATTTTTGGAGGGATGGAGAGAGAGAAACATTGATGAGAGAGAACATTGATTGGCTGCCTCCTGATGGGGAATCAAACCATGACCTCCTGGTTCATAGGTCGACACTTAACCCTGACCAACACTGGCCAGGCAGAAAGAGGGAGTTTTCAAGGAGGAAGCAGTGGTTGGGACGTCTGGGGTGGAGAAGCCGGGCAGGTGGTAGCCCAGGGAGCTTTCCTTCTGTTTCTAGATTATTTGAGGGTCTGGAGTAACCGCTCAAAGACTATGGGAGCCGGGAGGAGAACGGGGAGGAAAGCAGGCCCTGGGACAGGAGAGCAGTCAGGGCGCGTGGGCCGGGAAGACATTCTGCGACCACTAGGGACTGGGCCTTCAACCCATGCATTTGCCCCAACCGGGAATAGAGCTGGCGACCTTTTGGCTTATGGGTCCACACTCAACCACTGGGCCACACCGGCCGAGCTATTTGGGGCTTTTAGACGTGGGCTTCAGGGCTTGAAGCACCAAATACAAGCGGGGCCCGCTTTCCCACCGTTGGAGGGAGAGGAGGGGAGACGCAGGCCCAGTGGGGCAGTTCCTTCTTGGAATCAGCTGACGGCTCCTCTGCAGCCAGCTGGGGGCTCTGGGTCCTTGCCTTGCCACCCTGGTCCCCACAGGCACGGCTGCAGCCAAGGTAACAAAAAAGGCCCTTTAGAGTAGTCCCTTGGAGAAACTGAGGCACCGAACCAGGAAGTGGACTTCTTTGCCTTCAGATTTTATTTTTCCTCCCTTCTCTGTCCTCTGGGACTGCTTGCCTTCCGCAGACCAACTGGACATCCCACGTGTGGGCCACAGACGGGCCGGCTGCTGGTCTAATCACAGCAGTGGGTGGGCCCCGGTTTAACCCAACACTAGCAATTGCCCAATTTAAGAAATACACTGATTCTCTGATTAAAGAACGTTGCCAATGCATTCTTGAGATAGGGCATGGCGATGGGAGGCACCCCTCTGCAGCGGCTGGCCTGTTGTGGCCCCAGCCCCAGCCTTGGGTAAGGCTGCTGACTCAAAGCCCAGCCCGATCCTCTCAGGGTTGGGGACAAACCCCAGCTGGCGGCGGGGGGAGGGAGGATCAGATAATGTGCAGCTGGGAAAATGAGGCTGGAAACACCCGTCTCCTGCGCTCCAACACACAGTTCCCCGGTGCCTGGACAGCTCTGCACCCTGAAGCCCCGTGGGAACTGGCTGTGCTGCCATGGGAATGCCACCCTGCGGAGCCTCGTTGCCTCGGGGCCTGTCCCGTGCACACTGAGCCACGTCTCATCGGTGCGGACAGAATGGATTCGTTCCTTTTGAAGGCAGGCCCACCGCCAGGTGCCCGCCGCCGGCCGCCATGGCAGGTTAAAAAACACCAGGGCCATATTTCTGGTACCTCAGTGTACCCCCCACAGAGAAGTAAAATGTCAGTGGAGCAAACTACCAACTGAATGCATTGGAATCTATAAATATTAAATTGCTCTGGCTTTCACTTGCCCGTGTCCAATTAAAGCTCCAGTCGGCTCCAGGGCACAGGAGGCTGGTTAGTGCGAACTGGGCTGGAGAGGCAAGTGTCTCCAAAGGGCAGGGCTGAGGCTGACTCTGTGGGCTGTGGTCGTGGTGGGGTGGCCCTGGCTGGAGGAGAAGCAGCGGGTGCAAAGAGCAGGGAGGTGAAAACCCAGATACAGCTGGAACCTAGGATGGGGTTGCTCTGATTTTCTATTCACAGCTTTATGGATGGGGTGGGGGGGCTTGCAGGGAGCTGTGTGCTGCATTTCTTACCCCAGCCTTGCTCCCTCCAGGGACTGGCCTCCTCAGAGCAGATATTGGGACCCCCACCCCCACCCCAGGCAGCAAGGCTGGAGTTGGGCCACGGCCCCCTGGGCAGCCAGCTGTCCTCCTCCTGTCCTGCTGCCGCCCCCGCCCCAGGCTCCTCCCCGACACAGGCCCCGCCTTTGTGTGACCCCCATGGCATGGTTGATTGTTGTTGGTTTGGCGTCTGTACGCTGCCTGGGAGCGTGTTTTCACACCATCAGTTACGTTGAGACTCCTGGCAGGTGGGGCAGCGCTTCCTGCTGCTTTGGGATCTGTTTAGGATTTATCGATGGCTTCCATGTGCCAAGGCCCTGTGCGATGTTCCGTAAATACACAGTCGTTGGTCTTTACACAGTGGGATGAGGTGGGAACTGCAGGGCATCCACCCCGGCGCACAGAGGGGAGGAGGGACTTGCTCAGGGTTCCATGGAGAAGGTGTTCTGCGGCTGATCAGGGGCTGAGCCCGATGCCATCCCGAGGCTTTCCTGAGCCTCTACCTTGTCCTGGGTCCTCCTGTGAACTCTGAGTGGGAGCTGCCCCTCCCGCGGGCTGTGGCCAAGCCAGCTCTTTCTCTTGCAGGCATCCCCACCCTCATCGTGCTGGACCCGCAGGGGGAGGTGATCACGCGGCAGGGGCGGGTGGAGGTGCTGAACGACGAGGACTGCAGGGAGTTCCCGTGGCACCCCAAGCCCGTGCTGGAACTGTCCGACTCCAACGCTGTGCAGCTCAATGAGGGCCCCTGCCTCGTCCTTTTTGTAGGTATGGAGCTCAGCGGTGGGCCCAGGGTGGGCGGGACCGACCCACCTCAAGTGGGAGATGTCTGTCCCAGCAGCTTCTTTCTGTCACGGAACAATGCGGAGCCTGGGCCTTTGTCTCTCCCTGCAGCCCTGCTTTTGACCCCAATGATTTATTCATGGCTCCCCGCTGTAGGAGGTGTTCTGGGAGCTGCTGCTGTGCTTTCCTTCCTCGCTGCTCCCAACTACCAGCTGGGAAGCATAGGTCAGGCCCTGGGCCCCCATGAACAGGCCCATTGTTGGAAGGAGGGGGGGCCGCACCTCTGCAGCTGCCGGGCTGGGCCCTTTCGGGCTCAGGCTCCCCTGGGGCTGCTGCTGCTGGTCACCTGTGTTCTGGCCAGCTGGCCGGGCTGCCGGGGCTCTCCCAGCCTCAGGTGGCATCTCTGTGGCCAACTGTCCCTCTCGGGCTCCCCTGTCTGGCTCACTCTGGCGCTCGGTGGGTGGCTGCTGTGAGAAGCAGGAGGGCACAGGAAAATCGACTCTCAGCTCCCTGCAGCCCCGTGAGGTGACTCTGATTCCTTTTGCGAACAGAGCAACTGCTGCCCAAGATCCACCTCAGCCCCTCCTGGGGACTCCTTGCTCAGTTCCAAATAATTTTAGGTCCCAGGAGCATGGCTGAGATGCTGCCATACCCACTCAGTGGGGGTGTATGCAACATCCCACCCCTGTTCTCTGGAGGTCTGGTTTGGAGACCCCCAGGGAAGGGGGCCACACGCAGACTCAGGGGAATTCTTGAGCACACTGACTGCAGGCTGGTCCTGTGCTTAGAGGACAGAGGCTGTGTGTCCAGGGAAAGATGGCCTTGGCATTTTCCCGCCTGCTACAGGCCCCACACCTTTGTCCCAGGGCTGGGACACAATTCTGAACTGAGGGACACCTGGAACTTCACTGGCCATCTGCAGATGTGGAAAGAGAGTCCCAGGGAAGCAAGGCGAGTTCCCAGCATCCCGGAGCTCATTAGACATGGATCTAGAGCAGCGGTTCTCAACCTGTGGGTCGCGACCATCAGAAAACACAGATATTTACATAACGATTCATTAACAGTAGCAAAATTACAGTTATGAAGTAGCAACGAAAATAGTTTTATGGTTGGGGGTCACCACAACATGAGGAACTGTATTAAAGGGTCGTGGCAATAGAAAGGTTGAGAACCACTGAGCTAGAGTGCCCCACAGAATCTGCTCGCTGCAGGCCTCTTGAGCTGTGTGGCATTTCTGGGTGAAAGTCGCCTGCTGGCACCTGCTGCCCCTACCCCCAGCTCTGCAACTCGGGGATGTCACTGTTGTTCTCAGTTACAGGGTTCAGCGGGAGTGAGCCCTGGGCCCCCAATGTGTGGCTGCTCTTGGAGGCAAGGGATGCCCCATAGGGGGCTCTGGGGAGCCTCGTTGGGTGGTCTCCACGCAGCAGCCTGTGCCCTCCCAGGTGAGTCGGGCTGTTAGCTGTGCCTCCCCGCGGCCACCAAAGCTGCTGACCAGACGACAGTCCCGCCCACCACCAGCACCTCTGCCATTTTCATGAGGAAGTCAGTGATCCGAGGTCACAGCATCTCATTCTGTGACTGAGAGAGAATTACCGGGGGCCTCAGGTCCTGGCTTCGGGGAAGGTTAGCTCCCAAGGTGGGTTTGTGAAGAAATGAGTGAAAAGTCTCACTTTTGCTTGGGGCGTTAGTGCTACTCAGTGAGGTGGGTTGTCCTGGGGAGCGCAGTGCAGGAGGGCGCTGTGTGAGCAGGAGACCTCCTTCTGCACCAGGAGGCAAGGCTGTGTCCCCAGGGAACCTCTTCCATTCAGGGGCCGCCCAGGTGGGCGTTTCAGCCCTGGACGCAGGCACCCTCAGGGGGCACCGCTCGCTGACAAGCCCTGTGCTTCATGTCTCTCTCCCCATCACAGATTCTGAGGATGATGGGGAGTCCGAGGCGGCCAAGCAGCTGATCCAGCCCATAGCTGAAAAGATCATCGCCAAGTACAAAGCCAAAGAGGAGGAGGCGCCGCTTCTGTTCTTCGTGGCGGGGGAGGTGAGTGCCACGAAGGGCTGACCAGGGGCCGACCTTTAGCACTTGAGTGATGGGCTTTTGGGGCTGTTAAAGGGGGCCCTGGGGTCTGGGTGACGGTACTTCTGGAAGCGCTCACAGACAGGTGTGGCGGAAAAAGGCGCGTCCTGCAAAACCACCTCCTGCCTTGCTGCTTCCTCCTCCCTCCTTCCTGGCTCAGCGGCCTCCAAGCTGCAGGATGTGCTCCCAGGGCAGAGCCCTCTCTGCAGCCACCAGATCGAGGTCCACACTCCCTCCCTTGGGGCTGGGTCCGAACCAGGCCCTTGATGCTTTACGGAGTGGCTGCGAGGTCAGTCCCGCCTCACTGGCCCTCCAGGTGAGCTTTTCCCGTGACAGGGATCCCGCTGGGGGCCACGCTCTGACCTGAAGTCCCAGCCAGCCAGGGAGGGTGCTAAGGCTGGAAACTGCCCACATCCCTCTCTCTCAGGGCCTGTCTCATGAAGTGGGGCTGGACGGAGCAAAGGACTTTTTACGGGGGAGAAGGCAGGGCCCTTCAGCTGGGCCACCTCCAGCTGGCGCCTGCCTCCTCTGAGATATAGGAGAGCCCGCCCTGCAGGCTGGGAATCTGCAAGATGGGGTCAGCGCTCTGCCTTGACTCCCATCCTCAGGAGCCATCTCTGCGCATGCTCCACGCCTCCCCATCCAGCCAGGCACCGGCCATGCGCCCGTTATTGACAGACACTTTTTGAAGCCCCGGGGCCTCCTCCCACCCATCGCTACCTCCAGCTGGTCAGAGCCCATGTTTATTTCATGCTGTATTGGGATCCCAGGAGAGGCAGCAGCGGCCAGACTCCCTGAACCAGCACCCATTCATCACCCCCTCAATAGCCTCCTCTGCTAAGCCCTGCCAGGCCCTTGCCGGCAGCTGAAGTGTCCCTCTGCTCGGCCGTGGGGTGGAGGGAACAAAGCAGGTTCACAGGCCCTGCCTTGGGGCTACATGAGCCCTCTCCACACAAAGCACAAATGCAGGCTGCTCCAAATTTATTAAACTCTGACCCCATTCAGACGGCTCAGGGGGAAAAGATGGGTGTAGAACAGAAAGGGCTGGAGGGCTCCAGTAGCTGCTGTAGAAATGTGGCTGAAAAGGGGACATTTTGTGGGTTTTCTACATACCAGGCACCAAGCCAAGTGCTTCCCCTGTATGGTCCCATTTGTCCTCCCTCTCTGGCTCGATAGAATCATTGCTGCTTCACCGATGAGGAGGGCGAGGCTCGGAGAAGGTGAGATGCTCCAGTCTGGCCGGCTGGGCTGAGTGCCGGCTGCTCTCATGCCTCACCTAGTCCTGTGTGACCTGCTATTAAATCCATTTTACAGGCAGGAGACCTGGGCTCAGAGGAGTGACTTGCCAGAGTCACACATGAAGTAGGTAGCAGAGAGAGGAGTGAGCGTGAGGTTGGTGTGACTTCAGAAGCAGTGCCCTGCTCCTTGGTCCCTGTGGTCCAGCAGGTGGACTGGCCCACTAGGGGAGGATGCTGGGACCAGAGAGCTGGACAGAGGGGCTTGGTCATCCACTGCTCTGGTTCCCTACCTGGCCGCCCCATCCTTCCTGTGCGTGTCACCTGAGCTCCTGGCCTTGGCAGCTCCCTTGGTCCAGTTTCTGTCTTCATGCTCAGAAGCAAGGCAGCATGGGATGAAGATGGGCACAAGGCACTGGGACATCAGGTATTGACTGAGCACCTCTGAGCTCAGGGTTCCGGCCCCCTCACATTGCAACCAGGGCTAAGGGGGACCCCTTGTTTGTCGCCATCCTGTCCACTCTGGCAGGCAAAAGCCATCCCTTCTGAAGCCTTAATAGACATTAAAATTCATCTCTCTGGGGAGGGGAGGCAATGGGGACTCCATGTACAGCAGTTGTCCAGGTGTCTCTCTCTGTTAATCATGAAGATGGTTTAGTTACCCATGTGGAGGGCCTGAATTGGGTAAACAGTGCCAGAGATGTTGAATCACCGAGCAATTCTGGGGTGGGGGGAAAAGATGATTACCAATAATCTTCCTAAAGATGTGCCCTTTGAGGAAGGAATTCTTTTGGTCTCAAACTGGTGAGCTGTAAGTTTCATGCCTCTTGCTCACCAGCATAAGGCCAGGAACACCCCACGCCCTTTCTCGGCAGGGTGGCCCCGGTCTTCCATTCGGTTTAGAATACGGTACTGTCCGTTGTACAGTGAGACCGCCTCGGCATGGGTATGTAGGGCCCGTTTTCTGTTACCTGCCAAGTGAGGGTCGGCAGCGTCAAAGGTAATTCCAAATGGTTACCCTGCAAGTTTTTCTCCTGGTCTTTGGATTTCTGTGTTCGCTTTTATACCTAATAAGGCTGCATCTGATGCCAGAAAAATTCTCCTGGACAGTCCCTGGGAATGTGTGGGAAAGGGTCAGCCTCCCGCTCAGATAAGTACAGCAGCTCGTGTAAACTTCAGCAGTGTTTCTGTAGCCCTGTCTCCCCACCTGGTTCTGCGATGCCTGCCCCCTGAAACGCAGTCAGGGCTGAAGCCCGGATTGGCCTCAGCACGGGGCCTCACATGATTGAGAGGTGACTGCAAAAGCAAGTAATCAAAGGACATCACATATTTGCAAAGCAGAGGCTTTCATGCTAACAAAGAAGACTTGCCTGGGGGCTTGGGGTGATGCAGAGAGAGTTTTCGGAACCAGCCTCCCCCTCTGCAGGGCAGGGCAGGGCAGGGCAGGACCCACTGCTCTGCACTCTGAGAGCCCATCTTTCATGGAGGAGGCCCGCTCTTCAGGGTGATGATGGAGTGGGTCCATCCCATGCCATTTGGGGAACCTGGGCCCCGGGGACTCTCGACTCTCTGGAAAACTTACGGGTTGTCTCTCCCTTCCGGTGACTTCCAGGATGACATGACTGACTCCCTGCGAGATTACACCAACCTGCCCGAGGCTGCCCCCTTGCTCACCATACTGGACATGTCGGCCCGGGCCAAGTACGTGATGGACGTGGAGGAGATCACCCCTGCCATTGTGGAGGCCTTTGTGAATGACTTCCTAGCAGAAAAGCTCAAGCCAGAGCCCATCTAGTGGGGCTCCGGCCTCGTGAGACATTATTTAAAACTCAGTCTCCTCCTCCTCCTCCTCCTCTCCCCCTTCTTTCCCTCTGCCCAGGGACTTTCCCAGCGTGTCCTGAATCACACAACCCAAGTGTCCAACCTCTCTGTGGTGCCTTGTTTTCTGCATTAACTCCTCAGCCAGCACCCTGTGTGCGCATCTCTCAGCAGCAGAAGAACCGCCAGGTTTGGAGACTCTGCTCGGGATTCGCGGGTGGCCGTAACCCGGCCAAAGCTGGGGCTGCGTCACTCCCTGTCACCAGCTCTTGGTGAAGTATTTGCCAGGTGTTCTACCAAGTGAGCCTGCGGGGACAGCGCATGGTGCTCTGGCTCACACAGTTCAGTGACACAGTGGAGCAGGGACAGGGCCACCGCCTCGTTAGGCCTTAGCTTAGAGCTCCTGGTGAGAACGCCTTTCTAGAGGACTTGGTCTTGGCCTAGGGAAAACTAGCTTGCCAGTTGGTTCTGGGGCAGGGGATCTCTGACCTCAAAGGAAGCTTGTGCTCTGTTCTGGTGAGAAGAAAAAAATAGCTACAGTAACGATTCATGTAGTAATTGCTTAATTTGGTTGGGCTCCTACCATGGGAGAAGAGCTTCTCATTCCTTCCTTATCTTCCTCCCTTGATCTTGACCTTCTCTAAGTTTCTGCCTTCTCATATGAACAGCCCCTACTCGCTCGGAATTTTGTTAATAAATTCTTCCCCCTTGGACATCATCCCAAGAAGATGCACTTGGCCCTGGTTCTTAGAGGAGTCCTGCCTCCCCGGTGCAGACCTCTGACTCAGCCCGGCTCTGGGCCTGGGACCACCGGAGCTCTGCTGAGGTGCCCATGCCCACCTTTGGTTACCCCTGTCATTCCCTTTTCTTTCCAAAGCAGAACTAAAAGGAGGCAAAGGACCAGAAGCCTTGCTTTCCCCTAAGGACCTGCAGAAAGAGCTGTGCCCGAGGGTGGGAGTGAGGGCAGAGGACATGGCGATGAAGAGCAGGCCTCGGACCCACTTTGCTAGACCCTGGTAGTCGGCTCCTTATTTGGGCTGAACTGACCACTAAAAGGAGAACAACATCTGTGTTCTTGGGATTTGTGATGGAGGGTTTGCCTGGGGACTTGCAGGGTTTTAACCTCTTTCAACCAGATGTCAGGGTCTTTAAAGCAATCCCAGACCTTCCCCGTGGCCCCACTCACGGCACTCTGCCAGCCAAGACCATGTATTTGGAAAACCTAGCCCCCAACTAGCTGTATCACCACTGCTCCTTGCCGAATTGGATTGTTGATTTGTAGTTCAGAGATACAAAATTAGTTGGTAATGAGACTGTTACGCGATGTCACCAGCCTGAAATGCAATCATCTAGTAAGCAATAAAGCAGGCATCTCTGGACGTTACCAACCACTCGGCCATTCCTGTCCTTAATAACAAACATCTTTTTGCTTGTGGTGCTATGCTTGTAGGAGGTGGGCAGTCGGGGGTGGGACATAGGAGATCCCCTCGATTTTCATTGGACACCTGGTAGCTACGTTTCAGAATTGTCGAGAACCCCGAGACCTAAAGGTGTCATCTGTCAAATCCTCCAGAAGCCGGAAAGCTCGTTCGGATTAGAGCACTCGAGGCAGATCCCTACTGGAGGCCTGGCTGCCATCGCTCTTGGTTTGACTCGCCCTTGCATGCAGCGGATTCTCAGAGTAGGCATCCGTGTGGACATGGTGCTCATTCCCTCCCTTAGGGGAGCAGATGCTCTGAAGCTGGAGAAGTCCAGGTTGGGAAGCACAAGGAATCCTACCCGTGTCTCCCTGTGATGAATGGGGCAATAGTTGGAGATCATCTCACCTAGCTCTGTCTTAGGGCTGGGGTTTCTCTGGGAACCCTGCCAGCGTCTCCCTTGGGGGGTGGGGACAAGTTGAGTTTCACCTCCCTTGGAAGATGGGCAAGATTTCTGTCTGTACCCTGTATCGTGATGACCGCGGAAGAGAGGTGGTCTCGTAGCAGCTACTTATCTTCTGGGGTGGAAGGAACAAAGTCTAGTGAAGAGTCCCTGTAAGTCATTGCAGCAGGAAAAAAAAGGTCACCTGTGGTCCTTCTAGGTCCCGTACAGGGCTGACTGAACTACTTGCCACTCATGTCACCTGGCTCCTTGACGCCAGGATCCCCTTTTAGAGAGGGTGTGCAGGTTAAGATGGGTGCGAAGCTTCACTAAAAAGGTGCTTTAGGGTTATAGAATGGCGGCTTTGGGGGGCAGTGCTGGGGGAGCAGCACTTCGCCAGCACCAGTGAAACATCCCTGTCTTGATAGCGCAGGCGATCTTAAAGGTTATTGGTGCCGACGAAGTGGGTGGCTTCTTAATTTCCACTAAGCACCTCCAAAAATACCTTAAAATTCTTGTCGCTAATTGGAAGCAGGTTAAAACACCAGCTGTCGCGTATACAGGGGTTTCCGACAGCAGCTAAGGAAACCATGCCCTGCAGCTTGAGGCAGGATGGTGGTTGTAAAAATGCCACCCCCGGGTTCCAGATTTGTGTTCACCACAATGACTTCCAGATTCGACTCTATCCGTTTTCACAACAGAAATGAGGGTGTGTGTGTGGTTGTTGTTTTAATCTGTCCCCAACAATAAAGATCTGCTTCTTCTGGATTGGTATTACAATGGGCAGTTGCAGATGCCAGAGGGTGACTGAACACCCACCCCCCAACACACACACACACATACTTGAAATCAGTGGCGCTCACTTACCCAAGCACTGGGAGCCAGTACTGCTCTTTTGGCATCAGCCAAGCTTCAAGTGGTAATTTTCAGCCAGACTTTGTTTTTTCCTGTTGCCTAATTAAAGACACCGAAAAGCTGTTCTCTCCTCCTGCTGCCTTTTTGCAGGGCAGCAAAATGAATTCTGCAATGATGTAAAGACACTAGGATATGGTCCAGGGACAGATCTGCCAGGTCTAATAAGCTGTTGCTGTCACCTGAGGAGAAAGCCACACGTGTGCGCATGGGCGTGCGCAAGGCTGTACACTTGGATTACAGCGATGGGGCGGGGGGCGGGGTGGGCGCGCTGAGCGAGTGTCTGGTCCATGCCCCTCTGGTCGTGCAGGTACGGGTACGCACACCTTCTGTTCTGCCATTTGCCCTGGTTAGTGTGGACAGGCCCGTGCTTGCCCCGTAGGACCGGGATGCCACCCAAGTATAGATTGTAGGGAGGCTCAGCCACGCCCTTGGCAGCTTTTCTCAGGGTGCCTCTTGGTGAGACAAGGACTGTCAGAGGCCCAGGCTCAGGAGCTTTCCAATCCACTCTGAAGTGAGTCTGCTAAAGTGAGCACTTAGCCCCTTTCTTTCCCTCTTTGTGGATACAAACAGGGCAAGAGCATCCCCTGCTTTCCTTCAGGCAGGCCGCTCAAGGGAAAATTCTTTGGGGACAAATGGCTGTTGTTTATTAGCTTCATTATTGGTGATAATGGTGCATGTGCAAAGGGTGAAATATTTCCCAGGAAACAAAAGGCTTGTATGTAGGGGAATTTTTATATTGGGTCTGCTTTATGGCCAGGGTTTCTCCTACTGGGAAAAATAGGAATTAGGATGTTCTACACACCCCTTGCATGTGAAAGCATGACGTAAATATGCTTCATTTTAAAGACATAAATATGTCTCACCCCCTTGGTGTTTGGAGCACTTCCCAAGCCAGGAAATGTGTTGTTAAATTTGAGTAGGCGTGTTCTGAGGCACTGTTAGGTTTTCATTCAATGATGTGCCAAAGCCTCTGTCCCCAGGCACCAGGCCGGTGGGAAGGAAGCTCAGAGACAGCCACAAGTCTGGATTTGTAGGTGCTCATGCCTCACACAATTAGGTCACCCACGATGACCTAGAGCTAGGATACAACAGGAGACAGGACCTCAGGACCAGGGCCATCAGAGGGTATGGGAGTGCCCGACCAATCACGAGCCACTGTGCCTGTTGCAATCAGTTGGTAAGTGGTGCGAGGGAGGCTTGGAAGCCAGACCCTGCTGCAGCCAAGCCACCTCCCCAGCCTTTGTTCCCTTCTTGCATTTTGAGGAAATAGCAGCTATGGTGATGGTCCTCACCAACTACGAAGCTTCAATTTTAAAAAGCAGCTCTTCCCTACAAAGCAAATGCAGTAAGAACAAACCTGATGCTATTTGCCACGTGTTCAGGTTTTTCCGACATACTTGGCCTTTGAGCAGCAGCCCTGGCTTCCTAAGCTCCGCTGTTTGCCGAGCTCGGCTTGCAGCTGCTCTCTCAGCTGCTCCAATGCAGCAGGGCAACCTAGTTAGAGACTGCCTCACCCAGAGCCGTCGACTGGCTCACAGTAGTCTGGCTTCTAGCTTATTACCTTTGTGTATTAATTGATGAAGAGACAAAAATAAGATCTTGTAGTTTAAAGGTGTCTACATGAGTGTTTCTCTCCCCCCCCCCCCCCCCCAAAAAAAAGGTAAAAGGTGTCAGTCAGGTCTGCTTTTGCAGGAGGGCAGAGGTGGCTTGGCCAAGAGGGCGCCCTGGGCCCAGCAGGGCAGCCAGGCGTTTTCAGCACCAGCCATGGAACTCTGGCTGAGCACTGGTTATGCGTCTTTGGTCGCAGAATAACAAGTGGAGCTAAATGCAGCTCAGCTTGGATGGTGATGACATCTGGAGTTGCTGTTACCCCTGGGGCAAGAGGTAGGTCCCAGGGGGAACCAGTCCCTAGGTCTGTTCCTCCTCTGGGCCTTTACTTGGGAGAGCAGCTGTGACTGGGGGAAGGAAACAGGTTGGGGAGCTGGGGGGGGGGGGGGCCTCCCCCCCTGCCCTGAAACTCCAACCCAAGGGCGAGGCAGTGGTTCCCAGTACGGCATGGGGATCCCAGTGTTTGCTTGAAGCTGCTTTCTCAGAGGTTCTATTCAAAGCGGGTGTGTGTGTGTGTGGGATGGGGGGGGGGGGGGGGAAATGCTAGTTTTGTTTTGCTGTGTCCACTTCTCATTTCTATGCATTTTCTCCTTAGTTTTGGGTCCACTGAGCTCCTATACTTCAAATTCTGCCCGGAGAATGACAATCTGGATGAGTCTCCAACTTACCCCAGCATAGTGGCTTGCAAAATGCTCCATCCTCTTTTTCAACTTAAATCCAGGAAAAAGCCTCCCATCAGGGTTGGGAATGGTTTTGAGGCGTGGCTGCCACCTTGTGGCAGAATCGTATTACAGCTATGCTCAAGCACAAAGACAAGGGTAAGCTTGGCCAACCTGACATCTTTCAGCCAAGCAGTATTTTGCTTTGCTTGTCAGATCCTGCTCTGTAGTTATTATTTCCTGGGGAAATGGTGGCAGAACAAATGTTGGCCTAAAAATTGAGACTTCAAGATAGCGATTTTCCAATATTACTCTGCAAACAAGAACTTCACTTGCTTCCCCTGTAGTCGTTTTAAAGGAAGGAAAATTTGCCCCCCCCCCCCCCCCCCCGTAAAATTATACCCACAAAAATACAAAAGGAAATCACTAGGCATGGTATATAAGCCATTGACCACAAAGTGGAAGTGATGTAAATTTCATTTCCATCTTACAGCCAGGATAAAATAGGCTTAGAATTACTATTTTGCACTGTAGTTTTTCTGAACAAAGACAAGGTATAGCGTTTCTTTCATTGATTTTTATTTTGTAACAAAAATCAGCAGGAAGCATAACCCAGGGAACAGAAATTATAGACTGGTTTCATACTGGGCCTGGGCTTCCTTTTTGGTGACTTTCTTTAGCACTTTTTCCAAGGTGCTGAGACCAAATGTCAATAGAGTGGCAGTTTTCTGGGCTGCCTCCCAGATTTAGTGCTGGGCATTGTGGCTGTGAAGCTGGCAGACTAAGCCCCAGCCTTTGTGGGCTCCTCCACTTTCTACAAGTTGACCGTCTTAACAATCCGTGGGCCACTTGCATTAGACATTTGTGGGGGCCCCTAGGCAGGCCCAGCCAGACCAGAGTGTGGCACCAGAGCAAAAGTTCTGATAAGCCTCGGAGAGAACCAACCAGATTGTTCCTGCAAAAACCCCTCCCCTCAAACATGCCAAAGCAATCCCCCCTACCGCTTAGGGCATGAGTCATACTTGATCTTTTGGTTCTCTTGAAAGGAAGTTAAACCAGGGACCTGAGAAAGCCAAAGGGAAAGGAAGGCGGATCTCGGTGTCTCTTGGGAATGCCAGCAACTCGGCCTCCCTGGAATGAGCAGCTGAAGGGCTCCCAAGGAATCCTAACCATTGCAGGAGCCACTGTGCAAAAGGGGATGCAATAGAACCCACTGCTTGTGGTGGTGTCAACTCCAACCACATTCTCTGTGGTTGCAAGCACTAACTGAAATAGGTCCCACCCCTCCGTTCCAGTGACTTAAAGCACAGCAAATACTCCCTGCATTTGCCCTCATATTCCTGGCTACACCCCAGCTGGCACACGGTGAGGACCTCGTTAACGCTTGTCTGCTGGGGGTTTGACAGAAGAGCAGGGTCTTGCTCATGTTGTGGGCCCAAGGGTCCCTGGCTGTTATCCTCAGAACCTCGGCTTCTCTCCCCTCACAAAGCCCTGGTTTGCACAGCAACCAGGAATGCTGGCACTTTCCTAAGCAGTTCTGTTCCTCTATGCAGGAGAGGGGATTAAAGTGTTACAAAGTAGGACTAACAACAGGGAGCAAGTAAAAGGGGTACAGCTTTCCTGACAGGTGCAGATTAAGCTGAAAATTTTAAAACTGTTTCCTCCTTTTCTGAACAGAGTCCTCAACAAGATTATCTGCAGAGGTGCTAAGCAGGTATAATACCACTTGAACTAAGCTGCTTCTACCAGTTGTATCACCAGAAATGGGGGAATCGTGTTCTACATACACAATGGCTGTTTAAGTCAGGGTCTGAATGAATTGCAGAGACTAACGCAGCCAGGTGGGAAGGACAGCTGGCTATTGAATGCCATCACCTGCAGCCTTCACGCATATATAAAAAATTGGGGTACGAGGGGAATGGGAGATCTCGGGAAGAATTTTGACCTTTGTTATTTTTAAGAATAAGCAGAAATTCAAGGAAATTCATATTTTTTAATAACCACCCAACAGTGTTATGCCTACCTGCTGAGAAGCCATAATGACCAACTCTGCCAGCCTAACAACATAAGAGAGCTAAAGACCTCAAACCAAGGATGACTTCCACGTCCCCTCTCAGGGGTAACTAACTCCTGTCCCTGCTCAAGTGTTCAGCCTTTAGCCGAAGTTGTCTTCTCCCTTCAAAAAGTAGGATGCTGGCAGCCATGGCCGAGTTTAGGCTGTCCACACCAGGTACTACAGGGATCAGCAGCCTCTTGCCCCCGGTGCTCTCAGCCAACTGCAGGGACTCCAAGCTCAGGCCATGGGTCTCCCCACCTATGACCACAGCTGCTGGTGCCTCTGTCCAGTCCAAATCGTAACTCTGGACCTCAAGTTTAGGGAGCCAGTCTTTACTGGCTCCAGTTTCTAGATCCTCATCCTCCTCTTCCTCATACTTGTGAAGCTTCGAGAGTTGTTGGTCACAGATCCAGCCATGGTCAATGGCTTTATTAGATTTCTGGGTCTGGGCAAAAAAGCCACAGTTGTCTGCCACATAGACCCGGGTATCATTGGGCAAGTACTTGGGCACTGTTTCCCAGTCCAGGTTGTTGATGATGGGCACCTGGAAATGCGCACCCATACCTGCCCGCAGCACTTTGGGTTCCCAGGCATCCACACAGCCTACAAAATAAAAGAGGATCTAATTATGATTACAAACCTTCCCAGACGGGACTTTCCAGTAAACTAGATTAATTCTGGATCAGGAGATAAAGCAAAAAATCTCCTACTGTAGGTTCTAGATAGCTGGCACCGCTGCTCCCCCCATATGGCATTATCCAGCAATGGGACTGCAGGAGGAATTCCAGCTAGTGCCAAAATAGACTTTATTCATCCCTTCAACATTCACACCTGCCAGACATTGTATGGGAGATGCAAGAGCATTTAAAGTCCCCAACTTCAACGAGCTCATGATACAGAAGCAGCACGAAAAGGGGAACAGAAAAACCCTTGCACAAAGCAGGACTATCAGGAAAAACACCCCTGAGACATGATACTGAGATGGATCTTGAACAATAGGAGGATCTTGTCAGAGAAAGGCCCAGGGAGAGGTCACAGCTACAGAAGGGGGAAGAGTGCCACAGTCCAAACACTAAGTACGATGGATTAGGAAAACTAATGGGTAGGTGTGGTGGGAGATAGATAGGACAGGAGGCAGGTAAGGACCAATTTAAAGGAAGCGGGGCATGCTGGATATGAGGAGTTCAGGATTTTATCCAGAAGACAAATGACATTGAAGAATTTTAAACAAAGTAGTGACAGAATCTGGCTTATGTGTTAGAAATAGCCATTTGGCGTCAATGCTGAATCTGACCGGAGCTGGGAAGATGCTAGAGATGGAGAAATCAGATTGGAGGCAAATTACAGTAATCCGGGGGAACCAAAGCAACAGCCTTGTCCTTCACATACACAAGAAGGCTAAATGATCTATTCTCTTATGTACAGGCACGTGCTAAGCCCAACCACTTCTATGTATTGGCAGATACTTCACCTTTCCTAGGACCACAGGCTGGTAGAGACAGCAGGACCAGGACACCACGAACCTACCATCCTCCTCATTAGCACAAGTCTCCTCGTGACGAGTTCTTTTAAAAAGAGGAGCCCAGATTCATAAGGAGAGCCATCTAGTGTGACCCCTCTACTGGGGGGGGGGAGGGTGGGTTTACAGGGCAAGATGAGATTTCCTCCATCCTCATGTCCTCAATACCAGGCACCACACCAAGTGTTCCCTACTCTTTCCCTACCACTCATACACAGCCACCAGCATCATCGTGAAAACATCACTTGGGTTATGTAGGAACATTTCCAAAACCACACCTACTCTCAGAGCTCTCACCAATGGGGCATGTAAGTGGGTACTGATGATGGAGCCCCAGCACCTAGCTCTCACACTGGCAGAGAAATGCACTCCAACGTGTGACTGGGGGAAAAGTTAAAAGAGGAATTTAGGCAAATCTCAGCAATGGGTACCAATGTTAGTTTACAATGAAAGGTAACTTTAGTGTTTCTGATGAATGATCCTCTCCTTCCCATCCTCCCCTAAGTTGTAACAGGCATATTAGGCTTGTCCCAACTGTTAGGCAAGTCTGTTTAGAACCAAGCTTACTAAACCCCATTTCTAATGAGAGGAGACAGAAAAAAATGTAAAGAGGCTAATTTGTGTTGTGGGATGTTTGAATTCTGAGGCTAAGGGAAATGTATCACAATTTCATAATCGCATCTGTTGAAATAATTTCCTTTCACAGAATTCAGAATGTCAGAGAATTAGAATGGTCTCATATACCCAACAATTTGGGAACTCAAGATCATTAAATAAAGGACTTGAAACCAAAAGTTAAAACTAGCATCTACTTCTTTCCCTGATTGATTTTAAGTTTTTTCTTTAATAACCTAGCAGGTGTCAAAATAATTTTAAAAGATCATCTACATTTACTGAATTGCTATGTGCCAGGTACAATGCCAAGTACTGTCTGTGCATTATGTCACTTGATCCTCAAAACAACCTTCCATGTAGATTCTGTTATCATACCCACATTATAGATGAGGAAACTGACACTCAGAATTTCACTCACAGACATGTAGCTAATAAGGGACAGGTCCAAGATTCAAATCCAGGCATGTCTGCCCAGGGCCAGCTCACTCACAAATGGCCACCCAGTCACAGGTACTCTTACCTTTGGTGAGCAGTACTTTGCTGCAACCTGCCCCAGCAGCAGATCTCAAAATCGTCCCCAGGTTCCCAGGATCTCGGAGATTGTCACAAATCAACAATAAGGGCAGTGAATGGCGAAGCTGAGTCGCTGGGAATGTCATCTTAACATGATTAGGTTTGGCAAAAATCCCTGAGGAAACAACAGGCAGTTCACTTGTCTAATGTAGACATGGGGAATAATTAGACTTTTCATTTATTTCTCACTGCCTAGCTTAATTACTTGAACACATTCTGGTTGAAAAAATTCAAAGAGAAAGTCCTACCAGTGACCCCCCCCCCCCCCCCCCCCGCATAAGTGCTTTCAATCTTGGGGTATATTGTGTACTTTCAGAACTTGTTCCATGCAGCTACCTACATACATGTACATCTACCCACATATAGGTGCTTTTATTCATTTTTTTAAATCATACTCTGTATTATTCTGTAATCTACTAAGTCTATAACGTGTCTTCGAGAACTTACCATGTCAGTACATGTGGAGCTATCTTATTCTTTTAAGTGCTGCATATTTTGTAACTTGAATGTACTATGTTTATTTAAATCTTCCTCAATGGACTGACGTTGAGGATATTTTCAACTTCCCCTATCATAAACAACCCTGCAATAAACATCCCTGTAAGCCTCTGTGTGCATACGTCTAAACCTTTCCTAGGAAAAACACCCTTATAAGTGAAACGAATAAATGGTGTGTGTACACTATTAATGTTAATTGATACTGCCTGTCCATCCCACAAGCTCTTCCAGTTTATTCACACCTAGAACACATACTAGTACATATCTGTACCCACACTATCAATGAATCACTGTTACATAAAACCTTAAGTTAAATTCAACCAAATGAAGACAAGACTTCCTGTTCAATGGGCTAAACAGGGCAATAAATTGTAGTTCAGACCTGCTTCTAGAAAAAGGGAGTCAACAATAGGTATCACCACACGGGCAGAGGTTTTGTGGAAATGGATGGCAAAATCTTTTGGTAAACATTTTTCTAAGTTTTAGATGTACATTAAAGGTTGAAGAAATTACTAAAAAAAATAAGGCGTGAGGAATAAAGAGCCATAATACAAATGATGATGGCTTTTCACTTTCTACTAACAATACTATAAGATGCACGATTTATGTAAGATCTGAGGACTATATTTTTTGGGGCATTTTAAGAAAAGATTAGGCAATGACACTTTGAATTTGGCTTAAATAAAATGTGTTCTCCTAAGACAAGTATAAACAAATAATCCAAATAATCCTAGGTCTCTACTTCTAGTGCCACATTGTGTAACCACTGACCCATGATTCCTTGTGGTGTTACTAGGTCGGACCATTCCTTGATATCCTCAAACTTCACCTTAATGAGGCTGACACCTTTCAGCTTATCAACGGGCAGCTCCTTGAGGTATTCCAGGCGGCTAAAGAAGAACGTTTTGGGCACAGCACCAGCCTTGAGGGCGTCTGCAATCAGCCTGCGACCTTCCAGCAGGATCTTCCCTTGCTTTTCCCGAAATGGCCTGGACTTAACTACTGTCATCACGCTGCTGTGGGTGGAAGCAAAAAGACTGGTCATTACCAAGCATCCCCGATACGGAGATACACCTAGTTCCGGCAGACACAGGGACCTTCGCTGAGGGGGGTACTAGTTCTGCCCTCCGTGCGTCACAAAAACCAGCAGGTGGTACTGGAGTAAGTCCTCCCGCCGGAGGAGAGAGGGTAAGGCCCCGCTGTGCGGCGGGGAGAGAAACGGGACTACTCCGTCCACACGGTTTGGGAACACGTCACCTCAGCCTTTTGTCCCCGGGGAAGGCCTTATCGTAGCGAAGCCCCGACTCTTCCCAAGTGCTGGGCGTCTGGGCTGGGGGCCCCTGAGGCGGCTGCTTCGGTCGCTGCACGTGGGGACCGGCCTCGGCCGCCGCCTTCCGGGGCTGCTTCCCGGGACCGGGCTTCCGGTCCAACACCTGTCCGGACGGAAACAACACTTTCACGGGGCTCCGCCGGAGCGCCCGGACCCAGCGCCGGGCGTCGAGGTCCCAGGTCTGGACCACCGGCAGCAGCGGCCGTGGGGCCCATCCCACGCCCTTCACCAGGATCGCCATCTTCCCCGGCGCCAGGGGGCTGCGTCACGAAAGTGCGCCGGCGGCGCGCGATGACGTCACCGTCCCGTCGGCGTCGTCTGTGGGCCGGGAGGGACTGTGTGCTGCACGGGTGTGCCGCTGGTGGTCATGGCTACTCGCCGAGCTCTGCACTTCGTATTCAAAGTGGGAAACCGCTTCCAGACGGCGCATTTCTATCGTGATGTCCTGGGGATGAAGGTGCAGACGCGGGCGAGAGGGGCTGGCGCGCGGGGGGCGCGGGCGGCGCGGGCGGCTGAGCCACACCTGGCCGAGAGGGGGGACGCGGGTGTCAGCCCAACTCGGTGTCCGGCCTTAGCCCCGGCCTTCCCATTAGCCCTGTCGCGTTTCCAGCTCCAGGAAGTCCTGCTTGGGTTAGCTGGCCTTGGAAAGGGGCCTCACATTTTATCTGTTGCCGACTATGTGCCCACACACGTTCCTTCATTTAAATTCATCGACAAACGTGTATTGCGCCTCCGGCCCTTGTGGAGCTCCCCGCCTAGTGGGAAAGGCAGAACACAAGTTCCAGCCAACAGTAACTCAGTCTCTTCGGGTGTGGAGCCTTTCGGCTTAGATCATCAGCATGTTCAGAGCTCTGTTTCTCTCCGGGATGGTTCTCCTCTCCAACATCCAACACCTCTCTGCAGCCCTGAGCAGTTACGATTCTGCGGGGTCACTGGGTGACACAGGTGGGAGCAATTGGGGAGCTCCTGATAAGCAAGCACTTGAGAGGTACAAGAGTGCAGTTTAATGTAGAGAGTGCAGAAGACGTGGGGTGCAGGTACATTGTCCAGTGTCACGGACTGTGTTGAGGTTTGGTAACATGAAAATGACTCTATATCTGTCCCCAATTAAAGCTGGCCTGGGGTGGGGTGAGGATGGGAATTTGTGCATAACTAACAGTAACGGAAGTAGAAATTTGATATGGTAAGAAACCACAAAGCTGTCCTTTATTGTGAAAGTGTTAGCGACTGTTACCAAATTACAACAGGAGAGACTTAATTCCATCCTAGAGTGGTCAAGAAATAATTCACGAAGACTTTGCATTTGAGTTGACGTCTAAAGATTGGATTTCCACAGACCCCACTAAAGAGCCAATACAAATATAAGGAATGTTCAGGAAGCACCACTAGTCTTACATGCCTTTAGCTTCAATTACTTAGTTGACGTTGAGGAGATAAGATATCAGTACAAATAGGTTGGTTCTCCTTCCGATTTATCTTGAATTCTATGCTAAGTATTTAGATTTTATGCCCCAGGGCATTTATGCCAGAGGACATTTTTTCTGTTGCTTTTTCAGAGAGAGTGGAAGGGAGCGGGAGGAAGAGAGAGAAACACTGATGAGAGAGAGACACATCCGATTGGTTGCATCCCACATGTGCCCCGACTGAGGTGGGGAGCGAACCCGCAACCCAAGTATGTGCCCTTGATTCAGAATCGAACCCTCAACCCTTTGGTGTGCACACTCCACTGACACTCGCCGGCCAGGTCTAGAGACCTAATTTTATGGTGCTGTCGATGTAAGAAATGTCCAAACTTGTAGAGAATTTTTATTATAAGAGTTTATTTGAGCCCAGCCAGCATTGCTCAGTGGTTCAGTGTTGACCTAAGAGCCAGGAGATCACCAGAAGATTCCTGGTCAGGGCACATGCCAGGTTACGGGTTTGGTCCCCAATGGTGGGTGTACAGGAGGCAGCCTATCAATTAATTCTCCCTCATCATTGATTATTCTCTCTCTCCCTCTCCCTTCCTCTCTTTGAAATAAATAAAAACATTAAAAAAAAAAAGAGAGTTTATTTGAGCCAAACTGACACAGTGCTGGGAAGGAGGATCTCAGATGCTCCAGAGAATGACAGTTTTGCAATTTCTCTGATACTTTTGGAATTAAGGAGGGAACGGAAGGAAGATTAATTGAAGATGGTGCAAGGTGCAAGCATGTCAAACGAGGCAGGTGCTCTCCAGGGTGGGATTGTATGAAAAAGAGGCATTTCAAAAGTGTGTTAGCCTCGATGTACAGAAAAATGGACAGGGCTTGCAAAGATTAAACAATTTACTAAAGATGCTATATGACTGGGACAGGACTACCCACCGTGGCCTGCCCAGTTAGCAATTGTGATCAGATCACCCTGTGAGGTTACTTATAGTTACTGGATTTCTCAGATTTATTATAGAACCACCCTCCCCCCCCTTTTTTTTTTGTCCACAGTGGTATTAAGGAAGGGGATCAATAGTCTGTAAGTGAAGTGATGGGAACTTGGACTGGAGCAGTAGCAGTGGGAATCAAAAAGGAAAATAGACACTGACACCTACTGTGCACGAGGTTCTGTGCTGTAATGAATTACCCACTTTCACAAAATATTTGAAGACCCCGATCTTAAGCAACCGTCTTAGGGTTACACGACTGCTAAGTGATGGAATTCCAAACCGGACTTGTCTAATGCTGAAGGCCACTTAAAACACACACAGCCTTATAGCACTGCTTCCCGGTCTAAACCGATTTCACAGCTTTGCTTGGTTACCTGGCCCTTGGTTCTTCCTCACCTCTACACCTTCTAACCTGAGAAGATATAAAGCCTATCATCTTCTGTTTGTTTTGCAAGTAAAGCTTACAAATGATAATGTCTGTGTTTTAGTTATTTTAGTTTTGTGCTAAATATGCTGTATGTAGCACTAGTAAAACTTTACAATTTTTTCTAATTCCCTTACTAGGTTCTGCGGCATGAGGAATTTGAAGAAGGCTGCAAAGCTACCTGTAATGGGTATGACACCTGGTTTCTTAACATTTCCTTTAGTCTCTGAATACCCCTGGAGAACAGAAAGCAGTTTCTCAAAGTGAGTATAAGGCAGAGGAGAAAATTAAGGAGGCAGGGAATTGGGTAACTTCAATAACACAAATAAATATATGCTGTGGGTGGAACAGTGTCTTATCAAGTATCTCTTAAGCTTAGTAGCCAGGGCAAGTGAAAATTCCAAGGCTTGTTGGCTTGTTGGTGGAAATACAAAAAAATAAATTAACGTCAGCCTTTATAGGATTCTGTCCCCTCCTTTAAAGAAAAGGTAAATGAATCTCTTCCTCAAGTAAGTGCTCAACGGGTGGTCTTCAGAGCCTTTGGTGATGGGGCCCATGAGACTGTTCACAGTTGCTCTTAGCACCAGCTGAGGTCATCTCATCCCAGTGGGTACTTAGAGGACCAGAAGGGACGTGTCCACCCTCTGTCCCAATAATTCTTTGAGGGAGGCCTAAGGAAGGTTTTGTCTGAGGCCACTGGGTTCCTTTGCTTCTATTTTTCTAGGCCTTATGATGGGAAATGGAGTAAAACAATGGTGGGATTTGGACCTGAGGATGATCATTTTGTTGCAGAACTAACTTACAATTATGGCATCAAAGACTACAAGCTTGGCAATGACTTTAAGGTAAATACCATTTTGTTCTAGACTTTTGGCTATACCTTTTTTGTTGTTAATCCTCACCTGAGAATATTTTTTCCATTGCTCTTTCAGAGAGAGTGAAAGGGAGGGAGGGTGGGACACAGAGAGAAACATCAATAGGAGAGAAAACACATCGATTGGTTGCCTCCTGCATGCACTGACCCAGGTCAGGGAGTAAACCCACAACCCAGGTACATGCTCTTGACTGGGAATCAAACCCGAGACCCTTTGGGGTGCAGGCTGACGCTCTAACCATTGAGCCATGCCAGTGGTTGAGATCACTGATGCAGCTTAGGTTATGATGACTGATGAATTAATGGCCTGTGGGTATAGTTTAGTGATTAGTTTTATGATCTCTATTTAAAACAAAACCACTTGGATAACCCTGGCTTCAGGATGAAATGTGTTCTCCCTGCATTTTGGAATCAAACTCAAGACTTAGAGACCGGTTTGAAGGAGACAAAACACCTCTAGAGGAATGACTGAACCTCAAGAGGTAAAGGGCTGAGTCATGGGTCTGGTCAGGTCCTGATCACCATTCAGAGAAATATTTTCTCTATAGTGGACTTAATATTGGTCTGGGCTATTACAGCCAATCCCAGTCAGAGAAAAATGTGAGAAGGTTTTGAGAGTAAAGAGAAGAATACATTGATTCATTTAGGAATTCAAGTTATTATGCACCTATTATAGTAATAGTATCCACCATTTATTGAGCAGTTTCCATGTACTAAATAGAATGCCACTGGGACCGAAACATAGCAAGATAGGAGTAACTAATTTTCATTCAGAATCTACTGAGCAAATCAACCTCATGCTAGATGTTATTTTGGTCATTTGATCTCATTAATGCTGTTAACTCATTAAAATAACAATGCTATCTAGATGGAAGTTTTTATGAAAATCAAATGTCTATGAAAGAAAGTGTTTTGTAAATAGAAAGGACTGTTCAGATTCAACATATTGATATATTTATTTTTCTCTTTACCACTCTTCATGTCTCTCTAACTTATTCATTAACAGATATTTATTGTGTCATATACCTTGTTATGCAGTAGAGGGTAAAGCATATTCCCTGGCAAGGAGCTTCCTGCCTGGTGGGGGAAACAAGTAAAGAGACAAGAATACAGTGTGATAAGTGCTAAGATTGGGGTACGGACAGGGGGATGTGGGAACACATAGCAGTAATTCCCAGCCTATTCCTGGAGAGTGAGAGTTTAGGAAAAGCTTTCCAGAGGTGACCTCTGAGCCAGGTGAGTGGAGTTGGGATGGGAGGGTGAGATGAGTGTCCTCAGCACGTGCTCACCCAGAGGTGAGAGAGACTGTGTCACTCAGAACTATGAGGAGCACAGTCTGACTGTAGCTTAGTGTGTGAAGAAGGGAGTGGGTAGGGTTGAGGCTGAAGAAGTAAGCTGGCCTGGCCGGTGTGGCTCAGTGGTTGAGTGTCCACCTATGAACCAGGAGGTCATGGTTCAATTCCCGGTCAGGGCGTATGCCCTGGTTGTTGGCTCAGTCCCCAGTGTTGGGTGTGTATGAGGCAGCTGATCAATGATTCTCTTTCATCATTGATGTTTCTATCTCTCTCTCCCTCTTCCTTCATCTCTGAAATTAATAAAAATAGTATTATTATTATTTTTAAATGATGTTGTAGGCCTGGGTTGTGACTACTCACCGTGACTTGCCCAGTTAGAAATTTATGATCAGATCACCCTGTGAGGTTACTTTCAGTCACTGGACTTGTACATACCCTCTTTTTTGTCCACAATAAGAAGGCGATGGGTTTTGTCTCATTATAAAAGGTCTCCTGTGATGAGACACATGGATGATACTGTTGTTTGTCATAGGGCATCACAGTCGCTTCTAGCCAGGCTGTCAGCAATGCCAAGAAGCTGAAGTGGCCACTCACTGAAATTGCAGAAGGTGTTTTTGAAACTGAGGCCCCAGGAGGATATAAGTTCTATCTGCAGAATCGAAGTCCACCTCAGTCAGGTAATTTATAAAGTCCTCCATCTAAAGGCACCTTTGATGGCCCTAATCGGTTTGGCTCAGTGGATGAAGCGTCGGCCTGCGGACTCAATGGTCCCAGGTTCGATTCTGGTAAAGGGCATGTACCTTGGTTGCAGGCACATCCCCGGTGGGGAGTGTGCAGGAGGCAGCTGATCGATGTTTCTAACTCTCTATCCCTCTCCCTTTCTCTCTGTAAAAAATCAATAAAATATATTTAAAAAATAAATAAAGGCACCTTTGATGGAAAGAGGAGGGAGCTGGATTTCTTTCTCCTGTGGAGTCTTTCTATATTGACATGACATGTCTTTCTCAAGCCAGTGTTGTTATTTGTTCTTTGAAAAGTTATATTCTTATATGAGATCTTTATAGGGGATCTGGACTGGTTCTACTGGTAATGTAGCTATTTAAGATACTTTCAGCTGCAAAAAACAAAACCCAGTTGAAACTAGCTTTAACAATAAGAAATTTTTTTTTAGCTCACAAAGCCAGCATTCTATAGGTAGGGAAGATTTCAGCATTCATTGATTCAGCAGTTCAGAAATGGCAACAAGAACCCCAATTTTCTCTCTCTCTTCATTCTCTTGTCTCCAGAGCCAGTTCCCCTCCTTGTGGTAGGGTGGCTGCCAGTAGCAGTTACAGCTGCAGGCTCCTACGTTCTCTCCTGATAGGAGAGGGAGAGACTGACTTCCTGTTGCTCTCTTTTAAGAGCAGACCAAACGTTCCTAGA
This sequence comes from Ia io, assembly GCA_025583905.1. Classification (NCBI taxonomy): domain Eukaryota; kingdom Metazoa; phylum Chordata; class Mammalia; order Chiroptera; family Vespertilionidae; genus Ia; species Ia io. The sequence continues at coordinate 34,637,132 of JAJQQW010000020.1, forward strand.
ATCTTTCAGCAAAGTTCCTTGTCAGATTTTTAAAAATATATTCTTATTGATTTCAGAGAGGAAGGGAGAGGGAGAGAGAGAGAGAGAAACATCAATGATGAGAATCATTGATCAGCTATCGCCTGCACACCCCACTGGGGATTGAGCCCAAAACCTGGACATGTGCCCTGACCAGGAATCAAACCATGACCTGGTTCATGGGTCGACCCAACCACTTAGCCACTCTGGCCTGGGCTTCCTTATCAGATTTTATTCACATGCCCACTTGTGAACCAATCATTGGTAGGAGAAATAGGATTGTCCTTAGACCGTTAGTCATATTCTCCAGCTGAGGTGAGTTTCCCAAACTATAGAGCTGGTACTCAGTGAGGGAGGGAGGAATGGCAGTGAGGAGCCGCCTCCACACTGACCACCACAGGGAGCAGGAAAGAACTGCATGAAGTGCTTCATTTATGACCCAGGCATCCTCCTCATATGCGTATTTCATTCCTGCATATTCTGCCACCTGCTCTGCCAAAAGAAAAATACTGGTGAGTAGCAAGGGCAATTCTGCCTGTCATTTCACTCAGTGGACCTGAGATGGGAGACCTTTCTCTTTCCTCCACTGGTCTTCCTCAAGTCCCAGAACCCCCTCACTGAGTCTGATTGTTGTGTTGAGTGCTACTTGTTTTTCATCTGGAGCTCAGCAGAAGAAAGTGACGTGTTCCAGAGTGGGAGGTGGGACTTACTGAGAGATGGTGTTTCTGTACTTCACTAGTGATTTAAGGGATTTTTATGATGATTTTTGTTGATAGGTGATTGTTGCTTTACATACTAACTTTAAAACTCAACTTCTGTCACGTATTCCTCTGTACATTTCCCCCCTAATCTTGATGTTTCAATATATAAGATAATGGCAAGTCCCACAATCCTAAGACGTTTTTGTCCTCAAGAATGATAGTGCTTTCAGGGTATTAATTTCTGATAGGTAAAATAGTAAAGGTATCAGTCTAGCTGTGTCCACCCTTCCTTTGAATCACTTACTTGTCTGTAGTTTCACCCACTAATTAACCATTCCTGCCCCTGCATCCCTTCGGAGTCAGCTGGAATCTGTTGATTTCTCAATGAATGGGAGAACTAAAACAGTCTGCCAAGTGGAGAGACCTGTGAGAAATCCCTTGCCTTGGGTCATGGCATTGCTATTCTAGCAAACCAGAGCAAGGCAGTGAAACGGAAGGACAATGTATTGAATTTATCATAAGCAGATGTAGACTTGGAACAGCTCTGGAGAAAGTCACTTTACAATATGGAAGTTTCCAATAATGGTGTTTTAATATAACTTTTGCTCTTTTTTGCAAAACAAAACAGATTTTTAACATTTTAGAGTATAGCTTCCCAATCTTTTATTTAAAAATAAATAACTGGCCCTAGCTGGTTTGACTCACTGGATAGAGGGTCGGCCTGCGGACTGAAGGGTCCCAGGTTCGATTCCGGTCAAGGGCATGTACCTTGGTTGCAGGCACATCCCCAATAGGGGGTGTGCAGGAGGCAGCTGATCGATGCTTCTCTCTCAATGATGTTCCTAACTCTCTATCTCTCTCCCTTCCTCTCTGTAAAAAATCAATAAAATATATTAAAAATAATAATAATAATAAAAATAAAAATAAATGTATGCATAACCCATAGACCTGGACAATAGTGTGGTGATGGCCAGAGGGAAAGGGGTGTGGGGGCTGCATGGAGGTGGGGAATGGAGACATCTGTCATAGTGTCAACAACAAAAATAAAGTTAAAAAAATATATAATTAAATATGTATATTTTTATTCATATTTTATTGCAAGGATTCCATTGTATTGCATCATAGGAAGATAAACAGTTCTCTGTTGTTGGATATTTATGTTATCCCTAGCGTTTCCTTGTTGTGATGGATGCCTTTGTGATGAAAGCCCTTCATACATCCACAGTTCTTTTTGTTTTTAATTTTTATTGATTTCAGAGAAGAAGGGAGAGGGAGAGAGATAGAAACATCAATGATGAAAGAGAATCATTGATCAGCTGCCTCCTGCATGGCCCCCCACTGGGGATCGAGCTCACAACTCAGGCATGTGCCCTGACTGGGAATCAAACCGTGACCTGGTTCATAGGTCAACACTCAACCACTGAACCACACTAGCAGGGCCACAATTACTTCTTTAATTGCTGAAAATGGGGTTGTTCTTATAAAAGCCCTGTATGTTTTTTAGGCTTTGGATATAATATGTCAAATTGTTCCCCAGAAATAAACTAGTTTACACTCTCCCAGTATTATATGATTGTTATTTCCCCCTGCACTATCACAGTCAGTGCTTCGAACTTACTTGCCAATTAGATAACAAAGTGTTTTATTTGAATTCTACTTTCTTTGCTTATTTGTGAGGTTGCATATTTTTCATATGTTCATTGACCATGCTAGTTCTGTTCCTTATTCCTATTTTTCTAGGATATTCATCTTTTTCCTATTATTTAAAGATTATTAACTAATAAGGACTTTTTGTCCTATGTTTTAGAAAAAAATGTCTCCTACTTTGTTTACTCTTTCATTTTGATTATAATCCTTTTTTTTTTTTTTTTTTTTTTTTGCTTTTGTTGTCTAGGAGTCTTCCATTTCATGTAATTAACCTAGCAATTTTTTCCTTCATGGTTTTTGTATCTTGTATCAGGTTTAAAAAAGTCTTTCTTCTGAAATTGTATAAATAATCACCTGATTCTAGTATTTTTATGGTTTCATTTGTTAAACTTAATCCTTTAACCCATTAGGAATGCATTTTGCCGGTGAGTTTAAAGGTGTAACTAAATCAGAAGCCAGTCATTGAATAATGTGCCCTTACATGCTGACTTAAAATCCCTTTGTTATCATAAACTAAATTCTTATATATTCTAGTACTTGAGCCCCCTTTGGTCTTTCTGTTCTACTCCATTACACTGACCTATCCATCCTGCTGTTTTATTACCCTACAGATCGTGTATTAAAAGTAACTCTAGCAGTGTCTGATCTTCAGAAGTCCTTGAACTACTGGTCTAATCTACTGGGAATGAAAATTTATGAAAAAGATGAAGAGAAGCAAAGGGCTTTGCTTGGCTATGCTGATAACCAGGTGAGTGATCTTGGAGAGAAAGAATCTGTTAACTTTGAATTTGGCTTATAAATGAGGTTAACATGAAGGTTATTCCCTTAATTTCTTCATAGTGATTTAATATTTATATAGAAACAGAAAAAGAAAAGAAAAAAATTGCTGATAACCTCACTACCTAGGTATTTGGGGATGTATTGTTTCAAGTGGAATTGCCGAATCAGAAGAGATATAGACAAGATTTAGTGCTGTAATGATCATGTATTTTTATCTTTTTTTTTAAAAAAATATATTTTATTGATTTTTTACAGAGAGGAAGGGAGAGAGACAGAGAGTTAGAAACATCGATGAGAGAGAAACATCGATCAGCTGCCTCCTGCACACCCCCTACTGGGGATGTGCCCGCAACCAGGGTACATGCCCCTGACCGGAATCGAACCTGGGACCCTTCAGTCCGCAGGCCGACGCTCTATCCACTGAGCCAAACCAGTTTTGGCTATCTTTTTATTTTAAAAAATAACCCAGCATTTGAGCATGATTTAGTTGTTGCACTTTGACCCAGTAGGTTTATTCCTTTATTTACAATAAAAGAAAATAGATTCTCAGGCAACCTCTCAGTTGACAAATTTGCTACATTCTCTCCTTGCTCTTTCATATTACTGGGAATTTGTTTCACATACTCATCAGACTGTTCACAAAGAACTGTGTACAGGGTTATCTGTTGCAGCATTGTTTATAATAGCAAAATATAAGACATAAATGTCCTGTGGATTAGCAGAATAGTTCAATAATTTATGGTTCGTCCATAGACTGAATTACTATGCAGCTATCAAAAAGACTGAGGTGATTCTTTTTGTGCTGATGTGGTAACATTAATGGGAGAAAAACAAGGAACAGAATTAATGTGTAAGTTATGCTACCATTTGTGTAAAAAGAAGCCATGTGTCTAGAAATATACACAGGAAACTGCTGACTGGTTGCCTCTAAAGTAAGAGTAGGAGGGAGACTTCATTTGTACTTTATTCCTTTAGTACTGTGAATTATTTTTTACCACATAACCTGTTCTGAAAAATAAACCAAACCTACTTTCTTACTTCTTTTCAGTGTAAGCTGGAGCTACAGGCCATCAAGGGTGCAGTTGATCATGCAGCAGCTTTTGGAAGAATTGCCTTTTCTTGTCCCCAAAAAGAGGTAATGTTTGGTACCAGATCTTTTGTTTAAGTTCTGTGATAATTAGTTCAACTGCTGAGAACCTTGGGCCTCCCATTCTTTAGGTTCATTCTGATTGTGGCTTCAACAGTTGTCTCAAGCAGCTGAGATAACAAAAATCAGACGAGTGGCTCCCGAGTTCTCTCTGGTGTATCTGATGTTCCTCTAGGGCCAACGAGGACGTTGGCCTAACAATGGTGCGGGATTCCTAGCTCAGTTTTTCTTTGTGTTTTCCTCAAGCTGCCTGACTTAGAAGACTTGATGAAAAGGGAGAAGCAGAAGATTCTGACTCCCCTGGTTAGTCTGGATACCCCCGGGAAAGCAACAGTACAAGTGGTCATTCTGGCCGACCCTGTGAGTATTACTCAGGAAGTGGGCAGGCTGCACCAGGGCTTTCTTCCGAGGTGTCTGTTTGCCAAATTTCTTTTGTCTTTTTTGGTGTAGGATGGACATGAAATTTGCTTTGTGGGGGATGAAGCATTTCGAGAACTTTCTAAGGTGGATCCAACAGGAAACAAGTTGTTGGATGACGTGAGTGTCATTTCTAAATTTATAGGACCATAGCCCAAGGGAGGTGGCATTAAGCGTGTATGGGGAAAGACCAAAGCCACAGGGACCATTCTTACTATCAGAACCATGTCCTCTTGCTTTTGGGATGACTTTTGAACCAGGGAATGCCTTCATTGCCCCATGTGACTCTTACCTGGGTGCAGCTTTTGTGCCTTCCCACTACCTCAGGCTGCCTTGGGGAACCACGGCTGCTGTATGCATGATTATTCTGCTCAGTGAATGGAAATGCCTGGACACCATCCCCTCTCACCTTCTTAGCTCTTTTGGTCATCTCTACTCCTTCTATAGAATCAGTCTCTTCCTTTTTAGTGAATTGTTCTCAAGCTCCAGTACTTCTATCTTTGAAAAACCATCTTTGAAAAATATTTTACTTACCCTATATAACTTCTCCTGATTTTTTTTTAATCTGCCTATACACTACTTCTACTTCTCACTTCCCATTCACACTCCAGTCTGTACTACACTGGCTCGTCACTCAGTGAAATGTGCATTTTGATCTCATCAGTGACTTCCATCCTGCCTAATCCAGCTACTTTTCTATCCTCTTCAAACAGTTCTTAAGCAGCATCCAAGCAATTGTTCATTGTTGTACCCCAGCATCTAGCATCCTTGGTATGTAGTATGCCCTCAGTGAATACTCTATTCATAATTAAAGGAATGAATCAATCTTTTCTGGTTCTGTCACTTAATATCTGTATGGCTGACCTCAAGCAATTTACTTAAAGTCTCTAAACGTAACTTTTTTTATCTAAAAATTTGAGAAAATAAGATTATCCACCTCATAGAATTGTTTTGTGGTTTATAGGGCCTGCTAAACTGCTGATGTAATAACAGACATTCAATTAATGTTAATTAAAGTAGGAAATGTAGTGCTTACAAATTTTACTGTAAAGGAAAATGGAATCTCAGGCAACCTGTCTGTTGGCAAATGTGCTAGACTCTCTCCTTGCTCTTTCATCTCACTGGCCAGCTTCCTCCTCTTTTGAGCTCTTTTCTCCTTTGGTGTTAGAGATCCTACCATCTTCCTACCTCTGACAGCTTCTCCTCAGTCACAGGCACCTCTTTCAGTATTTGATCCTAAAGTGATTTTACCCATGATCCCACTTTGCTATCTTTATTCTCACTCTACGTTCTCTCTCTTCTCTGAGTAGAAGTTACCTACTACTCTGGTTACTTCTGCTCTGAGCTTCAGCCATCATCATTTCTCTCACTTCCTAATTTCTAGTTCCTACTCCTCTGAGCTCCAAACAAGTATTTCTTGTTGTTGTTACTGAGGTAAGATATACATAGAATTTAAATGTACAGAAATTTACTGTTCAATTTAATGAGTTTTGACAATTATATATACTCATACAACCACTACTGAAGTATAGAGTATTTTCATCACTGCAGGAAGTTCTCTTATGCCCAATTCCAGTTAGTTCCCACCCTCACCTCCTAGAGGTTTTGTCTGCCCTTGGACTTCATATAAATGGAGTAATTCATTAAGTATTCTTTTCTGGTTTTTTCACTCAACATTTTTGAGATTCCTCCCGTATAATTGGGAGTTTATTCTTTTTTTAAGTTGCTGAGTGGTATTCAATTTTATGAATATAACAATTTGTTTATCCATTCTTCAAATGACAAATATTTGAGCTGTTTTCAGATTTTCATCTTTTATGAGGAATGCTGCTATGAACATTCTCATGTAAATCCTCTTGTAGACATATGCTTCATTTCCCTTGGATAAATACCTAGGAATGGAATTGCTTTTACTTTATAAGAAACTGCCAAACGGTCATCCAGAGTGATTGAACCTCTTTATACTCTTCTAACCATGTCATATACATCAGAGTTCCAGCCGCTATACATCCTCACCAACATTTGTATTTTTTGGTGTTTTGTGGTAGCTATACTAGTACATGTAAAATGGTTTATCATTGTAATTTTAATTTACATGCCCCTGATGACTGATGATGTTGAGCAGCTTGTCATATGCTTATTGGCCATTTGCTTGTATTCTTTTGTGAGTTATATGTTCTTTTGTCCATTTCTTTCCATACTAGATTTATTTTTAATACTTCATGATTAAAAATTCCAAATATACAGACGAGAGTACAACAATCCTTGTGTAACTGTCACCCATCAGCTCTGTACCATAATTTTTCATCATTTTTTCCCACCCCACCTTTTATTTTTGCTGAAGAATTCTAAGGCAAATCTCAAACACCATGACATTTCATGCCTAAATACTTAAGTATTTTACACATGAAAAAAAATGAAATCCTTCACGAATTTGCATGGCATTCTTGCACAGGACCCATCCTAATCTTCTCTGTATTGGTCCAATTTTGGTATATATGCTGCTGAAGCAAGCACAGTATTTTACACATTTTTTAAGACAATGTAAAAGAAGTAAACATTCAGGAATTTTCTTATATACCATATGACATCATCATATTTAAAATCAGCAGTGTGCCCTAGCCGGTTTGGCTCAGTGGATAGAGCGTTGGGGCCTGCGGACTGAGAGGTCCCGGGTTCAATTCCAGTCAAGGGCATGTACCTTGGTTGCGGGCACATCCCCAATGGGAGATGTGCAGGAGGCAGCTGATTGCTGTTTCTCTCTCATCGATGTTCCTAACTCTCTGTCCCTCTCTCTTCCTCTTTGTAAAAGATCAATAAAATATATTTTAAAAAATAAAAAATCAACAATGTATCCTTTATGCCACCTAAAATTCAGTTCTTCTTAACCCTTTGCACTCGCTTGCTTTTTTCTCGATTCCTTTATTCTACTCGGGATTTAATTTTTTAAATACCCCAGATTTTACAAAGCGCGGCAGTAGAATAAAAAACTGGAGTTTCTTCTCATACAAACTTATTTATTTGGATTTTTTTATATTTCAAATTATTGATACATTCAAAGAGTAATTTTAATCTCGACATCCGAGTGCAAAAGGTTAATTTCCCTGATCCTCTAAAAATAGTTTCATACAGTTGGTTTGTCCTATGTATTTTTAAATTTAGCTTTGGTGTAATCAGACTGTATAAATACAGAACAATTAATATGATCCATTGGATTTCATGGCAAAACTACTTGAAAGACACACCTCTGATTTATTTCATTTTAGTCATTTTAGTCTATTCTCTAATCTCTAAATATGTCTTTGTTCACACTATTTTATTTTCCTAGAATGTCCCTTCTCTATTTGAATATTTGCTTATTTTTTAAGGCCCAATAAAATCCATTTAAAAAATGTTTTATCTTTTTCTTGTTGATTTGTTGGAAGCCTAGTTTGTAAACCTTTTTTTATATCTAGTGTGTTTTTTTTGTCCAGACTAAATTTATAGCCAACGGAACCTCTTCACCATGGATATTTCAAACTCAGTATGTCTATAACTTAATTTGTCTCACTTCAAATCCATTCTTATTTTAATAATGTAAAAATAGAAGTTACAATTTATTAAGTATCTCACATGTTCTTGACACATGACATATTCTTAAGTGCTTTATATATACTCTCTATTCTTAACAAAATTTGTACGGTTAATAGTTCCCTTTCAGATGAGGAAACTGAGGCTCAAAAATAGTCACCCAATATTATACATTCAGTGTCAGGGCAAGGGCTTGAACAGAGACCTTTAAGGCTTTACAACCAGCTCTTTGTCCTCCTCTATTTCTACTCTATTCCCTTCCCTGAACAGCACTGTATATTTTTTATCCCAATTCTTTAAGCTAGAATTCTTAGGGACAACTTTTTGTTGTTGTTACTGAGATATTTTAGAATACTTCTAACTTTAGAATAGTTTTAGATATACAAATAGATCCATTTTTGAATATTGTTTCTCCTCACTCCAAAATTCTATCACATATATATATATATATATATATATATATATATATATATATATATATATATGCCTAAGTTACCATTACAACCGAAAGACTGGTCAACCAGTCGCTATGACACACACTGACCACCAGGGGAAGGGTAGACGCTTAACTGTGGTAGGTAAGCTCCCACAGCCAAACTCCTGTGGTCCCTTCCCCTGGCGACCAGCCCCCCATCAATAGGCCCCAATAAGAGGGGGCAGCCAGCCAACCTCCTGGAGTCCCTCCCTCTGTCCGCCGCCCTCCCTTCCCCCATAGGCCTCGATCACCGGCCAGGCCGAGGGACACCACCTGTGCACGAATTCATGCACAGTTAGCTAATAAGTCACCAAGAGTGTAAGTTTTACCTCTGAAATCTCTTGTGTCTATTTAGTATTTCTGAAAATGCCCTTATTATCAGCCATTATACTGCAGAAGCCTCCTTCCACTATCCAGTCAATCCCTGCTGCCAGCATTTGCTTTCTAAAGCACAAATGCAGTAACTTTAAAACAGTGTAATCTTCTGATAGCTCTTTGTTGCCTCAAAGGTACATTCCAAACACTTTGACAGGGCATGTAACACGCCCTGCCCTTCCCTACTCTCTGATCTGCTGTGCTGCCTCCCCCCTAGTTCACTTCCATTCCAGTCCCAGTGAACTGTTTATATTAACCAAGATTTATCTTCTTTTTTTTTTTTTAATTTCTTTATTGATTAACCTTTTGCACTCGGATGTCGAGATTAAAATTACTCTTTGAATGTATCAATAATTTGAAATATAAAAAAATCCAAATAAATAAGTTTGTATGAAAAGAAACTCCAGTTTTTTATTCTACTGCCGCGCTTTGTAAAATCTGGGGTATTTAAAAAATTAAATCCCGAGTAGAATAAAGGAATCGAGAAAAAAGCGAGTGCAAAGGATTAAGGTATCACATATTTGAAGATTTATCTTCTTGCTTTCTTCTTTCTTTTCTTCCCCTCTTATTCAACTCATCCTTCAAAACTTACAAGTTTTGTTGGGTTCTCTATACTGGAATTAGTTGTTTCCTTTTTAAAAGTAGCTCTTAAAAGACAAAGTTCTGCATCTTTGTGGGTTGTTTTTGTTGTTATGTTTTGTTTTCTTGCATATCTTTCATTTTAAAATACTTTTTATTTTCATCAAAATCCAATAATAGCCTTAGCCGATTTGGCTCAGTGGATAGAGCATTGGCCTATGGACTGAAGGGTCCCAGGTTTGATTCCGGTCAAGGACACATGCCCGGGTTGCGGGCTCTATCCCAGTTGGGGGTGTGCAGGAGGCAGCCAATCAATGATTCTCTCTTATCATTGATGTTTCTATCTCTCTCTCCCTCTCTCTTCCTCTCTGAAATCAATTTTTTAAAAATCCAGTAATACTGAGATTTTACATTAGTGCAATGCAACAATGTCTTGCCCCATTGCTGAGTCCCACTGCCCAGGGCAGCCACTTTCAGCATCTGTTTCTTAATTAAAAAATACTTATATTTCTGCCCTGGCTGGTGTTTCTCAATGGTTAGAGTGTCACCCCTGTGCACCCCAATTGCTGGATCTCTCATGCAGAGGCAGCCAGTCGATGTGTCTCTCTCACATCGATGTTTCTCTCTCTCTCTCTCTTTCCCCTTCCTCCCTTCCTTCTACTTTCTCTAAAAAATCAACAGAAAAAATATCCTTGGGTGAGGATTAACAAAAAACACACACATATATTTCTGTTTCTTCATTTTCAGTTGCAGACTTCCTTTGACTTCTTGCTGAGGTAGATGAGTGTTTTCACTATTTCTCCAACCAGTTAGTTTCTAAAAAGAAATAGCTGCTTAAGGAAATACATTCATTTATTCAGTTAAAAAGCAAGTACAGAAATACCTTTAAGGTATTTTCAGGCTGCTACCACTTTTTTATCATTCCATTATAGCGAATGCCCCCCCCCCCCCATATACCTTTTCCTCAGCTATTCTATATGCTCTTCAAAGCCTCAGACTATGTCTCTGCTGCCACATCCAAACCCAAGCTAATGCCTACCCCATAAGGAAAACTGGCATTTTTAAAGGTGTTTCTGCATTTGCTTTTTGACTGAATAAATGAATGTATTTCCTTAGCAAGCATCTATTTAGCATAAGCTTGGTTGCACTGGACGGGTCATTTTAAGAGACTTAGATTCTAAGCCTCTACAAGCCTTGTTCCATGGTCTCAACCTCATGGAACAATAGGATAAAAGGACTCTGGTGGAACCAAAACATATTGTTATTAATAAGGCTTCCTTTTTAATTTGGTGGCCCAAACTAACCAAATTGTACCAATATTAGTGGAATGGTATGGGAGGAAGCATAGGAAAAGGCTCAATAGCTAAGATGTCAGAATAGCTTTTTACATTTGGTCTCATTATTAGACTGATCCTCAGGAGCACTAATGATCCTGGGAGCCTACCAGGGCTAAGAGTTACAGCACTTTCTGTTCTGTGGAAGAGCCCACCCCACAGCCTGGTGTGCTGAGCCCTGGCTGTCTAGTCAGCCAGCCATACTTCCTGGCTGCAGGCCCTTTACAAAGTGAAAATCCACAAGCAATTGCTCAGTATTCATCAGCATCCTCTGTCAAATTAAACATAACACTCTCTACTGAGCAAACACTTTTCAACTGTTAACTTCTTGATTATGGACAATGCAATGAGGTACAAAGTGAACTATATGTTTTGTTTTATGGACTTAGAATATATATTCTAATTCTGTTTCTATAGGCAATGGCAGCAGATAAAAGTGATGAATGGTTTGCTAAACAAATTAAACGTAAATAGAAGACATCACGTGGAACAAGCATTTACGATTCCTGTCTGTCACCTGCGAGGTTTGATGTGTCCATTCATAATAAATACTCTCACAACTTGGTTGTTTCCTGTATAGGCAAGGAAGCTGGGGTGGTGAAGGTTTGTGTATTTTAATCTTTGAAAGCTCTGATATGTTTTAGGTATAAATCCTTTTATTGTCAGTCCAGTTAGAGGAGAAATCTGACTGTAATCTTCACTGTCACTTGAATGGCCCAATGTGTATAACCATATTAAATTAGTAATAAATTATTTTCCAGCCTGGGGCAGCTATATGGGACATTCCCCTTGGTTGGGGATGGAAGGAATTTTAATAAGCATGTGCATTTTATGAAAAAACTTACTTGTAAAATAAATTTTGTTCCTTGAACCAAAATATTTAATTAACATCCCCACATTCCTTGCTTTAAAATTTTGAGTAGCCAGAGAAAATAGACAGAAGGATCTAATGTGTTGTGTAGCTGCACACCTGGCTCTGTGCTAGTTTCCTTATATAATTTTTTAAAATGTTCACAAAAAGAGAACACGTTAAATTTCTTTAAAATGGATTAGACGATTTCTTTAGCCTGGAAAAAAATTTTTTAAATGTTTTCTTATAATTTTCTCTTTGGTTCTGTAGAACAAATATATTTTAATTACTGGAAACAATTATATTGGGCACATTTATTATTAAATGTTTTTTGACTATATACTTGTAAAATCAAGCTATTATATCAACTTGTAAGATTATTTAAAGTGGTAAGCAGTCCTAGCCGGTTTGGCTCAGTGGATAGAGTGTCGGCCTGCGGACTGAAGGGTCCCAGGTTTGATTCCAGTCAAGGGCAAATGTCGGTTTGCAGGCTGGATCCCCAGTGGGGGGCATGTAGGAGGCAGCCGATTGGTGATTCTCTCTCATCATTGATGTTTCTCTCTCTCTCTCTCCCTCTTCCTTCCTCTCTGAAATCAATAAAGTGGTGGGCATGCCCAGCTGGAGTGACTCAGTGGTTAAGCATTGACCATGAACCAGGAGGCCAAGGTTCAATTCCCAGTCAGGGCACATGCCCAGGTTGTTGGCTCAATCCCCAGTAGGGGATGTGCAGGAGGCAGCTGATCAATTATTCTCTCTAATCATTGATGTTCTATCTCTCTCTCCCTCTCCTTTCCTCTCTGAAATCAATAAAAATATATTTTAAAAAATAAAGTGGTGGGCATGTTCAAATTTCAGGGAAGAATTGATAATATTGGAAAGGATTGACTCAGAGGATCCAGTTTCAGAATAATATATATTCAGCTAGAGGCCTGGTGCACAAATTCATGCACAGGTGGTGTCCCTCGGGGTGGCCTGCGGAGATCGGGCCCCAGCTCGCACTCCCAGCCTCGCTGCCTCAGTTCGTGCCTCCAGCCTTGTAGCCCCATAGCCCCACCTGGCACCCCACCTTGGCCTAGTGCCGCCCCCTCACCTGCTCCACCATCCCACATGCAGGGCAGTCAATCTGGGCCAGGCCCCCCTGCCCAGCTCCCTCAGCACCTGGAAGCAGGCAGCGGCTCCACCCCCTGCTGCCGCCACTGGTTGCCATCGGCGGGGCTATCGGGCCCCTGCTTGCACCCGCGTTGGCCCGGCACTGCCTGCTTACCTGCACCATCCTGCCACGGTCCTGCTCTTGTCAGGGCCCATCAGGGCTGGCAGTGCCTCCACTGCCTCCCACTGCCAGCGCCACATCGCCGATGCCTGCCATGTTCTGTGCCACCCCCTGGTAGTCAGCACACATCATAGCGAGCAGTCGAATTCCCTGTCTCCTGGTAGAACAACCATCCAAGGAGACAATTTGCATATTGGGCTTGTATTATATAGGATTACTTGTAAATCATAGCCTCTGTTGTTCTCCTTTGCTGGCAGGGTTGGGTATGGAAATTTCAGGGTAAATTTCAGTTCACCTTATAGGGTGATCTTACCTTCACCAAGAGAAAAAAATCCTTTTCTGGCTTCACAGAACTTTTCACTCAACTTAAATTCTGTCTTAGGGAAGCAATAATGAGTTTCAAAGCAAACTAAGGGCGATATGTTCCTCCTCTAGACAATTGGTTCACTTTTTTTGCTTATACATGGGGAAATTATTGTATGAATTTTGAAAAATCAAATAAACCTGTTTTTTAGACTGATTTGTTAATTCTCAAATTTTTCTATTAGATTAGTAATTTTTTTAGTAAATCATGATATGTATCTCTAGTAATACTGTTCTTGTGAAACTATACTTTCCCCAGTGTATTAGGCTACTTCTAAGTTTCCTATAGTAAAATAAATGGTTTATGTAAGTACTGAATGACTAACCAATACTAGATCCCTCTTTTATGGTATCAGGGCTGATATCATAAAGCTAACATATCTCAAGTAGATAAACAGCATTAACTTACATCATGCATAGTTGTACACATAAGAGGAAAAAATTTTGAAATCAATAAGAAATATGTATATAATTGATTTTAGAGAGGAAGGGAGAAGAAGAGAGCTAGAAACATCAGTGATTAGAGAGAATCATCAGTTGGCTGCCTCCTGCAGGCCCCACACGGGATTGAGCCCACAACCCGGGCATATGACCTGCCGGGAATTGAACCGTGACCTCCTGGTTCACAGGACAATGCTCAACCACTAAGCCACACCGACTGGGCATGGCTTTACTTCATCCTTAAGTAATGTACTTAGTCTGTAGCAACTTCCAGCAAATATGTGAACAGATCTCAAAGATACCTGGTGAGGTTTGGTTTCCTCTGAGGTCCTTATGGTTGTTGCTTCTGTTGTTTAATAGCCCTTCATGACCTGGAGCTAACCTAATGTCATGAAGTATGAAAATAATGTGTGTGTTTTTCTTTATGACCTTAGTTTCTAAGAGCCAAACATAGCTCCAGAGGGCCGAGCCTCGCCCTTTATCTAGTCCTAAAGGGATGATCCTAGTTCCTAAGAGCCAAGCCTGGCCCCAAAGAGTCCAGCCTAGGCTGGAAAAGCCAAGCCTAGCTCCAAAGAGCCCAACCTAGTCCTGCAGAGCTGAGTGTAGCCCCCAAAAGCTGAGCTAACGCCAAAGAGCCAAGCCTCGCCAGAAGGAGCCCAACCTAGTTCCAAATGGCCTAGCCTAGTCCAAAGGGTGGAGCCCAGTCCAGAAGGTCAGAGTCTAGCCCCTAAGAGCCTAGCTTAGCCCCAAGGAATGGAGCCGAGGCCTGAAGAGCTAAAGCTAGTCCCCAATGGATAACCCTAGCCCCCCAAAACATTTTTAATTAAGGAAAAACATTGGAAAATTCCATACCACTACAGACCTTTTGCTTCAAAATGTCTCTAATATCGTTTAGCCTCCATATCCCAGTGCATTGTTGTACATTGATGCCGCCATGATATCAATACTAAGGAGTGGAAGCTGAGCTCAGGCACTCTGGCTCTTGCATGGGTCAGGGGATTTGTTTTGCTCCTTTAGGAGCAAAACAAATCCCATAGACAGACATGTACATATTGTCCCACAAACATCCCAAGTAGAAACCAGGATTAGCTACACAGTAGTCCCAAGAAAATTTTGGTCGCTAGGCCTTAGATGAGTGTTTCAGAGGTGGGATTTTGAAACCATCTGCTCCAGTGTTTCTCAGCTGCTGTGTTGTGATGCAACAGTTACTTGCTAAAAGTCCGTCTTCCCTCAAAACATTAACTTCATCAGGCCTGTGTTCCAGGAGGGGCTTTTGGTAGTAGGGCTTGACCAGCTTTTTGGAAGACACCACCTCCATAATGTTGGGTTAATAGTAAATGGACAGCCCCTGATGAGATAAGGCGCCTCGGCCTCCTCTCCTCCCCTCCTCCCCTAGAAGCAAAGCCTCTCTCACTGACTTCAAATGTTGGGCATTTTCATAGCCTGATTCTCTCCCACCCCTCTACTGCTGTCACATATCTACATATGAGCTGAGCATAGGAAGGCTGGGAAAACTTAGAATCATACCCAAAGCCAGATTTGATGGAACTTTCTCTAGAGGAGAGATGCTCTTAATACATTTCCGTTAGCTCCCCAGTACTCTCACAGTCACTCTGAGTTTATTGCTTTTCCAACAGCAGTCGTGCACTTTCATGCAGTTTAAGAGATTTATTGATGTCTCAGCCATGGTTTCAGGACATTTCAGCCATCAAGGTCTTTTAAGAAGCCCATTTCCCTCCCAGAGCCGCCCTGCTACTTCATTGTTTGACTCTCTGTCCTCCTTAACCATTTTCCTTTTTCTTCAGTTCTTCGACTTTAGTAACGTAGATCCTCATGGCGTCCATCTTGGTCATCCCTTTTTTCTCATTCCACGCCTCCCACTTGGCCTTGGCTTTCACATCTGTGTCAGGCGGGGCAGGGATGTTGCAGTCGCCCTGGGTGGCCTGTTTGTAGAAGCTGTACACCACCAGTTTCTCCTGCTCACTCACAGGTCCCTTCAACTGCTTCACAGCGGCGCAGGCCAGCTCAAATTCCACTTGGCACATTGCGGGAACTGAGGTTCGGCCCCTCTGGCTTTTTAAAGCTGGAGGGTGAAGAACTAGACACACTTGAGGCTGGTGGTTAAGTCTGGGAAGAAGAGAAAGGGAGAAAAGGAGACAGGGTAATATATATGGGAAGAACACAGGATATTTGTGTGTTCTCAGTGAAAAACCAAATGGGCCCACTGGATTGGATCTCCCTCAGTTCCCCCCCCCCCCAAGTTGTTCTGGTCCCGCACAGTGCATTTTATGGGGAGAAGGACGACCATTCACATTTCAAAGGCGTCTATGATGCCAGAAAACTAAGGAGCTGCTGCTGTGTTCTGAAGGAGGAGCGCTGGGGACGATTGTGAGGCTGTGGCGCTAGGTGGTCAGAGTGTGAGGCGGGGAGATGTGCTGCGGGGGAAGAAGCCTGTCATTAGAGAGGGGTGCGTCTGTGCTGGTTAGTGGGCAGCCTGGCGAGGGACGTTCAGTGTGTTAACTGCGGGCGATTCCAGCAGTGCCTGGGTGGAGCCGAATGCGGGGCTGGGAACGGAGCTAATGGGTAGGACTCACTGGGATCAGGAAGCTGGGCTGGGCTGGGCAGTGGACTGGACAGGTGAGTGCCTGAAAGGAGAGGGGAAACGGGGGGCCGGGCGGCCAGGGTGGGGACCCGTGGAGAGGGAGGGGCGGGGCACGCAGCGGCCGGAGCGCGGGGCGGGTACCAACCTGTTGGAGGGTCGACAGAGGGCGCTGTGCGTTTGGCGCCCGGACGCCGCGGGCTTGTAGGTGAGGACCGCGCGTGCGCGCGGAGCGGAGGGCGCCGCAGCTGCCCGCGCGGAGCCGGAGCGGAGACTGGGGGCGGGGTCTGGGGCGCGGCCCTTGGTCCCGCCCCCGGGCCGCCCATTGTGTCGTGGTGCCTGCGCAGTACTCGCCGCATTGCGCCCGCGTCGCCGCCATGGACTTAGGTGGGTGTCCCGGCTCCCCTTCCCCGAGCCCGCCTGGGCCACCTCCCGCCACGGCGACCAGGGCGGTGCTGAGCGGCCCGGGCTGAGGGAGACCCCGGGTTGGGGAGGGGTTTGGAGAGGAGTTTCCTTGGAGACCGGGGTTCGGGAGACCCGGCTCTAGCCCCGGCCGCGCCGCTTTTTGGCCCTTGGGCCCCTTCCACGTGAAGCGCCAAACGGCTGTGAGGATTTCCTGAAAGTTAAGAGGGTTCGTGCAGGTGATTTGGAAAACGCCGGGCTGGGAGGACGCTCGGGGGAATCCCGGGTGCCCGACGGGCTCATTAGTTGAATGTCTGATGAGTTCTTTAGCAAGTGACTTACGCTCATGAGGTCCTCATAGATAAAACGGAGATGATAATGTCTCTCTTCAGAGTTTTGGGGAGTTTTCATTGAGATCACGTGTATACAATGCCCGGCACAGTGCCTTGCACGTAGCCAGCGTTCATCAGACTAGCAATTATGGGGAGGGTTGTGGCTGCAGAGGGGCACGTGCGCCTTGATTCAGAATCCTGAGGCAAAGTCTGGAAGAAGGGAGGGGAAGCTGGTATACATCAGTGGCTCCTTGCCCAGCTTTTTACCCTTCTGGACATGCTCCTAAGGGGATAGGACTAGGAGATTGCTCTGGGGGAGGCACCCCAAGGTGTGCCAGTAACACTAGGCCCGTGGAGAAGAGTTCTGGTCCTTGGCCCCAGCCAGCTCTTAAGTTTGTATCACTAGCCATGTGCTCCAAAAAGCGCTCAAGTTCTGCATGGCACATGGTGGTGGGGAGGCCCAGTATTACTGGCACATCTTGGCCGCCTCACCCAGCTCTCCCAGAGCCTTACAGCTGTGGTGACTTCTGCCCAACAGCTTTGTGGCAGCAACATCCTGAGCAAATTGCTTCTGAGTCTCAATCTCTAAGACAGGAATAACATAGTCCTCAAAAGGTTGACATGAAGACTTAAAGAGGCCTTACATGAGTACCACCTGGCACGAGTAGCACTCAATAAATATAAAGGAGTGGGCACTCAGAAGCACTGTTAACCAGTAGTGATAAAACCCTGGGGCATTACCCACCTTTTAACTGCTCCTGGGACTTACACTTGAGTGTCTCTGGAAAATAGCTGTTAGAGGCCAGACATCTCAACTGAACTGATAGCGCAATAAAATTCATTTTACAGAATCATAGGGAACATATTTTGGTGCCTTGGACAGTAGCCTGAGCTAGAAAGAAGGTCCAGAACCCCCTCAGCAACCTAACCCTCCGTGGGAGTCAGCCTCGGCCAATGGAGCCACGGTGGATTGCCCTCACCAGCGGTCTGCATAGGAGTGCTGATTGATCGCTTGGCCTTTTTGCTGCTCCCATAAATGGTCCAAGGAGTAGGATACTTTTTAATCTGCTGGAATCAGGAGTCTGGGAAGATGGGTTCTTGGGGAGATGAAGGACTGAGAAAGGGGTGACATCTCTGGGTCCTGGGAAAGGAGAGAGTCGGGAATATTGATTAGTGAGCAGTATTTGGGATCTGACTTAGTTTCTGGACCAAAGGAGACACCTGAGAAAGATCTGTCTTTTCATGTTTCTGAGTTAAGGGAGGCCAAGAGTAGCACAAGATTCAGTTCTTGTCAACAGTAGAAAGGTTTGGGGAAAAACCACATTTATTGACCACTTCATCAGGCTCTTTGAATCCTGATTCTTATTGTAGCTACTAGAGACCCAGTGTACGAAATTCATGCACTGGGGGAGGGGAGGGTCCCCTCAGCCTGGCTTGTGCCCTCTGCAGTCCGGGACCCCTCGGGGGATGTCACATCCTTAGCGCTGCCATAGAGACAGGAGAGGCTCCTGCCACTGCCGCTGCGCTCGCCAGCCCTGAGCCTGGCTTCTGGCTGAGCAGCGCTCCCCCTGTGGGAGTGCACTGATCACCAGGGGGCAGCTCCTGCGTTGAGCGTCTGCCCCCTGGTGGTCATTACGTGTCATGGAGACCAGTTGTTCCACTATTCGGTCAGTTTGCATATTAGCCTTTCATTATATAGGATATCTTGTTTAACTCTATCACTGGGAGGTGGGATCAGGAGCTAACAGTAAGCACCAACCCAGTGCCAAGAGCTTGACTAGTATATATCATTGGATCTTCATGATCATTATATGAAGTTTGTATTATCCCCACATATACAGAAGGGAGGCTCAGCAAAGTCATCTGTCCAAGATGACTGCTTTTAAATGGCTGAGCTAAACTCACGTCTGATTAAACAGACCAAGATGCCGTCCTTGATAAATGTGTCAGTTCACTGAAAAGTCTATGGGTCACTGAAGGAAGAACTTAATGTAGTGCATTATTTTTTCTATCTACCCCTTGGTTTCTACCAGAGAACCAGGGCCACGAGTAGCTGTTCTTGTTGGAAGAAGCCATGGGATGAATTGTTTCCCTGGAAGGCAGAACAGTTGAAATCTGTTTGTAGGACAAGGCTATGAGAGAAAGGGGGGAAGGTAGGGTTTGTCTGATTGCTTTTGTGCCCACAGCCCTGGGTCATGCACCTTTTAATCTGTATCATAATTTATAAGCTCATTTTCATGTTCTGCAATATATATTTAATGGTCCCTGTCATTGTGCTTTCTCTCTAAAGCCATCTTCCCCAAATCCTCTGCTGGCCCATCTTTTGCTGGAGGGTCTCTCCTCTGTAGCCCAGCTTTTCCTTTTCAAATGCTTTTCCTGCGAGATCTCACTTCATTGGTTCCATTGGTCCCCTCTGACTTTGCTCCTGAGCTTCAACCTTGCATTTCCATTGCTGAAGGGCATTCCTATCTTAATGTTATACCTCAAACTCCAAACAACCAAAACTTAACAGTGTTCCCTCCAAACCTGAGAGTCTTCTCTGTTCCCTATCTCCAATGGTGCCTGTTGTCTTCCCAGTTCCAAGGTAGAGTTTGGGAGTAATTTTCTATTCCTCAGGTAAGTCTTTTTTACTCCAGTTCTGCAGTGGCTCCTAGAATCACCGCTTTCTTCCCCCTCTCCCACTGATCCTATTTAGAACTTTTATCTCTATCCCTGATCCCAATAGCCAGCCTACCAACTGCTGTCTTTCCTCCTAACCTCTGCTTACTATTTTGAAATTTTTTCACCACACTCTATCGTATTTGGCTTCTCTCTGTGCAGGACCCTTGAATATCTGTGAAGAAATGACTATTTTGCATGGGGGCTTTTTGCTGGCCGAGCAGCTGTTCCACCCCAAAGCGCTGGCAGAATTGACAAAGTCTGACTGGGAGCATGTTGGGAGGCCCATTGTGGAGGCCTTGAGGGAAATCTCTGCCACAGCATGCTCCCAGTCCTTTGCCTGGAAGAGGAAAGCTCTGGTCATCATCTGGGCCAAGGTTCTTCAGCCCTACCCCGTCACCCCTTCTGACACTGAAACTCGGTGGCAGGAAGATGTGTTCTTCTCAGTAGGCAACATGATCCCTACCATCAACCACACAGTCCTTTTTGAGCTGCTCAAGTCCCTGGAAGCTTCTGGACTCTTTATCCAGCTCCTGATGGCCCTCCCTACCACCATCTGCCGTGCAGAACTGGAGCGCTTTTTGGAGCACATGGCTATTGATACTTCTTCAAAGGATGTGGCCTTCTTCCTCGATGTCTGGTGGGAAATGATGAAGCACAAGGGCGATCAGCAGGACCCTCTGCTCTCTCAGTTTAGGACAATGGCTAATAAGTACTTATTCTCTTCAGACGAGTTCTCCCATCCTCCAAAGAGGTTTAAGTCAGATCCTGATGTATGTCCTACCATGCCTTTGTTGGCCATGCTGCTCACTGGGCTGAAGCAAATCCAAAATAGAATCTTGGGCCCTGGGATGAAGTGCTGTGCATTAGCCAATTTGGCTGACATGCTGACCGTGTTTGCACTGATGGAGGACGACCCTCAGGAAGTGTCCGCAACTGTGTATCTAGACAAACTGGCCACAGTGATCTCCGTGTGGAATTCGGACACCCAGAACCCATATCACCTGCAGGCACTGGCAGAGAAGGTAAAGGAGGCAGAACGGGATGTCAACCTGAGTTCGCTGGCCAGACTCCCGAATGAAACGATTTTTGCCGGGTTTGAGTTCATGCGCAGTCTTCTGCGGGAGTGGGGGGAGGAGCTGCAGGCCATGCTCAACAGCACCCAAGGGACAAATTATGACAGTTACCGGCTGTGTGACAGTCTGACTTCTTTCAGCCAGAACTTGAAACTTTACCTGGGTACCACCAGCTTATCCAAGGAGGAGAGGCAGGTGGTTTCTGAACTGGCAGAGTGCGTTGGGGATTTCCTGAGAAAAACGAACAAGGTACTAAACAAGGGCTTGGAGAAAGACATTACTGCCTCGATTGCCATGGCCATTATTGAGCAGAAGATGGATCGGCATATGGAAATGTGCTACATTTTTGCTTCTGAGAAGAAGTGGGCCTTCTCAGATGAGTGGCTAGCCTGCCTGGTTAATAACCAGTCTCTCTTCCGAGAGCCAGATTTGGTATTAAAGCTACTGGAAACTGTGGTGGAAGTCAGCACGACAGACAGAGCCATCCCTGAATCTCAGGTCAAACAAGTGATTGACTTGGTCCTGGAATGTTACGCAGGCCTCTCACTGCCAGATAAAAATAAAGTCCTCTCAGGTGTCCTGGTTTCCTGGGGGCGAAAGGGCCTCTCTGAGAAGTTGTTGGCTTACTTGGAGGGGTTTCAGGAAGACCTCAACACAACTTTTAACCAGCTTGCACAGAGTGCTTCCGAACAGGGCTTGGCTAAGGCTGTAGCTTCTGTGGCCCGCCTGGTGATACTGCACCCAGAGGTCACAGTGAAGAAAATGTGCAGCATGGCTGTGGTCAATCTGGGTACCCACAAGTTCCTGGCTCAGATTCTCACCGCCTTCCCTGCCCTCAGGTTCACGGAAGAGCAGGGTCCAAATCCATCCACCACTTTCGTCGTGTCATGCCTCAGAGAAACTGTCTGGACAAAGTTCTCTACACCCAAGGAAGAAAAACAGTTTTTGGAGCTCTTGAGATGCCTGATGAGTCCCGCGAAGCTCCCAGGGATTCCAGTTGCAGCCCTTCTTGAGCCAGATGAAGTTCTCAGGGAATTCGTCCTGCCTTTCTTGATGCTAGATGTTGAAGAGGTGGACCTCAGTCTGAAGATCTTTATCCAGACCCTTGAAGTAAATGCCTGCTTAGAGGAATACTGGCTCCAAACCTGCTCTCCGTTTCCCCTCATCTTCAGCTTGTGCCAGCTCCTGGACTGCTTTAGTAAATACTGGCAGCTCCCCAAGGAGAAGTGCTGCCTCTCTCTGGATGGGAAGGATATGGTGGTCCATATCCTGGAGCGCCTCTGTGAGATTGTATTAGCTAATGCCGAGACCTTCTCCCCAGACACCTGGATCAAGTCCCTGTCCTGGCTCCACCGGAAGTTGGAGCAGCTAGACTGGACTGTGAGCCTGAGGCTGAAGAACTTCTTTGAGGGCCACTTCAAGTGTGAGGTGCCAGCCACACTTTTTGAGATCTGTAAGCTTTCTGAGGATGAGTGGACCTCCCAGGCCCACCCTGGGTATGGGCCCGGCACAGGGCTCCTTGCCTGGATGGAGTGCTGCTGCCTCTCCAGCAGCATCTCCGAGCAGATGCTCTCCCTCTTAGTCGTGGGTGTGGACAACCCTGAGGAGGTCAGATTGTTCAGCAAGGGCTTCCTGGTAGCCCTGGTGCAAGTCATGCCTTGGTGCAGTACCCAGGAGTGGCAGTACCTTTTCCAGTTGACCAGGAGACTGTTGGAGAAACAACTCCTACATGTCCCTTATAGCCTGGAATATATTCAGTTTGTTCCTCTGCTCAACCTGAAGCCCTTGGCCCAGGAGCTCCAACTCTCCGTTCTCCTCCTGAGAGCTTTCCAGTTCCTCTGCAGCCAGAGTTGTCGCAACTGGCTTCCTATGGAAGGCTGGAACCATGTGGTCAAACTCCTCTGTAGCAGTCTGACCAGCCTCCTGGACTCAGTTAGGCTGATACGGTCAGTTGGCCCTTGGGCCCAAGAAAGAACAGGACCTGACCCAGGAAGCCCTGTTTTTTTATACTCAGGTATTCTGTCATGTTTTGCACATCATGGCCATGCTCCACCAAGAGGTGTGTGAACCACTCTACGTTTTGGCCTTGGAAATCCTCACCTGCTATGAAACCCTGAGCAAGACCAACCCTTCTATTAGCGCCTTACTCCAGAAGGTAAATGAGCAGCACTTCTTAAAGTCCATTGCCAAGAACATTAGCCCCGAGGAGCGGCGCCAAACCCTGCTGCAGAAGATCAGCAACTTCTGACCTTTGTGGATCAGAAAACTGCTGATGAGGGTGGGGTGTGTAGGGGCTAGAGCCGAGAAACAAAAACTCTTCAGTTATGTGAAGTTGTTCACAGCTAAAAAGTATATGGCAATAACAATGTAAAGAAAATAGTTTCTTGGGTATCTGTAACACAAATTATAATCTCATTTTGAGGTTTGTCTTGTCTCTTGAGTCTCATCAGTAGTCTAGGCTTAGATACGGGTTCAGCTAGAGCAGTGATCTGCAAACTCATTAGGCAACAGAGCGGCAAACCGCGGCTTTGCCCATCACTGAGCTAGAGTCTTAAAGATCAAATCAGGCCGGGAGGAAAGTTCATAATTGGACTTCTCCACCCTAAATTTTGGTAAGTCCAAAGGTGAAATACCCAAGTGGAAAAATTATAATGTGTGTGTTCTTTTGCACTGAAACCCTCTTCAAATCATTTTGTGGTCTCTTGGAAAGGGTAGCAATTGAGAAAATAACTCTATTCTACCAGTTGGCCATGTGATTTATGTGCCCAAAAGGCCTGTACCACTGTAAAGAAGGTTGGACCAAGTGCTGGGGTAGATTAAGGACCCCAAGAAAATGGATGGCTTCTGAGTTGAGGACTTCTGCCATACAGCCTTAACACCATCCGTTCAGTGTATCCAGAAGGGCTGTGCTAAAACTAGGTCTGGTGAACAGCAGCGAAGTGTTTAAAGGACAAGTGTAATTACCTTCTGTCTGGAGTATATTGTCATGGTTTTGAAAAATGAGGGGGAGCCGAAACCGGTTTGGCTCAGTGGATAGAGCATTGGCCTGCGGACTGAAAGGTCCCAGGTTCAATTCCAGTCAAGGGCATGTACCTTGGTTGCGGGCACATCCCCAGTAGGGGGTGTGCAAGAGGCAGCTGATCGATGTCTCTCTCTCATCGATGTTTCTGACTCTCTATCCCTCTCTCTTCCTCTCTGTAAAAATCAATAAAATATATTTTAAAAAAAGAAAAAAGAAAAATGAGGGGGAGCAGAGAATGGTGTCTACGGAAGCATAAAAATACAAATTTTAAGGTGTGCAGGGCATTTTACAGAACTATGAGCGCTGGTTGCTGAGATATTTAATTTGGGAGGCAAGAAAGGGAAAAGGAGATATCCCAATATCTCCTTCATACCCAGGCCCTCATTCAAAATGGAGTATTCAGGTTCCCTCCCCCACTTGAAGTGGGCTAGCTCTGTGGCCTACAATTGGGTTTGTACCCTCCCCATCTCCTAACTGAAGTTCACCTAGATAGAGAAAAAAGGGCCTAAAGTTACATGACCACTGGGCTTGAACTCGAGGACCCTACAGTGTACAGCAAGCATGTCAAACTCAAAGGCTGACACAGGCCAAATAAACGAGGCATGTGGCCCGTGGGCCAAGAGTTTGACATGCTTGGTGTACAGGAACCATCAATCACAGAAACGTTAGAGTAAGGTCTGAGGTAGGCCCTCCTGGAAGCTGAAAGCACTAACACATGCCCCTCCCCTCAACACCCCAGCTTTGCGAGTTACATAGATATGAACACAGACCAGAAACAATATCACACACCAGCCAGCCAAGTCAGATCATGGGATGGGTCTTATAGGAAGTTGGTATTGATGTATTTCACAAATGGGAGTAAGTTGGGAAATATTAGTGCAA
Source organism: Ia io (assembly GCA_025583905.1). NCBI lineage: Eukaryota > Metazoa > Chordata > Mammalia > Chiroptera > Vespertilionidae > Ia > Ia io. The sequence goes on from JAJQQW010000020.1 coordinate 34,662,070, forward strand.
TTTAATCACCACATGGGTGATTTATACAAGATATACTGACTGAACAAAATAGTAATAAAAAAAAATCATTTTGCACTTTTAAAATGGCACCCATTAAAGACTGAAATAGTCAACATTTGAGTCACTGTTAAATATTCAGTACTTTAAAAGTTAATGGACAACAATGAATCAAAAGGCACTTTTAAAAACCTAGCTTCTCACTACCGCCTGAAAAAAAAAAAAATTCATCGTAGCAGTTTCTAAAACCCATCCTAGTTGATACGGAATGATTAGTGTTGGCACCAGAGAATCCCATTTGCAAATGGTAGTGAAGGAGTCAGTTCACAGGACATATTTTGGCCAGGGCTGTGTTGCACTCTTGCTTTCCAGCTTTCTGTGGCCAAATGGTGGTGCATTCAATGGGAACAGGCTTTGGGCTACAAGCTCTGTTAGGAGGCAGTCTAGATGCAACTTCTCGTGGTTTGGAATATAGAACTCCATTTCCACTTCATGTGAAAAAAGACAGTGTCAAAGAGTGGGGTTACTCATAAATAGCTTGGTAGCCATCTTTTCACTATCACTATAGTTTTTAACAAGAGCATCCTGCGTGTGTGGATATGGGGAAAGCTGGGCTTGAAAGGACATGCTAAAAAGGGAATAGTATTTGTGACTGTTTACAAGAAACTCACAACTTTGACACTGGTCTTACAGTCAGCCTGCAAAGATGCTGACCTATTAGTCTCTTTACCTCAAGTGCTTCAGGTTCCCATCCCTGCCTCCTGCCACCCCAACCCTCACTAATGAGACTTCTGATTGGAAGTCAGTAGACAAGAATTCAATGTTGGCACATGGATGAAAGGATGAGGCAATGGATTATCTAGTAAACAATAAAAAGCTACCTACCCACAATAGTTTTCCCAGGCCAACATAAGAAATTATTTCAAGAACCAAGTCATCACTGTTTCTGCTGGCCCAGTGTATGTGGATATTGCCCTGAGTGTTTGGAAAGGTGGGTAGCCACCAATATTAGGGCCAATTAGGTGTCCAGGGACTTACCCTGGTCCACCTGTCTCCACACCCCATGCTTCTACCTCCCAGAGCCCTTGAGATAAGACCCAAGGAAGGATCATTGGGCAAAACCACCTTGCTGCCAATGGAGGTCTGACAGGATCCAATAGTTGTTACTACAAAAAAGTGCTTTTGCAAAAGGCAGGTTAGAAGAGGGAGGTAATATGAATATTCTTTAGAAAAACTCATACCCAACTACTTATCAATACCCAAAAGGCTGAGGCCATCCAGGGCACAATTTGGTCCGTGGAATACTGAGTGGAAGAGGCAGCTAGTATGAAGAGGCACCCTCACTGCCTGACTCCTGGGAGCACTTAGCCGTCCTTTTCGGCTGGGGGAGTGTCAAAGAGCCCGACTGCCTTCTTGCACAGCAGAGAGAACCAGTAGAGCTGGGGAGCGATGAGGACGGCATTGGCCACATTGCAGAAGACCGGGATCCTGAATGGCACTTGGAACAGGCTTAGTTCCTTCTGTTGGGCATAGGACCAATACATGAAGAGGAAAAGAAGGATCCGACAGGAAAAGAAGGTGGTCAGCGTGAGGATTCCGTTCACCTTGTACAGAAGGGTGTGCTGCTGCTTTAGCTGCAAAAGAGGGAAGAAGAATGCAGAGTCACCAAGAGAGACTGGGCCTTCAGGAAATGACTAGCTCAAGCCCCACAGCAGTCAAGTCCAAGCATCTAGCTTTCTAACACTTGGAAAAGTTGATTGAGCATGGCCATATTTATATGTGCGTATAGCCTCGTAGGTTTTTCAGCAGTGATGCTGAATTTGACCTAAGCCACCCCAGCTGATAGGAACACAGGATGAGAGACAATCTATGGCCTGGGAAAAAACACATGAAGGACTGTATCAAATTTGAATCAAACTTATAATTTTGTCCCCACTGGCTTGGAAGACCAATTGACCTTTAAGTCTGTTCAAGGGTCTCATATTCCACTATTCCTAGCATTAAGGGATTTCTCTAAACCCCACAATCTACCAAGGGAAAACGGAGTCTGTGCCCCCATCTCTCCCAGGCACTGTTTCTGCCATTCCATTCATACGTGCCTGAATCAGAACTTTGCCCAGCGACACAAATGGAGTGCTTAGTTCTGCCGTGAAGATGCAGCCAACGAAGAAGTCCCCCAGCTCTCCCCTAAACCTCTGCAGGTGACGAGAAGAAACAGGGAAGTATGACATGGAGGTTAAGGAACCACTGGAAGGAAATTCTAGGGCTGTCTAAAAGGATCACCATGAAAGACCATGAAGGGAAAGGGAAATGCTACATGGACAAGTGTAGGCCCATTTAATACTCTGCTGCTTCCATAGCAATGGAACTTTGATGGTCGAATTGCTAGGATCCAGGGGCAACTTCTGAATAGCTGACCGTGTCACACACCAAGCTTTCTCAGAATTTCCATGTCAGCCGGAAGGAACTCTGCAGCCTGCTTTTGGGTTTCTAACTTAGTCATGCCAAGGGCACTTAGCCAAGTCAGTTCAACAAAATATGTGTCAGACCCTGTGCTAGATGTTGGGGAGACTTCTCAAAGAATATAGTACACGGTACCTGTCTATCTTTTCAAAAAAGTAGTGCAGCATAGAATAGCAGCTCAAGTAGTACTAGAGTGAGCTACATCAACTCTTAGAGCCTCAATTCAAGCATGTCAAACTCGTGGCTGGCAGGCCGCATACACGATATAGGGCTAACAATTTATAATGTTATTTCTAATTATTCCTGATAATTTCTAATTATTAGCAGAAAGCTATGAGCTTTTAAATCAAGTGCCTATCACTTGGCTGGCACTCAAAAATTACTAATTTCCTCTCTGTGTTCCAATTTCTTCCTTGTTGGGTGAAGTTTTGATGGGAAAAATGGATCTAGGGATAAATGCAGCTATTTGCTTTCAGAGCCTGCTTTTGTAACATAAATAATAATGCACACAGTACTCTCTGGCACTGTTATAGCAAATAACCAGTTGACTGAGCAAATAACTGGTCTCATTTTAAAAAATTCTTATGTTGTATTTTATATTGTCTTTATATTGTATAAACTAAAGACAGAACCTTTGGCCAAGGCTAAGGAATCACAAAGGGCTGGGGGATTGCTGGCACGGAGGATCACATATATCTCTACATGATTTATCTGGGGATTTAACTGCAGAAGCAGCTGGCATACGAGAACGGGTGAAGTAGGAAAGCGAAGGAAAAGAGGAGCAATCCTGACTCCTAAGTATTGGTCATGATACCCAGATCAACAGGAGAAATGAGTGACCAAGGCAGCTGATACCTGTGCAATTGGCACAAGGACCAACAGAATGGCCACATGGTGCGTGATCATGAGGCGGTTTTTACTTAGGAAGTTTCGAAAAATGGTGAGGGAATGTCTGCGGTTCTGTTCTTTGGTTCGGTACCAGTCACAAAGGTACATGGCGTAGATGTCGTAGACCATATATGGAATCAAAAACCAGACATATTCTTGGGCAAGCCAGTACCTGAAAGAAAGCATATGAGTGGTCCATGAAATAATTATGAATATCAATTATGAAGGCAGGCTTAAAGCTAACCATTTCTGAAACACATTTCCTTAGATGTCTTTACTCCAAATACTTTATAATGAATACTAGAGGCCCAGTGCACGAAATTCGTGCACGGGTAGGGTCCCTAGGCCTGGCCGGCAATCAGGGCTGATCTGTACAGCGACAGGCGGGGCCCTTGCTGGCACCCGCCTTGGCTGGCCTGGGGCCTGCGAGCTGGGGGCAGCTCCTGCGTTGAGCGTCTGCCCCCTGGTGGTCAGTGTGCATCATAGTGACCAGTCATTCTGCTGGTCGGTCCAATGTTCGGTTGATTTGCATATTAGGCTTTTATTATATAGGATAATGAAGTTGATAGGGTGAACAACTTTTTCTCAATTACAGAAAATTTGTGTCAAAAGCAGAAAGCACCATGTGTTTAAGTGACTAGCTGTCACTATTATCCTGGTTTAGCTACTCATTTGTAATGGATTTTCTGGCATTTTGTGATATAAGCTGACTTTGATATAGATATCTCTACCAATGATTCAACAGCCCCACCAAGAAACTGGTTTGGAAGGTGTCCCGAATCCCAATCTAATATTTCCAGTTTAACTCCACTCGTTGCTCAACACTTGGGAGTTTCCTCTTGTATCTGCTTGTAACCTCACTTAGGGAGTTGCTGGCAAGCAACCCTGGCCATATTCTTTATAATTCTAGGGCTAATCCCAATTCTACTCATTAAGAAAAATATGTCTGGTTATGAGCCCAGAGCTCAAGGACTACCTTACAGCAGTCAGATACCCAAAGAGAAACTGGGACAAAAGACACTGTTCCCATTTACTTCCCCAAAGGGGTTGAATCAATATTTGCTGTGTCAAAATGATAGTTTATCACTGTCCTAGAGAAAATTAGAAGGGAAGTCCCTAATTTCTATAGTTTTGTTCCCAAATGATGTCATAATTTTACAGAAAATTGATGTGATAAAAACATGTAAATTGAAATCATGTCCTATGCTGGGAAGGATTAGATTCACTAAATACCAAGAAGAGACAATTTACTTTTATGGTTTTCAAACTACCTGAACATCAGAATCACCTGCAGTGCTTGTTCAGGCCCCACCCCCCAAATCTGTATTTGCAACTTTGTCTCAGGGGATTTCCTAAGGAGCCAGCCCACAAAATGCAACATTAGAAATATACCCTATAGAGGGGCCATTCAAGATTCTGTTCCTGAATGATTCCACACTTACCACAGCATAACTCAATAATGAATAAACAATGAAACAGGCAAACAACTAAGGATAGAAAATATACATGCAGGTGAATGAATTAGCCGAATTCCATTTAGTCAAAAAGATGCAGTATTTATTTATTCTGCTGCTCATCTATGGTCTCCATTGCATTCTTAAAGCAATTCTAAGTTAAATAACTATGAAGAGCTATTAAAAGCTGCTGTGGCCGAAACCGGTTTGGCTCAGTGGATAGAGCATCGGCCTGCGGACTCAAGGGTCCCGGGTTCGATTCTGGTCAGGGGCATGTACCTTGGTTGCAGGCACATCCCCAGTAGGGGGTGTGCAGGAGGCAGCTGATGGATGTTTCTCTCTCATTGATGTTTCTAACTCTCTGTCCCTCTCTGTAAAAAATCAATAAAATATATATTTTAAAAAAATTAAAATAAAAAAAAAATAAAAGCTGCTGTGAAATATAACTGGCCTCTTCCCATGAGTGGACCTAGAGGGTTTTAATATTTTGCACACAGTACCAATTCAATAAGAGCTGAAATTGTGGCTGCTTGGTAGAATTCTCTCAAGACTTATTTGTAAGAGATCTAGATTGTAATAATAATTACCTCTACCCTGAGACTTAGCTTTCTTTATAAAAAAAGACAACAATCCTTTTCCTACTTCCCTGACAAAGTTATTGTAAAAATTTTAAAAAACTAAAAATTTGAAAGTCCTTTTAAATGTAAAAAATACTATCCTATACATCCTATATAATAAAAGCCTAATATGCAAATCGACCAAATGGCAGAACGACCGGTGGCTATGACACACACTGACCACCAAGGTAGGTGCCAGCAGGGGCCCCGCTGGTTGCCCCACAGATTGGCCCTGATCGCCGGCTAGGCCTAGGGACCCTACCAGTGCACGAATTTCATGCACCAGGCCTCTAGTGCAAATATAGATGCTTGCATTGAGAAAACTGCCTAGAGCTGTGACTCTTAGCCCTTTTAGTGATGTAGACCTCTTTAAAAATGAAATACTTGGCCCCGTACCACATTCTGCATATAAATTGGGGAGATTTATAGACACTCCCTTATTTATAGACAGTCTACATCAAGGCATAAAGTGAAAAGGTGTGTAATAAACAATATTTGGGTATATAGGATATGAGTCCCAAAAGGCCTTTTTTTAAATGATCTAGGTGCAGTTAGAGCATCCATGTGAAAGTAACGGGCACGGAAATGTATCTGTCTCCATTTTAGGAGCAGAGAATCTAAGGTAGGGGTGGGGAACCTTTTTTCTGTCAAGGGCCATTGAATATAACATCATTCACAGGCCATACAAAATTATCAACTTAAAAATTAGCCTGCTATATTTGGTCAAACATTTAATTAACTCACCCCTAATGCCTTGGTAGGAGCACTCCAAATTATTTCACAGGCCTTAAGCTGGACATTCCTCACCCCTGGGGCATAAAGATACATAAAGGAGGGACCTGAAAACCAAACTCAGGCTTCTTACCATGTTCAAGCCACTAAAACACACCATTTCATAGCAGTGGTGCTACAGAACTGAAAGTTAAGTAGGCGCAAATATGTCTTTCTAAAATGTGTATTGGTTGCCTGCTGCTTGCCCTCATGTCAGCTCAAGATAGTGCTGAGCCACATTTGTCTTAATCTTTGCAAAAGAGGCTGGTTTCAAGTTTGAGCTGACAAACTGGGTGAGGGCAGTGAGGGAGCTTGCCACGTAATCCTAGAATGCTCGATTAAAATAAAAATCGAACCCAGCCAAGCAAAGGCTGTCAGCCCTTTGCACATGCAATCAAAGTCACCTGACCTGTTTTCTCTCAGCATCTACAATTCATCACCAAGAAAAGCACGAAAATCATGATGGCAGCATTAATCCCAAGTAAGTAAGATCCAGGCACTACATTTGCAGGCCTGTGAGACAGATACCCCACTCAGGCTCTCCTCCGACTGCAGTCTCAACAGGTGAAAAGAGGACACTTGGCTGAGTCAGGGTCAGATTTTCCCTGTACATTGGCTGTAGCTCTTCAACTTAACTGGGAGAAAGCAAGAGTGGTTCTAGGAAGACAGGTGGGGAAAAAAAAAAAAAAAAGGCTTCAAAAACAAAACACCATTGCCCAGGTCTACATACTAGACAAAGTAGACCAGCCTAGTCTATCATTCGTTCCACTAGATGCACATTTTCTGACTGCCTCTGGACTGAGCTCTAACACATACAGGTCAGTTTTCTGAGAGCACCTGAAACCTCCTCACCACCTTGAGCAAATCCACAGGAAAGACAAAGAGCAGCATTCGTGAGGCTCTGGTAACCACAATGCACATACCTTGGCCAATGAATGCTTCAGAACAGGACCCCAGTGGGGTGACTTAAAAGAACTAAAAGCCACACTCTCCTGAATCATTTTCAAAGGCATCTATCTCATAAATAACTTGGATCAATGGACCACACCGTCTTCTTACTTGTTACCTTAAATCAGGCTTAGACTCTGTCATTCTCTAGCATTTCTTTAGTTTACTTTCTCCTAAGGTGGCCTGCAGAAAGAGGTAAGGGGAGGAGGTGGGAACTAATTATGGTACCCAAGTTTTCCCATTAATCGGCTATCCAGCAGCATGTGCTGGTAAGGAAATAGTGTCTGTGTGCCACTAAAATGTGCAAACTTGGAAGAAGTTCGGCGCTGACATCTGTACTTCTTTCACCTGGCGTTGGATGTTGTTACCTGTCGGAGACCACGTTCTTACAGGCGCGGATGATGGCGATCCCCGACCCGGTGGCCAAAACTGCCTGCGCCGAAGAAACCACCCTAAGATGCGGCAGAAAAGAAAAAAAAAGGGGGGGGGGCGCTCCTAATCCAGCACAAAGCAAAACTCCTCAACCTGACTTTCCCCTAGGTTGCCAGCGCCGGGAGGAAAATGGTAGGGCCGCCACCGCGCTCCCGGGCCCCAGGGCAGCTGGCAGATCTGTAGCAGGCTTCCCTCCCCATCCTGACCAGCGCGGGCAGCCCTCCGCCCTGCTCCCCTCTCCCTCCAGGAGAGGGTCTTCCAGAGCCCCGGCCAAGGCCGCAGAGAGGGGCAAGGAATAGGGAGGCAGCCCCCTCGCTTCCTGTCGCCCCCCCTTCCCCCCCCTCGCTGGGCGCAGGGCCGGGCGCAGGCGGGTCCGGGCAGACCGCGCGCGGCCGGGTGGGGCGGGCGTCGCCAGCCTCGCCGAGTACCTGGTGCTGATCATCACGCAGTCGTAATCGGTCCATTCGGGCCGCGCGCGGCGCAGCCCCCAGGTGCAGAGCGCGAAGAGCCCGGGGAAGAAGACGGAGCCCCAGGCCAGCGTCAGCAGCATGGGTGCTCCGGGCTCGGCGCTCGCTCGGCGCCCTCGGCGTGGCTCAGGTCGACTCCGCTGGTCTCCGACACTGCCGCGGCCCTCCCGCCCCTATTTCTACCCTCCACCCTCCACCCCGCCCCGGCCCGCGCGACTCCGGCAGCCGCGGGGCGCTGGCCCCGAGCCCGCACCGCCACTCTCCGCGTGACCAGACCGGCGGCCGCGATAGGCGCAGGCCGCGGGCCGGGGCGGGGTCTCGCCGCCACCGCCCCTGGGCGCAGAGGCTTTCCCGGATTCCCGGGCCGGCCGCGAGCGGGGCGCGGGGGCGAGCTGCTGCCTGGGCCGGGGGCTTCGCGGCGCGCGGCCTGGTGGCTCCGAGCGCGCTGATGCTGCGCCCGGACCAGCCGCGCGCCGGTGGCCGCCGCTGCCTGGCGGCCCAGGCAATGGTGGGAAGGGCCGAGGCTCTCGGGGCTGCAGTTCAGTCACCGCGGAAGCTTTCCTCCTCCCTTCGGAACCAGCCCGACAGACGAAGTGCCCGCACCTGCCACAGCCCTCCTCTCCTCCCCAGCTTCAGGCGAAGGGGGCGGGATGCAGGTGGGGGGCCGAGAAAGCCAGGTAGGAGAATGTACTCCGTGGAGAGCTCCTACCATCAGGTGGGATGAGCCCTCCAGGCAGGAGCAATGCCCCTGGAGCAGAGCGGTGGGCGTCCCTCTTTGGGGAAAGGAAGGAAAGGGTGGGTGAGCTTGTGGCTATATGCTTATCGGTGGCCTGGCTTATCAACTTCGGTGCATCTTGTTCCAAACAGAAGTCTGAAGGAAGTGGCCTTTGTGCCAAAGAAGGCTTTTCCATGCCCTGCCAACTGTTGCAATTTCTCCAAGAGGGGATCGCGCCGAACATTAAATCCTGCCACAGAATCCAGCAGTTCCTCTTGCGATGTACACATGGAGGTGGACTCTCATGTCTGCCGACTTCCTGTGGTCCCGCCTCTTGGCTTTGGGTCAAGGTACTACCCAGGCTTGGTGACTGTTTTGTTGTTGTTGACAACGGCTCTTATTTAAAAGTTCCGGGCCAGGTGCCCTAAATTTGAGTGGATTGGAATCTGATTCCCTCTCACTCAGCACCGATGACATGGGCCAATACAGTAACTTCAGTATTCCTGGCTTCTCTCCTTTCCTGGGGCTGACCAAAGTTTTCCTTTCCTTTGGTCTGTATCTTTCTCAGCGAATGTGGGAAGAAACACCATTCATGTGTGTCTACTGCAACTGACAAGTACTGTAAGTCTCTTCGTGCAAAAGGCTGAAAAGCCCCGTAAGAGGACCCTGTCTGGAACAACACTTCTCAGCCTCTGGGCGGGCCGCTGTTGCCTCATTTGTGAAACAAAGGGGGTGAATTACAAGCTCTTGAAGGCTCTTCCAGCTCTAAAATCAAAAGATTGTATGACTTTTATAAAGTAAGAGATGACTTCTGTTCAACATCAGTTAAATTTCTATAACGTGGGAGTTACTGGTGTAGAAACAAATATAGAGTAAACACAGCTTTTTAACTCTTCCTATATGTTGTTCAGATGAGGGATTTAGCCAATACTTAGGGAACAGAAAGTCCAAAGAAAAGTGTGAAATTTCTTCCACTTAGGGCAACACATCTAACTCCCAAATTCCCTGCTATCGTAGTTGGTGAAATGAGAAAGACACTTCAGTTTGGTAGCAAGGTATCTGGCCAATACAAAGCTTTCTGTATTTTCATATTTGCATGTGGACAAAGGACAGCTGTAAACTTTGCATTCTCTTCAGAAGAACTAATCCTTGTGCATTCCACTTTTTTTTTTAATCTTTATTGTTGAAAGTATTACACATGTCCGTTTTTTCCCCTCATTGACCTCTCCTAGCCCGCCCTCCCCAGTCCCAGAGGGCATTCCACTTTGTATTCCTTATCCATTTATCCCAGTCACTCCAGCTTTTCCAGAGGCAAGTGGTTACAAGTCCTCTCTGCCTTCTCTCCTTAATGGGATCAGCAATGCGTACCAAGGATGCTAACACTTTTAAGTGGCAGGACCAATTATACCCTATGTAAGAAGTTGTTTGTACAGCTCTTAAGGAGTCTATGAAATGAAAACAAACACATGTTTCATATATAGAAGATAACAAGTAAAATGAGTTTCTAACACCATGCTCATGAAGTCACCAGAATGTTTAGATTGAATCACCAGAAGGCTAACAAGCATAAACATGAGTCTTGACTTTTCAAGGGATCAAACTGCTGTGGGCAAATGATAAAGCCAAATAAACAGCACTGCAAACTTCTACTCACCCTTCAAAAGGTCTCTCCTCATCTACCCTTCTACTTACCTTGAGTCAAATGCTTCCTCCTCCTCCCTCCAAGAAGATTTCTATTTATCTGTCTCTCCAGGCAGATTTATAAGTTCATCTTCTAACCTGCCTTTTCATCTGAGTAGTGATTATGTTTTTTTATCTGTATGTATGTTTCTCTGCCATGTATTTTCATTTTGTTTCCCAAGTTAGGCCTGGTACATTGCAAGTGCTCAAGAAATGTTTGATACTTTTTAAAGCTAATGTTTATTGAGTATTTACTATGTGCCAGGCACTATAGTAAACATTTTGCATGTATCATTTCATTGGGTCCTCATGAAAAAATATATTATCCTCACTATGTATGTATGAATAACAGAGTAATTAACGTATTGCCCAATGTCCCACTGCTGGTGGCAGAGTTGGGATTTGAATTCAGTACTTTCTGCCTTCAAGGTCAATGTGATTAATGATTATACTGCCTTTAAACTTGATAAGCAAGGAAAGAATAATACTGTTTTACAATGTAGTTTCTGATTAATAACCACTGTTTCTAATTGTTTACTCACAAATATAAATATATACAGTGAAGTTTATGGGCTCTGATGCTGCTATTAGCACCACTTTATACCTATACATACCTTTATAATTTTCAAAGCATTTTTTACATATATTATCTCACTTGGTTCTCAAAATAACTCTGAGGTAGGCAAACATATTATTTTCATTTTATAGATGAAGAAACTTATGTGCAGAATGATAAACTGACTTGCAACTTGTTCTTAGGACTGAAAATGTGGCCAGGAGGAAATTAATGGCCCTTCTCTGTTTTTCTCCTGCACTTTGCACTCTGTAAAACACCTTATCAATATGGCTTCGCACTGACTGATATTTGTATATGTGTTTCCCCTTCAGACTGTGTACCTCTAATGGTCAGGTAGGGACTGTTGGTCCAGGAGGCAGCCATGGCAAACAGCACTGGGGTTAGGATCAGAGGACCTGAGTTCCAGTCCTGGCTCTGCTACACATAAGCTGTGTGACATGGGGAGAACGACTTAACCTCCTTTAAAATGGGGGGTCCTCTAGCTACCTTACAGGGTGCCTGTGAGGATTAGATGGGATGTTTTCAAAAATACATGTTAACTATGTGTTGAGCACAGGCAAGGGACTATTTGTGTTTATCTTGGTATCACTGCCACACAGTTCCTTGCTGCTAAGCTTCTCAATCAACATCCATTAGATTGAAGGTGCCCTGGGCCTGGCCGTAGCCAGCATCCAGCCGCAGCTTCCCCAGTTTTATCCGGGACTATTTGCAAAGGCAAACTAAGTCTAAGAAGCACAGTCACACCCCAGGCACATGGCTTCTACAAACAGTGACCACAGCTGCACACCACAGGGAAGTCTTTGCTTTTGTACACAATGATAACGACCCCTGTCAATAAAAAGCATAATTTACACAAAGAATTGATTGTATAGGGCTTGCCTTTGTGTTATTGCGTTAGATTTTTTTTAAAGCACTTTCACATACACATTTCTTTCCTATAAATACAAAGTTTTGCTTGTTTGCTGATAGTCACACCTAACTAAAAGTAGTGAGTTCTAAACTCAGGTTTAAAAAAATATTCAAAGACATTGAACCATTGAAGAAATGACCTTTGAAATGAGTTCAAACCAGCAAATCGCGTGCAAATTCAGCTGCCGTCCTGAATTATTAGATCAATCATTTTTAGTATCTTCATGTCTCATAAGTAATTCCATAAAAGGCTTATTTTTCTTACTCTACTTAACTCAGTGATTGTATTTTGTTTTCTGATCATAAAAGCAGTATGTTAGCCCTGGCCAGTGTGGCTCAGTTGGTTGGAGCACTGTCCCAAGCAATGAAAGGTTGTGGGTTCGATTCTGGTCAGGGGTGAGAACGGGAGGCAGCCAATTGATGTTTCTTTCTCACATCGATGATTTCTCCCTCCGCCTTCCTCTCTAAAATCAGTAATACAAAACACACATATCCTTGGGTGAGGATTAAAAGCAAAAGTAATATGTTAAAAATGTAAAACATGCCCACTATGGAAAATAATAATCACAACTGATACCATCACTGAGAGATACTGTTCTCAGATATTAGCATTTTGGTAGAATTCTTCCCCCAGTTTTCTTTGTATGAATTTATGATATAGTTGATTGAGATTATGCTTTAAGTTAATTTTGAACATTAACATTTCACTTATAAGCATTTTTAATGTTATTAAATTTTTCAGAAACCTAATTTTTGCAAAGTAATTTGATATTTGAATGATTATAGATTGTCTTTCAAAGTGGGTTATAACAAGAAAGGAATTCTAAATATTTTAAATTTTTTTTAGAGCGAGAAAGAGAAAGAAACATTGATTTGTTGTTCCACTTATTTATGCATTCATTGGTTGCTTCTTGTACATGCCCTGACTAGAGATCGAACCCACAATCTTGGTGTATCTGGTTGACGCTAGTCAACTGAACTACTGGGCCAGGGCTTAAGAAAGAACATCTTAACTTGGGGAGAGTAGGTTTGTTCTGGAAACTTTACCTTAAAAACAATAAGATTCCAGCCTGGTTGGTGTGGCTCAGTGTTGCGTATCGACCTATGAGCCTGGAAATCAGGGTTCGATTCCCCATCAGGGCACATGCCCAGGTTTCTGGCTCGATCCCCAGTAGAGGGTGTGCAGGAGGCAGCTGATCAGTGATTCTCATAATTGATGTTTCTATCTCTCTCTCCCTTCCTCTCTCTGAAATAAAATAAAAACATATTTAAAAAACAACAACATGAAGACTGCTATCCTATTAGCTCTCGGTTTCTACCTTTAAAGTGGGCATCATAATATCTATAGAAACCCGAGCTCCTATTTAAGCATCTAGGTTTTTTTTCTTTTTAAAGGTTGAGCTCTATTAACCTATTTAGTAAACTACAATTACGTAGGCACTTGATACTTGTTAAGAAATGAGTGAAGGAAAAGCCATTCTTTGTGAAGCAGCTTTTACCATGCACAGCCAATTTCAACCAGTTAATTAGTTCTCAGCAAGATTGTAGGTGAAAACCTAAATGGCCAGAAACTTAAAAAATGCAGAGAAAGCAGATTAGTTACAAGGGCTCAAATGTCTTATTTGGGAAGGAATCTTCATTATATATACCACCAAGAACTTCAGCCCTAAGCATACCAGCCATGTTGATGTGGCAGCTGAGTGTCAGCACTGTTCTGCGACTGAGTGACCTCACGAACTAGTAATCGTCAGTCTAAAGGCTGAATGAACTGTTGAGTTAAGAACCAGACTGAAATCGTTTGCCCTGCAGGTAGAGCAAATTCCCTCGTTGCCAGGTAACTTGGCGGAACTGCCTAGCACAGGTCTTAGAAGGATTTAGAAGGTTTTAAATAATATTAGTGCAAGGTGAAGTACAGGGAGCAGTTGCTAGTTAAAATTCTGCCACTTTCTTTCCTTTGTGTATCATAAGTCCATTGTTTTCTATGCAGTATCTGTGGCTTGATTGGTTTGTTTTTATGTTTTTTTTCTATTTAGATGTTAAGTACTATGTTCACTCAATCTGCTGCTGTTTAACACTCTACTATTGGGGTCCTGACCAATGTAACAGCTCATACACAAACCTTCAAGAAAGATTTTAACAATGGAAAGAAAGAGAAAGAACTATCACTATTTTCAAACAACATGTAATTTATTTATATAAAACCCTAATATGCAAATAGACCAAACGTTGGAACAACTGAACAACCAGTCGCTATGACATGCGCTGATCACCAGGGGGCCTGCTCAGAACATGGCGGGCGCCAGCTGCGGTGGGATGGTGAGCAGGTGAGGGGGAGCCAGACCAAGGCGGGGCGCTGGTCACTGTCATCGAGGTGACCTCTGGTGGTTACTGAAAATTCTTTGCTCCTGTGCACCGTGGTCCCACCCGGCGCTTGCACCTGCTGCCGGCACCGGCCCCGGCCCCACTCATACGCTGCCGGCGCCTGGGGCCAGCCCCGATCACTCCATACCATCAGCAGCTGCGAGCAGCGTCTGCCAGCCCTGATCTCCCCTCAGGGCTTCTCCACCTCCCCCTGCTTCTGAGGGACGATCAGGGCAGCAGTCGCCGCTCGCACCCACTGCTCGCACCCACTGCAGACGCTGGCCCCAAATGTGGGAGCGGCAGTAGCAGGGCTGCTGGCAGACGGGACTGGGAATGTGGTGGGAGGGGCTGGGCAGGGGCACGGAGGATGGGCCGAGACCCACCTTGTGCCCATCGCAGCCTTGCAGCCTACAGTTCCTTTCAAGGTGCATGAATTCATGCACTGGGCCCCTCCCTAGTTTATCAAGAAAAACTAAGAAAATCCCTGAAATATAGAATAAAATAATTGAAGTAGGGTGATTGGATACAAGATCAACATACAAAAATGAATGGCTTTTCTGGCTGGGTAGTTCAGTTGGTTAGAGCATTCTCCTGATATGCCAAGGTTGTGGGTTCAATACCTAGTCAGGGCATATACTAGTACAAGAGGCAACCAATGAATGCATAAATAAGTGGAACAACCAGTCAATGTTTTTCTCTCTCTTTTCCTCCTTCCTCCCTCCCTCCCTCTCTCTCTCTCTATCTCTCTGTCTCTCTCTCTCATCATTAAATAAATGATTAAAAAATAATAAATGGCTTTCTGTAAGTCAGAAATTATCAATTAGAAAATATATTAGAGAAAAAGGACCATTTACAATGCTTAATTTATAAAATCACTAGTTTTAGACCCAACAAGAAATATGCAAGACCTGCATGAAAATGGCTACAAACCTTTACTGAAAGACATAAATGCCCAAATAAATCGAGAACATGGCCCTAAAGGGAAGATTCAATATTGTAAATATGTCAATTTCCCTCACCTTGACCTATAAATTAAATATAATCCCAATCAAAATCCCAACATGCTTTTAATGAACTCCAATAAACTTTTTCTAAAGCTTATGTGAATTAGAGATATGCTGAGAGAACGGCTGAGAAATATTTGAATAAAGAACACTAAGGAGAAGGGAGGAATTTAAAATATATTAAAACATCCTACACATTATCATAACTGAAACAGTGTAAAAGAGACAAATAGATCAATGGAACCAAACAGACCAACTAAATTGAATCTGTGGCAAGCACTTTATACTTGTGAGGAAAGAAGGGACTATGTACGAAAACCACAGAAACCGTTCAATTTCCTTTGGAAAAAATAAAATTAGTTGAATAGTGCCCAACCCTCCCAATTCATGTCCACCCAGGACCTCAGAAAGTGACTTTATTTAGAAATGACATCGTTGCAGATGAAACTAGTGTAAGGATTGAGATGAGACCATACTGGATTAGGGTAGGCCCTAAATCCCAGGAGAGTCTACTCATAAGGGACAGAAAAGGACACAGGCACAGAGAAAAGGCAATGTGAAAACAGAGAGAAATTGGAATGCTGTGTCTACAAGCCAAGGAATGCCGACCACTGCTGGCAGCACCAGAAGCTAGGGGAGAGGTATGGACAAATTTCTCCTTCAGAACCTCCAAAAAGGACTCAACCTGCTGACAACGTAATTTCAGACTTCTGGCCTCCAGGACTGTGAGAAAATAAATTTCTATTGTCATAATGTATCCACCCAGTGGAAATTTGCTATGGCAGCCCTAGGAAACTAATACAACACCTGCCACACACCAAACACAGACATAAATTCCAAATATATCAAAGGCTAAACAAAAAGCAACTCTATAAATGTATTAGAAGAAAATTTTGAAAAATATTTTAAAAATTCACAGGCTAGAAAAGCTTTCCCAAAGCATAAAACCCAGATATCATATAGGAAAGGACTGACAGATTTGTATATATATACTAGTGTGTGTGTGTGTGTGTGTGTGTGTGTGTGTATGTGTGTGTGTGTGTATATATATATATATATGTGTGTGTGTGTGTGTATATATATATATATATATATATATATATATATATATTTTTTATTTCAGAGAGGAAGGGAGAGAGAGAGAAACATCAATGATGAGGGAGAATCATTGATTGGCTGCCTCCTACACGCCCCCTATGGGGGATCAAGCCTGCAACCTGGGCATATGTACTGATGGGGAATTGAACCGTGACCTCCTGGTTTATAGGTCAATGCTTAACCACTGAGCCATGCAGGCCAAGCCAGATTTGTGTATATTAAAAACAACACCAACACAACAACAACTGTACATCAAAAGTCACTATTAATAAAAGACCAGTAACAGTTTTAAAAATATATTTGCAGTATATAGCAGAGCAAGGGTTAATATCTGGAATAGTCAAAGAGATTGTACAAATTATAAAGAAACAAATGACCCAAAAGAATTATTCAGATGCTATATAAACTGGAAATACACAAATGAAATACAAAAAGACAATAAAAGCTTTATAAGTAAATAGTTAAAAGACTGATAATGTCAATATACATAAAGATACAAGTATAGCCCTAACCGGTTTGGCTCAGTGGATAGAGCATCGGCCTGCGGACTAAAGAGTCCCAGGTTCGATTCCAGCCAAGGACATGTACCTTGGTTGCGGGCACATCTAAGTAGGGTGTGTGCAGGAAGCAGTTGATTGATGTTTCTCTCTCATCAATGTTTCTAACTTTCTCTCCCTCTTCCTTCCTCTCTGTAAAAAAAAAAAAAAATATATTTATATATATATATATATATATATATTTTTTTAAACGATACAAGGATATAGGCACTTTTTCAATGCTGGTAGAAGTATAAATATATATTACAAGGATATAGTATTGTCCTAGCTGGTTTGGCTGAGTGGATAGAGTGCTGGCCTGCGGACTGAAGGGTTATGAGTTTGATTCTTGTCAAGGGCATGTACTTCGGTTGCAGACTCGATCCCTAGCCCCATGTGTCTGTCTCATATAGATGTTTTTCTGTCTCTCCCACGCACTTCCACTCTCTCTAAAAATCAATGGAAAAATATCCTTGAATGAGGATTAACAACAATAAAAAGGATATAGTATTGTTTGTAATAGCAAAAAATTATGATCAATCTAAATATCAAGTAATAAAATATTTTATGGTATAGTCCAGTGGTCGGCAAACTGCAGCTCGCAAGCCAATGCGGCTCTTTGGCCCCTTGAGTGTGGCTCTTCCACAAAATACCACGTGCGGGCGCGCACATACAGTGCGATTGAAACTTGGTGGCCCATGCACAGAAGTCGGTTTTCCGCTTTCAAAAGAAATTTCAATCGTTGTACTGTTGATATTTGGCTCTGTTGACTAATGAGTTTGCCGACCACTGGTATAGTCAAACTATGGAATACTATATAGATATTAAAAGACAATGGGGACCAAGCCTACAACCCGGGGATGTGCCTGACTGGGAATCGAACAGTGAGCTCTTGGTTCCTAGGTCGAAACTCAACCACTGTGCCACACAGGCCCAGCCATTGGTTTCGTCTTTTTTTTTTTTAATTTCTTTATTGTTTAAAGTACAGACAGTCCTCAGGTTACTTCAGACTCGACGTACGTCGTTTCGTGGTTATGTTGCCATCTCCCATTTATTTATTAAAAAAAAAAGTTCCGTCATTTTGACATATGTACATATGTGCTTTATGTTTTTTATTATTTATTTACCACAAGTAAAGGTCAGGAATTGTTATCTTTCTTGTAAATTCTTTTTACTGTTTCACTTCATTACTGCTGTGTATGTGACGTAGGTGCTTATGTAGGTGGATTCCAACTTACGGCGAAAATCGAGTTACGTCGCGCCTTAGGAACGGATCTCCGCCATAACCCGAGGACCTGCTGTATTACATAAGTCTCCTTTTCCCCCTATTGACCTCTCCCCGGCTGCCCCTACCGTCCCCCCCGCCAATCTGTGTCCATTGGCTATGCTCATATGCATGCACACAAGTCCTTTGGTTGATCTCTTACCCCCTCACCCTCCCACCTTCCCTCATAGGTTGGGGTTGATTCTTGTATGTGTCCTAACCAGGGATCGAACTGGCAACTTTGGCATATCAGATGATGCTTTAACCAACTGAGCAGGGTCATTTTAAAGTGTCAAGATGTCATATAAGCTCTTGGAAAGTAACAGCTTTGATTTTTCCAAGATTTCCCCCTACTGTAACAGGACCTAGTTCAGGAGGTTAAAAGCACTGGACTGCAATATAACAGACCATGGTGTCGGTGTAGCAGGCCAATACTTAGCATGACCTTGGTTCCACACCCTACTGTCCTACCTACCTCAAGGACTATGGTGAAGACTAACAACATACATGGAAACATTTAAGCCATGCATAAAGTACTATGCAAATGTATTTCATTGTAGCCCAGCTGGTGTGGCTCAGTGGTTGAGCGACAACCCATACACCAAGAGGTTACTGGTTTGATTCCAGGTCAGGGCACATGCCTGAGTTATGGGCTCCATCCCCAGCAGGAGGCATGCAGGAGGCCGCCAATCCATGTTGCTGTTTCTCAGCGATGTTTCCATCTTTCCCTCTTCCTCTTCTAAAATATCAATAAAAACATATTTAAAAAGAAAATGTATTTCATTGTACTAGTCCTTGAAACCATTCCCTATCATTTAGCATAGTGGATTATATCTGCCCATAATTGCTAAACTAAACCCACCAGATAAATGTGTCTAGGCAAGGGCAGTGAAGGCAAAGGAAAAGAGAAATTGAGAATAAGCAAAGTGAAGATTTTCACTGGCAGTTGACAATATGTGCCTGACACTAAGGAGAGAAACCCAAGTGTGGATACAAAAGATCTGTAGGCCAATGATGGCTGTGAGAGTGGTCTCTCAATGGGGATTTGGGGTAAAGGAAGCAACAGAATCTTGAACAATATTATATTTAGGAAACAAAACTTTATACTTTTTTTTTTTTTTAATGTAGACCTAAATACGTTTAGCTGGGCAAAAACAATCCTTGGCTTGTGAACAATGGATATCAACTGTGTATCAGTGATTACAAGATTGGAGGGATGGGGATCACATGTCATCAGAATATTGTGTGTGGGAGGGTTTTTCACAAGATTTTTACGTTTAGCAGGAGATGTGAGCTTAAAAAAAAAAATTTAAGATATACTCAATGGAATCCCCGACCTTAAATTTGCGTGTAAAATGTTGTGCAAATGTGTCTTTTTCTTCACTTCCTCCAAGGGATCCAGACTCAAAAAAGGTTAAGAACGACTGCTATAGCCCTGACCAGTTTGGCTCAGTGGATAGCGCATGGGCCTGCGGACTGAAGGGTGCCAGGTTTGATTCCGGTCAAGATCATGTACCTTGGTTGCGGGCGCATCCCCAGTGAGGGGGGGGGGGGGGGGGGAGGCAGCTGATCGATGTTTCTCTCTCATCTGATGTTTCTAACTCTGTCCTTCTCCCTTCCTCTCTGTAAAAAAATCAATAAAATATTTTTTTAAAAAAGGACGACTGCTATACACCAGGAGGAGAAGAGAGGCTGAAGGTCCAGCTCAGGGAATGCAACAGAACTCAGCAGGAAGAAGTGGAGTTTAAGAAACAAGAAAGCAGGGCTGGATGTGACAGTGATGTTGTGAGGTACTTCAGGGTGTGAGATATAATGAATTAACATTAGCTACGTTATCATGACTGTACTAGTTAATGTCAATTTTATAAAACAAGTGTTTTTTTTATTTGTTGTAATGTGTAAGACCTGCTCAAAAGGAGTTGTCATTTTGCCCTATACAATGATCACTATACTGATTTAAGTAAAGGAATTACTGAATATGAACCCAGTGTAGCCCAGGGGGAAAGGGTCTAATTTGAAAGCATCCGGGAGCAAGCATATACGCAGGCCTGAATGCCTGAGCTATGACCGTGGGAACAGGGGAGCTACTGAAGCTAGCTGGAGATTATGATCTGTTTAGCAAGACTGGGCATGCACAGAGAACCAGAGTACCAATCAAAACAAAACTGGGTGTCCGGGACATGGGAACATTCAGAATGATATGTCAGTCAGGAACAAATGCCAGGGTCCAGGGTATTCAGAAAATTCAGGAATGAAAGATAGCAAAAGAGCCTGTCATCGTGAAAAGCCATGTACTAAACATAGTCCATAAAGGAGCGCCAAGAAAACATTTGAACAAGCTTTTATGTAGAAATGAAACTGTATTCCTCCACTACAAGTTGGCCTGGGAGCTTTAGCCACCGATATTGACAGCAGGATCTAAGTTTGAGAGTGCTGGGGAGTCCCAGAGGGCCTGTGGGATTTATAGGTGGTATTTTTGGTTATCACAATGTTGGGAAAAGGGACTATGCTACTGGCATTAGGATCAGGTAATTCAGACATCCTGTAATTTTTAACAAGAAGTTTCACAAAAAGCCCAGCTGTTCAGAAGGTCATCACAGAGAGAGAGGCTAAAATGGAATAGAGACATTGTCTTGATCTTATAAAAGACCATACTTGGCACACTGTCTACTTAATATATTCTAGTACTTCACAAACAATGTAACCAGTTGCAAATATAATAGGATATTGGAGATTCATTTTAATAGTTAGAAACACTAAATGACAGAGGCACATGAAATTTAGAAATCTTACTGGATTTCATTAACAAAGGTTGTTTTAAACTACTTAATATTTCCATCCTATAATTTACAATTTTGGGGGGCAAATGAGAAACATTATGAAAATTTCTTATTTGGGGGTGATGGGTTTTTCCCCATTTTATTTTGATGCTAATCTCATAGATGCACCCTAGGACTCCCCTACAGCCTGTTATAAATCTACCAGAGGCCTGGTGCATGGATTCGTGCACCGGTGGGGTCCCTCAGCCGGGCTTGTGCTCTCTCACAATCCGGGACCCCTTGGGGCATGTCAGACTGCTGGGTTTGGCCTGATCCCCGAAGGCCAGGCTGAGGGACCCCATTGGTGCACGAATCTGTGCACCAGGCCTCTAGTATGCATATAAGATCGTTGGTTAATTTCTTCCTGCCCTCCCCACCCCCTTTCCTCTGAGAATCATCAGTCTGTTCCATGCTTCCATGCCTGTGCATTGAGCATCTGCCTCCTGGTGATCAGTGCTCGTCATAGCTACCAGTCGAATGGTCAAACAGTTGCTTAGGCTTTTATGTATATAGATCCTTTGAGATCGCCTATTATTAAAGGATAGGCTCTCCAAGGTTTGTGTGTGTGTGTGTGTGTGTGTGTGTGTGTGTGTGTGTGTTAAAGTATTAGAGACTGAATTTATGCCTCACTCAGTGAAATTTCAAGATAAAAAATATGTTTTCTGTGATACTTTGTCATCATCTGTCCACTATCCCACAGCATAACAGGAAATTGTTTAAAAAGAAAAAGTCCAGCTCATTTTTGAGAACATCACATGCTCCTATTTTCATATCCAATTTCTCCATATTTTTTAATCTTAAAAGTGAATAATCTGTCTTTCCAAGTTTCCCCTTTCTACTAAAGGTATTTCCCTCTTTTGCTTATCATAAACAAATCAGTCTAGCCTGTTCTTACTTATTTTAATGCAGTTCCTTAAAATGTAGACTTCACCTGTATCTCTGCTTCCTTATATTCCTACACTCTTGTAAGGTGTAACTTACATTCATTACTAGTATTTTATCTGCAAAGGGAAGAAAGGAAAAAAATGATGGAATCAAGAAATTCCAAGTAGGGAAATGTTTTGGATCGTAGGGGGAGTACAATTGAGAGTTGACAGTGGATGTGTAAAAGGACAATCAGTGGAAATTGGGCAGCATGAATTTCCACTGGTGATGGTCACCCTGGTTACATGACTCTCCATGACCATGGGCTGCTCAGAAACAGAAAAAGCAAAAATGAGGGGACTAGGGCTGATGATAGGCATGGTAAACCTGGTCATGTCACTCCTCTGCTTATAATCCTTCAAAGGTTTTCCATTCCTTCACGTGACCTTCAAGAGCCTCCACCATCTGGCACTGCCTATTTCTCCGGCCTCTTCTTGTACCATCTTTCCCTTGGCTTTCAAAGTCCCATCACCCTGGCCCATTTCTTCCATCTTCTTGGCTTTTGCATGTACCTTTCCTTTAATCTGTCATCCCTTACTCTCACCACCGACCCTTTGCTTCAGCTTAAAAACTACTTCCTCAGAGAGGCCTTTTCTGACCCATCAGAACACTCTATCACTATAGTGTCTCAACATGTGCTTTACTTGTCTTTCTTTTTTAAAAAAAATACATTTTTTGTTGTTGATAGTATTACAGATATCTCCCATCTCCCACTTCCTCCCCTACTTGTCTTTCAGCATGCATCACCATTACATATTTACTTTCCATACATGCAAATTGCTCCATGGAGGCAGGCAGTTGGTCTATTTTTTAAAAAATATATAATTTTATTGATTTCAGAGAGGAAGGGAGAGGGAGAGAGAGAATGAAACATCAATGATGAGAGAGAATCATTGATCAGCTGCCTTCTGCATGCCCCCTACAGGGGATTGAGCCCCCAACCTGGGCACATGCTCTTGACCGGAATTGAACCTGGGACCCTTGAGTCCACAGGCCGACGACACTCTATCCACTGAACCAAACCGGCTAGGGTGGTCTCTTTTGTTGATTGATCAATTCCTAGCACCTAGCCTAGTGCTTATCACCAGCAGATGAATGAATGGCAGGAAAAGTTAGCTACTGGACTAACTTTTGTTTTGTTTCATTTTTAACTACATCTCCATTTTCTTATCTGTTAATAGGGTATTGATAATAACAACAACCTCGGGATTGCCATTCAGGTTGAAAGAGACAATGCATGCTTTACAGCAGGCGTCCTCAAACTGCGGCCCGCGGGCCACATGGGGGTGTTTTTGCCGTTTTGTTTTTTTACTTCAAAATAAGATATGTGCAGTGTGCATAGGAATTTGTTCATAGTTTTTTTTAAACTATAGTCCAGCCCTCCAACGGTCTGAGGGACAGTGAACTGGCCCCCTGTTTAAAAAGTTTGAGGACCCCTGCTTTACAGGGTGTCTGGCATGTAGTAAGGGCTAGGAAATGTTAGTTATTATGAACTTTAAACATAAGCTTGCCCGGCCAGTGTGGCTCAGTGGTTGAGCATCGACCTAGGAATTAGGAGGTCAACCGTTTGATTCCTGGTCAGGGCACATGCCTGGGTTGCAGGCTTGGTTCCCAGTAGAGGGGCATGTAGGAGGCAGCCAATCAATGACTCTCTATCACCATTGATATGTCTATCTATTTCTCCCTTTCCCTTCCTCTCTGAAATAAATAAAAAATATTATTTTTTAAAAAAACCACATAAGATCTGTGAGCAACCAGAATTCTCATACACTGCTGGTAGCAACGCAAAAAATACACCACTTTGGAAAACTTTTACCAGTTTCTTATAAAGTTACACACACACTCACCACACAAGCCAGCAACCCCACTTCTAGGTATATACCCAAGTGAAATGAAAACTTACAGAGACAAAAACCTGCACATGTATATATGTATAGCAGTTTTATTCATCATCACTTGAAACTGGAAACAACCCTAATAACCTCCAAGCAGGGAATGTATAAGCCCATTGTTGCATAGCCATATAAGTGGAATACCACTCAGCAAGAATAAATGAACTACTGGTACATGTAACAGTATGATGAAACCCAAATGCATTATGCTAGGTGAAAGAAGCCAGACTCCAATGGTGACATATGTTTCCATTTATATGGCATTCCGAAAAAGTCAAATTATAGGGACAGAAATCAGGCCAGTGATTGCCAGGGGATGGGGTGAGGCATGAGGAAATTTGGGTGGGAGGGATGATGGAATTATCTTAGGACTTGATTGTGATGAAAAAAAAAAAAATCCAAGACAGGTGGATATAATTACATTTTTCTTTTTTATTAATTTTAAGGGGGGGGGCATTTATATTACTGAATATAAAAATACTTCAGGCTCATTGTAGATATTTTGAGAAAATCTACAAAGAAATGTACATTCCATCACCTGCAGAAAAGTACTATTTCTTTGCTATTACTTTTTTGTTTGTTTTTTGTTAATCGTCACCCACGGACATTTTTCCATTGATTTTCAGAGAGAGTGGATGGGAGGGAGGGAAAGGGAGGGGGAGAGACAGAGAACGAGAGAAACATTGTAATTCCATTGGTTACCTCCCGTACACATCCTGACCTGGGCAGGGGATTGAGCCTGCAACCGAGGTATGTGCCCTTGACAGGAATCAAAACCAGGACCCTTCAATCCCCAGGCTGACGCTCTATCCACTGAACCAGCTGGCTAGGGATTTGCTATCATTTTTATAGGCACAAAATATACACATACAAACTGGGACAATGCTGTACACTTTTGCTTTCTGAAATATACCTTTTGCTCTCTGAAATATTTTATGCACATGTTTTCATGTCATTAAATAATTTAAAAAACTATGATTTTATGAATCAATAATATTCTATTGTAAAGCTGATTTATATTTTAACCCTTCCTTTATTGTTAGAAATTTTGTTGATTCCGTCTTTTCTTTACTACGACTTCGATAAAATGAAATTTTTAAAAAATCTCAGAGGGGCCAGGCACGCTTCCATCACAGTTTCACAATGTGTAACTGGTGAAACAACTCTTCCTTTGGCTGCAATTCTCTCGTTGTTTCAAGTGTCTGGGGGAAGAGTGGTTCCACAGGGTGATCTGGACTCTTTTTTTTTTTTCCCGTGGTGCATAAGAAACAGACACCCTAATATTACCTGTATTACTAGCTTACATTTGCATAGTGCTTTTTATATTTAACCGTCACCACATCCTTGCAGGTAAGCAGATGGAGTGATTTGTTCAAGATCACACAGCGTATCAGTCGTGGAATGGGACTTGGACTGCAGCTATTCAGAGCCGCAGAAAGTAAACGATTCCCCTTCGAGGGGCACGGACTAAAGCTGGATCTCCCCCTGCCCACCCTCAACCCCAATAAACTGCAGCCTCCCCCAGAAATCTCTGACTACAGGCTTGACACAAAGGGAACTCTGAAAGTGGACACTGTCCCATCCTACATATTGTCTTTGGCAACACTGCCACTTACCAGCTGGGGTCATTTCTCCCCTCGAGGGCAGGGGACGCCTACGGCCATTGACCAAGGGGGCCCTGGGAGCTGAAGGATCCCGGGCTTCGGGGCCCGAGGGGGTTGCTGTCGGTCGGTCGCCACGGTGCGAGGGCGCATCCTCACTGGGTGTCAGCGCCCTTCCGCGAGGTGACGAGGGCCCCCTGATCTTAGGGTCAGGTAGGGGACGCCGGACTACAGGGCTGTCCAGGAAGAATCCGGGACGTGATGGCTTGCCTCCTCCGGGCAACCAGAGGTCAGTCCTCCGCTATCCCAGAGTGCCTCGGATCCCGGAAGTGCCTGGCTTCCCGGAAGTTCCCGGCTAGCTGGCCGAGCCGAAGCTTGCTGGGGCGCTGCACGCCGTGGGTTACGGTTCTGCGGTTTGGGTGACCGCAGGAGGCCCGACTCGGGGTTGCGGTGTGCGTCCGGAGGGAGCTGGGCGGCGGGATGATGGAGGAGGAGGAGCTGGAGTTCGTGGAGGAGCTGGAAGCGGTGCTGCAGCTCACGCCCGACGTGCAGCTCGCCATCGAGCAGGTGAGCGTTCCGCCCCCTGAGGGGAGGGGAGTGCGGAGGACGGGGCGCTCCGGGGGTGGGACCTGGGTGGCTCGGGAGAGAAGCGGTCTTTGGGCAGAGGTGGGAGCTAGGTGCTGAAGGGGAAGGAAAAGTTCGGGCGGGGGGAGGTGGTGGTGGAAAGGGGTTTCTGAATCGAGGGAAGGGGGAGAGCCCTTTCTAGGCCTTGGTTGTCTTTGGAGGGGGGCGTCCTAATGCGTTTGGGCCAGGAAGCTGTGCTCCCCGAAAGGACGAACCTGGAGGTTGGGGCCTCCCGGCTCGCAGCCGAAGTTTTGGGGGGTTTGTAGAGCTAGCTGTTCTTGCATTTACCAGGCTGGTGTGCCGCCGCTCGCAATTCTCAATCTAGCCCCTTGTGAGTGACTCCGAATTGAGGGGAGAGCGTAACTTTGATTTGCGAGGCGGATTGAAGAGCAGAGGGGAAAATGTTGAAAAAGGACCCCTTTGTCATACTTAACTGGTTGACAATTTCTGCTGTTGATTTGTGGGGTGAGATTGGAGAATATTTATCAGGAGGCCTCCCTTCCCTGTAGGGACTCTTTAGTTGCCTAAATTCTCTTGTCGAGTTTATTGAGTTTTTTTTAAAAAGAGTATTGATATTAAAAATAGTGTTTAGACCAGCGATTTTTTTTTTAAAACCGGTGTGCCATGAGATGAAAAGGTTAAAATCGCTAATTTAGATCCTTATAGCGGGTACTGCTCCTGATAAAAGGAGAAGATCTCTCTTAATAGATTTTTTTTAGATGTGTGTTTTTCCAGGAGGGACTGGATTACCCATACAAAGCTCATTTGGCTCATCCTGCTCAGCCCATTGAGCAAAGGTTTTGGTGTTCAGGCCACACTGCTCGCCACCCACCTCCATTTGCAAAAAAAAAAAGAAAAATAATCATTTGCTCTTTGAACCCAGTGGGCACTAATAGAAGAAGCAAATCATACAGTCAGTTATTGTTTGACAAGGATTTTAAGACACAGTTTTACTCTTAATAATATTGAGTTCTAGCACAGGTTTATCTAATAATCAGAAAATAATTTGCTAACCAGAATAACTATATTGAGCTGGTGAAATCCACTACCAGGGGATCACTTGATTGCTTTTATAATCCACCTTGTTCAAGTTGCAACTTTTGAAGGGAGTTAGCCATGTTTCTCAGAGGCAGCATTCCTTTTCCTCTTAGAGATAGACAGTTCCTAATTGCCAGCTCTTCACTTCCTGACACCGTGTAAAGCATAAAAATTGCTTCAATGCATAGTGGATTCTATTGCTGAGACATAGTGCATTAAGTCTCTTTTTGAATATATTGTTTTAATGTATTGTTTCTATCAAGACTTTTAAAATATCTTGTTTTATTGATTTTAGAGAGATGGATAGAGAGAGAGAAACATTGATGAGAGAGAAACATTGATAGGCTGTCTCCTGCACACCCCCACACTGAGGATGGAGCGTGCAGCCAACCCGGGCATGAGCCCTCACGGGGCATTGATCTGTGAGCTCCTGGTTCATGGGCAGATGCTCAAACACTGAGCCACACCAGCAGGCTGGTCAAGACTTTCTTAATACAACCATGTCATCCGCTGGTTTAATCTGATTTGCACAATGCCCACTTGTTTGGGTTTTGTTGATATCTGTGGAACTTTCCACTGTTTGATATTTTATTTGTTAGTTGCACCAAGATCTAAGATGTTAAAATTACAGGTGTTGGTAAAACTTAAAGATTTATTTTAACAGATATTTTATTGAGCATCTATTGAGTGTTAAGACTTATAAAATGAAAAAAGATTTGATTTTTGCCTTTTTCACCCAGTAGAGAGGAAAGAAATAATACATAAAATAAGACAGAAAGATGATGGTTATTTCTAATTCCTTATCTTTATATAGGTATTTCCAAGCCAGGATCCTCTAGATCGAGCAGATTTCAATGCTGTGGAGTATATCAATACCCTGTTCCCCACGGAACAAGTAAGTATGGAGTTTCCTTCATTTTAATGGCTTCTGGCTCTTGAGTGTTATGATTGGTGTGTTGTTCTATAAAATCGAAGGAGCCTTGATAAAGAAGGAGTGTTAAATTGAAATCAGACTTCATTGTAACCACTTGGGGAGTAGCTAATACCAAATACTGTTGTTAGAGCGGAATTATTTGTAGAGTGAGTATATTATTAGAAATTGTACCCTTAAATATTTTCCATACAACTGATATTTGCTGGGCTAAATCTTAAGCCTATATTCCCCAAGTATTACATACATATCCTAGCACCAATCTTAAATAAATTAGGTTTTAGTAGTGTTTGCTCTATAAATAAAGGATGAAAATAGAGGTTTTAATTTTTTTTTTCTCACACCCTAATGGGTATTATTGCAAATCCCCAGGGATGCACACACCCTCCTCTGGAGATGCTGTTCTAGGCACGGGGTATTCACAAAAGGACTCTTGACGGTAATGACTGGATCAGATTCACATTTAAAAAATTCCATCTGGCCGATTTGGGTCAGTGGTTAGAGCATTGGCCCTCAGTTTGAAGGGTCTTGGGTTCGATTCCCGGTCAAGGGCACGTACCTCAGTAGCAGGTTCAATCCCCAGCCCTGGTTGGAGCACATGCAGGAGGCAACCAGTCAGTGTGTCTCTCTCAATCAATGTTTCTCTCCCCATCCTCCCTCCCTTCCACTCTCTCTCTAAAGATCAATAAAAAATATATCCTCAGGTGAGGATTAAAAACAAAATTTTATCTTGCCCTGGCCAATGTAACTCGGTTGGAGTGTTGTCACATACACCAAAAGGTCTTGGGTTCAATTCCCAGTCAGGGCACATACCCAGGTTGTGGGTTTGATCCCCCATCGGGGTGTGTATGGGAGGCAGCCAATCGATGTTTCTCTCTGACATTGATATTTCTCTCCTTCTTCCTTCCTCTCTCTCTTAAAAAACAATAATCAATAAAAACATATCTTTGGGTGAGGATTAAAAAATATTCCATCTGGCAGCAATGTGGAGGGTGAATTGGGGGGAGGCCGAACTGGAGGCAGGAAGACCAGTTAGCAGACTGCTGTGACAGATCACTTAAGAGAGATGATGAGAGCTTCAGTAGAGACCAGGATGGAGAGAACAAGACCCAAGAGCTATTTAGGAGGCACAAGACAGAATTGGGGGATGTAGAACCTGAAAGGGATGTAGAACCTGGAATTCACTCATTTACTCAACAAAAACACCTCCTCTGCTTCCCTCTGTAAGAAATTTGTGGCTAGAGGAATGGACAAGGCAAATACCCTCCTTTCCAATATAGAACTTCCAGTCTACCATAATAGATAATAATAAAACCATTAGCAGATTACAAGCTAATTATTATACTTTACAATGACTTGTTTGTATAACTATTAATTATTTGTTACCTGCTGTCAAAAGAGTTCTCACTTCTAGTACAACGGTAATAATAGATTATATGGTATTTATTGGATGCTTACTGTGCACCAGGCACCATTCTAAACACTTAACAATGATAAGTTCTCACTTTGTTAACATGCTTGTTTTATGAAGAGAATAATGAGGCACCAAGAGTTAGAGAATGCCCAGCTTACATACGATAGCATTGCCATGAAGGAAACATGCTCAATTACTGTGAAAACAGAGCATGCATCTGAGGGACCCAAAAAGGCTTCCTTGAGGAAATGACATTTAAGCTGTGCATTGTAGGCCAAATGAAGGATTTTGAACTTTGATTTCTAGCCTGGCAGACTAAGTGGGCGTTAGCACTTTAGCCTATGTTGGGAGTAGGAGGAAAAAGTGGCAAATAGGCTAGGAGGAGGATGTAAAGGCGAGCTCATTTTTGAACATTTTGGGCCATCCAGGTAGAAATATGTGGTTGGATAGTATTTGAATCTGAAGCTCATAATCCCCATAATTGTTACTATCTTGGCATTAACCAACTTTTTCTAATGGACGTGTTAATTTTTAAAATAAAGTTGGAAAACAGTGCATCCTTCTATGTGATGATCTCTTTTGAGATTTCACAGATAGCCTTTGGAGCTCACATTTTCTTTTCTTTTTTTTAATTTAAAAATGATATTAGAAATTTATTAAAGTGTTGTTTTTTAATCCTCACCAGAGAACATGTTTTCACTGAAAAAAAAAATTTTTTTTTTTTTTTTTGAGAGAGAGAAACATCAATCAGCTGCCTCTTGTAAGCACCCTGACAGGAGGTGGGAATTGAACCCACCATCTTTTGGTGTACTGGACGACGTAGAGCTCATCATTTTCTATGAAAAAGGAATTCTGGGAATTAGCTGGACATGGAAATTTGAGAACAACTAATATAGAGATAGTTTTAACCATGAAAATATTTCGTTTATCCCACCCTATTAAGATTGCTGACCCACTAAAACAAAAGTGTTAGATTTGAAAATGATATAGGAAACCACCAGGTTCTTATATCTTACTGATATCTTTTTGTATTTGTTTTTAAACTACTGTAGGGAGCACAAGACATCCAGATTTAGTTATATGTCTTGCCTTATGCCCCCATGTACATGCTAATGTGTTGTGAAGTTTCTTAGATGACTTAGAAAATTTATGACCCAGGGTTACCTTTATTTCCCCAATCCCATATTTACACTTAGCAGTTTATCTCCCAACCCAGATTTCCATGGACCTTAAGGAAAGGTAATAAAAAGTAGTGGCATGATTTATAATTTCTTTCAGCTATTGCTATATCTTGGGCAAAACCCATCTATATGCCTCATGGACCTGCAGTAAATACTTGTGAATTATGAATTTAGAATATTTAAAGTATGTCATTATATCAAGAATAAATTTAGTGTCACTCTGAGAAGGAGGGTGTGAAGGTGTCTCTGTTTAGTGGCAACTACTGCGTGTCTGTGTGGACTGGAACAGATCCCCAGATGTTTCTAACTCACCAGGTCCAGGTGTGAGGAACTTGGGTTTCTGTATGTAACAGGGCTCCCTGAGTGGTTCTGAAGGGTAGCTGGGCTTCTAGTCTCCCAGTAGAAAACTGAAGATGACCAATTGTCATGTTTTCATTAGAGGTTTGATTAGGGAAACTAGTTGAAATTTATATTAAAAAATAGAATTAAGCCCTAATTTAATTATATTAAGCCCTAACTTAATTTATATTAAAAAATAGAATTAAGCCCTAACTCCGGTGGGGAGTGTGCAGGAGGCAGCTGATCGATGTTTCTAGCTCTCTGTCCCTCTCCCTTCCTCTCTGTAAAAAATCAATAAAATATAAAAAAAATAAAAATAAAAAATAGAATTAAGCCTGGCTGGCGTGGCTCAGTGATTGAGCATCAACCTATGAACCAGGAGGTCATGGTTCCATTCCCAGGTTGCAGACTCGATCCCCAGTAGGGGGCATGCAGGAGGCAGCTGACCAATGATTCTCTTTCATCATTGATGTCTCTCACTCTCTTTCCCTCTCCCTTTCTCTCTGAAATCAATAAAAATATATTAAAAAAATAGAATTAAGAACTTGGATAAAGGAGTTATATGGAGCTGTTTATTTTTAATTTTTATTTTTAAAATATATATTTTATTGATTTTTTTTTTACAGAGAGGAAGGGAAAGGGATAGAGAGTTAGAAACATCCATGAGAGAGAAACATCGATCAGCTGCCTCCTGCACACCCCCTACTGGGGATGTGCCTGCAACAACGGTACATGTCCTTGACCGGAATCGAACCTGGGACCCTTCAGTCCACAGGCCGACGCTCTATCCACTGAGCCAAACCTGTTAGGGCTGGAGCTGTTTATTTTTAATGATTCCCCCAAAATGCCTGCATCTATGTTGTTAAGAGTAAAAAATAAGATGCCAAATTGCTTATCATCTCAGTTTAATTTTTAAAAAGCCATATAGTATTTGCATAGAAGGAACAGTAAAAGGCAATATACCAAAATGCTAATGGTGATTTTATTCTGCTGTGGATGAGGGTGATTTTATGTATTTTCTGTAATCAGCAAGAATCACCATTGAAGTCAGGAAATACCTTTCAATAATTAAGACATTTTTAAATGATGGAATTAACACTGTACAACCACATTACAACAGAACTAGGAGAATGATTCTCAAAGAGGAGATGTATCATCTCTACCCAGGGTAGCCAATCTGGATTCCAATGGGGCGTTTTCCCAACTGCCAGAGAGGCCTCAACCCCAGTGAGAATCATTGCCATCGAGAGGCACTGAGCTGATAGCAGGGAATGTGTCATATCCCTCAGGTGTGTTGGGGTGCAGAAAAACTAGGTCAAGAACCATTGTATTAGAGGTAGCATGTTAGAGTAAGAAAGAGTGAAGACCCAAGAGTCAAACAGACCTCAACCAAGTCCAGCATCCATGACCTTGGACAAAGTATCTATGCTTTCAGAGCTTATTTTCCATTCTTTATACTGAGGAGGAAAAGAGATTAAATTGGTAAAACATGTAGATGACCATGTAAAACATGTAAGAAGATTAAGGGAAATCATTTTTGTAAACTGTTCAGAAGAGTGTTGCATAACAGATCCACATTAAATGTTAGCACCCTTTTCCCTTTTGCTTCCCCAGTAGAAAATCTGGAAGATAAAGAGGAAGTAGTCCACCTAACGTGCAGTCAAGTGTTATAATTTTCTTGTCTTTTAAAAGCTGTATTCATGGGGTACTTGGTATTTTTAAGTGTTTTCCCCATTATTAGCATGTTATCTTAAGTGATATTTGTTGTTTCAGAGTCTCCCTGACCAGTGTCTTTAGTGGTGGGACAAAAGTTCTTCAAATATATGTGGCCTAATTTATTTAACTTGTCTATTGAGGGCCATTTAGGTCATTCCCTGTTTTTTTTGTTTGTTTTGTTTTGTTTTTTATTGTCTAAAGTTTTACATATGTCTCCTTTTTTCCCAATTGACCCCCCTCCAGTCATTCCCACCCTGGGCAAGCCCCCACTGCCCTACTGTCCATTCCCTGTTTATTTTTGTGTGTTTTAAAAAATATATATTTTTATTAATTTCAGAGAGGAAGGGAGAGGGAGAGAGAAACATCAATGATGAGAGAAATTTGATTGGCTGCCTTCTACATGCCCCACACTGGAGATCGAGCCCACAACCCCGGCATGTGTCCTGACTGAGAATCAAACCGTGACTTCCTAGTTCACAGGTCCACACTCAACACTGAGCTATGCCGACCAGGTTTGCATTTAAAAAAAAAAAGATTTTAAAATTGATTTTCAGAGAGAGGAAGGGAGAGGGGAAGAGAGAAAGAGAGAAATAAGGTGACATCACGTCCATGAGCAGCCTCCCACATGCCCTCTATTGGGGATTGAGCCTGCAACCTGGGTATGTGTCCTGACCAGGAATCAAACCAGCAACCTTTCAGAGCATAGGATAATGCCCAACCAACTGAGCCACACAGGACAGGGTGTATTTGCTTTTTTAAATAAATGCAGTTGTACATCTGAAAGCATAATATATTTTGAATTATTCTTTTCGGGAAAATTGTTATAACTTAACCAAGACCTTCATGTCTACAGAGTATTAAATTTAACCAATAGTTACTGTACCACCAAACATCAATATTTGCTGATGTGGAATGATCTTCAAGTTATATTGTTAAGTGAAAAAAGCATGGTATAGGACAGTGTGCATTTAATATAAGGAAGGGAATATAAGGTATGGATCTGCTTCAGATACAAGGACATCTCCGAGAATGGGTGAAAGAAACTGGCCCAGAGCCATTGCCTCTGCGAGGAGAACTGGGAGGTGGACGGGCAGAACAGGGGAAAGGAAGACTTGCTTTTCACTGTCTGCCTTTTTCTGTTTGAATTTTTGGTCATCTACATGTTTTACCAATTTAAAATAGATTACAACTTTAAATTTTGATAATTTCCCAGTTGTAGAAAAGATGCAAGAATAGTACAAAGAATTCATGGCTGCCTAGCTGGTTTGGTTCAGTGAATATAGCATTGGCCCAGGGACTGATGGGTCGCGGGTTCCCTTCTGGTCAAGGGCACATACTTCGGTTGCAGGCCCTATCCCCAGCCCTGGTCGGGGCATGTGGGAGGCAACCAATCTATGTGTCTCTCTAACATCGATGTTTCTCTCTCTCTGTCTCTCCCCCTCCCTTCCACTTGCTCAAAAAATTAATGGAAAAATATCCTTGGGTGAGTATTAACAAAACAAACAAACAAAAAGAATTCATGGCTACCCTTCATTCCCAATTTCCCAAATGTTAACACTTTTAAAATAGTTTTTTTAAGTACCAAAATTGTTTTTAAAAAAAGGAATGGGTTCCAGCAGAGATAAGCCAGGTGAGAACTATTATGCCTGTTTTGCATATGAGGAAATAGAAACTCAGAGAGGTTAAACCTCTTGCCCTCTAGACATACAGCAAATTTGTTTGTGGCAGAGATTTGCCAAACCCAGGTCCTCTGACAACCCAGGTCCTCTGACAACTCAGGTTCTGTCACCGTGGTGATTTATATTCAGTCTGGTTTTGAAATGACAACTTGACAGAGGATTCCTGAATTAAAATAACTTACCTTTTCTGAGATTTATTGTTACCTCAGTCTGTTCTTGAGTTTCTGAAATTAAGAGTAACCATTGGCGTTGTCGGAACAGTAGACAAGATGTGAATGGCCCCATCTGACATCTCAAACACTTGTGACCTGATTTCCTTACCAGCCCTGCTCCTGGCAGGAGCCTGGTCTTCTCCTGCCAGTACAGGTTGCTGGTAGCAATTCCTGCATCACCCCCAGTTCTTGCTCAGATAAAATATCTGTTGGTAAAAGAGAGAAAGAGAAAAAGGACTGGTGCCTACGTGGTTAAGAGTGTCCGCTTTCACACCTAAGGATCTCGGGTTTGATTACTGGTCAAGTTCCAATTCGGGGCATGTGCGGGAGGCAACCAATTTCTCTCTCTCTCTCTCTCTCTCTCTCTCTCTCTCTCTCTCTCTCTCTCTCTCTCTCTCTCTCTCCCTTCTTCCCTTCCACTCTCTCTCTAAAAAAAATCAATGGAAAAAAATATCCTCTAGTGAGGATTAACCAAAAATAAAAAAAGATACTATTAAGTTGTACCATCTCTATTCCATTAGAGGGCACCATTTCCTTACATTTTTTGCTCCCTAATGTTGGAACTAGTCCATTTGTTTCTATTGTCATTGTCTTAAAAACAGAAATGCCTGTATTATAATTACAATAGCAATGCATAACCAATATAGAGCAGTTAGAAAATACTCAGGCAAAAAGAAAAATTTTAAATCTTTCCTTTTCATGGATTACAACTACTGTTACTGATTTCATAGATTCTAGCTACTAGTATAGATTATAAGTTCTAGTATTTACCATTCCAGACTGTTTTCTAGTGGACCTATACACTTAGAAAAAATAGATATATTTATTTATTAAAGTGTAACGTAATGTGGAAGAGTACACAAATCTTAAGTGTATAGCTTGATGAATTTTCACAAAATGAATTCAGCCATGTAACTACCACCTAGATCAAGAAATAAAACATCTTCATGCCCTAGCCAGTTTGGCTCAGTGGATAGAGCATTGGCCTGCAGACTGAAGGGTCCTGGGTTTGA
Source organism: Ia io (assembly GCA_025583905.1). Lineage (NCBI taxonomy): Eukaryota > Metazoa > Chordata > Mammalia > Chiroptera > Vespertilionidae > Ia > Ia io. The sequence goes on from JAJQQW010000020.1 coordinate 34,697,634, forward strand.
TTTCGGTCAAGGGCACGTGCCTAGGTTGTGGGCTTGATCCTCAGTAGGGGGCGTGCAGGAAGCAGGCGATCAGTGGTTCTCTCTTATCATTGATGTTTCTATCTTTCCCTCTCCCTCCCTCTCTGAAATCAATAAAAATATATATACATATTAAAAAAGAAGAAATAAAACATCTTTAGATGGCCCTGTCTTGCCTCCTCGTAGTCACTGTCTCCTCCAAAGACAACCACTATCTTTGCTTCTAAAATGAGAGAATAGTTTCATTCATTTTTGAACTATAAAAATGGAATCCTACTGTATATGCTCTTGTCAAGCTTTTTTTGTGTGTGCAACATTATATTAGTAAGATTTATCCATGTTGTTGTGTGTATGTTCATTCATTTCATTGCTATATTTGTTGTATGAATTTTTTGATTCTATATACCAGGGGTCAGGCAAAGTTTCTGTAAAGGGCTAGATAATAAATATTTTAGGATTTGTGAACCATTCAATCTTTGTTGCAATTACTCAACTTTGTAATTCAAAGCCAGCTGTAGATAATATGTAAATGAATGGGTATGGCTGTGTTCCAGTAAAACTTTATTTATAAAAATATACCAGTCTGGATTTTGCAATAGTTGCCAATTACTGCTATACTTTTTTTTAAAAAGTAAAAATTGAATTGTACTCATTAAATTTTCTGAGATGTCATCAATAGCCATTATAGTTCATCATTTCCCTATAAAAGAGGAATTCTGGGAAGCAAAATAATAGCTGGCACTTTCCCTTCTTTATTGTAGTCTCTGGCAAACATAGACGAAGTTGTGAACAAGATTAGACTGAAAATAAGGTAAGTAATACTATATGATTATTAATAATGAAAAATGTGCTTCATTATCTGACATCTCAGTTTTGCTGTAAATGGTCATTTTAAAGAAAAATAATTCTTTTTATCATACAAGCCTTGTGGCAAAGACCTCAATTCTTTGATCAGTCTTCAATTATTTGTAAAAAGGGAAGGAAGCTGTAACAGGCTATTCAAAACAGTTGATTATAAAAGGAGGCAAAAGCATTTCTATATATTTTTTAACCATTTGTATGCCATAGCGTCTATAGACGCAAGTGGCAGACCTTTTTAAATTAAATTCAAAGTATCATGGTAGTTAATTGGTTAAAATTGATTTTAGAAGGAGAGGAAAGGAGAGAGCTAGAGAGAGAGAGAGAGAGAGAGAGAGAAACATTGATGTTAGAGAGAAACATGGATCGGTTGCCTCACATACACACCTTAATGGGATCAAACCTGAAACCTGGTTATGTGCCCTGACCAGGAATCAAATGCTGGACCTTTTGGTGTTCAGGATGATGCTCCAACCCACACCAGCCAGGGCAGCATTTCTACTAAATTTGCAATGGCTTTATTTCCCTAATAGATTTACTTTGTGTGTGTATGTATTCCTAAGGCTTAGATATGAATATGGGCTTGTATATATTCACATACATATATACACATATATTGGCCACATACCAGCTACCAATGAAGTTAGATCTGCTGGTTGGTATGGGTGGTGGCCCAAGATTAAACATCGTGATTAATCTAGGATGTGATTGTCTAGGGTGGTCATCAAGTGTCCTTCCTGCCCATTGGCCTTGTTCTGGTTTGTCCACATCTGAATTTCCAGTTTTAACACATGGTAGATACTCAGTGTTTATTTATTCATTATAATTATTACCATAACTACTGGCCCGGTGCACGGATTCATGCATATTGAAAGGAAATTAATTAGAAGAAATATTTTAATATTGCTATTCACCCTTTCTCTATAATAGAAGTGTCAAAGATGAAAGAAAATTATTAAAATGTATATTAGTAAACGTTATTGGCAATAAATCAGATTTTGGGCTGACAGTGCCCCAGCAACCCACGGCCAAAGGTGGAATCGCACAGCCCCTCAAGGAATCGGGCTCCCTCCTCTCTGGTTCCGGGGTGTGTCACCCGAGAACCGCAGCTGCCAAGTCACCACAGCTCAGCAGCTCCTGTGTTGAGCGTCTGCCCCCTGGTGGTCAGTGCGCATCATACGTACTGGACAGTTGGACGGTCACTTAGCCATACATATATATATATATATATATATACATATATATATACACACACACACACACACACACACACACACACACACACATATATAATTAAACATATTAAGTGTAGATTTGTTTTTTAACTTTTGATGATGAGAAGCCTTTATTTTGAATCCAGGAGATGAATTTTCCCCCTTACAACCTTTGGATTTTTTTGGTGAAGACCTCTATTGTTAATGTTTGGTTGAATTGGATGCCTTAAGAAGTGCATAAAAGCCAGTTCATCGTTTTGGTAGACTTTTGCTATAACAATTCTAGTGGAGACCACTAAGTTGTCTAGGGTTTGCACAGATAATGGAAATTCTTTGATGATCCAGAAATCACTTGTGAGTCAATTATTTTCCTTCTGCTCGCATACCTTTAATGGATTCTTCAAATGAAAATGGAATTGACTAAAATAGATGTCTCTGGTTGAGACATCATTAATGGCCCCTGTTGAGCCACTGGAGAAAGAGGAGCTGGAGGCTACAGATCTGTCTCCTACATAGGTTGCACAATCAGGGCCCAGAGGCAAAGCACCGATTTCATATATTACCCTGGCTCCTTATCCCTTTTAAGGTTCTGGAGGAAGTTTCTGAGGAAAGAATTTATGTGGGGTAATTTGAATTCTCTGGCTTCTTCCCATAAAGTTTCAGCAACTTTCTCATTTTTGGTTTACTCCATGAAAAGTACTAAAAGTTATATGGGTCCTTTGGACACTCTGAATACTAAGTGAAAACAGCCCTTTTTTAAAAAACAAAGACAACTCGTCAGTCTATGCTGGGCTGGGCTTTTTACACTACTGTTATGCTCCACTTGGGCCCAAGGCCTCAGTCTTTCTTATATCATTCAAACTTGTTTGATTTTCTGGACAAGTGGGTACAATCTGCAGAAGATGCTGGGTAAATTACTAACTCTTGCTCTTTTGATCAGCTCAAATTAGAGATTATTTTAATGATTTGTATTCTTTAACTTTTTTACCAGGAGATTGGATGACAATATTAGAACTGTTGTAAGAGGTCAAACAAATGTGGGCCAAGATGGCAGACAAGTAAGTAACTTATTCTTCCCTATTAATTATACTCCCCTAATTTCTTCAGAACCCAACTACCAAGTGACCAAAGTGTTGAACTGCCTCCTTACAGAGCTTTCTTTTTATGGATCTGTCCCGTACACAGCAGGAAATGTACATGACTTGTTCTACTAGTAATAGAGGTAGGCTGCCCAGACCAGCCTTGCACTCTTTTACTCAGTGTTCCTTGAGCCAGGGGCATATCAGCACATCTCACCCAGGCTGGGGCATGCAAGCTGAAATGAGAAAACAGAAATTTCCTTATCTTTATCCTTAGTGTCAGATGTCTCTTGTGCCCTCCTATCTTTTCTGTGCTGTGGCTGAATGTGGTTGCTACTTTTATCTAGCTTATCTAGCTAAGTTGTTGGGATTTTGGTATTACTTTTGTCACTGCAAAAGATGGCAATAATCTATGCATCAAAAGACACTATCAACAGCCCTAGCTGGTTTGGATCAGTGGGTAGAGCGTTGGCCTGTGGACTGAAGGGTCCCAGGTTCAGTTCCAGTCAAGGGCACATGCCTGGGTTGTGTGCTCAATCCCCAGTAGCGGGTGTGCAGGAGGCAGCCAGTCAGTGATTCTCTCTCATCATTGATGTTTCTATTTCTCTCTCCATCTCCCTTCCTCTCTGAAATTAATAAAAATATATTTAAAAAAGACACTATCAACAGAGTAAAAAGGCAACCTACAGAATGAGAGAAAATATATGCAAATCATATATCTGATAAGGGATTAATATCCAAAATATATTGAGAACTCCTAAAATTCAACAACAAAAAACCAAACAGCCCAACAGTAGGCAAAGAACTTGAAGAGACATTTTTCCGAAGAAGATATAAGATTAGTCACTAAGTACATGATGCTCAACATCACTAATTATTAGGAAAATGCAAAGCAAAACTACAGTGAGATACGACCTCACACCCAGTAGGATGGCTACTATAAAAAAAAAACAGAAAACGCCCGGCCAGCATGGCTCAGTGGTTGAGCATTGACCTATGAACCAGGAGAACACGGTTCAATTCCTGGTCAGGGCACATGCCGGGGTTGCAGGCTTGACCCCCAGTGTGGGGTGTGCAGGAAACAGCTGATCAATGATTCTCAGTCATCATTGGTGTTTCTATCTCTCTCTCCCCCTCCCTTCCTCTCTGAAATCAATAAAAATATATTTAAAACAAACAAACAAACAGGAAACAAGTGTCAGCAAAGCAACAGGGCTAAAATCATGCAAGGACTAGGAAATAGGACCAGTTTTAGGATATGGAGAAATTGGAACTCTGTGCACTGTTGGTGGAATGTAAAATGGTACAGCTGTGTGTAAAATGGTATGGAAGTTCCTCAAAAAATTTAAAATATAGAATTACCATATGATCCAGCAATTCCACTTCTGGGTATATACCCAAAATAATTGAAAGCAGGGTCTTGAAGAGATATTTGCATAGCCACGTTAATAGTAGCATTATTCACAATAGGTGAAACGTAGAAGCCAAGTGTCCATTAACAGATGAATAGGTAAGCAAAATGTGGGATATGTATATAGTGGGATATTATTCAGCCTTAAAAAGGAGAGAAATTCTGACACATGCTATAATATGGATGAACGTGCAGACATTATACTAAATGAAATAATCCTGTCACAAAAAAATACTATATGATTCCACTTATATGAAATAATTAAAATAGTGAAAATCATAAAGACAGAAAGTATAATTATAGTTGTCAGGGGCTGGGGGAGAATGGAAAGTTATTGGAGAATGGGTATAGAGCTTCAGTTTTACAAGCTGAGAAGAATTATGGGATGGATGGTGGTGATGGCTGAATAAGAATGTGAATGTACTTATTTCATTCAGTTAAGAATGATTAAGATGATAAATTTTATGTGTATTTTAATACAATAAATTTTAAAAATCAAGATGGAAATAAAATTCATATATTACAAAAAATTGTAATGTAACATAGCTACAGTTCCTCATGACTAATTTTGTTGGCAAACAGGTAACCAGATTGATTTCAAGAGTTTTACATTTCCTTTGGAGCTAGCTAAGGAGGGCTATTGGAAGGGAATGAAGGGAAAAAGTATATGGGGAGGAGGTATTCTTCAATGATTCAGAGGCCAGATGTTATCTGCTAAACATTTCCCTTTTCATTTGGATTTTATTTTTCTGTTTAGGCATCATATTTCAGAAATTGCTATCTAACAGAAATGCTGAGCATGTCTTTCCTAGTCTTCCTCTCATACAGTGTCTGGTTCTCCCTTTCCAATACTAATTCAGTTAGGTCGGGTGTGCATCTTTGTAATAATAGCTTCAGTTCTGTTATTTGTCCTGTTTGACATTTTTTAGTACAGCTGATTCCTTCTTTAAAATTTTTTTTATTGAATTTATTGGGATGACATTGATTAATAAAATTATATAAGTTTTACGTGTACAATTCTATAATGCATCATCACCCAAAGTCAAGTCTCCCGTCACCATTTCTCCCCCTTCACCTATTTCACCCAGCCCCCCAGCCTCCTCCCCCCCAACAGCTGTCAGTACAGCTGATTTCTTAAAATGTTAATTATGCTACCCAGATTTTTGGGAGGTGGGTGGAGGTTGTAATCCTTTGTAGAAATTTCCTCATCTTACATTCCTGTTCTCTCTACTAGTAGCTGACATGTGTTGAGTCTCTTTCTTTCATATTTTCAATTTATTCATTTCTCTATTTTTCCTACATTTTATGACTTTCTTTTCCTGTTAATAATCACCTTCTGTTGGTCTGTTTGTAAGTAGTCTACCATCTTCCGTGTTGTCACCATCACTATTTGTGTGTAGACATACTAAGTTCCTAAAACTGGTCATATTTCCTAGTCCTTGCATGATTTTTAGCTCTTACTGTTTTGCTTTATCTATTTAGGTTTTTCCAGTGAAGCTTTGCTTCTCTGGCAGGTGAGGCCCATGTAATCAGGGCCCTTATGGTAGGAAATGTCATGTCATCTGGTCATGTCATCTACCTCTTCACAAACCTCAGTAGGCTCTGTCTACCATATTAAACTCATATTCTGTTGCTTGGCATTCAGGGCCTCAATCTACCTTTCCAATGCTGTTGCCTGTGTTTCATTCTTACTGAAGACTTAGTATTTTCTGGACTTAGGATGTGTCCTTCCTTTTGCTTACAATTCTCTCTCTCTTCTTTTTCTCCCAATAGCTTAATTCCAAAATCTTACCTATTCCTAAGGCCCAGCTCAAATACCACTTCTTTCATGAAATTTTTGGTTCAACTTAACCAGACAAACCAAAGGAATCAGAATTTTAGAACTAGAAGGGATTTGGAACTTGTCTGGTCCATTCCTCTCGTTTTACAGATGAGAAAATTGATCCCAGTGTTCCTCAGTTAATTAGATCTATTCCTTTCTGCCTGCAGACTCCCACAGCCCCATGCTCGGACTTTTCATTTGGCTTTCCTGGTCTCCTTTGACGTGCTAGTGAACACATCTTGTCCCATTGACTAGTTTATAAGTCCTTGAGGCAAGAACTGCATCTTTCTCATCTTCATACTTCTCAGAACACATAGTCCAAGTGCAGTAACAGTTTATTTAACTGTTGTTTAAAACTTGATTTGTGTATGACTAGTTGCAACTTACTACTATTTGAAATAATAATGCTACTATTTATTGTGATTCAGCCTGTATTTAGAATGGCTCACTAGAAACCTTAATACACAAAAGAGAGTCTCAGGTATTTAAAATTCCAAGAATGTGAAAGTAAAGTAAATGATTCATCAAGACTTTTTGTTGGGTCATGCTATGCAGATACATATCTCTTAGTTATGTTTTAACCTGTGATCATAAACTAGCAGTGTTGGGGAGTCAGGCCCAGAATTAGACAGTCTGCAGGAATGTCGGCCTCCCCACCTCACATGTTAATAGGTTACAGGTTGCTGTAGAGCAAAGCAGGTCATATTTCAGAGAGTAAGACCACATTTTCAAGAATGTTTAGATAGCATTTCAATCTGTGATGGAATTTTGTATTCGTCTCCTTAGAATCCAGACAAAAAGGAAGCCCAGAAGAAATAATTGCTTTTCCTGTCATCCCCTCCATCTGTCTTTTCCAACAGTTTGTAATGCAAGTTGAAGTAGAGACTTTTTTCTCAGGGAGCTTTTGAGTCCTATTCTTGTCAACTCCTGAGGGTGAAAGCCTCGCTGTCCAGCCCTGGCTGGCGGGTGGTTTGCTAAAGGGAGACTCTGTTTGACTGGCACAGACTGGGGAGAATTACGGATGTTCCAAAATACTGAGTTTTATAGGTCAAGAGGCCCCAGGTTTTTCCCTTTGCTGGGACAAGGGAAAAGTTTGCTTTCAGAACTTATTTCCTAAGCTTCTGAGGAACACTCGGGAGGGGAGCAATAATATGGACAAAAGGAAGTTTTCCTTTTATAAATTTCATCTTGATTGTGTTCAGCCAGAACAGATGTATAAATAAGGGTAAAGTATTCACTTTACATTTATGGTGTCTTAAAAAGACATTTTTAGCAGAAAACATTCTTTTTGAAAAGCAGTATTTCTGATTCAAAAATTATTTGTAGGAAGGGAGTAATTTAGAAATTGAAGACACAGTGAAGCAGTTACTTTAGTCTCTTGAAATTTTTGAAGTGCTAGCTGCCTGGTTAGCCCTCTGCTGCACATTTTGGAGAGCGTTGGATTGCTGACCAACTCCTGCGTGGGTGGACTTGTGCTGGTCTAGTCTGTGACCTCTTCTAACCAGACTGTGATGCTCGTACAGTGTTATTACAGCACTGGATTCTCCCCATTCTTATCTGTTGAAATCATCAGGCAAAAGTTTTAATTAAATGCCCACATGTTTGAAACTTTGTGGATGAGTCAATTCAACAAGTACTTGATCTGATATGCAGTGAAACTTATCCAGCTTCCCAAGAATTAATATGGACAACTTGGAAGTAGGTAGAAAGAGAGGTGAATAGTGGAGTGGGTTAGAAGAAAAAGTTGGCATGTGAAATTTCAAGAGTAGCCAAACTTTGACCAATTCCCAGTAAGATGAGAATCACCAAGAGAGGATCAGCCACTGAGCTTGTCTCTTCAGTGGAGCTTGGCTACAGTGTAAGTATTGCATCAGAGCAAGACTAATTAGTTTGGGAGGAACAGAATTAGTACAGTAGTTCCCCCTTATCTGTGGGCGATACTTTCCAAGACCCCTAGTGGATGTCTGAAACACAGATAATACTGAACTTGCCCCTTTTCACTTAAAAGAAGCACTTGACTGCTTCTTTTGGCATACCTGAATTGCCAGCATCACTCCTCTTTCTCTTTGGGGCCACTGTTAAGTAAAATGAGGGTTACTTGAGCACAAGCCCTGCGATACACTGTCAGTAAAGTGGAGATAGCATGTGCAGTTGTGAATATGCTGGATAAAGAGATGATTCACACACCAGGCAGGTGCGATATTTTATCATGTTACTCAGAATGGCATGCAGTTTAAAACGTATGAATTGTCTTGTGGTTTGTTTGTTTTTTAAAAATATATTTTCATTGATTTCAGAGAGGAAGGGAGAGAGTTAGAAACATCAATGATTAGAGAGAATCATTGATCGGCTGCCTCTTGCATGCCCCCCATTGGGGATCGAGCCCGAAACCCGGGCATGTGCCCTGACCAGGAATCAAATCCTGACCTCCTGGTTCATAGATCAATGCTCAACCACTGAGCCATGCCAGCGGGCTTATGAATTATTTCTGGAATTTTCCATTTAATATTTTCAGATTGCAGTAACTGAAACCATGGAAAGCGAAACTGTAAGTAAGCGGGGGACTGCTGTATTGCCATTTCCAGCTCTGCTCACAGAAACTTTGATTTGGAAGAAGGTAGCGTTAAGTAATTGTAGACAGTGTTCCACTCAGTTCAGGAATCCTTTCTTTTTCTTTTTTTTTTTTTAATACTAGAGGCCCGGTGCATGAAATTCGTGCATGGGTGTGGGGGGGGTGTCCCTCAGCCCAGCCTGCTCCCTCTCCAATCTGGGACCCCTTGAGGGCAGTCGGACATCCCTCTCACAATCCAGGACTGCTGGCTCCCAACCGCTCACCTGCCTGCCAACCTGATCACCCCCTAACCATTCCCCTGCCAGCCTGGTCACCCCTAAATGCCTTCCCCTGCCAGCCTGGTCGCCACCAACTGCCTTTCCCTGCAGGCCTGGTCACTCCTAACTGCCCTCCCTTGCCAGCCTGGTTCCCCCCAACTGCCCTCACCTGCAGGCCTGGTTGTCCCCAGCTGCCCTCCCTTGCCATCCTGGTTGCCCCTAACTGCCTTCCCTTGCAGGCCTGGTTCTCCCCAACTGCCCTCCCCTCCAGACCTGATTGCCCCCAACTGCCTACCCCTACAGGCCTGGTTGCCCCCAACTGCCCTCCCTTGCAGGCCTGGTTCCTCCCAACTGCCCTCCCCTGCTGGCCATCTTGTGGTGGCCATCTTGTGTCCACATGGGGGCAGCCATCTTGTGTGTTGGAGTGATGGCCAATTTGCATATTACTCTTTTATTAGATAGGATATTTTATTGACTTTTTACAGAGAGGAAGGGAGAGGGATAGAGAGTTAGAAACATCCATGGGAGAGAAACATCAATCAGCTGCCTCCTGCACACTCCCTACTGGGGATGTGCCCACAGCCAAGGTCAGTGGTCGGCAAACTCATTAGTCAACAAAGCCAAATATCAACAGTACAACGATTGAAATTTCTTTTGAGAGCCAAATTTTTTAAACTTAAACTATATAGGTAGGTACATTGTTATTAACTTAATTAGGGTACTCCTAAGCTGGCCTTTGCTAAAAACTCAAGGAGCCAAAGAGCCGCATGTGGCTCGCGAGCCGCAGTTTGCCGACCACTGACCAAGGTACATGCCCTTGACCGGAATCGAACCTGGACCATTGAGTCTGCAGGCCGACGCTCTATCCACTGAGCCAAACCGGTTAGGGCAGGAATCCTTTCTGTGACATCTCTGACATTTCATTATCCTGCTTCTGCTTGGAGATTTGTGGTAGTACTCTAAGGATAGCCTATTCCAGTTTTGTAAAGCTTTAATTGTAAGAAACTTCTTTCTTAGACTGAACTAAAATAGTGAAATACACCTCATTGTAGTTTCTCTTTGATCTTGGTTTTGCCAGTTGAACTGATGTAAATCTAATCCCGTTTCCTTATTACAGCTTCTAAAATTGAAAATGGATATTATGTTCCTTACTGAGTGTTCCTTTTTCTAGGCTAATCATTCTTAGTTTCTTCAACTTTATGATATGATTTCCAGACCCTTTATTATCCTGGTTGCCTTGCAATTTGTCAACATGCCTCTTAAAATGAGACTCTTGGCCAGGAGTAGACAAAGTGCTTGAACATACAGTGGGACAATTTCTAGACTGGGCTTGTCAATTTGGGAACTGGAAGTTCAGGGGGGTCTGTCAACTGAAATTAGTTGTAAAAGTTTGTATGATAGACTTATTTTTGTAGAGAAGACTCATTGATTTTTCTAGATTCACCAAGGAATCTGTGACTCTTTAGAAGTTAAGGGCCATTGATTTAGATACTGTTCTTCCATTTCTTTGGATTGGGTGAAATTTTTGGCTGCCATATTACACCATTGGCTTTTGTTGAATTGGCAGTTAGCTGAAACTCCTAGGTCAAGAGTTGGGAACCGATTCCCACAGAGCTAACAAGTGGCTTCACAGGCCAGTGTGCATCCATAGGCATCCATTGATGTGACTGTTCTGTCTGAACGGGACAGCCACAACTCAGCTCTGTGGAATTGTTGTCATGTCTGAATGCAAACCTGGAGTTTCCAGGTTTATCAGTGTTTCAAGAGAAGCCAGAAACCCTATTTTTATGTGACTCTCCCAAGTTTCAAATGTTGGCTTAGTGTTTTTTATAAATACTGTGAAGGCCAAACAAAACACATCTCTGGGCCAACAGTTTACAATATCGGTCCAAGGCCTTATGAACTGCTTTTAAACTCTTCCCTTCTCTACTTGTGTAAGAGATTCTTTGAACTTAAGTACTGGATTTTATGTGTCTCACACTTGATTTCATCTTGCTAGTTTGCTTGATTGTTCCAGCCTATTGAGACCTTTTAGAACCTTGATAACCTTCCCATTTTCTCATTACTGCATTTTCCAGACATGTCTTCTATGTCTTCATTCAAGTTGTAGATGAAAAGGTTGAACAGGATGGGTTCAGAGCCATGTGGCATGCTATCTGAGACTTCTCGTTCTTCCCTTTCTAATCCTCAGTTAATACAAAATGCCAGGCCCGAAAACAAAGAATTTCTTCCTGTTGTCAGTATCTGTCCAGGGCTGTGTTTCTTAATTTGTTTCTTAATTTTCGCATGTCTTCACTTATCTCAGAAAATGAGGCTAATCATACTTGCCTTCTCTTTTCACAGAGATATCATAACGATTTATTAATTAGCTCTGGCCTGTGTGGCTCTGTTGGTTGAGCATCATTCTGTGCACCAAAGGTTCGCTGGTACGATTCCCTGTCAGGGCACATGTCCAGGTTGCGGGTTTGGTCCCAGTAGGGGTGCATTCAGGAGGCAACCGATTGATGCTTCTCTGTCTTTCTCCCTCCCTCCCTCTCTAAAAAAACACACACAATGAAAATATTAAAAAAAGATTTATTAATTAAGTCAGCAAAGCACATTGCCTCCCAAGGAAAAAGTGTTCTCTGCTTCTCATCCTCAAAATTAGCATATCATCTATTTTGGGCATTAGAACAGAAATAACTGTGTTCTCCCAGATGCTGCACTAGGTAGATGGTAGGGCTTCACAGCACAGCATTGATCTTCATTATGTGCGACTGTGACTCCGTAATTGTCAGCTCTCTGGCAGGAGGACTTGAAGTCTTTCCCTCCATCACTTTAAATTTATCCTTTCTCTCATCTTCTCTGGGAGGAAAATGAAGCCCATTGATGGAAGAAAATAAATGGCATCTTTATTAAAGAGACCATAAGTAGTTCAGGGGGAAAAAAGGCAACTGTCCCTTGCTTCCTCTGGGAACATACTAAATCTAACGTAATTGATAACCTATGTCACCCAAATAAATTTAATAAAAATAAAGCAATTGAGCTTTTCAAGTATGACTCAAATTTTTCCATTAGTGATCAAGCATGATTAGATAGTTTTGTTTCCTTTTAATTATTTTGAATTCTATTTGTCAGAGTGTCTGCAGATAACATTAAACTTCAGAAATTGCAAAGGCCTGAGAATGACCTGGGAGTGCAAGAAGATTCAGTGGGGTAGTTCTGGGGTTGAATTGTAGTTCAGTCTTTGGTATGGGCACGGTGTCCTTGGTTCTTATTGGGGCTCTCCACTGTTCCCCAACCAGGGTTTCTTACATCTGGTGCAGAGGTCAAGGTTGGCATGCTGTTATTTGACAAGTCGAATCCAAGTGAATGTTCAGTTTGCCTAGAGTTCTAGTGCAAAGACTTCTAGAATGTCCATTATTTAGCACTGCAGTGACTGGGTGCGGTCTTGTCACCATGCCTCATCCTGCTAATTGCACATGAGCCTTGATAAGCAGTTTTTGGCAGAGTGACATGTCTGCTGCATATTGGAACCCTTTGCCACTTGTCCTCCAAATCTCTTCATTTTTAGATAACCCATAAGGAATCCAAACAGCTATCTTCTCTCTCTTCTATGTATAACACTGAGCATTTTGTTGGCATCTCTAAGGATTGGGGTAATTGGGCATTGTCACTAATGTAACATTGAGTGGCAGCCTGGTCAAGTGAAAACTTGGGCTTTGAATTTAAGTTGTGGCTCTGTTATGTTCTCTCTCTGTGACCTTGGATAAGTTACTTAACTTCTCTGGACCTCAGGTTCCTCATCTGTGACATGGAGATAATACCTACTTTGGGGTGGTGGGGATTACAGTTTATTTAAAAACACCGAGCCCTAGCTGTTATAGCTCAGTTGGTTAGAGTGTTGTTCCATACACCGAAAAGTCTCAGGTTCGATTCCCAGTTAGGCATATACCCGGGTTATAGGTTTGAATCCCCAGTTAGGGTGCGTGCGGGAGGTGACTAGTCGATGTTTTTCTCTCACGTTAGTGTTTCTCTCTCTCTCTCTCCCTCTCCCCTCCTTTCTCTCTAAAATCAATAAAAACACATCCTTGGCTGGGCTCAGTTGTGCTCAGTACATGGCAGTGATACTGCTGCTGATTATGGTGTAGTCCCCTGGAAAGATCAGTGTTCCTAATTCTGGGCATTCAAGCATTTGTCAAGTTCCTGTGGCTTTTCCATCAGCTCCACTCCTTTCCACCCCGACTGCCCTGCTTTATTTATTTTTTAAATATTTGTATGTATGTATTTATTTAAATCCTCACTTGAGGACATTTTTCCCCATTGATTTCTAGGGAGAGAGGAAGGGAGTTAGAAGGGGAGAGAGAGAGAAACATTGACGTGAGAGAGACATGTTGACTGATTGCCTCCCTCACGTATCCAGACTGAAGCGGGGATCGAACCTGCAACCCAGGTATGTGCTCTTGACTGGGAATCAAACCCTCGACCTTTCGGTCCAAGGGCAGATGCTCTAACCACTTAGTAACACCAGCCAGGGCCCTACTGCCCTGCTTTAAAAGCAACTCTAGGTTTACTTGATCTGAAAGCCTCCTTACTGTCCCCAGTGTGCTGTTCTCTGAATGAAAATTGCAGCACAGCTTCCCTGTGTCCAAAATATCTGCTGTTGCATCAGAGGCAGTGAAAGGCTCTGTTCTCTTGTCTTGTCCTCAAGGCCTACATTAGATGCTGGCCAAGGCTGCCCCTCGCTCAGAGACTTGAGAGGTGGGTTTGAGCAAGGGTGAGGGTTATCAGGGCTTCATGCTTTTCCTACAGTGCCCACTAATCTCCTCCACATCTGTACCCCAAAAAGTTGTTCTTTCTGGTCTTCCATTCTGCCTGCAATTTTTCTCATGAGCACCCAGTAGAGGTCTTGGCAAAGATCCTGAGAGTGGGTGCAAACTGCCGTGTGCGTGCAGGTCTCAGCGCTTCTGTACTGTCGCACTAATCCCACACGTGGCTGCTGGTAATTTATTAAAATTTATAGTTGATTCCTTCTTGCCTGCTTGTAGAGCATCCCTGTCTTCCTCTTACATTCTGTCACCTATGAGACCTCCTTTGGTGCTCCCATCCTTGAGGAGCCTGTCCCTTCTTCAGTCTCAGGATACCGGAGATTGCCTTCAGCTCTTGGATGGACTCAAGAAAGGCTGTGATTTTGCAGTTTACTTATTTATTTTTCATTCTTTCCAGCTTTCTGCATCATAGGCAGAAGCACAACTGAGCAGTGGATTTTAATGTAGCAGAGTATAAGTTCATTAATAAGATTTCAGATTCCATAGTTCACATTCCATATTGCTAATGTTTAAGAATCTACCACTTTTCACGTTTTGGGGTAGTTTCAAAGACAATCTTTTCTGACTATATACAGGGTGGGGCAAAAGTAGGTTTACAGCCCTAACCGGTTTGGCTCAGTGGATAGAGCGTCAGCCTGCGGACTGAAGGGTCCCAGGTTCGATTCCGGTCAAGGGCATGTACGTTGGTTGCAGGTACATCCCCGGTGCGGGGTGTGCAGGAGGCAGCTGATAGATGTTTCTCTCTCATTGATGTTTCTTACTCTCTATCCCTCTCCCTTCCTCTCTGTAAAATAATCAATAAAATATATTTTTTTTAAATGTAGGTTTACAGTTGGGAGTACATGAAACACAGAGTTTATTCTTGTATAATTTATTAACTATCATATTGTTTTCTAACAAACAACTGTAAACCTAATTTTACCCCACCCTGTATCTGTGTGAAACTAGATTTTCATCTTATTTTCAACCAAAACAACATATCACAACAGATTTAACCCTTTGCACTTGCTTGCTTTTTTCTCGATTCCTTTATTCTACTCGGGATTTAATTTTTTAAATACCCCAGATTTTACAAAGCGCAGCAGTAGAATAAAAAACTGGAGTTTCTTTTCATACAAACTTATTTATTTGGATTTTTTTATATTTCAAATTATTGATACATTCAGTACAATTCAACATACGAGCTGCTACCAGTGCTAACCGTGTCGAGTCACACTCGACATCCAAGTGCAAAAGGTTAATACAGAAAGCATATATGAGAGTTCAGCTGGCATCTATCAAAGCAGACTCTAAAGATATTTGGAGAGACACAAAATAGTGCCAGTCTTCTCAAGAAATTTATTTTTGGGGGCAGGAATGTAGTTACTATTCACATAAATATGTTATTTATGTTAACATGTAATGGGTTTATTATTATTTTAAAATGGATTAATAGGTCAATATTTTTAAACTTCTCAGTTTTAATTTCCAATATGATATATATCAATAGATATAGCCCACATAAATAAAATGTCTTTGGGGCCTTCAATAAGTTCCAAGAATATAAAAGAATCCTTAGATGAAAAGTTTTAGAAAAGCTCTTTCTGAATAATATTTCAATGTTAAGGGAGTAGGTATGGCAGACAATTAATTCTTGATTTTAATGTCTGTGACTCTAGTTCGTATATTTGTTCATTCACTCATTTAGTAAATATTTAATGAGTGCCCTTTGTATGTGGGACACTATTCTAGGCATTGGGGATAATGCAGTACACAAACCAAAGAGCCCTTTCTTCTAGAGCTCACACGGAGTGTGATGTTTTCTTATTTCCAGATTCTTTGACTGTTGAGTTATCTTTATGATTTTGGCTCACTAAGCCTGTTTGCCAAAAAATAGATGTTGAATTTTATAATATGCTTTTTCAGCTTCTACTAATATGATCATATGGCTTTTTCATTTTGTTGATTAGCTTTTTATTTCTTAACTAGAGGCCCGGTGCATGAAATTCGTGCACAGAGTGCGGGGTGTCCCTCAGCCCAACCTGCACCCTCTCCAATCTGGGACCCCTCGGGGGATGTCCGACTGCCGGTTTAGGCCTGATCCCTAAATCGGCAGTCGGACATCCCTCTCACAATCTGGGACCTTTGGCTCCTAACCGCTCACCTGCCTGCCAGCCTGATTGCCCCTAGCTGCCCTCCCCTGCCAGCCTGATCACCCCTAGCTGCTCTCCCCTGCTGGCCTGATCGCCCCTAGATGCCCTCCCTTGCCGGCCTGATTGCCCCTAGCTGCCCTCCTCTGCTGGCCTGATTGCCTCTAGCTGCCCTCCCCTGCCGCCTGATCGCCCCTAACTGCCTCTGCCTCGGCCCCTGCCACCGTGGCTTTTTCCGGAAGGACGTCTGGAAGATGTCTGGTCTAATTAACATATTACCCTTTTATTAATATAGACTAGAGGCCCGGTGCATGAAATTCGTGCACGGGGGCGGGGGGGGGGTTGTCCCTCACCCCAGCCTGCACCCTCTCCAATCTGGGACATCCCTCTCACAATCCAGGACTGCTGGCTCCCAACTGCTCACCTGCCTGCCTTCCTGATTGCCCCTAACCACTTCTGTCTGCCAGCCTGATCACCCCCTAAACACTCACCCGCCAGCCTGATTGATGCCTAACTGCTCCCCTGCCAGCCTGTTTGCTCCTATCTGCCCTTCCCTGCAGGCCCGGTCACCCCCAACTTCCCTCCTCTGCCGGCCTGGTCACCCCTAACTGCCCTCTCCTGCAGGCTTGATCGCCTCCAACTGCCCTCCCTTGCAGGCCTGGTCCCTCCAAACTGCCCTCCCCTGCTGGCCTGATCGCCCACAACTGCCCTCCCTTGCAGGCCTGGTCCCTCCCAGCTGCCCTCCCCTGCTGGCCATCTTGTGATCTTGTGGCAGCCATCTTGTGTCCACATGGGGGCAGGATCTTTGACCACATAGGGGCAGCCATCTTGTGTGTTGGAGTGGCAGTCAGTTTGCATATTACTCTTTTATTAGATAGGATAGAGGCCTGGTGCACGGGTGGGGGTGGGGGCCAGCTGGTTTGCCCTGAAGGGTGTCCCGGATCAGGGTGAGGGTTCCCTTGGGGCATGGGGTGGCCTGGGTGAGGGGCCTGTGGTGGTTTGCAGGCTGGCCACACCCCCCGGCGACCCAAGTGGAGGCCCTAGTATCTGGGATTTATTTATCTTCTATAATTGAAACTTTGTAGCCTGGAGCGGAGCCAAGCCTCCTGCTTGCTCCATGGTGGCAGCCATTTCTTTTGGGATTTATTTATCTTCTATAATTGAAACTTTGTAGCCTTGAGCGGAGCCAAGCCTCCCGCTCACTCCTTGCTGCCGCCATTTTTGTTGGGATTTATTTATCTTCTATAATTGAAACTTTGTAGCCTTGAGTGGAGGCCTGGGCCCGCCAGGGTGTGCGGGAAGCTTGGCTTCCTCCATTGCCGGGGGCAACTCAAGCCTCCTGCTCTCTCCAGCTCTGTGGCTGCACCATTTTTGTTGGGATTTATTTATCTTCTATAATTAAAACTTTGTAGCCTTGAGTGGATGCCTGGTCCAGCCAGGGTGTGTGGAAAGCTTGGCTTCCTCCATTGCCGGGGAGACCCAAGTCTCCTGCTCACTCCGTGGCCGCAGCCATCTTGGTTGGGTTAATTTGCATACTCACTCCTGATTGGCTGGTGGGCGTGGCTTGTGGGTGTAGCAGAGTGATGGTTAATTTGCATATTACTCTTTTATTAGATAGGATATTTAACCCTCAAATACCTGCTGGGTCATTGTGGATTGTCCTTTTAATGTATTGTTGAATTCTGGTATTTTCATCTGGGATTTTCATTCATGTTCAAAAACTTAATTCCTTTTTGATGACTGAATTGCATGTAAATATCACACTTTGTTTATCCATTCATCTATCTGTTCATGGACACTTGAGTTATTTCTTTCTTTCTTTCTTTTTTTTTAAATATTTTATTGATTTTTTACAGAGAGGAAGGGAGAGGGATAGAAAGCTAGAAACATCGATGAGAGAGAAACATCAGCCAGCTGCCTCCTGCACATCCCCCACTGGGGACGTGCCCACAACCAATGTACATGCCCTTGACCGGAATCGAACCTGGGACCTTTCAGTCCACAGACCGACACTCTTATCCACTGAGCCAAACCGGTTTCGGCCGACACTTGAGTTATTTCTACCTTTTGGCTGTTGTGAACAATACTGTAATGACTATTGATATACTAATATCTGTTTGAGTTCCTGCTTTCCATTTCTTTTATTATATACCTATGCATAGACTTGCGGGATCATATGGTAATTTTTAATCATCTTAGTATTTAATCTCTTTGGAAACTTTCTTTCCATATTGTTCTAAACTTTAATAGATTTATTTTTCCACTAGACATGCATTCATTCCTATTTTGTCTTCATTTAGTCCATATAGACTGTGTTTCAGATTAGCTATAGAATCTTAAGTTTTGTTTTGGTTTTTGTTTTTTTAAAGCGTTTATTTGTTTTTTGTTTATTTATGTATTTATTTTTAATATATTTTATTGATTTTTTTACAGAGAGGAAGGGAGAGGAATAGAGAGTAATAAATATGGATGAGAGAGAAACATTGATCAGCTGCCTCCTGCACACCCCCAACTGGGGATGTGCCCGCAACCAAGGTACATGCCCTTGACTGGAATCGAACCTGGGACCCTTCAGTCCGCAGGCCAACGCTCTATCCACTGTGAAACCAGTTAGTGTGAATCTTAAGTTTTTGTGTTAAGTACCTAATAGTAGTGATACTGCCTCCCCACAAAAAAAGAAAACTACCATGATCATTTCTCTGCGTTAGCAAGTTCAGCAGTTGGACTATTTCCTTCCTGACCTTAGAAACACACCAAGTCCCACTTGTGTGCAATGGGGTTATTGAAAATGGTTTTAGGAAAGTAGTGTGCCAGAAGGAACACTGAAGTTTATTCTTCTTCTGAGCCATCTCCATATAAATTGGCACTCTTCAGGAGCCAAGAAAGAAGGGCAGACATAACTTTTGCCATCTGCTTGTTTCCATGTTAAAGGCAGTCACAAGTTTAAACTAGAGTTTCTCCATCTAAAGAGGAAAACACCATTCATCACTACTGTAACTGCTCTGGCTATTACCCAGCTTACTCTTGCTTTTAACTGCTAGTAGTTAGTAATTTTGGAAGGAAAATTCCATCCTTAGTTTGAGGTTGCACGTTAGAAAAACTGCAGTATTACTGCTGACAAGGCAAAGCTTTCTGGGTTTCAAAGGTCCTTGACACAAGAAGTCATTCAGATATGTTTAAACAATAGATGGGAATTTGAAACTGTCTTCATGTAAGAACTTGACTTCTTTTTTTCTCTCCTCTCTTTCATCCATGGAAATACAGGATTTTGAACAGCATGAATTCCAGTGCTGTGGTTGTTTCTCAACATTTCCATTTATAAATCTGTTTTCAGTAGCCTGTAACATAGCTATGAAATTTCCTTTGCTCTAATTTGCACTCTGAGATCTCCACTGGAGGAAGATTCATTTTGCAAAAACTAGAGATAATGCTATTTTTTAGTCTGCTTGGTTTGGTGTTCTATAGTCATTTAGATCAGTAATTTTCAACCTTTTTCATTTCATGGCACACATAAACTAATTACTAAAATTCTGTGGCACACCAAAAAATATATTTTTGCCGACCCGACCAAAAAAAAAGTAGGTATAATTTTGGTTGATTTACCAAAAAGAAAAGGAAAAAAAAAAGGTAATTACATACTCTTTTTGCTCCAGAATGACTTTTAAAAAAATCAAGTCCCTATACTTGTATATAAGGATTTCTGGTATCAAGCATTAACCAGTCAGACGCTTATTATATGACGTGACCAGTCTATGCACCTCTACTCTCTGACCCATTTATTTATGGTTCAAAACAGGGCATTCGCACCAGACAGCTATTGTTGTGTTGTCATATTTTTATTTGACAATCTAAGGGAAGAGAGGTCAGTGCCCCTTTTTAAATAGTCAGATATTCCATGTTTTAAAAATTCTTGCGGCACACCATTTGAAAATCGCTGGTCTAGATTAAAGCTCTAAAATATACAAGACACTGTCCTTCATATTGTATTGGATCACATGCTAGGACTCCTGATTTTTGTTTCCATGTTACCTTGTGGACACTCTGAATGGATGCTGTGTTCATCTAGATATGGTATGTGATACCTAGAATATGGATGTTAGGCAAAATATATTAGTGCTTCTCTTAGAATGGCCCCCAACTAGAAGGGGACACTTTTTCTGGAGATATACATACTGATAAGTATATTTGATGATCCAAGTACTATCTTTTATAAATCAGAAGATGAGGGAAATTGAGGGAGTCTTTACCCCACCTCAGACCTAATTACTCACCCTGGTCTCTGTCATTCTTCTGAACTTTTCTTGTTCCCAATCATATTGGAACAGGAGGGATTGTAGCTCTGCCTGTTACTCGTATCATTTATGCTAGGCCAAGTACTATACTTGTTTTTTTCATTGACTACTTGGAGACTCTGATTTTTGGAAATTTCTGGTGAATGGTTTAGCATCTTGTGGTCAGGTTCCAGTACAGTTGTCAGCCCTGGAGTTATCCAGATCTCTAGAGTTAAGAACATACTCTTATAAGACTAATATGTCTTTCTTGATTGATTCACTATCAGCAAAGACACATTTTGAGTTTCTTTGGCAGAAGGTACATTTTGAGTCATCTGTCTTAATCTATAATGCTAATGTTTAATTACAATATAAATGTGTTTATCTTACATTCTACAAAATATTGTTGCAAATATTATTTTACTTGATCTTCACAAAGATGTGAATTCAGCCATGTAGATGTTATTCTCCCTATTTTGCAGATGAAGAAATAGGCTCAGATAGGTTCTGTGACTTGCCCCAAATTTCTGACTCGTAGTATGCTGCATATTTGTCCATACCAAATTCTCTTTATAACAGTGGCAAACTTAAAAAGCACATTTGGGAGGGCGCTACTTTTTTCCACTATAGAATCTGAAAAGTTGACTGGCTCACAAGGGAATCTAAGCAGTGACAGTGACCCATGGCCTCATTAACCAGCTGGGTCCCTCTCAGTAAAAACGGCCAAAAAGAGCTCAATGCTGAAAGGAGACAACTGTGTTGACTGCACACCTGTGGTACTGAAGAGAATTAAGTGAAATAGGAGGAGAAAATCGCTTAAATGAAACCTCAAGGATGTCAATAGCCTGAGGGCTTTGGGTTTAGAAGGCGTCTCTAAAAATCAGGTAAAGAAACACCCAGATGTCACCACAAAAGGACGTTCTTTTCTGAATGAAGACCCATAATATAGATGAGAGTTACTAAGTGACTAAAGTGAAAAGTAACATAGTAAGATATGGGGGTCAGAATTTAACTTGGCAGCTGGGAAATCCTACTATTTGGGGGAAGTAGTCCTTTTGTTAAACTTGTACAAATTGTTCCTTTAAATGTGCCCCATTTCCTAAAGTATTGACTTCCCGTACGTTTTATTCAGCAAAAGCAGCTGAGACTTTTGCTTAATCATTTTCTTCTCTTTTGCCATTTGGAGCTATTGCTTTAAATGCAGTCATCCTCTTGGGTTCCATTTCATCAAAGGAAGCTGTGCATGAATGCATTCACCACTCCCACCTATTTCAGGGCTAACATATTTTAAGTTATGGGTGATAACAGATATAAGCAGAACTTTAAAATGTAAATGTTTAGTCTTGTTTGGGCACTGCTGAATTTGTGCGCCAGCCTCATCTTGTGATTTTAACTTCTGGCTTGTCTCCCAAAAACAATAAAAATGAATTCTTTGGTTCACATTTTCAGTGGATGTGGTCTGCAGAAATCGTAAATAAAAGTAACTTAGGTGGAACAGAGCATTTTAACAAATAAGGTGAGAATTACTCCTTTTGCTCTTTACATTCTTTTGGTTCACAAACTTGGAAAGAAACCTGTGCTTTAAATAAAGGCCTTTTATACTCAAGGTTTCAGAATGGGCTATGGAGGAGTTAGTATTAACACCAGTGATTCCCATCTGATGGATGCCCGTCTGGCATTTGACCAGGGCTACCAGTTCTATAAGGTACCTGTTGTGTTCGAGGGCGCAGGGAAGCAGGAGGCTGTGCACATGCAGTCATCCACAGCTCTGAGATTCCTGTAGCCTCTGCTACAGTTTGGCACCATGGTGGAGAAGGGGCTGCATTGTTATTATTGCTGAGTCCTCTTGGATCACTTCGGCTCCAGCTGGTGATGCCCTGTTTCCATAGCAGCAGCTCTAGAGGTACCACGGTGGCCAGCAGTATCAAAAGAAGGAACATTCTATAAATAGAGCCTACTTACCCCTAGGTATCTACCTTCAGTAGATGTCACAGTAGGGGCCAGTGTTGAGAGCTCATCAGAGCTGGTAGACCTCAGCAATATTTTTGCTCTCTTGATCAGTCAGTCCCTTGCTTTCCAAATGATTTTGGCATTCATTACTCAGACCTCTTTGTATTATTCTTATCTTATAATTTTATTTGTTTCTTATATGTATTCCTTACAAGCTCTTGGTGTGCCCATTTAGTGATCTTTTTCTCTCAGTATCTAACACAGTACATATAGTAGGCACTCACTTTTTTTTTTCTTTCTTTTTTTTAAAATTTCTTTATTAAGGTATTACATATGTGTCCTTATCCCCCCATTACCCCCTCCCGCTCATGCCCTCAGGCACTCACTTTTTACTGAAGGATTGAACTAAGGATGGAAACTTTTTTCTGGAGAATGTCTTGTTTTCAACGTGGTTTGAAGAGATCATCCCCTGATCCATGAGCCATTCTTATGCATCTGCCTGCAGATGTTGAACTTAATCAGCTTACTTACAAAGCTCTAAAGATGGCTTGATGGCTTGAGTTTTGGTTCTTATCTGAAATAGGGCATTTTGTCTGGGACATCTGAGAATAATATTAATAGTTACCATTTAGTGAGTCCCTTTTATGAGCTGAGCTCTCTGTCAGGACTCTTTGCAGAAGACAGATTCCTAATTCAAATTGTTCAAAAGGGGTGTTATTTGGAAGGCTATTGTGTCTTGTTTGGAAGGAGAAGTTAAACAGTCAGATACTGAAAGAGTAGTGTCGCAGCTGGATTTGTCAAACAACTGAAGCCTAGGATTGGAAAAATGCTCAGAATTATCTTTACTTGGAGATCAGAGCCCTCCCCTTACTGAGGAACCTTGCAACAATCTAACTCAATTTCACATCTTGGGGTTCCCATCAGAGAGAGATGAACTCTTCCCTGATTCATTCTGGAAAGTCACAGAAAACCCCTATCTGGCCCAGCTTGGGCCTGGACTGACTCTGGGACAGCAGATTCCATAATAACAGGGTGAAAGGAAGATTCCTGAGAAGAAGGAGGGCTACCAGGTAAACAATTCCACAGTGCTCATTACTAAGCCCTGTATTTTTCTTAAATGTTTTTATTGATTTCGGGGGGGGGGGGGAGATATAAAACATCAATGTGGAGAGAAAATCGTTGATCAGCTGCCTCCCGCACACCGATCGAGCTCGAAACTTAGGCATGTGCCCTGACCAGGAATTGAACCATGACCTCCTCGTTCATGGGTTGATGTTCAATCCTGAGCCACACTGGCCAGGCAGCCCTGTAGTCTTTTGTAACAAAAAGCTTTTGAGCTAGGGTCTCTTATTCCTGTCCTTGAAATGGTGAGCCTGTGCCTTCAAGAAGTATTGTGGCTTGGCAGAGATCACACCGTAAATGGCAAGAGCAACAGTCAAATCCATTTGCTGGTTCAAAAACTCTTGCTTTTAACTAATAGAATGCATTGCTTTCCCAAGCAGTAGGCAGGGAACAGGCAGACAGTTGTAAAATTGGACAACAGAAATGAAGGCAGAATAATGGGAAAATAGAATTTTCTTCCTAGCAATCTTGAGAAAGAAGAACAAAGTTGGATCACAAAACTATACTGCAAAGCCATTGTAATCAAGACAGCTTGGTACTGGCAGAAGGACAAGCATATAGATCAATGGAGCAGAACAGAATGTTGATGATTCTATCCTTCTTTCTCCTTCTGAAATAAATATCTCAAAAATTTAACCACACCATTATGGTCAATTAATATTTGACAAAGGAAGCCAAGAGCATACAGTGGAGTAAAGGCAGTCTCTTCAATAAATGGCGGTGGGAAAATTGGACAGGTACCTGCAAAAAAAAAAAAAAAAAAAGGAATTTACACCCTATACAAGAATAAACTCAAAATGGATAAAAGACTTAAATTTTAAATGTTAGTCACAAAACCATAAAAATCCTAGAAGGAAACATAGGCAGTAAAATCTCAGACATCTCACATAGCAGAATTTTCGCTGATACATTTCCTAGGGTAAGAGAAACAAAGGAAGAAAACACACAAGTGGGACTATATCAAACTAAAAAGCTTCTGCACAGCAAAAGAAACTATCCTCAAAATGAAAAGGGAACCCACTGTATGGGAGAGCATATTTGCCAATGATACATCTGAAAAGGGGTTAATTTCCAAAATATGTAAAGAACTCATTCAGTTCAACTAAAGGAAAACAAACAATCCAATTAAAAATTGAGAGAATAGACACTTCTCTAAAGAGAACATACAGGTTGTCAAGAGACATAGGAAAAAAATGTTTGCCCTGACTGGTTTGGCTCAGTGGATAGAGCGCCAGCCTGTGGATTCAAGGGTCCCAGGTTCAATTCTGGTCAAGGGCTCATGCCTGGGTGTGCAGGTCCGATCCCCAGTAGGGGGTGTGCAGGAGGCAGCCAATCAGTGATTCTCTCTTATTAGTGATGTTTCTCTCTCTTTCTTCTCCCTTCCTCTCTGAAATCAATAAAATATATATTTTTAACCCTTTGCACTCGCTTGCTTTTTTCTTGATTCCTTTATTCTAATGCTAACCATGTCGAGTCACACTCTGAGTGCAAAAGGTTAAAATGCTCATTGTCACTAATTGTCAGATGCAACTTAAAATGACATGAGTTATCACGTCACACCTGCCAGACTGGCTACCATAAATCAATCAACAAACAACAGGGATGTGGGGAAAAGGGAACCTAGTACACTGCTGCTGGCAATGTAGACTGGTATAGCCACTGTGGGAAACAGTATGGAGATTCCCCCCAAAATTAAATATGGAACTGCCATTTGACCCAGTGATCCCACTTCTGGGAATATATCCTAAGAATCCTGAGATACCAATCAGAAAGAAAATATGCACCCCTATGTTCATAGCAGCATTATTTACAACTAGTGGCCCGGTGCACGAAATTTGTGCACTTGGGAGGGGGGTTCCCCCAGCCTGGCCTGTGCACTGTCTCGATGGATTGCCCCAAAGAGGTAGGCCAGAGCCGGGGGTCCTGCCTCTGCGGTACGTGCAGGGCCACGGGACCCTGCGCCATGAATGCATTGTCAGGCCCCGCCCACCCTGGTGATGGATTGTGACGGTGTGAGGCATCACAGCATGAGGGCGTAACGACCACGTAGGCTATTATTAGTATAGATTATTAGTATAGATAGCTAAGATCTAGAAACAGCCCAAGTGTCCATCAGTAGATGAGTGGATAAAAAAAGCTGTGGTACATTTACACAATGGAATACTACTCGGCTGTAAAAAAAAAAAAAGAAGGACCTCTTACCTTAGAAACAGCATGAATGGACCTGAAGATTATTATGCTAGGGCTAGGCTAAATAAGCCAGTGAGAGAAAGACAAATATCACATGATCTCATATGTGGAATCTAATGAACAAAATAAACTGACGAATAAAATAGCTCCAGAGACATGGATGCATGGAACAGACGGACAGATCTCAGAGGGAAGGGGGTGGGGGTAAGGCAGGAAGAAATTAACCAAAGAATTTATATGCATATATGTATAACCCATGGATACAGTCAATATGTGGTGAAGGCCTGGAGTTGGGTGGGAGCCAGGTGGAGGGGGGCAAAAGGGGGAAAGTGGGGAACATCTGTAATATTGTCAACAATAATAAAAAAAATGCTTACTTAAAAAAATAAAATCTCTTAGAAACTGCCTGTGGAGTCACAGGATAAAGACGCATATAAGAACCAGAGGGGATGTTAATTTCTCAATGCATTTCCATTGGCTCATATCTCCTCTGTCTACATAGGTGGCAGACAGTAGTTCTGGATAAAAGAAAATAAAAAGATGAAAGAAGACGAAAGCAGTAGAGCCTGTGCCAGGTTCCATGCTGCTTATCTTCCACGCACATGACCTCGTGTGGCTTCAGTAGCCTGTGCAGTCTACTTCAGGCAGCAAGGAGAATGAAGAATAATGGTTACAGTTAATGATGCTCAGAAATACAGAGATAGTGTAATTGGTTCTGCTGAGCCTTCTAGACCTGCTCAGGGGGTTGCTTTGCACCTCCCGATTGCAGAAATTGAGTTACTAAATAGGACCAGTACAGCAACTGCTCCTAACAACACCCTCGGATGCAGGCTGCAGCCACGCTCCAGTGCTCAATTCGGAAACTCCAGTAAGGGTAGATTGAAAGCAGACATTTTTGGGTGATTAGTTCTGTTTTTAGTCCACATACAGCTTGGAAAGGAAAAGTAGCCCCATTTTATTTTAGAATGTCTAGGGCCAGAATCTATCTTTCAGCACATTTCTGATTAGGTAGTAAAAGTATTTTTTTTAAATCTTAACTTTTTTTAGGTCTTAGGATTCTCCCAGTTACAAAATGCTCTTCTTTCTGTGTAATTGATTACTAGAAATTAGATTTCAAATATTGGGGTGTGTGTTGAGAATGGACTTGCTTGATGGAGTGACTGCTTCACAAGAACCCTTTTGACTCTGGAAAATGAATTAGATTAAATTTCCTTGACTTTGGTACATTGTTATAACAAGCAAAAGCATTCCAGCCTGAAAAAAATCTGGCAGACAGTTTATCTTTCTTTAGACTGAAATGTGAGATTGTGTGAGTCTTATTTGTTTGCTGGAACAAAAAAGTGGTACCTTCAGCAGAGAGAGTGCTGGTGGGATGCCAGACTGAGAATAAGAGAAATAGAGATAGAAACCCTTTCTTTGAGGAGAAATCGTACACTTCTTCAGACCTTAGCTTGGCCCTTTTTGCCTTTCTTAGCTGATTGTCATATGTCTTAAGGTGCTGGACAAAAGACAGTGCTTATAATCCCAGTAAGAGCATCATCAGAACATGACATGACCGACGATATCACAGAGTTCTGTGCAAGTCGTGCCCAAAAAGGTCAGTCATTTCTGGTGGGCAGTTGCCTGCAGAGGCCTCTTTAGTGTGTGTTTTTTTGTATTAGGACCCATTTTTTAGAAGGTTCCAATCGTTTTAGAATTTACTGACCCCTTGCATCATCCTGTGCTTTAGACTCCACATCAGGCAAGTAGATAACAGTTTGTGAGTGTGGTGCTATTTTTGAAACACTGCTTATAATCGTGCCTGAAGTTAGGGAAAGCATTCAGAGCAGTAGTCTCAGCACTGCTACTCTTAGGAGTGCCCCATGATATTTTTTATTTTAAAACAATTTTATTGATTTTTTTTTAAAGAGGGAGGGAGAGAAAGGGAAAGCGAGAGAGAGATACCAATGTGTGAGTGAAACATCCATCAGTTGCCTTCCATAAGTGCCCTGACTGGGGATCGAACCTGCAACCTGGGTATGTGCCCTGACTGGGAATGCAACCTACTTTTTAGTGTACCAACCAACTGAGCCCCACTGGCCAGGGCCCCATGATATTTTTCATCAGTTGGCAAGTATTTTTGTCAAGTTTCAGTTGTGCTCTAGCTTTGGTTAGATTCTAGAGATGAGATGACAATATGATTTACCATCAGAAAAACTTTTTAAAAAATATATTTTTATTGATTTCTGAGAGGAAGGGAGAGGGAGAGAGATAGAAACATCAATGATGAGAGAGAACCATTGATCAGATGCCTCCTGCACGCCCCGCCCCCTACTGGGGATCGAGCCTGTAACCCGAGCATGTGCCCTGACCCTGACCGGTAATCAAACCATGACCTCCTGGATCATAGGTTGACGCTGAACCACTGAGCCACACCGGATGGGCCTACAACTGTTATTTTAAAACACTCTGGCCCAAATAATAACTTGTGAAGTTGTGACTTCTCGGGCCTCCCTTCCTTATCTCTCTCTTCCTACCAAACAAACAAGCCAGTATTGCTGATGATCTTACTGGGCTCCCACAACACTATACATACCTTTATCACATCTCAATGTTCTTATGGTTTGTTAGCCTGTCGCTTTGCCTTGCTAGATTATAAACTCCTTGAGAGCAGGAATTGTTTTTTATCGCTGCATTTTCAGTATAGTGTTTGTTGTTTAAATAAAGTGGATATTAAAATTAGTTCTAGTTCTTAAGGAACACAGCCAAAAGAAAAAATGATTTTGCAGTTATCTCAGAAAGAAAATTTGTAATCTAATGTTTAAAAATATCTGAAATATCTCAAATAATCTAAAAACATATAGTTTATTAAAAGACCATCATTAAAAAGTGTCTTTCTTAAATGAAGAGGGCTTTTGAGGTAGATGAAGTTCTTCTGAAAAAAATGCATACACATATACATGAATCTATAATAATAAAAGCGTTATATGCTAGTTAGACCAAACAGCCAAACGACCTTCCAGACAACCTTCCGGATGAAGCCGCAGCTGCGAGGGCCAAGCCCCTTGCATGAATTTCGTGCATTGGGCCTCTAGTTTATAATAATTTACTATTATAGCTACAACTTTACAAAACT
The DNA here is from genome assembly GCA_025583905.1 of Ia io. NCBI lineage: Eukaryota > Metazoa > Chordata > Mammalia > Chiroptera > Vespertilionidae > Ia > Ia io. The sequence continues at coordinate 34,726,450 of JAJQQW010000020.1, forward strand.
TGATGTCATGGTAAGTTGAAAATTTTGCCTCTAATTTCCTAGGTTATTTAAACCAACATTTTTTTCAGTATGTGAAGATTGCAAAACTGAATTACGTTGCTTAAAAGAAGGTCTGCAGTTGAAATGCGGGCACAGCCATAAGTACTATGGCTAGTGTGTTGCCTGACCATCCCTGAGAGCAATGATGGAGTGTGTGTCTGTATTTGTGTACACCATGATTGATTGGTTGTAAATTCAACTTACTAAACATGTGTTGAACACCTACTGTTTTATCCTGGGCACTGCCGTAGGTATGGGGGAGTTACAGTGAGTGAGACATTTCTCTGCCCTCTAAGATCACATAATCCAGTCAAAAGATAGACCCACAAAAAATTATTACAAATGTTAACTATACATAAAGGTCCATGGGCACCCAGATGAAGAATGAATGGATTCTACTGTGTGCTTCATGTATGTTTGTGAGAGAAAGTGTTTGGAAGGGAAGAGGAAGTCAGGGGAAAGGATGGAAAGAAATGGCACTTGAAATAGGCCATGGAGACAACAGAGATTTGCACACAATCAGTAACTGTGTTGAGCATTTGAAAGTTTCCTCCTTTTGGTTATAACTAGACATCTGATAACTTATTCCTTATCATTTTTATTTTGTTCAAACTTTATTTTGGTTTGTCATAATCTTAAGAAATCTATGGTTGGGTGGTATAGCAGTTAGCAGTGGTCAAAAGAATTTTGTATCCTGCTTTTGAGGAGGTGAATATTAGAAACAGGGAGGGGAATTTTTAAAATTTATTTTAAGTTGTAGTTGACATACTATTATGTTAATTTCGGGTATACTATATAGTGATTAGACATTTATATACCTTATGAAGTGATCACCACAATAAGTTTAGTAACCATCTGTCACTGTATATCATTATTATGATACTATTGACTATATTCCCTATGCTGCATTTTACATCATCATGACTTATTTTATAACTGCCAGTTAGTACTTCTTAATCTCCTTCAACCATACCCTTCTTCCCCTATGGCAACCATCAGTTCTGTTTTTATGAACCTGTTTTGGTTTTGTTCTGTATGTTTGTTTATTTTGTTTTTTAGATAGTGCATATAAGTGAAAATATACAGTATTTGTCTTTCTCTGTCTGACTTATTTCACTTGGCATAATACCCTCTAGGTCCATCTATATTGTCACAAATGGCAAGATTTCATTCTTTGTTATAGCTGAGTAATATTTCATTGTATAAATGTACCACACTTTTTTTTTTTTAAATCCTCATTGAAGGATATTTTTCCATTAATTTTTAGAGATAGTTGAAGTGAGAGGGAAAGACAGAGAGAAATATCAATGTCAGAGAAACACATCAATTGGTTGCCTCCTGCACGGGCCCTGACCAGGGCCTGGGCTGGGGACCGAGGTACGTAACCTTGACCGGAATCAAACCCAAGACTCTTTGGTCCGTAGGCCAACCCTCTATCCACTAAGCCAGACCGGCTAGGGCTGTACCGCACTTTCTTTATCCATTCGTCTACTGATGGACACTTAGGTTGCTTCCATATCTTGACTATAATAATAAAAGAGTAATATGCTAATGATACCAGAAGCTGAACTGCCTTCCAGATGTCCTTCTGGATGAAGCCGCAGTGGGGGATGAGGCAGAGGCAGTTAGGGGCAATCAGGCAGGCAGGCAGGAGAGCAGTTAGGAGCCAGTGCTCCTGGATTGCGAGAGGGTGCAGGCCAGGCTGAGGGACCACCCTCTCCCTCCCCCCCGTATGAATTTCGTGCACTGGGCCTCCAGTTGTAAATAATGCTGCAATGAACATAGAGGTGTATATATCTTTTCAAAGTAGTGTTTTTGTTTCCTTTGCATAGATACCCAGAAGTGGAATTAATGGGTCATATAGTAGTTCTATTTTTAATTTTAAAGAATTTCCACACTATTTTCTATAGTGGCTGCATGAATGTACAATCCCACCAACAGTGCACTAGGTTCCCTTTTCTCCACATCCCTACTAGCACTTACTATTTGTTGTCTTTTTGATAATAGCCAATCTGACAGGTGTGAGGTGATATATATTGTGGTTTTGATTTGCATTTCCTTGATGATTAGTGCTGATGAGAAGAGGTAGGGAGGTGGAATGAGTGGGTATGGATTCACTCAGGGAGGAGCTAAAAATAAGATGGGTTAGCTAGTAGGCGGGCCTAGAGGTTGTGTGTGAGAGGGAACAGTGTCGTCAGAGGAGAACATTACATATATATGTGTATATTTATCTACACATATGCATACATGCATTTGCTCAGGTTGGTCATAAGTTCTGGAAATAAATAAAATATTCATGCAGCTTTTTACACCTCTTATGTCATTAAATTTTCCCAACAACCCTGGAAGTGCCATCATCACCACTTTTCAGACAAGGAAAATGATGCCCGAGATATACAGCTAATATGTGACAGTGGAGAGAGGCCTCATATTCCTGCCTTCTGACTGAGAAATGGAGGGTTTTCTCATGACACCACAGCTGTTTCTTTTTATTTTTTTAATTCTTACCTGAGGGTATGTTTTTCTTGATTTTTTAGAGAGAGAGGATGAGAGAGAGAGAGAGAGAGAGAGAGAGAGAGAGAAATATCGATACATCGATGTGAGAGAGAAACATGAATCAGATGCCTCCCATACTTGCCCCAACTGGTGATCGAACCTGAAACCTAGGTATATGCCCTGACTGGGAATTGAACCCAAACCTTTTGGTGCGTGGGATGATAGATACTCCAGTCAACTGAGCCACTTGGCCAGGGCGACACCACAGCTGTTTCAGGGATGCTAAGTCCTGGAATCAGAAAGACAGGATGGTAGGAAGCTGAGTGGAAACAGTTGCTGAGTGAGGCATCCTTTTTGGATGGGATGGAATGGAGAGGAGTCACCTAGAGTGACCCAGTCCCATTCCATTGCTCCTTTTTCAACTCCAAGACCAAACTTTCCAATGATGAAAATACCTGTGTTCAGGTGCAGAAATGACAGGTAGAAAGCTCCTTTGCTCACAAACCTTTGTAGATGTAAGTAAGTTGATGCAGCAGAGCAAACACACGCTGCCCAGGGAGGTGGTGGAACAGCTGCTGGAATCATGACCTCAGACTTGGCAACAAATGGGCTAAGGGCCTTCTCAGAGGAGCTTCTGGACGTTCATTGCGGAAGCCATAGCATAGTCACATGCACTAGCTTAGCATCCTTGTCCCCACATGTGAAACCTCCTGCAACCCCAGAGGAGGTGGAAGAAGATCAAAAGAAAGTCATGTTTGGATTTGAGCTGCACACAAGGCAGGGAGCTCACGATAAAAAAGGATTCCCAATATGAGAAGAAGTGGACAGCTCAGGAAACCTGGGAAGGAAAGGGAGATGTGATCCCTCTAATAAGGAAAATACTTTCTGCAGAGGAAGACAACTTAACTTTGCTTTTGAGGATTTTTTAAAAAATATTTTATTGATTTTTTTTTTACAAAGAGGAAGTGAGAGGGATAGAGAGTTAGAAACATCGATGAGAGAGAAACATCGATCAGCCGCCTCCTGCACACCCCATACTAGGGATGTGCCTGCAACCAAGGTACATGCCCTTGACCGGAATCGAACCTGGGACCGTTCAGTTCACAGGCTGACGCTTTATCCACTGAGCCAAACCAGTTTGGGCAAGAGGATTTTTTTTTTTTAAGCAAAAAGGAAAATGTATGAATTCATAGTCTAGAGGTAGCTCTTCCATTGGGTACAGCTGGATTCAGGGGTTCAGATAATTCTGTCTGCCTTTTGTGTTTCTCCATCTCAGCTTTGTTTTCCTCTTCCCTCTGTGAGGGTGTCCTTCCCACGAAGGCTGTCTGTTTTTCTCTGTAGGCAAAAATGGCCACACACAGCTCCAGGGTTACATTAGCCTTGTCATTACATTTATAAAGGGCTAGTGAGACCCAAATAGGACAGGCTACTCTTAAATCCAAACTAAACAAAGTGCTTTTGATGAAATGAAGCATGGGTCCTTTTGACTGCTGCATCTTTTATAAATACACATGTTCTGCACATGTGTGGCTTTTGCACCCTTACAAATCCCTGAATATTGCTTCCCCTACTCACAGAAGCTACTGTGAGTTGTAATATTTTTAATGTGTGGCATTCGTCTTTTGTAGGTTCTTATTTCAGGGGAAACATTTGGCTCACCTGTAGCTTTAAGCGTCCCTTTTTAACTTCATTTCTTTGATTTCCACGTGGGGTACTATAATGTCTTTAAGGTTTGCCATAGTCTGGAGTCCCCATGGATAGTTGTGATGTTTTTGAAGGCACAGTCATCTGGAAATTCCAAAATTCAGAGCTTCCCCTACCCCCATCAGTCACCTCTGTCTCTACAGGTTTTGAAGGTTACTGCATATGTGTGCATGCATGCACGTGCACACACACACACACACACACACACGCACACACAGATATGCATGTCCTGTTTATTTGTTGTCATCAAAATGTGTAGTAATCGCTGGGATAGAGGGAAAAAGTTTCATTTTTAAATTAAAACTTTATGATGCATATTGGCAATAATCCTGAGTATTTCCCTGTATCCAAATGCTGGACTCTGTCTCTACTACTTTGGTCCAGTAAAATTGTCAGCGTAAGTGCAATGAATCAAGAGAACTTTATTAATTTTCTTCTAAAGCTGGACTTGATTACATGTAGGGACTGGTGCCGTCTAGTTTTTCATCTATTTCTCTTATTCTAGGCACTTGAAGAGGCCCAGAAAGCGATTCAGCAACTCTTTGGCAAAATCAAAGATATCAAAGACAAAGCAGAAAAATCAGAGCAAATGGTGAGTTTAGGTTTCTTCCTAATTTTTTTTGCTCCAGTAGAGGAAGTTTGCATCTCATCCAGTTATACTCGTTAATGGGCTTTTACTCCCATTTGCTGCCAACCATAGCACCCACTTCTCTAAAACAAGTCCTCTGAGTACACTCTAGATCAGTTCAGGAGGAGGAGCTAGCGATAGTGACTCATTTCCTGCCGCCCGATATTTGCAGCCCTGTGTTTAAATAGTTTTCTAGTCATTTTGGATTCCTTTCTCTAGCACTTGTTTGTATCACGTATTTTACTAGTATATCACGCATAGTACTAAACTTGTGTTAGTTGCTCAATGAATGGAAGCCATTATTAAGATATACGATATGTCACTTAGTATCACATGAAAACGATTCCTGGATCTGGGAGGTGGATGTAGCCTTCCCATGATACATGCTTATGGTTTTGATTAAGTCCTCCCTCTACACATCTGTCCTCCGGTGATGTACTCTGAAGGCCCCGCTCCTGACCAAGAATCCAGCCTCACCCACTCGTACTCTGTGCGAGGTGCTGTGAAATGCCAACTCCTGGGCTCAGATTCTGACTACATAATGTCATGTTTCAGAATTGCAGTTTTTTCAACTGTAAATAAGAATAACAACATATAGCTCACAGTGTTACAAGAATTGAATGTATGAAGAGCACCGAGCGTAGTCTTAGACTTGTGTTAGTTGCTCAATGAATGGAAACCATTATTACTATCATTTTCCCCCCTAATCTTTTTGGTTACAAAGAACCTTGCAGGTTTGTGATTGTGAAACTCAGCTGTGCCGGTCATAATCTTTATGAGTTCATGCAGAGTGATCCAACTAGAAAATCAGGTCACATGAACTTAACTCACTACCAGGTTTTTCACTTTTTTTTATTTAAAAATTTTTTAAATCCTCACCTAAGGACATAGTGTGTTTTTTTAAAATTGATTTGAGAGAGGGAGAGATAGAGGGAGAGAGATCAGTTGGTGAAAAATAAAGTTCATTTCATTCTCACAAATGAGGATTTTATAATCCTGGGTAAAGTCGGTTGAAGAAATGCCAAATTAAATTTAAATGGGCTGATTGAGAATGATTTTGATTATCTGTTGTGAAAGAGCCTGTGTTTTCTCCGAGGGCTAACCTGAGACTTTTTTTTAACATTTTATTTTTCAATTACAGTTTATAGTCAATGTTATTTTGTATTAGTTTCGGGTGTAACCTGCGATTCTTTTTTTTTTCTTGCTTCATTTGCAGTATTTTCTTGTGGAGCTACTTGCAGATGGGTTTATATCGTTCTTACCTTCTTCCTTTTTCTCCCATGGTTTTCAATATTTAGGTTAAAGAAATCACCCGTGATATTAAGCAGTTAGATCATGCCAAACGCCACCTGACCACCTCAATCACAACGCTGAACCACCTGCACATGTTGGCAGGCGGCGTCGATTCCCTCGAGTAAGCAGGTCAACTTTCTCTTTTGGGTCCACACGAAATGAATGTGTCACATATAGAAAAGGGTTTATTTACTTCTCAGCCAGTAAAGTCTCACCATCCTGCCCCACTTTCTGCAAATCTGGCTCAAATGTTCAGTCACCAGGTTTACTTTTGCCCTCTGATGTTCAAAACCCAACAAACAACCTGACACTTTTTGCTGTTGTTGTTAATCCTCACCCGAGGATATTTTTCCCATTGATTTTCAGAGAGAGTGGAAGGGAGGGAGAGAGAGGGAGAGAGAAACATCAATGTGCGAGAAACACATGGATTAGTTGCCTCCTGAACTTGACCCAACTGGGGCCGGGGATTGAACCTGCAACTCAGGTATGTGCCCTTGATCGGGACTTGAACCCGCAACCCTTTGGTGTGTAGATTGACGCTCTAAACACTGAGAAAACCAGCCAGGGCACAGACTGATACTTTGAAATGAGATGCAAATGAATCTGAAGGGCCTGTGGAGAAATGACTTCAAGAATACAGGTTGTTTCCATGTGGTAGATGTCTATCATTAAAGCCCACAAGGTGATTTGGGGCCATTGTCCCTTCCTACAGTCTTAACCTTGGCAAGTTTTCCTGCTTGTGATGGGCTGAGTCACATTGTCATTGAATGTATCATATAGAAACATATCTTTGATTTATCATTCAACCCAGTTTTTCCAATACAGTAGCTTCCTGTTTGGTTTATAGAGGAGCTAGAGGGAATGATGCATGAGGACATTAGAAATAGTATCAAAAGGAAGAACTGGTTATTTACCACAAAGAAGCCAGTTCTCTTCTGTGGTCTTTCTCAGGCTGAATTCCCCATACCCCAGCCTCAGTGTAATCTCATGTGTGGACAGAGAAAGAGCATCTTCATGTAAATTTAGATGCAGTATCCAAAGTTGGGGCAGGGGCCTGTCTCCTTGATCTCTCTCAGACGTTGCATGAGTTTCAGTGAACCTTGGTCCATTCTCCTGCAAGTAGTGATCAGAGAGGTCAGAGGCCAGTGGCAGACTGGAAGAGCAATTTCCTTGTCCCTTCCCCCAGATGCTCAGTTTTGCATAACCACCTGACCAGGCAGCAGCATCACATCTTAGCTTGAACTTGATCCTGTCTTTGTAAATGCCTTTTAAGGGAAGTCATAAAATACACTTTTAATTTAAAAGCCCAACCTTAATGAAAGACTTAGATCTAATGGTTTGTCCTTCCTTGCTATGTGTAACTTGATTTTATCAGCATCCTTTTTTATGCTTCATTAACCTTTGCAATAGGGAAACAGAGTTGCTTAACATTGGCTTAAAACCTACAGATCTGAGTTAACATGTAAATGAACCTAAATGCCCTTTGTTGTATCCTGGGAAGATGTGTTCGGTTTGCCCCTAAACTGTAATCCTCAGATAATAACATCCTTACCCATGTTCTCTGTCAAAAGCCTGCTAATCCCATAACCCAACTCATATCCCAAATTCATAGTTTTCCCAGATTTCCCCTTCCCCACACAATGAGGACCCATTACTCACATATTCTTTTGTACCTCCTATAGCACCTACCTAGTATTTCTGTTTAGAACTCAGTTCATCCTATTTGGTATTCATTAGCTGTGTATTTGGCCCTCTCCCTGACTAAATATTGTTGCCTTGAGGATTTAAACATCCGCCCCTTCCCCCACCCCTCAACCCCCGCCACTGCATAGCACCGTACATTTTTAGTGCTCAGTAAATGCTTATTAAATCAAGTTGATGTCTGTTTTATTTTTTGGATTTACATAATTAGTTGTTTTTTTAATCTTTATTGTTAAAAATATTACATATGTCCCCGTGTCCTCCCCCCCATCAACACCCTCTAGCCCACTCTTGCCCCCTACTCCAGTGATGTCTGTTTTAGAGCTCAGAGTAGATTGTTCCACATCTGTTTCTTGTGTCCTTAGTGGTTTTCTAGAGTTCTCAACTTCTTATTTCCTTTCAGAGCCATGACCAGGCGAAGGCAGTATGGAGAAGTTGCTAATCTTCTTCAGGGTGTGATGAACGTTCTAGAGCACTTCCACAAATACATGGGAATTCCACAGATCCGGCAGCTTTCTGAAAGGTACTATGTCATCAGAGAAAATGATCTTACTGTTTAAGAAAAGATGGTGCTGGGAAGTGCTGGAGCAAGATGGCTGCCACAAGATGGCCGTGCACACAGCAGAGGCAGGGCCCGGCTGCCGCTCCGCCCGGTGAGACCTGGTGGTCCCGCCCCTCCGTGTGCTGCGCAGAGGAGGCTGGTCCCAGCGTCTCCGCCACCTTGGGCGAAGGAAGCAGGTCCCGGTGGAGTAGGCAGGTTGCGGCAGGGGAGGGTAGTTGTGGGCGATCAGATCTGCAGGGGAGGGCAGTTGGGGGCGATCAGGCCGGCAGGGGAGGGCAGTTGGGGGCGATCAGGCTGTCAGGGGAGGGCAGTTGGTGGTGATCAGGATGGCAGGGGAGTGGTTAGGGGGCGATCAAGCTGGCAGGCAGAAGCGGTTAGGAGCCAGCGGTCCTGGATTGTGAGAGGGATGTCCGACTGCCGGTTTAGGCCTACAGGGATTGGGCCTAACCAGCAGTTGGACATCCCCCAAGGGGGTCCCAGATTGGAGAGGGTGCAGGCTGGGCTGAGGGACACCCCCCAACCCCCCACACGTATTTCGTCCACCGGGCCTGTAGTCCTATTATAAGAAGGAACCTTAGATGGCATCTAATCTAACTTTGTGATGCAGACTTCCCATCCACCATACCCTTACCAGCTCCTGACCATGTCTTCCAAAGCTGCCCGTGTCACATAGTTGCTGGCCTGCCATTATTGCAGTGGCAGCTGACAAGTTAGAAGTATATCTCAACAACTCTCAGTTGTCTGTATTAGTGAGGGAAACTCTCCCAGTTGTCTATTTCCTTCTAACAAACCACACACGACTCAGAGTTTCTAGTTGACCACATCTTTTTTTGTATGGTTCTGGATTTTTATTAAAATCTTTTTATTATTTCTACGGCTCTGGGGCAGGAAGGGGAGATGGCAACATGCACTCAGTGTGCCCTCTTGCAATGGAAATGCCAAAGAACTACAAAGGAATGTCAGAACAGAGTTTGGCAGAATACTAGGGAAGTCACCACCCTTCCCCTCATCCTTCCTAACCCCTTCACACTTAGAGATGGCTGATCGCCATGTCACACTGGGGATGGAAAGCAGCTAAGAGAGTGGACAAATAGGGCTTTATGAGCTGCGAAAAGGAAGGAAGTTTGAATGGAGAAGGCAGACTTGCTCTCAGTGGGTGGGGGAGAAGGGAAGGAGGCAATATCTCCTCCCCCTATCCTCATGATGATCCAAAGTTGATCTGTTTTTCCCATTCATTTATTCTTTCCTTCATTTACCTAATAGATACTTACTGTGCACCTTCTATATCCTAGACCCTGTGCTGGAGTACCACAGGCACAAGATAAGCAATAAACACTCTCTGCTCAAGGAGTTCATTTTTGTGTAGAGAAGAGAAACACTAATACAAAATTTCATCATAGCATGGATACAATAAAGATAAGGACCATACCAAAATAATGGCCATGAGGTCAAGGAGATGTGTTAAGGGGTTGGTTACCAACTGGTTGGTTGTTTGTGATGAACATTGTTGATGGCAGGAATGGAGCAGAACTGAATTTTATTTATAAAAAAGCAACTTAGAGACACACAAGCAAATGTGCTCTTTTAGTACTCTTTGCTTTCTAACATTTTTTTTGAAAGGTGGTTTTATAAATTTGAAGAACGTTGTGATCACTGTTGTAATGACATTTCCCTTATAAAGAGAAAAGCTAACACTTCGTCAATATATTTCAGTGCTGCAAACACTCATTATCATGTAGGGCTGCTGCAAACTCAGGAGGATTTACTTTTCTTTTAGTGGAAAACCTCTATTTGCAAAAATTTTAGGGTAATATAGAGCATGTACTATTATTAAGTAACACTAAAAATAACACAAGAGAAAAAACCTTGTTTTCAGTGCTTGACTACAATTGTTTTTCAAGAGGTATTAAAAGTTTGAGGAAAGTCCAGACTTCTTATTTTTAGCATCATTTCTGGTGATTTTCCTCTCTGATGTTTACATAGCAATTGTAGAACCATCTGGAAATGATAGAAATAGCTATTTGTTTGGGGAGAGGGGAGAAGGCAAGTTATACCCTATGCATTGCTTCAGCTTCTCTAATTTAATAGCTTTCTGTCCATAAATTATAGAAATATAAAAGGTTGTATTCTGAAATCTTTGCCTGTGCATTTGAAATATGAAATTCATGGATCTTGATTTGAATATAGTTACTTTTTTCCAACTACCCCTCTGGAAAATGCTTAAACACTAATATAACATTGAAGGAAAGATTTTTTTTAAAATATCATCATATTACAAATCCTCCTGGCTTAAGAATATCCATGAAGGTAAATGTTTCTAGTAATCAGTCAATATTTCCTAAGAAAGAATGGAAGAGTCTTGCATTCTCTTGAAACGCTTGAGCTAAAAATATTTTTCAGGGCTATTTCTAATCTCTTATATGTGAGAGATACCTGGCAGATTGCGATCACATGATGTAGTGATGAAAGAGACTAAAGTAGAGAATGAAAAGGCCTGCCTAGCTGTGTGTATGTGACAAGTTCCTGCTGAAAGAATTGTAGTTTCAAAAGTGTAAGTTTCGAAAGAGTAAGCGTTTCAAAAGTATAAGGGTTTCAAAAGTATAGGGGTTGTACTTGATGTCCTCAAAAGCATCCAACTGAGTCACTCTAAGATTCTGGGTTGAGATTATAGGGCCTGTCTGTTTGGAAATGGAGCAGCTCAGCCTAATGTGGCTAATTAACCATTCTGTCCCGGACACACCAAGTATTTGGGAGGTCAGTTTATTGTGAACCTTTGTATTTTGTTTAGGACTGTCATTCACAAGGTAATGGAAGCATCAGGGTTACTTTAGCTACAAATGTCTAAATAATTTTCCTAATTTGCTGCCCCTTTGCTACCACCCCTTATGAAAACTGATAACACATTTAGGAAAGGGCACCTTTAAACAACCCGTAGTCACATGGCATGAAGGATGCTAGGAATCAGTTGGTTGACCTTTCTTTCTAGGCAGCACAGTGAATCTTTTATTTCCTCAGAGTGATCAACACTCAACCAGGCAGAGCTTATTTGGATGCCAGGAGGAATTATTATTTACTGTCCTATTCTCTACCAGTTGTAGATTGGTTTTCTTAAGAGTGACTAGGAAATCTTCGTAGCTCAATCCTTCTGTGTGCTTTGCTAACAGAGTCTCAGCTGTTCCCTCTCTTTACAGTAGGCATTTACTTTTCATTGTTAAAAGAGGAAGGAATGTAAATAAAGGAGTCAAGTTGAAGATAGATTCTTTCAAGTGATTTTTTCCCCCTAGGATCCTGTTTAGGCAACTGATTGTAAAGACTGCTGTTCACATCTCACCCTAATGTTACATGGAATTGTGGTTTGGGTTTACAGACACCATCATTAATGTCAATAAAAGAAATGGTTGCTCTTTCATCGGAATCACTGATAGACACTTCAAAAACTACGCTTGGAAACCTTTATGTGTGGAAGCTTATTCTTCGGCTCCAACATGAATTATGCATCTGACTTGTAGTCTCCTGTAAAGATGGATGCTGTTGGCAGCTAGTACTACAAGAAGGGTGTTGTGGAATAATCAGTACTAGAGAGGACGCTGAGAGGCATCTTGTACAGGCCTCCATCTCCACCCTCTTATTTCACAACTATTCTTAGCTGTAGTCTTGGTAGGGGAAATGGCTTCCTTGTGATTATGCCTGGCTCACTAGTGGCACAACTGAATCGAGACTATCTCAAGAGTTGCATGCATATAAGCCTAATCAATGGACACAGACAATAGGGGGGTAAGGGCATGAATGGGGGAGGGTGGGGGGGTAATGGGGGAATAAGGACACATGTGTAATACCTTAATCAATAAAAAAATTTAAAAAATGGATTGAAGATGACTAGGGGATCTGCAGATCACAGTCTGATAACTTCACCTCTCTTCTGCACTCGGGAAGTACCAAGCCTCTGGTTGTCTTTTCAGGCACCCCAGTTTTAAATCCAGTAAGAAGATGGAGTTAAGGGATAATGGGGTGACAGGGGCAGAGCTGGGCATCAGTATCACTGAGATGCTCAGGAGTCCTGAGAATATGGCCTAGAGTGCCCCCTCCAGGAATCATCCCTGTGGTTCAGGAGGGAATAGTGCTGCCAAGAGGAGAGTAGGAAGAGAGGGGCCTGAGGCTCTGGAAGCTCAGTCTTGTGACCTGGCACCAGGGGAGTCTGTCTGCCTAGCCCATTACATGGAGTCACAAGACCTCCAAGGTACAATTTTACAAAAGCTGGTTCTCTTTCCTGGCAGAAATATTTCCCATTGTCTTTTGGGCACTTCTGGATGGATGGCCTTGATCCTGATTTGGGGAACCATGCAAGTTATAGCCTTATCTCAGTCTTTTCTAGCCCTCTTGAAAACTAACTGAAAAGGCTGCAAACTCCCCTATCAGAGTGGTTTTAAACATTTTGAAGATAGTGGAAAAATCCTGTAAAGTATTTAAAATAAGAGCATAATTATGACTATGCCACAGAAAAATCAGACTGTTTTGGGTTCTGCCTATCCCCCTCGTTAAAAAAAAAAATCTCAGTAGGTTGCTAGGCACTGCCTAGTAGCCAAAGAAATTGTGGTTTTGAGCTATTCACTATTTCTAGAAACTTCATAAAGTTAATTCCAAAGTAGCAGGGTGGAGACCAAGAAAGGAAGAACACTATTTTATGGTGCTTTTAGCGAAGATAAAATATTCGCCTCGGGCTCAGGGCAGTTTAGCAGTGGCCTCAGAGCCTTGCTCCACCCCAGCTCCCGAGGCTGGCTGGGGCATGGCCGGCTGCTGGTGGAGGACATGAGCATTGCAGGGGACCACGATGACACAAACTTACTTTCTCATCCCAGCTGTGCTGCTTTCTCCTTGCATTTAAGCAGAAAAATACTTATTGAGCTCTTAATGTACATGTAAACCACTGTGTCAAGTACTGACCCTCCGTTTTTAACTGATTTTCATCATAACTCACTCAGTCCTGATATTCACAATCTTCTGAGTGAACGTAAATCTTCATTCAATGGCCTTCACTCTCAATTAGCAGTTCATCTTTATCATTTTAGTCTTTATTATTTCTACTCTAAAAAACATTCTTTTTATTCATTTGTTAAAACTTATGAACCTGATCTTGGTTTCTGGGTTGGAAAAAAACTCTGAAACAGTATGGAGCTTTCCTCCCATTCTTTACTCCAAGGAGCAGGTGAGCAGTTATACTGGTAATTCAAAATGGATTTATATCTGATTTGGGCCTTATTATATAGCATTTTCCTATAGTATAACTACTACCTAATGATATTTTGTAAAGATTAATATGTACTACCTCATGACATGGCCTAAAAAAACTTGGGTATAGAAAATCTATGGATATAGAAAACCCATGTTGTGTTTAAATCAGATAAACCTGGATCCTGGTCATAAACCTGCTACTAACTAGTGTGTGACCTCTCATCTCGCCACCTTCCCCCTTCCTGTCTCTAAAGACTCCGCTAGTTCTGACCTCTATAGATCTTTGCATAATTACTTATGAATATTTGAAAATTACCAGACAATGATATGTGTTCTTTTCTCTACAGAGTGAAGGCTGCCCAGACTGAGTTAGGACAGCAAATCCTGGCTGATTTTGAAGAAGCGTTTCCTTCCCAGGGTACCAAGGTATAGTTTTGCATGTTCTCTCCAATCTTTAATATTACCACCATTCTTACCTAATTCACACTCACTACAGTTACTATTCCCATTTATCATTCCAAAAGTGTTTGCTGGCAGCCATCAGTCTGTTTGCCAAAACTTCAGGATAATGAGACCATTCTTGATTTCAAATATCCCCAGGCGATGTTGATTCCTCATTTATGTTCTTTCAGCATTAAAATGTGAGGCGTGAGGATGTGTTTTGGTTTAATTTAATGTGTGTCAAACCTAATATCTTGTCTGCCCAGTAAATTCCTTTTTTCTCATGTGTGTTGTTTTTTTTTTTAAATCTTCAAGCCGCAGCGTTTTTTAGGATTGTTACATAACTTACTGGTTTCAGTTTGGTGAAAAGACAACCGGGAGGGCAGTCCACAGGCTTATGTAACGGAGTGACACAGTTCGGAGGCTCATTTTTAACAATAGAATCCTGTTCTTTGGCATTAATCCCTTTCGTTCTCACTGGTGGCATAGCTGTTTGTGTTGTGTCTGGGAAGCCCACAGTGTTTCGCTTGTGAGCTATTGGTTACACTTCTCATGTAACAAGCTTTGCCTCACTTGGCTGGCATTGTGCTTGGTGAACTGCCTTTAGCTCTACCTTTAAACTGTAGCAGACATAATCTTAATGCTTTGCATGTGTCAGGGAGGGAAGAGCATTCAGAAGCTTTTATTCCTCTATTATTTGAGCTATTTCAAGAGAAAGAATTGTTCAATGCAGATATGAGCCAAAGTACACCCGGGCAGGCAGCATTCCTCACTGCCGTTGGTGGGCGGAGATGGTGGATATATTTTTATTTACGGAGCCAAGGAACATTTTCGGAATCTGTGTTATAATTCAATAACTGGAAATATCTTAATCATTTTTTGTGTGCTCCAAAAAAGAAAATTAAGAAGTAGGTGGGGGTAGCTGCCCCCGCTTTGTAGATTACTACTTTCTATAGGAAACCTGCTCCTGATTTTAATGTCTGTCCATATTGTGCCTGTCTTTTGGTAATCACACATTTTATTTGTAAAGCTTGTTCCTTTGAGGACTGTGTATCCTTATTCATTGGATGTAAGTCTGGGGAGGGGATGTTGGAAAGCCATTCTGTGAATAGAGATTGTAAGGTATTCACAAATTATCAGCACTAGACTCTTGCTAGTGTTGGATCTGCTGTTCATCCGTTTCAGGAAGTTTCCAAAAGATGTGGATGAAGCCCAGCTTCATTACTTAGAAGAAAGTAACTGTGACCTACGGCATCTCTTTATCCCAGATCCCACCAGGCAGATGAAGTTAAAATGGTTTTCTTTAACAACTTGCTTCCTTTTTCTCTGACTGGGTAACTGGGATTTTTTTAGTTTTCTTTTGTCCTTTTTAATGGTTGTTGACTTTTCTTAAAGACCTTGTGCTGTTACTTCTATTTCAGAAATAGAACTCACGATATATATATTTTTAATTATTTAAAGTAACCTATGTAGTCCTTGTGAAATGAAAAAATCTGAACCCATGAGCTCAGGGTTTGGCTTCCGTGACTTCTCTATTAGATCAAACACTTTTACCCACAAGCAGGAGTTGAGCAGAGGATGACATATCAGCCACTCAATGTGGGGCTAGTCAGCATTTTAACAACTGAGCTCTGAGGCAGCTTTGGTAACACTTATGAAACATAAATTTCAGTGCAGGTGGGTAAATTGGACAGAACTGACAAAAATAAAACAAAACACAAAGATTTGGAAGAACCTTACTCATTCACCTAGTTAAAGTCCATTATTTTTTAGATGAGGTTCAATAACTGTGCCAAAGCTACATGGCTACTTAGCCAAGCCAAGAGTAGATTCCAGGTGTTCTTTTTACTGTGGTCCACTCAGCCAGCCAAGTTCATGCAGTGAGGTGCCATAAAGAAAGTTTCATCGAGATTGAATTGCCTTCGGCAGTTATGACAAAGGCCTTCCCAAATGACAAAGGTCTTCCCATTGTGATGTATAGATACAGCCCTTCAGTGCCCTTCTACTGTTCTTTTTAGGTCAAAGGGCGGATAGTATAATATTTTACCTTAGCTACATGTCTGAGTGGTTGAGTATCTGTAAAACAAATCTGATGGAACTTGCTTTTAGGTTTTAAATGCCACCGTATTGTTTGGCACAAATATAGCATCTTAAAAATAGGAATCTTACCTCTCTCCATGTCATAGCTGAAGCAAGGAAACATTTTTCTGGAGGCCATTTAACTCTTGAAGATCCTTTTTGTGAAAGAATAAGAGAAAATATGTCATTCTTTTTTTTTTTCATAGTAACCAAACTACTGCTCTATAATGAAAGATTACTTCATGACATTCCCTTCCTACCTCCTTAAAAAAAAAACCCAGTAATTAAATGTAATTTTTGAAAGCTAATAAATTTACTTACATTACAATAATAATTTTGTTGCAAGTATATCATAGTTCTGAGACACAGTCAAAGAAAGAATAGGATTCTGAGGTTGGAGTCAGGGAAAGTGGCACAGGTGGCGTGAGACGGGTCATTCTGCCTTCTGTGCTCTTCCACAAGGCGATTTCAGTTGTGGTGTTGGGAAAGCAAAATTTCCTGTGATCATTACAGGCCATGTTTTTCAAAATGTCTCATTGCTGATTGATTGACAGAGTAGCTTTTATATTGGCTACTGCACTGTAGCTTAATGATTCTTTCATCGAGGAACAAGCAGCTAAAATATCCATCCACAGCAGAGGAATAGTGTCAGGGGAGTGGGAGCAGTAATAACTTCAAGAGAGGAGCGGGAAGTAGCAGCTGTCCGAGGCCAGGAGAGTCAAAGGTTGTTTCTGGCTTCTGAACGGGTGTGTGTTTGTTTTAACAGAGGCCAGGAGGACCCAGCAATGTCCTACGGGATGCATGTCTGATTGCTAATATTTTGGACCCCCGAATCAAGCAGGAAATCATTAAAAAGTTTATTAAACAGCATTTGTCAGAGTATCTAGTCCTTTTTCAAGAAAACCAAGATGTAAGTATTGACCAAATGAGATCAGATGTGACATTTGAATTGTGTTGAAAATTGAATGCTCTCAAGCCTCCTGATTTATACTTTATTATTATTATTACTGTCTTAAAGAGTTGATTGTTGAACCGTGAATGCTAGGGGCTAACTGTATAGTTCAGTGTTCCTTAATGGTTTTGGGGTCACTGGCCCTTTGGAGAAATTAATGAATGCCTCAGATCTTCTCTCCAGCAAAAGGCATTTATGCCTAAAACTCTACATACAGTTTCAGAAAATTCATAGACCTCTGAAGCCTATTCATGGACCCCAGGGTAAAAATCTCTGGATCAAATAAAAACGTAGCCTAGATGCTTTGAAACCATGAAAAGTAGAGAGTTTGGCTGTGTTTTTCTTGGTTCCGTGTTTTTGCTTTCCTTAAACTGTCAATACTACTTCTAATACTGGGGGTGGACTTTGTTCCCTAATTTTCTAAGGTTGCCTGGCTGGACAAAATCGACAGACGCTATGCCTGGATAAAACGCCAGCTTGTGGACTATGAGGAGAAATTCGGCCGAATGTTTCCACGTGAGTGGTACATGACCGAGAGGATTGCAGTAGAATTTTGCCACGTCACAAGGTAGATTTCAACTCTGCTAGTTTGGGTGTTAATTGAAATCAGTCTTCCTGTCTTTAGCGGATCCATGTTGTCTTGTGGATTGGAATCACTTCCTGATCCCACCAAGTGATTGATGGCACCCTCATATCCAATTATCGCCCCACTCTCTGCTTCCATCTTCGCTCCAGGACTTTCCTTTGGCCTAGCCCTTGCCTGAACAGCCTGTTTTCTTGGCTTCACCAACTCAAGATTCATCAATCAAATTTACCTGTAGTGAGTGATTCATTGCCCCACATTTCCTCTTTGTATCACATATATCAGTTTGCAGTTGTATATACCCATTATCAATTTGCTTTTCTAACTTGATAGATAGCTAGTTCCATAAGGACAGGGTTAGTACCCAAAACCATCAGGAAATATTTGTTGAACAAATTTCCCACTCTACAGTACTTATAATCGTTGGGTAGTTAATAATATTGGCATCCGAGTGTTCTAAGCATTTTAAAGACCTGTCTTCTGTGTCCATGAGTGTAACCCAAGGCCACATAGTCCTTTATATCCAAGAAGGTTTTATCAGTATATCTATGACAAAGCTAAAGCTAGAGTCGAAATATTTTATTTTTTACTTGCAACTATACCATAGCAGTGGTGGTAACTGGATTTTATTAGTTATATATTTCTTTTTAATAGTTCACAATTACATTAACTCCAGGTTAATAAAAAAATTTCATATCTAACCATAACTCAGCCACCTTAGAGTAATTCATTATAGTCACTTGTCTTAAAATCACAGAGACTATAATCAAATTGCAAGCTTTAAGCACATTGTGGTATGGAATATGTTTTAAGGAAAACTGACTGTTGATTTTGTGGTTTGGGTTTTTTAATAGAATTTCTTTTTTATAACAATTTTAGATTCACAGCAATAGTGACAGGAAGATACAGAGATTTCCCATATACTCTCACCCCACACATATATTGCCTCCCTCATTGTCAACATTCCCCTACCAGAGTGGTGCACTTGTTGCAAGCAGTGAACTTACACTGACACATTATTATCACCCAGACTCCATAGTTTACATTAGGGTTTACTCTGTGTTGTACATTCTTTGTGGCTATTGTTTTAAGAAACACATCCTAGCTAATAAAAGGGTAATATGCAAATTAACCATCACTCCATCACAAAGATGGAGGCGCCCAGTCCCCTCAGCCTCACCGGAGTCCCCTAGTCCTGGGGGACCGCCGCTGAGAGTGGGCAGTGTGAGCGGCCTGGCAGAATGCTTGCTTTGTCACCACAGCGACAGAGGGCCTCCGGGGCGTGGAGCGGCCGGGGCAGGACGCTTGCTTCGTCACCATGGCAGCGCCCCGGCTGCGGAGGGCCTCTGGGGGACAAAGGGGCCGGCCCACCTCCCGTGGAAGGAGCTCGGCTCCCGGTGGCATGCTGCGGTTCCCGCTGGCTCCTGCTGAAGTGGCGGGTGGCCTGCGTGCGATATCACGCGATGGGCTACTAGTTTGCTATAATAGATTTCGATAACCTTTTAGTATTGATTCAAGGTCAGTTGTGGTTGTCACTTACTAAGTCCTGATTAGCAAAGAAAGATGAATTCCTCGAAAAACTGGTAAGTAATTCTCTTTAGCGTACAGTTTAGTGACTTGCAAGCTAACTCTGAAAAATGAAGTCTGCAGGAGACTGGAAGTATATACTACACCAAACCTGCTATTGTGTCAGCTACTGGCAGTATTTCTACTAAGCTTTCAGTGTTTCAAAATCCTACAGATATATAATTCTCAGATAAACCTTGTTTGATTTTATCATTCATTTGTGGGGGGTGATGACCATAGCTCAGTTCAGAACTCTTTATGTCACTGCTCCCGGACAACTTACATTCTGAAACAGAGCACATGAGAGGCAGGAACAACCTAAACACGTACATGTCACTTTTCACATGGAAGGTCTGGTCTCTCACCTGTGTTTCCAGGGTTCTTGCTCTCTGTTTGAAGAGAAGGTTATTTCTTTGGAAGATGGAGGGCTTTGTAATTCAGTGATTAATGACTTGTGAAATTACATAGAAAATATGCATTTTTATCAAATACTGTTTCATATATATAATTAACAAAGTATTGAAAGGTTTAAATATTTAAAAATAGTAATAACAATTTAAACAAATTGGTGTCCATAATCCTTGATTTTTTTTTTTTGGACTGGTGGATAATTTCACCTTAAAATTCTTATTTAGAACTGGAGGCCGGGTGCACAAAATTCATGCATGGGTAGAGTCTGTAGGCCTGGCCAGCAATCAGGGCCGATTGGGGCCTTCCCGCTGCCGGTCGGGGCTTCCCTTCCCCTGCTGCCGGCTGGGGCCTTCCTTTGTTCCATGCTGCCCCCTGTTTGTCAGCACATGTCATAGCGAGCAATGGACTCCCTGTCTCCCAGTTGAACTCCCCAGGGGATACTTTGCATATTAGCCTTTTATGTAGATAGATAGATATGTATTTCTATTTCCCAGGAATCAAAATGAGTTGGTAACAGATCTCAGGATTTGAAATGACCACATACTTTAACAAATATATATATAAGCTAAAACCATTTACTTTGTGCCCTGGATGGGTAGCTCAGTTGGTTAGGGGATTGTCCCCATACTCCAAGGTTATGTGTTCTATCCCCAGTCAGGGCACATACAGGAAGCAACCAATGAATGTATAAATAAGTGGAAAAACAAATCAGTGTTCCCCTCTCTTTCTCTCTCTTTCTCTCTCTCTCTTTCTCTCTCCCCCCTTTCTCTCTCTTTTTCTCTCTCTCCCAATAAATAAATTTTTAAAAAATTAAAAAACATTGAAAAAAAATCATTTACTTTGTCTTACCTTGAATGATCCATTTGTTTGACAATATTCTTATCTCTTTATTTTGAAGGACAGAACTTGCCAAGATTATGCGGACCAGAGCTAAGGAAATTGAAGTGAAATTGCTTCTTTTTGCTATTCAGAGAACAACTAACTTTGAGGGATTTCTTGCAAAACGCTTCTCTGGCTGCACTCTGACAGATGGTGCTCTGGTAAGAACTCCCTGAGGGAGGTTGGAGCATGAAACCCATGGGTTGGGTAGCTGGGCTTTATTCTAGTCTTTCATGGTATGGTGATTTGTTTGTCTCTTATGCAGTAGTCCATGTTTTTATTTTATTTTATTTTAAAAAAAATCTTTATTGTTGAAAGTATTACATATGTCCCCTTTTTCCCCCCATTGACCCCTTATAGCCCACCCCTGCTCCCCACCCCAGGCCTCCACCACCCTATTGTCTGTGTCCATGGGTTATGCATATATGCATACAAGTTCTTTGGTTGATCTCTTCCCACCCACCCACCTACCCCTGCCTTCCTCTGAGATTTGACAGTTGTAAAATACATCTATCTTTTCTTTTATGGAATCTGCCTTAAAAAATATATGTTTCATTGGTTTGAGAGAGAGGAGAAGGGAAAGGATAGAGAAAAACATCAATGAGAGAGACACATCCATCGGCTGCTTCCTGCATGCCCCCACTGGGGATCCAGCCTGCAACTGGGCATATGCCCTGACTGAAAATTGAACTGGGGAGTAGTCCATGTTTTTAGAATGGCCTATCATTTTTTATAAGCACTAGAGGCCCAGTCCACGAAATTCGTGTCTCAGCCCAGCCTGCACCCTCTCCAATCTGGACCCCTCAAGGGATGCCCCACTGCCCGTTTAGGCCCGATCTTGGTGGGATCGGGCCTAAATGGGCAATCGGGCATCCCTCTCACAATCCAGGACTGCTGGCTCCCAACTGCTCGCCAGCCTGCCTTCCTGATTGCCCCTAACCGCTTCTGCCTGCCAGCCTGATCACCCCTAACCACTCCCCTGCCAGACTGATTGATGCCTAACTGCCCTCCCCTGCAGGCCTGGTCAGTCCTAACTTCTTTCCCCTGCAGGCCTGGTCACCCCTAACTGCCCTCTCCTGCAGGCCTGGTCCCCTCCAACTGCCCTCCCCTGCAGGCCTGGGTCCCCCCCAACTTCCCTCCTCTGCCGGCCTGGTCGCCCCCAACTGCCCTCCCTTGCAGGCCTGGTCCCTCCCAACTTCCCTCCCCTGCTGGCCATCTTGTGGCGGCCATCTTGTGTCCACATGGGGGCAGCCATCTTGTGTGTTGGAGTGATGGTCAATTTGCATATTACTCTTTTATTAGATAGGATAAAGGCCTGGTGCACGGGTGGGGGCTGGCTGGTTTGCCCTGAAGGGTGTCCCGGATCAGGGTGGGGGTTCCCTTGGGGCGTGGGACAGCCTGGGCGAGGGGCCTGTGATGGTTTGCAGGCCGGCCACACCCCCCAGCAACTCAAGCGGAGGCCCTGGTATCTGGGACTTATTTATCTTCTATAATTGAAACTTTGTAGCCTTGAGCAGAGGCCAGGGCCAGCCAGGGCGGGTGGGAAGCTTGGCTTCCTCCTGCTTGCTCCAGCTCCGTGGCTGCCGCCATATTTGTTGGGTTAATTTGCATACTTGCTCCTGATTGGCTTGTGGGTGTGGCTTGTGGGCGTAGCGGAGGTATAGTCAATTTGCACGTTTCTCTTTTATTAGATAGGATAGGATGGGCCCCATTTTACAGACTCACAATTTTGTGAGTCACAGAGACCTCACTTAATTAGTCACAAATACCTTATTACTTTATTAACTATTGAATTTTATTATAATTAGCACATGTTTTTACTACAGGGTTTGGCTTTTTAATGTCTCTGGTGAGCAAACCAGGTCAGGGTATCTCTATAAACTTCAAAGCCGCGTGGACAGACTTGCATATCAGAGAGATTCCAAAAGGTGAAACACAAAGGACATGGGTCAGAGGATGTCCTCTCCTGGAAAGCTGGACTGTGGTGGTTCAATCACTTACTCTCCATGTAAGCAAAGACCAGGCCCAAGGTGTCTCTCTGAAAACCTCTTTTTTTGGAAACCCAGGTTCCCTGCTAACACATAATATACTTTCTTCAGATTTCCCATCCATTGGGAAACAAAAT
Organism: Ia io; assembly: GCA_025583905.1. Lineage (NCBI taxonomy): Eukaryota > Metazoa > Chordata > Mammalia > Chiroptera > Vespertilionidae > Ia > Ia io. The sequence continues at coordinate 34,749,138 of JAJQQW010000020.1, forward strand.
TATTATGTTTTATGGTAGTTTCTGTTTACAACATTACACACACACAGACTTGAGCTCCCTGAGTGCAGGAATCATGGCTGACTCATCTCTGCTTCCTAGTCATGCAAAGAGCACACAGACCTTGTGCAGGCAGACAAAAATGAAGAGGGAGGGAGGAAGAAATCAAAGTAGAGAGTTATAGCTCTTGAGTTTCCTTTAAAACTGGATTTAAAAAACAACAACTGCTGGTTACAACAGAGAAGCGATGTGATTGGGTAGGAAAATCCTTGGATCAGCAACCAAGAGAGACGTGTGGTCCAGTTTTGACTCTGCTGTAACTCAGTATACTGCCTTCTCAGTTAACTGTAAAGAATAGTCTCTCCTTTAATAACAGAGTACTAGGGGGACTAAACAAGACATAAAACCCAGAAGCCATAAAGAAAAGGACTGAAACATTTGACAACATAAAAAGAGAGAAATTCTGTGTGGAAAAAGAGACCACAAACATAATTAAGGGACATACCACAAACTATGAAAAAAACAGTTTAAGCTATATAAGACAAATGATTAATATCCAGCATACATAAAGAATTCTTACAAGTTGATGTGAAAAAGATAACTCAAGAAAAATGAGTACAGAGTAAGCAGGAAATTCATTGAAGAAATAATAGTTGGCTAATAAATATGTGAAGAAGATACTAATTTCCATACATCAGGTTGGCAAAAAATATTATAAGAATAACAAGATGGAATTTTAGTACTAGTATACAAATTGATACAGTCTTTTTGGAGAGCAAATTTTTATTATGTATCAAAAAATTTAAATGTGCATGCCCAGCTGGCTTGAGTCAGTGGTTGAGCATTGACCTATGAACCAGGAGATCATGGTTCGAGTCCCAGTCAGGGCATATGCCCGGGTTGTGGTCTCAATCCCCAGTGTGGGGTGTGCAGGAGGCAGCCGATCAATGATTCTCTTTCATCACTGATACTTCTCTCTCTCTCCCTCTCCCTTCCTCTAAAATAAATAAATAAATAAATAAATAAATAAATAAATATGCATGCACTATGAGGCAACAATTTCACATCTAGCTGTGAAGTCTACAAAGAAAAATCCATACCAAGAAAGAGGTGAATTGCAGCCTTAAAAGCAAAAAAAGGAGATTTTTGTAATGTCCATTCTTAAAGAATGGTTACATAAAGAATGGCTCTCCTTTCTGCCCTATCCGTCCTGTGCAGTAGCACATAGCAGTTAAAAAGTGGTAGAATGGGAGGTAGATCTAGATGTGCTATCACAGGAAAAAAAGACACTTCTCAGATATGGCTAAATGAAAAATGTAAGCTTGCAGGCCAATACATATGGTATAATTCCATTTATATAAAAAGCAAAACATGTTTATGTATGTAAGGGTGTAAGAAAAAGGTCTGGAAATGATAGCAGTGGATGTCTCTGGAGAAGGAAGTTGGAATGAGAGTAGGTGGAGAAGCAAAGAAATTTTTTTCGTTCTACTCTGGTATTTTGCTTGAATTTTTCTTATACAAATGCATTTACATATTTTTAAAACATATTTTTTGCATTTACATACTTTAACAAAAGTATGTTATTTTTTCAGTTTTTTTAAATGAGGGAAATGGTCCAAAACAGACTTCCAAACTTTTTTCTCTAACAGACTCTAATGTGGAATCCACACAGAGTAATAGCTAACTTATTTTGAACATCCACTGTGTCCCACACTGTTCTAGGTGTATTTTCCTAAAGTCACTCACTTTACTTCATCAACTATAGGAGGTAGGTGCTATACTCATTTGAAACATACCTGAGGCCACATAGCTTATATATAAATACAGAAAAACTGAGCTACTGTAATTGAAGGAGAGTAAGAGCAGAGATTGGGCCTAGAGTCCCATTCACTTGTTTACCCCTCTACTATCTTCTGTAGTCCCCACCCTTCCAGTCCTAAAATTCTGGGACTTCAATGGGATCCTGTCGGTCCTCCCCTCCCAACCCCCAAGACCTGCCTCAGAGTAGGCGCATCAGGAGTTAGTCCCTCAAGGCACTGGGCTTAAAGAGTAGAGGCAGCAGCTCTCAGTTTTAAGGCAAGACCATAAGATTCTACCTATTCAGTGCCACTTAGGACTTTATTAAAATAAGATACAGCTGAACCACAAAGCATTCTTTCTGTACCTAAAAGTAGAAATATGGATGTAATAGCACATACTAGTATATATACACACTTCTCTGTCAACTCACGTTCAAAATGGATTTCTATTTGCTTATTTATTTATTTTTAACATCTTCATCGTTGAAAGTATTACATATGTCCCCTTTTTTCTTCCATTGACTCCTTATAGCCCACCCTGCCCCAGGCAATTGTAGTATCGTGGAAAAAAATAGGCCACAAAACAAATGAAAATGCCCTTAAAGACAATGCAAGTCACAGAAGGAAATGGGTAAAGGCAATTGACATTGAAAGAAACCTGTCTCTCTCCTGCGAAGTAGGTGGTTGCCTTCAACACCACCTTGATTTCCTCATGTTGGCTCTCCTCTCTGCCCTACCCAAGCCATGCTTCTGGCCTGGTTTCAAGCAGAGACTCCTGCAAGTCTGGGTTCAGCCCTACAGAGATGTGTTTGAGGGCAAAGAAGTTTAAGCACTGGGCACAGGTCCCAGCTGGGAGTGTCCCCTGAGGTCCCAGGTTCCAACTGGACAGGGTTGGTAGAGCATAAGGTAATTTAGCTAACTGGGAAATGGGTCCTAACAAAGGATGCTTAAAAAACATTTGAGGCAGATACCTGTTTTCAGCTATTATTCCCCTTCTTTGACTAGACTTTACTTTCTGGTGATTTTGCTTTTACATTTAGGGAGCTACAGGGTTACAGAGGAACAAATGGCCCTGTTGTATCAGATGACCAGGGTAGCCTGTAAGCTTGGGGTGGTCCCAGGACATTTCAGGCCTCGCTTGTGCTAGGAAATGTTCCAAAGGTCAAAAAAGCTGGAGTAACGTGGGCAGAGAAAGCCCCTCTAAACAAGGTGGAGACACGGAACAGAATAAACACAGAGAGACCATGAAAAGCTGGCAGGAGCTGTATGCAAGTTTGTGGAGACAATGCTTTTTTGTAGAAAACCAATATAGGGATATCAAAATGGCAGGATGACTGTTAACACCTACTGAGGGAGGAGAGGGCCTCTCTCCACATTCACCCACTCTGCCAGGGCCACGGTCCTGAACTATAGCCTTCTGTGTCCTGGCAAATGCTGTGCTCTGTGGCGTGGGGTCTGGTCAGCTAGGAGCACTTGAATCTTTTTCACTCATCTCTTCCTTTTTGGTCTTCTGTTTTTGAAATTTTCTGGCATAATAGATTTATAAATTCTCCTCCAGGTTCAGTTGTTTTCCCTCCTATCAAGTTTGCAGAGAGTTTTGGGTTACAAATCCTTGGCCAGAAAATCCTGCTCAAACTATGAGCTCTTTATTCACCCCTCAGTTGGTTAGATTCTCCACAGACTTCTCCAAATCATTCAACTTCTTTAAGTCAAACTCTTCCCCTTGATCATCTCTGTTCTAGTTATTATTCTGCATTCCAGGGCCTGACAATGACTGTTCCATAGTCCACAAGGATTTTCCCTTAAAAACTAGTTTCTAGAAAGGCAACAGAACTCCTGTGGGCTCTTCAGCAAGGCAGGCCACGTCTTGGAGAATCAGTTCTCCGCAGCCTGCTGTGGGAAGATGTGAAGGTAGTGCTTCTTGCTGTAGGTAATGTTCACTTTGAGCTTGGTCCTGCCATCACCTTGCCATGGACCAAGTAGGAGGACACCTTCACCTTTAGCAGAGACCCTGGTGGATTAGTCAGGGCCACTGATCATGCTCCCAACAGACAGTGCTAGAAGGAGCCTCGCCTGGGCTGAGCCAGGGGTTCCAAGTGGCCTGACTCCTAGTCTAGCTGTTGGGCACCCCTCCTGAAGACCTGCCATTCCTTGTCTCTTTACCTCCTCCCCATGCTGCCTTGCTCCTGGGATATACCAGTATGTGTGGGGGGTTTTGTTTGTTGATTTTTGTGTGGAAAATCTTTTGTGGCCACCATTTTATTTCAGGGTATCAGAAGATACTACAAAATGAACCAGAGTATATCTTTATACCCTTTAATATGCCAAATTTCATAAAAAGTTAGTGAATTCCTTGGGAAGTTTTGGAGGAGGTAAGAAGTCAGCCAAGGAGCCAGTTGACCAGAGATGCTCCCAAGCCCACCCCCCTCTATCCTTGATTGATTGACAGTAAAACAATGAGGATGAGTTTGCGGGGTGAGGAGCTCACATGGAAAGATCTGCCACAGAGGAGCTCCTTCTAAGATGAGTGTGATGATTCATCTTTAGCTCTTTGGACAGATGTGGCTTTGACATCTGATAGAAATGCAGACTGAAAAAACCTTAAGGACAGGCCTTGTTTTGTTTTTGTTGTTCTAGCCCAGTGGTCGGCAAACCACGGCTTTGCTGCTCTGTTGACTAATGAGTTTGCCGACCACTGGACTAGACTAAATGTTACTGTGGAGTTGGAAGCTGTGAGGATTAGGCAGTTGTGGCATATTGTGTGCAAAGAGGTAAAGGGTAGTATATGACAGTGGTCGGCAAACTCATTAGTCAACAGAGCGGTTTGCCGACCACTGTTCTAGCCCTAACATGTTTATAATGTCCTGTGCTGTCACTATTACTGGAAGAAGTGAGCTGCCACTGTGTTTTGCTAATTGCCTCAACTCCTGACCCTTGAGGAGGGATTCAAAATAGTTTGTAATAGTCTTGAAATTAAAAGCAAATGTCTCTGTGTGAATTAACTGGTGACTTGATGATTATTAGGGACTTGATGATAATTAGTGACTTGATGATTGGATTCAAGATAAACACTATATTCAGCCTCCATAAAAGCAGAGTAGATTGGGTTAAGTTGTTATAATTGGCACACTGAATTTGGAAAAAATTTTAAATGAAATTAAATTTTTTCCCACTCAATGCAGCTGCATTTCTCCTTTTCTTGGCAATTGCATAAGTTGCCTTTCTAAATAGAATTGTCCTTTGGCTTATAGGGGTCATTTTAATATACATTTATATTTGCCCAGTTTTAAAAATTACATTATAAATATAGAAGCTGTAGGTGTAATTTTTGACCATGCTGTTTGAGCATAAGAGTATTTGCAAAAGTTTCACTACTTATAAAAACCCACATAGAGTGACTTAGCCTCCAGCTCAGTCTTCCAACAACCGAACACCTGCATTAGGGAGCATGTGTGAGAGGAGGAAGGGGCAGGGGCTCTGCAGTTCTGCCTAAGAGCAAGGACTTCTGTCCAGAACAAGGAAATAGCGTTCCCTTACCCAGGGAGCTCCCTTCAGTGTTTCAAAACATTTATAAATGCTTCATTTGCTGCTAAAGGAATACATTTCTTCATGTGAATCACATCCTAATGGGGAATTAACTTCTGTTTGTTTCTGAGAAGAAAGTACCTCATGGTCAAGAGAGAACATTTGGAAATTATAGGCAAGAATGAAAAGGCAGACAAAATGTCATTTCTTTTCCCATCAAACAGATGAGAATTTGAGTGTGTTCATTCTATACATTTTACAAATTGAAATTCCACTTTTTAAATACATTTTTTCTCTGCTTATTTTATTTTTAAAATTGAATATAATTCATATAACAAAATTTCATATAAATTTCACCATTAAAAGTATACAATTCCCTTTTTTTTTTTTTTTTTTTTTAGCATATTCACAAGATTGTGCCACGATTCCAACTATCCAATTCCAGGACATTTTCATTGTCCCAAAAGAACACACCCCACCCCAAACAATCACTTCCAATTTCCTCCTTCCCCCCAACTCCAGCCAACTACTAATCTATTTTCCGTCTTTATGGGTTTGTCTATTCTAGACATTTCATATAAAGGGAATCATCATTGTGGTCTCTGTGCCTGGCTTCCTCCTCTTAACATAGTATTTTTAAGGTTCATCCATTGTGTAGCACATAGTAGTGCTTCTGTCTTTTTTTATGGCTGAATAACGTTCTATTATATGGACATGCATTTTGTTTAGCCATTTGCCAATTCATGGACATTTGAGTTGTTTCTATTTGTTGGCTATTATAATGCTGTGAACATTTGTGATTTGTGTACTAACTCTTATGTGAACATATGTTTTCATTTCTCTTGGAAATATATCTGAGGGTTACATGGTAACTCTACGTTTAACTTTTGAGGAAATGCCAAATTGTTTTCCACAGCAGCTGCACCATTTTGCATTCCCACCAATGTAGGAGAGTTTTGATTTTTCCACATCCTCGCCAGAATGTGCTGTTTTCTGTTTTGTTTTTTAATTACAGTTATCCTCATGGTGTAAAGTAATATCTCATTGTGGTTTTGATTTGCATTTGCTTAATAACTAATGATGTTGAATATTTTTTTCATGTGCTTATTGGCCATTTACATATATTTTATAGAGAAATGTCTGTTTAAGTTTTTTGCTCATTTTTAAATTGTCTTTTTATTATTGAGTTTTAGGAGTTTTTGAATATATTCTAGATATATTTATGTATTCATGTATTTTATAATGTATCCGGTATATGATTTGCAAATATTTTCTCCCATTCTGTGGGTCGTTGTTGTTTTTGTTTGTTTGTTTGTTTGTTTTGGTAGTGTCGTTTGATGTACAAAAGTTTTCAATTTTGATGAAGTCCAAATTATCTCTTTTTCTTTATATATATATATATATATATATATATATATATATTATAAAATATATTATATAAAAAATATTATATATATTATAAAATATATATATATATATTATTGATTTCAGAGAGGGAGACAGGGTTAGAAACATCAATGATGAGAGAGAAACATTGATTGACTGCCTCCTGCACACCCCCCACTGGGGATTGAGCCTGCAACCCAGGCATGTGCCCTCGACTGGAATCGAACCCGGGACCCTTCATTCCATAGGCCGATGCTCTATCCACTGAGCCAAACCAGCTAGGGCCTTATTTTTCTTTTTTGTTATTTGAGTTTTGGTGTCATATCCAAAGTTATAAACATTTTTAAATTAAAATATAAAGTGATCACAGTAAGTCTAGTAGCCACCTGACACCATACAAGGTTATTATTATATTTCTAGTGGCCTGGTGCATGAAATTTGTGCACGGGGAGGGGGGGTGTCCCTCAGCCCAGCCTGCACCCTCTCCAATCTGGGACCCCTTCGGCCTAAACTGGCAGTCAGACATCCCTCTCGCAATCTGGGACTGCTGGCTCCTAACCGCTTGCCTGTCTGCCTGCCTGATCACCCCTAACTGCCTCTGCCTGCCTGCCTGATCGCCCCTAACTGCCTCTGCCTGCCTGCCTGATTGCCCCTAACCACTCTGCCTGCCAGCCTGCTTACCCCCAACTGCCCCCACTCCCCGCCGGCTTTCTTGCCCCCTGACTGCCTTCCCCGCCAGCCTGATCACCCCCAACTGCCCCCATAACCAGCCTGCTTACCCCCAACTGCCCCATCCTGGCCAGCCTGCTTGCCCCCTACTGCTCCTCCCCCCCCGCCCCCCCCCGCTGGCCTGCTCGGTGCCAACTGACCCCTCCTGCTGGCCTGCTCGCCCCCAACTGCCCCCCTTGCTGGCCTGATTGCCCCCAATTGCCCCCCTGCCGGCCTGATCACCCCCAACTGTCCCTCTTGCAGGCCTGATGACCTCCAACTGCCCTCCCCTCCTGGCCTGATTGCCCCTAACCGCCTCTGCCTCAGCCCCGCCACCATGGCTTTGTCCGGAAGGTCTCCCTGTCTAATTAGCATATTACCCTTTTATTAGTATAGATTAACTATATTCCCTATACTATCTATACATTACATCCACATAACTTGTTGACTTTATAACTGGAAGTTTGTACTTCTTATTCTTCTTCCCCTTTTTCACCCTCCTCCTCGCTTCCTTTTCTTCTGACAACCATCAGCTTGTTCTTTATGTCTATGTGTCTGTTCCTGCTTTGATTTATTTGTTTTGTTATTTAGGTTCCACATGTAAGGAAGATCATACAGTATTTGTCCTTCTCTGTCTGACTTATTTCATATAGCATAATACCCTCTAAGTCTATCCATGTTGCTACAAGTGGCAAGATTTCATTCTCTTTTTATGGCTGGGTAATATTTCATTGTATATATGTACTACATCTTCTTTATCCATTTATCTATCAGTGAGTACTTAAGTTGCTTCCATATCTTTACTATCTATATAATAAAAGCCTAAGCAACCATTGACCGGTCGCTATGATGTGCGCTGACCACCAGGAGGTAGATGCTCAATGCAGGAGCTACCCCCTGGTGGTCAGTGCACTCCCACAGGGGGAGCGCTGCTCAGCCAGAAACCGGGCTCATGGCTGGCAAGTGCAGCAGTGGTGGCGGGAGCCTCTCCCACCTCCACGGCAGCACTAAGGAGCAGTGAGCCGAGCAGTAAGGAATGAGGGGTCCTAGACAGCAAGAGGGCACAGATCGGGCTGAGGGGACCCCCCCCCCCCCGTGCATTAATTTCGTGCACTGGGCCTCTAATTGTATATAATCCTGCAGTGAACATAAGGATGCATATATCTTTTGGAAATAGTGTTTTATTTTCTTTGGATAGATACCCATAAGTGGAATTGCTGAGTCATATGGTAGTTCTATTTTTTATTTTTTTTTATTTTTTATTTTTATTATTTTTTTAAATAAATCTTTATTGTTCAGATTATTACAATTGTTTCTCCTTTTTCCCCCGCATATCTCCCCACCACCTGGTTCCCACCCCCCCTCTGCCCTTACCCCCCCCCCTGTTGTCCTTATTCATAGGTGTATGATTTTTGTCCAGTCTCTTCCCATACCCCCCCCACACAGACACCCCCGTTCCCCCTGAGAATTATCAATCTACTCCCATTCTATGCCTCTGATTCTATTATGTTCACCAGTTTATTCTGTTCCTCAGATTTTTAATTCACTTGATTTTTAGGATCACTTTTGATAGATATGTATTTGTTGTTCATAATTTTTATCTTTACTTTTTTCTTCTTTTTCCTCTTTTTAAAGAATACCCCTCAGCATTTCATATAATACTGGTTTGGTGGTGATGAACTCCTTTAGCTTTTTCTTATCTGTGAAGCTCTTTATCTGCCCTTCAATTCTGAATGGTAACTTTGCTGGGTAGAGTAGTCTTGGTTGTAGGTTCTTGCTATTCATCACTTTGAATATTTCTTGCCATTCCCATCTGGCCTGCATAGTTTCTGTTGAGAAATCAGCTGACAGTCATATGGGTGCTCCCTTGTAGGTAACTAAATGTTTTTTCTCTTGCTGCTTGTAAGATTCTCTCTTTGTCTTTTGCCCTTGGCACTTTAATTATGATGTGTCTTGGTGTGGTCCTCTTTGGATTCCTCTTGTTTGGGGTTCTGTGTGCTTCCTGAACTTGTAAGTCTATTTCTTTCACCAGGTGGGGGAAGTTTTCTGTCATTATTTCTTCAAATAAGTTTTCAGTATCTTGCTCTCTCTCTTCTTCTGGCACCCCAAAAATTTGGATATTGGTACGCTTAAAGCCATCCCAGAGGCTCCTTAACGCTATCCTCACACTTTTGGATTCTTCTTTCTTTCCGCCTCTCTGGTTGGGTGTTTTTTTCTTCCTCATATTCCAGATCTTTAGTTTGACTCTTCGGGTACGGTGGTCTACAGTTGAGTGTCTGTATATTCTTTATTTCAGACAGTATATGCATAATTTCTGACTGGTCCTTTTCCATTTTTTTTGGTATTTCTCATTAAGGTCCTTGAAGGTCTCTTCAAATTTCTCATCAGTTTTTAGAAGATTCTTGAGTAACCTTATAAATGTGGTTCTGAACACTGTCGTCCATTAGTTTGCTTTCCTCCATCTCTCCTACTCGTGACATACTTCAGTGTCTCCGCATTTTGGCTGCCTCCCTGTGTTGATGGAGTGGCTTTGTGTGGTCAGTGACCTATAGGGGCCGGTAGCTCAGCTTCCCCAATCACTCTAGGTGGTCTCTCTTGGTACACCCCTTTGTGGGCTGAGTGGAAAGTCTTGGTGTAGTTAAAAGCCTTGATTGCTGTTGGTACACTGGGAGGAATTGACCTCCAGGCCAACTGGCTGTGAGGACCTGCTGTGTCTATAACGGAAGAATTGCTGTGCTGGAGACACAGTAGGGCTTTCGCGCTCACTGAGTCTGCCTCTTGAGTGTGTCCCTTATGAGAGTGGTTGAAATCTGGTGTTGTCCACCCCGACCACTAGATACCCTAGTGTCTGGACCTCCAATGGGGTGCAGGTCTGAGGCCTCCCAGCAGGAGCTACAGCAAGAGCTAGTTTTCTCCTCTTTGCTGGGGCGGTTTTGGAGCAGTCTGACTGGAGCTGCAGTTAATTTGGTTGAGCTGCCACAGAATAGGCCATTTATATGTAAAGGCCGCTGTGTGGAGCCTGGGCGGGTTTGTAGAATGTGCGGGACAGGGTCTTAGGGCGGGGCGGGGTCTCAGGGCATCACTAGGCTGGGGCGTGGCCAACGGCCATGGCTGCCTTCAGCCGTCTCTGCCTTTCTGCGTTTCCAAGTCCCCATGTCCCGCGCTCCAGCGCAGCAAACCCTGATTGCTGGGCGCACCTCTGCAGAAGGGTCACTCTCACTCTCCAACTGATGGCCGAGAGTCCAGCTTCTCCCCGTAGGCGTCTGGGTCCCCCGCGTGTCCCCAGAAACTGGAGTTCAGAGTGATCGGGAGTTTGTCTCCCTTCGGTTTGAAGAAAAGCCGTGCACCCCGTCGCCTGCCGCCAGCCCGCTTCGCGCGCACCTCCGTACCTCAGCTCTCCAGCGTTTGCGCTCCCTTCTCTTCTTAGTTGTAAATTTACCACTCAGCCAGCTTTCCCGTGGTTCTGGATGGTAGACGTTTTGTTTTTTAGTTGTATTTTTGAAATTGTTGTGCGAGGCGGCAGTTTAGTTGTTTAACTTTGCCGCCATCTTGATTCCTCCCCGGTAGTTCTATTTTTTATTTTTTTGAGGAAGCTCCTTACTGATTTCCATAGTGGCTAAAAACTAATGTCAGAGAGTTTACTGCCTGTTTTCTTCTAGGAATCCAAAGTCATAAACATTTACTTACGCTTCATTCTAAGAGTTTTTTAGTTATAGCTCCTTTCATTTAGATCCCGATCCATTTTAAGGTAATTTTTGTATGTGATATGTAAATATAATTTTATATTCTACTTTTCCTCATGTCATATCTTAAGTGTTTTCTCAATCACTATGCAATACTTAGCTGTATAGATGATCCATAATTTCCCTAATTATCCCTTAGGTGCTTTTCACTTTTATAAATAAGGCCACAGTGAACATTTTTGTGAACAGGTTTGTTAACATTTCAGATTATTCTCTTACGGTACAAGTGAATTATAGGATCAAAAGCTAGGAGCATTTTCAAGTTTAAGCTAGCCTGTGTTTTAAACTGCTTTCTGTTTTCTTGTCTCTTTTGAGTGCACCTGCTTAGTCTCTCCCATTGCAGAGTCTTGATATTAGTGATGGTTTATTAAGATTCAGAAGAAGTAGAACAGGCTAGAAGAGGTTAATGGGGGGAAAAGGAGGACCTATGTAATACCTTAAACAATAAAGGTTTTTAAAAAAAGATTCAGAAGTAGTCACTCTTTTAGTGCGTTGCATGGTGCTCATGTACTGATGCCTAATTTAAAGGGCTAATAACTCTGCCAGAAAAGACAAAGCGATCTGAAAAATGGGTTTGTTTTTAGTCAGAATATAATACATGCTTCCACTCCTAAGTGTAGACCCAAGAGATTTTAGAATTTTCCTGTTCATACGAATACTTGTACATGGATGTTTACAGCAGTGCTATCCATAGTAACCAAAAGGTGGAAACAACACAGATGTCCTTTAATGGACAGATGGATAAACAAAATGTGGTATATCCACACAGTGGAATATTACTCAGCCTGACACATAGTTCAACATGGATGAACCTTGAAAACACTATATTAAATGAAAGAAGCCAGACATAAAAGGCCACATATGTGATTCCATTTATATGAAATGTCCAGAATAGACAAATCCATAAAGATAGATAAGTAGTTGCCAGGGATTGGGGGAAGGAGAAGATCAGGAAGTGACAGCTAATAGATATGGGGTTTCTACTGGGGTGAAAAATGTTCTGGAATTAGATAGTGGTGATGGTGGTACAACCTTGTGAATATACTAAAAACCACTAAATTGTAAGTCATCTTAAAATGGTGAATTGTATGTTAATTATATCGCAATTTTAAAATATTAAGGGTTTTAGAAAATACTCTCTGATTTAGTTATAAATCATCTTCACACTCCAGTTACTTTATCTATGAGAGAGAGAGAGAGAGAGAGAAAGAGAGAGAGAGAGAGAGATACATGCTGTTAAAGCTCAAACAGAATAAAATACTTTAAAAGAACTATCTCTTCTCAATTACTCTAAATTCCTCTCTCAAGAAATGTCCACTGTTTAATAGTTTGGGGTATATTTTTGAGACTTTCTTAAAAGCACACACACACACACACAAGGTTTTTTTTTGCTTTGTTTACAGAAAGTAGAAAATGTTCCCCAGGTGTCTGAAGAACATTTTATTAAGCATTTCTCATCTGATCAGAATTTATTCAAAATGTTTTTCAGGGTCCCTCTTTGTGAAGGGACTTGGAAAAAGATGAAAAATTGAATATCACAGATGCTTATGGAGAAAGAAACCTATATACCTAACTATCCCAATGTGAGATACGAACATGGTGAAACCAAGAGGGGAGTCCCAGCAATATTAAACCAGGTGTGCATAGTGCTGTGTCCACAGCCCTCCAGCTGAAGCCTCCAGACCATCTCTTTAAGGACAAATTAGGATTAGGGTTGGAGTAAAATATTTATGAAATAAGAAATGCAGAAATTATGGAACTTTCATTTCTTTTATTTTTTAATTTATTGATTTCAGAGAGAGAGAGAAAGGGAAAAAGAGAGAGAGCAACAGAAGCATCGATTTTGTTGTTGCACTTATTTCTGCATTCATTGGTTGCTTCTTGTGTGTGCCCTGACTGGGGATCGAACCCACAACCGTGGCATATAGGGGTGATGCTCTAACCAACTGAGCTACCCGCCCAGGGCCTGGAACTCTCATAACTGAATGCTTTCTCCTCCAGGGAAAGGAAACAGATTAGTCTTAAGTTTCAGAGTTCCTTCTTTGATAATTGGAAGTGTCCAGCCAGGGCCTCAGAAAGGGATTTGTACAGACAGACGCGGATACGGATAGATGACTGACTGAAGCCAGCTCCTGCCTTCCCAGCAGTAAGTTAGACAGTTTGACTGTCCTGTGGCCCTTGTGGCTTTGGAGGTGTTGGGAATCCCATGTGGTTTAATTAGTAGGAATTCACTTACTCTGTGAAGAATTTCTTCTTTCCTGTGTGGACTTAACATCAGCTCTCATAGCATAAAATAATGAATTCAGAAGGGGGAACAAAAACACACAAAAGAAGGAAACAAAAATGAATTCTCTTAAAATTGGAAAGTTATTCATTTCTTGACAAATTTTTGGTTTCATTTAGCAGCCCCAGAGCTCATGGAATATGTCATTTGAGTTATTTAAAATCTAAACCCAAACTTGTAATTCTCTATGGTTTACAGCAGCTGCAAAGCGAGAATGAGAAGTATGGTCTGGTTGGCTCTGACAACAGGGCTCATGCACAGAAGGCTGAGTTGTGCGCTGATTGCTCTCTGCAAAGGCTTGCTCCTTCATCACAGCAAATTAATCTGAGCACTAGTGTGGCGTTCTAAATAGCAGGAGTCTGTATCCGCCCTCAGGGCTTGGTACTGTCACATTTACCAGTAGGGTAGTGGTTCCTGTGGCATTCTAGGGCTTTGATGGAGACTAGGGAAGAAGGAGAGAAACGCAGTGGTCCTGTGCCTTGTAATTTGATGGGCCTGTCGCTTTCATTTCCTGGAGAGATCTCAAAGAGACAAAACAGTCGGGACAGGATCTTACTTGTGATTAAAAGGAGTCATTTTTACAAGACTTCTTGGCCCTGTGCTCCCATTTTTTCCTCTTCTGAGAGTTGCTTCATCCAGAGAAACACAACCACAGTTCTGCCTTATTTAGTTGCCCGCCCCTATGAAACGCTAATGAACACTTACTGAGGTTTCCCTTTGCACCAGGCGATGTGTTAAGCAACTTTATATGCATAGCTCATGCTTTACATACAATATCTCGTTTAGGCCTCATGACAGCTCTGTGCAGCGGGTATTTCTATCCCTTCACATTTCTTATAGAAGAACTGAGGCTTGGAGAAATTTAGCAACATACCCAAGTGATAGAGGCTGGACTCAAACCCTGGGGTTGTTACTCAGTTAATGGTAACACCAGCCACACAGTTGCTCAGGCCAAGAAGTGAATGATCCTTGATTCCTTTCTTTCCTTCACCCTCACATCCACTCTCTCAACAAGTCCTCTGGACCTTATCTCCTACATATGTCCCAAATCTGGCCACCATTTTTTTTGTCTCCACAATGCCAGCTTCGTCTACTCCCACATGGGCCCTTGCCTAGAACACTGCAGCAGCCTCTTAAGCTGGTCTTCCTGCTTCCATTCCAGTTCATAATGTTGGAATGACATTTTAAAAATCTAAATTAGAGCCTATCATTTCCTTGTTTAAAACTCGCACTCACTGCCCAATTGCGATAAGAAAAATCTAACCTTTACCATGGCCCAGGAAAGGCTATGTGCTTGAGCTCCTGCTGCCTCTCTTATCTCATTCCCTGTTTTCCTCCCTGTCCCTCAGACTCAACAAGCTCGTTCCAGTCTTTGCACCAGGTCCCCCGGCTGAGAATGCTCTTCCCCAGGTCTTTGCCTGATTGGCTCCTTCTTATTCAGGTGTCTGCTCAACTATCACCTCCTCCAAGAGACCTTTTCTGATCACCCCAGCCCACCCCAGTTCCTAAGTTTTATTTTCATCACTGCCTCCCTTCCTTTTCCATCTTATTCAGGGTTTTATTTCTAGTGCCTAGAAGAGTACCTGGAACAGAGTAGATGCTCAGTCCATAACTGCTGAATGAATGGCAAACAGATGCTATTCTATGCCTGGAAAGTTCTGGCCACACCTACCTCACCCCTCCTATCCCCTTCACATATTTAACTCTGGAGCATCCTTCATTTCTGGCTCAAACATCATTTCCTTGGGGAAGTTTTCTGTGACCCTATGTTGCATCCTTTTATAAAAACCAGTACTTTTCCTGAATGGCTCTCATCACATGTTTTTGTGATTATTTTATTAAAGTCCATCTTCCTCGCCTGACCATAATCTTCATGAGGGCAGCGGGTGCCCAGCATATGGCACATCCATTTGTTAGTGGCTGAATGAAGGAATGGATCGCTTTTTTGCATCATCGTGGTCCACACTTGAAACATTTGTGCCCAAATGAATGAGCAAAAAGTTCCTTAGTGCCTATGACTCCCTCAGGAATCCCATCGGGATGTTAATAGAGACAGACGATGGGGATAGGAAAGAAATCTTGGGACTTTTCCAACCCATAACACTGAGCAAGTGGCCCGTGCTCTACTGCCCCAAATGCCTTTTCAATGCTGCCTTTTATGTTTTACTTCTTACATCTATCCACAGACACTCGCCCCGTGAGAGTGGAGCCCAGGAACGCCCTTGGTTCACTTCACCGATGTCCACTTTTTGTCATGAATTCCAGTAACACATTGTTTTTAAAATGAGGCCCACCTGTGTATAATTTTGATCTGTTATTGTCAACCCTGGTAGACCTAACAATGGGTGAATAATGTTTAGTTCAAAAATTCAAATCCTTGTTCTATCACTGAATGATTTTGAACAAAGTTTTTCACTTCAATTACTGACTTGCTCTCCACATGTCCAAAGGACCAAAAGACTCAGAGCATAAAGATTCAGCTCAACAGGGTGATCCCAAAACCCACTGTTGAGCCGGTGGGATCAGGAATCCAACGCTAGTTACTCACTTATTTGTTGAAGCTTAGGCTTCATGGATTTCCTTTCTCACCATTCCTCTTTCCCTATACTACTAACAACCCTTACAGAGATAACTAAAGCTTAGAAATATTGTTTTCAAAGAAACATTTCTTCCTAAAAATAGCCTAATTCTAAAAAGAAACTTAAATAGCTTTAACTTTATAGGATATATATTTTTTTTCTGTATTGGGCAAGGAAACCAGAGTTCTGATTGTATACATTTGAAATATTTGCTTGGTTGTTAGACCATATTGTTTCTCAGCAGGATACCACAAAAGTCATTATCCTACTAATGATTACCTTGAGCTATGCATTAATCACAAGGCTTTCTTCATATGCTGAAGCTCTGTCTAACTGTGCGATAGCATCCAAGTGTTTTGGCCAAGAATTCTGTAGTTTATGTGAGTGTAAGCAGAATTGTCTTGACGTCTAAACCAGACACAGACACAGGTGTGGTTTCTTCTTTTTCTTCTTCTCTTTTTTGGTAATATCTTTAGCTGATATCCTGGCACTTGACAGAGTCATTCACACTGTAGTCCATCTGCTGTCCCTCTTGGCTTAGGGAATTGTTCATTTCTCCATTAATATATGTTAAAATGTCACATTAGAAACTCCTTCTCTACCTGGCTTTTTTTTTTTTTTTTTTTTTTAACCCTCACCCGAGGATATGTTTATTGATTTGAGAGAGAGAGGAAGGGAGAAAGAGAGGAACATCAATCAGTTGCCTCCTACCGACCAGGGATGGAACCTGCAAACTAGGTATGTGCCAAGCCTAAACCTTTTTGGTGTACAGGACAGTGCTCCAACCAGCTGACCCACACGGCTGGGGCTGTACCTGGCTTCTTGTCTCCAGAGAGCCATTCCTTGCCCCTTTTCCTCATCCCCAGCACCAGCCAATTTCCTTTATCCTGCTTGTCTATTTAGTTTCCTTTCTGTTAGAATTCCCAGCTCCCTGGCATAAACATCTCAAGGTCAAATTTGTAAAAAATTCCAAAGAGCTGCCTTGATTCTGTCGTTGCACTGGAATTATCATTATTAAGGTCTCTTATATGTATTATGTGCTTCTCCTAGGACTTTGCACACTTTATCACATTTGATTGTTCGAGTGTCCTATGAGTGTATCCTCATTCAGCAGATGAGGCTGTTGTGGCTCACAGGAGCTAGATGATTTGGCCAAGAGTTGGAGCTAAAACCTACATCACCCGCCTCCAGCTTTCCCACCAGTCTCTGGTCCCACTCAACAATATATTTTTGAAAGAGTGGTCATATTCAGAAGCTGGGAAGTAATTTTTCTGAAGGATATTTTGTTGTGGTTGTTATAAAGGGACTTATTTGGGAAGGGACTTTTGTCTATAATCTAAAACATACAAGATTAGCTTTATAGTTTATTGTTTTTTAAATATAATTTTATTGATTTCAGAAGGGAAGGTAGAGGGAGAAAGAGATAGAAACATCAATGATAAGAGAGAATAATTGATGGGCTGCCTCCTGCATTCCCTACACTGGGGATCGAGCCAGCAACCTGGGCATGTGCCCTGACCAGAAATTAAGAGGTGACCTCCTGGTTCATAGGTCAACGCTCAACCACTGGCCATGCCGACTGGGCTGTTTGTTTCTTTTTTAAGGTTCAGGCAATGACTAGGTGGTAGTCATTTGTTTCTTGGGGGTTCAAGATTCATTACTGAGGGTTTAAAAGAGATGGGGTCTCGCTGTGTTGCCCAGGCTGGAATGCAGTGGCATTCACAGGCACAAGCCCAGTACTGATCAGCACAGGAGTATTGACCTGCTTCGTTTCCAGCCTGGGAAGTTCACTTCTTAGGCAACCTGGTGTTCCCCTGCTCCCTGGAGGTCACCATATTGTTGGCCAACTTAGCACAGACACCCGATTGGCATAGTGCGCTACAGCCCAGAACTCCTGGGCTCAAGTGAGCTTCCTGCCTCAGCTTCTCGAGTAGCTGGGACTACAAGTGTGCACCACCAGGCCCTTCTATAGTTTGTTCTTGAATTCAAACCCATCTGGCATTTTGATTCATTCATATTTATGGAGCACCTATTACATGCCAGGCACCAGAGTTAGGATGGGGAACAAGACAGACGTGATTCCTGCCATCATGGAATCTAGGGAGGAAACAAATAAATGGGCAATTGCAATATTTTAATAAATACCTGGGTGGGGGATGTGCCGGTGGGATGGTGGCAAGAACATCTAACCCAAACTTGACAATGGGGAAGGCTTCCCAGACAGGACTTTTAATTTGCATACTGAAGAATAAGTAAGAGTTTTAGCCAGATTGGGATTGGGATGGGGTTGGGTGGGCAATAAGGTTTCAAGAAGATGGGAAGCCCTAACCAGTTTGGCTCAGTGGATAGAGCGTCGGCCTGCGGACTCAAGGGTCCCAGGTTCGATTCCGGTCAAGGGCATGTACCTTGGTTGCGGGCACATCCCCAGTAGGAGGTGTGCAGGAGGCAGCTGATCGATGTTTCTCTTTCATCAATGTTTCTAACTCTCTATCCCTCTCCCTTCCTCTCTGTAAAAAATCAATAAAATATATATTTTTTTTAAAAAAAGAAGAAGATGGGAAACAGTGTGAAGGCCTAAAGGTGAGAATGTGGTCATGTTGCCTCAGTTCTTGCTCATTAGGTCAGATTTCATGATTTAGCTCTTGGAGAGACTTGGAAAAAGCAATGGGGAGAGCTCAGAAGATACCTATCTCTTATGTCTTAACAGAAAAAACTCGAATCTCCACCCCCATCTACCAATCCCTTCCTGGAAGATGAGTCAACACCAGAGATGGAGGAACTGGCAATGGAGAAAGGAGATTTAGATCAAGTAAGTCTGGTTTGCACTTCCACTTGCATCCTACCTCGTGCTTGTTTCTGAAAATGGGTCTGCTCGCTCTAAATATGATCCTTTGGTTGTTGACCACATTCAGAGATTACAACTTTGGTAGTCTTTATAGAAAGCCTTTTTCTGAAAGTGTATTTAGAAAACTGAGTGAAACAGCAGCCCTTCCTGCCCCGCCTCTCTGCTCCCAAAAGCCTCACCACCGGAATTAGCGACATGCACAAGCTTAGTTAGCCCATGAGGTGGGGCCGCAGAATTCTGCCCTGCCTCAGTCATCATCTCCTGAACTTGTCAGCTTAGCTTTTGGTTGTACTCTCATCTGGTCCGGTGATGACATGAAAGGCCAAAAGATCCTCAGCAAAGTTAGCACCATCAGCTGGGGGTGGCCTCCACTCAGTGAAAGCCGATCGCTTTAGGCCTGGAAGCCATTGGGGAGGCCTGGAAACATCAAGGTGACCCAGTGGCGTATTTGGAGTTACTTTTCCCAGAACACTAGCACTTTCATTTCCTTCGGATTTTTCTGTCCAACTCTAAATTTCCTCTCTCTTCATCCTACAAGAACTGTGTTTTTGTTTCAGTGCCATTTTATGACAAGAAGGGTTTAGAGCAATAAATCAGAACTTTTTCTGTCTGGATTAGTGATCCTTCCTTTTAATTTTCTACATTTGGCTTCTAAAGAATTATTTTATAGTGTTGGTTTGGTCCAGACATCACCAAAGGAAGGCTGGCTAGGAAGACTAGCTCTGGGAAACCTAGCCACACTCTTTACAGCTCACCCTGTATTTCTAGCATGGCGAGGGTGGTGTACAATCCTGGCAGGAGCCAGGAGAGCAGAATTTCCAGGGGCAGTTCTGAAGTGATGCAATAAAATGTGTCTGGTCCATTGATTAAATAATTATAATAACATGGATACCTCACATTTTTATGGTGCTTTATAGTTTAAAAGTCTTTCACATGCTTTATTTCATTTCATCTTCACAGTACCCGTCTCTCATTTTATATGATTTTATATGAGCTGCAGTGCCTGCAGCTCAGAAAGGTTAATTGACTTGCCCGGGTTGCCTAGTCTGGAAGTGGAGGAGCTAGGACTGGAAGCCAGGCCTAGAAGTCAGAGACTAAGCTTCTTTTCTTGGCACTTTTATTACCCTGTGATGTCTCAATGAAAAGTAGAGGACATAGGAATTACTCCCATGAATAAAAGTGAGTGAATAAAACTGAGGGGTACCTTCAGGCTGTATCCCAGAGGTCTATAGGATTAAATGAAATTGATTTAAAGCCATCTTATCAGCCAGCGTGGGGAAAAACAAGATTTCTTTTAACATTTTGGGAGGAAGGACCGGATGGGAAGGAGGAAGCTGTATGTAGAGCTCATTCTTCTGGTGTATATCCTCCACCCACCCTGGGTGCCATGTCTCCCAAGTGCTGGTGGCTGCCATTGTCATGTCCAGAGCTGTGTAGTTGAATACTCAGACACTGTAGTGCTGCCGTGAAAAGTTATCCCTTTAGCTAGTCATCTCTGGATGTGATTAAACTGGATTAGGATACAATTCCCCATTTCCTACAAAATCAGTTTTGCGGGGTAAAACACGATTTTTATTATTTCTTATGAAACTTTTTGCTCATTCCGGAAGCTCAAGGTTATTGTAATAATGACCAACACCTGCTCATTCTAAGGACGGAGAACACAGACTCATGTGGTAAAGCAGAGTCCTGTGGTAGGGAAAGTGCCAGTCTGGTCTGTCATTATCTGACATATGACCTTCAGTAGATTTTTAAAATAGATATATTTTTATGGATTTCAGAGAGGGAGAGGGAGAGAGAGATATAGATACATGAATGAGGAGAGAGAAACATTGATCGGCTGGCTGCTTCACACTGGGGATGGAGCCTGCAACCCGGGGCATGTGCCCTGACGGGGAATCGAACTATGACCTCCTGGTTCATAGATTAATGCTTAACCACTGAGTATGCCAGCCAGGCTAGATTTTTACTTTCTCCAGACTTCCCTGGTTTCTTGATCTTTAGAAAGAACCAATTGTTTTCAGACTGATTCCTGAGTGCCCCCATCAGGTATCACTGTGGAGAGTTGAGAGGAGACCAAGTTACCTCCAAACAGAGGAGTCCTATTACTTTTATTGTGGACTTCCAGGTAAAATTTCTTTTGATCCAGGGGTTTAATGTGTTTAAAAATAAAGTACTAAAAAATCCCCAGACTAGATTATCCACTTTCAATTTCACAGCCTATTGCTTCTTAGTAATAAAACTTACACACCAGTGACGAATGCCTCCTCACATACCTTCCCCGACCTTGCAGGCCTCGCCAGCACTTGTCTTGCTTGTGATTGATTAACTGGGAGCTCCAGGATCTTACTCTTCCCAGCCATTACTGTGGCTTCCAGTTGGGTGCACAGGCGCCCTGTGGAGCACTGGGGAGGAAGTCCACAGTTCGCTGTGGCGAGCTTAGCCAGAGGTAGTGGGGGAAGGCCCCCAGCGGTTACCCTGGGTCACCCAACCCACCGTGGCACTGCAGTCAGCGGTCAGTGTGCCCCCATGGTAAGGCTCATTCCTGCTCACTGCCACTGTTTAGGTTATGGTGAAGGGAGAATGAACTTGAAAAGAGGCATTTAGTTCGAACAATCAGTTGCCAGCATATTCCCAACGATAAAAATAAAATGGCATATGAAAAGAGAATGAGGGTACTCAAAGTCTAAAAGAAAGAGGCAGAAGAAATAAGGAATTTCTGGTTAAAAATGTCCCCTTCTGGTGATCTGAGCAGTAAGACTTAATCTGTTTACATTGGATAGTAATAAAAGGAAATGGGGCCAGCTGCAGACCTCCTTACTGTGACAACAGTAACCTTTTATTATTCCATCAAACTCCAGGAGGAAATAGCTTCAACATCTGCAGCTTTTGGACAGAATTCACACACTCAGAAAGCCAGCCCGAATGCTACTGCTAAATGACTTAGTAGATGCTTTGAGCTGAGAACCAACCCTTTGGGGAGCTGGACGGTGCAAAAGGAGACACCAGCTTAAGCTGAAATTCCAGCACCTATTATCTAAACATGAGCACAGTCAAGGGCAGGAGGCAGCCCCGTGAAAGAAAGGAAAGTTCAGGCAATCTCCCCTATGGTTCTCTTCCTTCCATCTCACACTGAAAGCGCTGCAAGAGGACCGAGAGCTGTGGTGGCAGGTCTCTGTTCTCACTGCCAGGAGCGGCATTAGTGGGCAGAGGCTGGGCAGAGCAGAGTCGCCTGCGGGTGGGGTGGGGACGCCTGCTCTGTCTGATTATGCCGCTCTCCGAGTGCCAGATTCAGAGTGTGCTGTGGGGCTTGTCAAGGAAGACTTCATCCCGAGGAAGACTGGTCAGGATGAGTGTGCTGGAACGTCATGTAGCCATTTTCCGTCATCATTTAGAATCTGTATTTTTTACTGAATGGGTTCTTCAGACTTAGAGATTTTTATCATGCCATCTTCATGCATGCATAAAAAAGAACACAGCAAAATAAAATAGGGTAAGGTATTCCTAAAACTTCTTTACATTCAGAGTTCATCTCTCTCTCTCTCTCCTGAACCACTTCTTAAAAAACTTTTTATTTGGGGATAATTACATATACATTCACAAGAAGTTGCAGAGAACAGAGGTCCTGTGTACCCATCTCCCAGCTTTCCCCATTGGTGACAACTAACACAGTGCATTATCAAAACCGGGGAATTGATCTTACCCCCTTGTTTGCTCAGGCATGGATTTCTGTATTTTCCCACACAGTAGTGTCCTCTGGGCCCTCCAGAATGTTGGTGGGTGCCATTTCTTAAGACTGCTCCCCAGCTGTCTCTGGGATGTTCTGCCAGGCCATTGGCACCCATCTCCCATGTCTTCTATTTTATTTCACTTAAAAAAAATAATGTCAAACTTAGAGAAAGGTTTTAAGAATATTATAAGGAACTCAAAATCTTTCACCTTGTTCACTGGTTAACATTTACTTTGATCACATCCTCCCGCTCCTCCTCTCTCTCTCCCCCTCCCTCCCCCCATCTCTCTTTCAGAACAACTTGTTAGTTTGCAGATATCATGCCCTTTACCTCTATAGACTTCAGTATGTATTTCTTAAGAAGAAGGACATCCACTTAAATTACCACAGCTCAAAGTCAGAAATTTTCTTTTAAAATATATTTTTATTGATTTCAGAGAGGAAAGGAGAGAGAGAGAGAGAGAGAGAGAGAGAGAGAGAGAGAGAAATATCAGTGAGAGTGAATCATTGATTGGCTGCCTCCTGCACTGGGGATTGAGTCTGCAAACGGGGCATGTACCCTGACCAGGAATCGAACTGTGACCTCCTAGTTCATAGGTCCACGCTCAACCACTGAACCACCTGGCCGGCTGGAACTCCTTTTCTTTAGGTATAAATAATAGTAAAAATTCCTACATTGAGGGTTGTGAGGAGTAGATGAGATATTACTTTGTATCAAAGTGCCTGGTTCATAATAACAATCAGTAAAAAGAGCTATCAAAATTAGATCATGTGAAAGCACTTTTATAACTTTTAAAGCAGTATAAATATAAGATGCTGTTATTAGCTAGGATCTAAATTTTTAAAACATCAGTCAGATGATGAATCACTTCCAAATTGAAAATGCATGTATTATCAAAGTAGCAGTAAATTTTCACCATACCAAGCAAGTAAATGTTGCTAACAAAGCCAGCTTATTGTTCACAAGTTGGCATGAATTATAATGCAGTATGTAGACCCAGTTTAGTTACTTTTTTGTTGTTGTTAATCCTCACCGGAGGA
Organism: Ia io; assembly: GCA_025583905.1. NCBI lineage: Eukaryota > Metazoa > Chordata > Mammalia > Chiroptera > Vespertilionidae > Ia > Ia io. Next base: position 34,772,775 of record JAJQQW010000020.1, read on the forward strand.
TATTCTTCCGTTGATATTTTTAGAGAGAGTGGAAGGGAGGGGGAGAGACAGAGAGAGAAACTTTGATGTGAGATAGACACATCGATTGGTTGCCTCCTGCATGCACCCCGACGGGGGCCAGGGATCGAGCCTGCAACCCAGGTACATGCCCTTGACGGGACTTGAACCTGAACCCTTCAGTCCGCAGGCCAACACTCTATCCATTGAGCCAAACCAGCTAGGGCCAGTTTAGTTACATTGAGTGCTTCTTATCTATAGTTAGGAGTGAACTTGGAAGGGATATTTACTTTGAAACTGCTTGAAATTTTTCAAAGACAGCTCAAGTATAGGGTTTCTTTTTTCTTCTTTTCTTGTCTTCTTTTCTTTACAGCCAAAGAAGCCTAAAGCCCCAGATAATCCATTTCATGGCATTGTTTCCAAGTGTTTTGAGCCTCATCTCTACGTGTATATTGAGTCCCAGGACAAGTGAGTGATGCACATTTTGCTGTTTTCTATTGCATTTCCCCCTCCTCTGGTTGTGGTTGGGCTTCCCAAGGACACAGCTCTTTCCCGAGGCGGAAGGAAGGACTTGGCATGCCTGTGACCCTCCCAGGAAACCTGTTAAGGATATTTTTATATCTCTTGAATGTTATCATTTATTGTGTCTATAAATCTCAGAAGCCTGATTTTGACTCTAATAAGGTCCCAAATGGATCCCAACATCCCCTTCCCCCTGGGCACCAAGCCCTTACATAGCTGTATGTGTCAGCCCATGGGCTTTTCAATGTCAGGCGCTGGCAAACAGAGAAAGACAGCCTAATCTCTAATGTACATGTTTTCAAGTATAATTTGTTTAACTTTTCATTTTGAAATCATTTAGACTTACAAAAAAGTTACAAAAATTCTCAGAGACCCTTCCCCCAGAGAATGTTAACATTTTTCATAACCATAGTTATCAAAATCAGGAGAGTAACATTGTCCCACGAATGCCCTTTTTCTGGTTCAAGATCCAGGTATGCATTTAGTTGTCAGGATCTTAAATGTCCTTCAGTCTTGAATGGTTCCTCAGTCTTTTTGTTACCTTCATGACCTTGACACTTTTAGAGAGTATTGAGCAGTTGTTTTGTACAATTCCCTTAATTTTGGTTTGTCTGATGTTGCCTCTCAATGAAATCCTGATTACGCAAGAATTTGGGCAAGAATGCCACAGAGGTCATGTCGTGTCCTCAGTGCATCATATCAGGAGACGAGTCATGTGGATTCGTCCCATTGCTGGAGATGCTGACTTTGACCACTTGCTTTAAGTGGTGTCTGCCAGCATTCACTGCTGTGAAGCTACTGTTTTCCTCTTTCTAATTAATGAGTATCTTGTGGGGGGATACTTTGGGACTATGTAAATATCCTGTTTTTCATCACACTTTGCCTACTCACTTTGACAGCCTTTGATGATTCCTGCCCGACATGATTATTACTGTATTGTTTGCCAGATGTTAGCATCTGTTTCCATCACTTCTTCTATATTTACTAATTGGAGTGCTACTGTAAGGAAGAGCCCCCCTTCTCCCCCATTTGTTTGTCAATGTGGACTGATGGGTTCTTACCTTCTTTTATGGATTGTCATTTATTTAATGTATATGCATCTTACAAACTTAAGGGCTCCAGAAAATTTATAGAGCAGCCCAGTGTAGCCAAGTTTCCTTACAGTCAGAGAGCATGTGTGATCCTGTGTCCACTGCTCATACAAAGCTAGAAAACCCCCTCTCGTCCCTGAACCTCTGCCCACCCACAGCCAGAGTATGAAGACCCTTCCACACTGGAAGGCGGACTTGGAACAGGGTGGGTTTCTGGAACAGCAGAGCTGTGGAGACAGGCTGGCCCAGGCTCCAAGTGGAGGCCTGGTAGCCTGCAGAACACACATAAGAGGACCAGACAGTGGCTCACATGCAGGGAACAACAGCGGCTGTGAAAAAGTTCTTGAGGGAAGTTCTCTGGGAAAGCATTTAGGCACCAAAACCCAGTCTTTTTTTTCTTTTCTTTTCCCCTTTTTAATGATTTTGTCATAGGTTAGTGAATTCTTGTTTCCAAATGTGTTTTAGGGGTAAATCATAAGATTAAGAGAATATAAGTGGATTCACTACATGGAACATTATTATTCTTCACCTACCCAATTTTTTTCTAAGTATCAATCTTTACCAATTTATTTTATGCAAAATGGTAGCGATGTAGAATATAGGAATTATATTCTGCTGCCATGCATGCGAATTGAACATTCCAAGCTACCGTGTACAGTTTAGAGGGGGAGGCTAAACAGCAGCATTAACCATGCTACTGAACACAGGAATTTTTTATTGAAAAAGGTTAAGAAATAGATAGCAATGTCTTTATAATATTTCTGTCATCATTGAAGACTGAAGAAAATAAAAACTCACTGAAGATTTAAAAAGAGAGGGAAAGGGAGAAACTAGGAAGCTGCTACAACACTGCCATGCAGTCGGACCATCATACTGCAATAATCGCATACTTTATGGCTGCATCATTTTTACTGAACCGTGCGAAACTACACTTAGAAACACATCAAAGCAAAATATCATGCCTATCATCAATCAAAATAAAAAAGAAAGAAGGCAAACAAAGAAATAACTCCAGGATGAACACACTATAAATAGATGAGCATTTGGAGAATGAATCACTATCTACGTTCTTGGACTGTCCCATTCTGCCCCAATAAAAGTGTCACCTACTTGATTTTTATAGCTAACTTCTATTCTTTTCCTCCCCAGTGACTAAATGCTTCAGATTAAAATCCCAGAAAATGAACTTTGTAAAAGAGTTTCTACATTAACAAAAAACCTGCTTGCTGCTCCTCCCACTCACCCCACCCAAACAAGTTGCCTGGACAGTTTTTGCCTTGTAATGCCACAGTTTTATTCCTGCTTTCTACCCACTGGGTTTCTGCCTGCAGGCACACAGAGGGTCATCGTTACTATTGCCTCGTAGTCCTTTATTTTTAGTTATTTACTTATTTTAAACTTCTTGTATTTTGTTATTTTCTTCCATCCCTGACATTTTTTTGATGGGAAAACGTTGATAAAAAACCAGTGCAGGCCCCTAGTCCAGTCAGTCTATCCCAAGTGGATTCTTACTGCTGGGTCCCAGAAATGAGTCTGGGGCCTCCACCTTCTGTGCAGAGTTGACAGTTTCTACACTTAGAGATTTTCCTTTTTGCCTTCCTATTTTGTCACTGGAGGGACCTACGGTCCTTTCTCTTCTGGTTTGAGGAGGTTTTACTTAATTATATTTCTCTTACAAAGACTGGAAATTAATACAAATAATCTGCATTTACCTTTGTAAGAAACATTTAAAACCTGTAAAGAATTTTTGTGCATTTATTTGAGCAGAACTGTTGTCAACTAAAGCAGGGAAGCAAAATCTCAATGTATTAAGATAATGCTCCCGCCTCTTAGTCCTTTAAAAGCGCTCCATCTTTTGCGTTCAGAAAGTTTTTCTCAAGAAGTTAGTAAGACCCAGAGAGGGCTAGAAAAAGAATCAGCTATTTGCCGACTAGATTACCAGGTTTTAAAGCAACCCACCTGGATGGCTGTTATTGAGCAAAGCCCCTTCTTATCAACCCAAATTTTTATTTTTAAAAACGCTTAAAAGCTATTGGGCCCAGGGTTTAAAATGCATATGAGATAACCACACACTTTCTTCCCCAACCTACCAGGTCTAAAGAGTCATTTTTCCAAATTATTCTAATTCTGGTATCTACTCTTTTCACATGGCCTTGATTCATATAAAGAATACTCATTGTTCATGGTACTTTGGGCAAAGAGCCAGACCTCCCTTCCGTAGGGACTCTCCATTTCTCTATGAAAAATGAAGTGCTGGCCACTCATCCTGCCATTTGGCCTCACGAGGATGTTTCCACAGCACGGGGGAAGTGGCGGAAGCTGCTTGGAGGAGAAGTGCGTAGGTTGTACTGTTGTAGCTCCAGAATAAGCAGCAAAAGTTTGAAGTAGAAAATAGAATTCACGAAGTCCATTTCCTCATCTGTGAAAGGAGAGAATCAGACCAAATAATGCTTAAAGCAGTGGTTATTAACCGTTTTTGAGTCATAGATCCCTTTGAGAACCTGATGAAAGCCAGGGACACTCTTGCCAAAACAAATCTTCATGAACCTACACACAGTTTTTGAGTACAATTTCAAGGAGTTCTATAAAGCCTTTCTTCCCTAAGTCAAAGAATCCTAAGGCTGGGGGAGAAGCTCAGGTGGGGACTGATTTTGTACAAATTACTACTCTTGTAGCTCTGACTCAGAAATCTTCAAGGGAGGAAAATCTTAGACCATTCACAAGCTCCGAGATGACAGAGACCCAACACAGTGTAGTGGAAAGAACATGGATCTGGATGCCAGACAGACCTGGATTTGAGTCAGAACCCTGCACTCGCTCACCTGGGACCTCGAGCATGGTATTTAACCTGTCCGAGTTTGTTCTGCCCCCTCTGCAGTGAAGTTAGTAATGCTCACCTCCTAGGATTAGTGGTGAGGGTGAAATGAGGTGACATGTGGGTACTTGGCACAAGTAAATGGTGCTCAAGAACTGTGCCCTGCCCTCCCTGTGATCTTGTTCTGGACTCTTAGGCAACAGTTAGGTGGCCTGATCAGTGTTGCCAGCTTTCTGCTGGGCCTGGCCTGGGGTCCATTCTCTCATCTCCCCAGCCTCCCACCTGCGCAGGGAAAGTTCTGGCAGCACCTGCCCCAGCCAAAAGCCAAGCAGCAGCAGTACTGCAGAGCCAGTACCTGGGAGGAGGCAGAAAGTGGAGATGTCCCCGAAGCCACCTCTTTAACAGGTCAAGCTGAGCTGTCATTCTATGCTTTAAGCAGCTTTTTCAATTTTTGTTTACGTTCAAGGAGGAAGGTAGTATGTCTTCTACTCTTGGGAATGTAGTGCTTTTCTGCTGCTTACTCTTGAGGAAGAGATTTCTCTGCATAGGCACTTTGTTCATTCAGTTACATCTCACTCAGAAAAGCTATTAGTGAACCATCTCTGCCCGTCCTCCTGAGTCCCCTCTAATAACTTCTGTTGAAATGGAGCTCCTGTTTCTTCTGGCTTCCTCAAGCCTAAGTTTTTCTGTCAGTTACTTTCAATCATGTTTGTTATAACCCAGAACTTATTCCAGGATTATGGGTTGCATGTACTTGTCTCTTTGGTCTCCTTCAGTCCAGAAAAATAACTCATCCTTTATCTTTCATGACCTTGAAATTTTTGAAGCGGACAGGCCAGTACTTTGTGGAATGTCCTTCAGTCTGGTGTTTTCTCATGATGGATGATTTATGCAGAAGTGGGGCTGTGTTCTTAGTAATCCCTGTCAGGAGGCACCAGTGTCAGTTTGTCCTTCAATTTGTGTTCATTTTTATTACTCAGTTTAGATGGTGTTTGCCACTTTTCTGTATTTATTAATAAGTAATTAGTGCCAGGAGAAATTTTGAAACCATATGTATAGCCTTTTTCTCATCTTTCACTGACTTATTTTAAACACACATTGATACTTGCCTGAATCATTTATTATTAACATTGTTGTCAAATGATGATTTTTCTAATTGTCATTTCTTTTACATTTGTTAGTTGGCATTATATATATTTTTTAAATTTTATTTTTTTATTTATTTCAGAGAGGAAGGGAAAGGGGGAGAGAGAGATAGAAACATCAAAGATGAGAGGGAATCATTGATTGGCTGCCTCCTGCATTCCCACACTGGGGATTGAGCCTGCAACCCAGGCATGTGCCCTGACCTGGAATCGAATTGTGACCTCCTGGTTCATAGGTCGATGCTCAACCACTAAGCCACACCGGCCGGGTGACATTATATTTTAAGCAAAAGCTTTATCTTCTCTCCCATCTACTTATATTGTATGAATTCATAAATTTCTATTTTATTCAATGGGTTCTAGTCATTACTGTCTTTTTCTTTTTAAATTTATGTTGGAATAAATTTAGACTTACAGAAAATTTTCAGAAATAGTATGGATTTCTCATATTCCCTTCTCTCATGTTCCTCTAATGTTAACTTCCTACGTAACCATAGTACAGTTATCAAAGCCAACAAGTTAACATTGATACACTAATAAACTAAACAACAGACCTAACTTGGATTTCACCAATTTTTTTCACTAATGTTCTTTTTTTTTCTTCCAGGACCCATCATTATTTATTTTAATGCTCAAATAGGCCCTGATTTAGCTATTGGGACCCCCTTCAAACTCATTTTTCACCTTATTTGCATCTCTCTCTTTTTTTTTAGCACTTTTCTGGTACAACAGAAGATACTAGGCTTTCCTACCTCAGCCCTAGAGTCATTCATTTTTTAGGATCCCTTGTCCCTTTGGTAGGAATGATATTTGGAAACCAAGTTCTTGGCATGAGATATGGTCATTATGCTTGGGTGTCGTGCTTGTAGGTCCATATACTAAGAACTATATGTATGTGTATAGACGCATTTCTCTTTATCTACTTTTTTAATCCTCACCCAAGAATATGTTTATTGATTTTAGAGAGAGGAAGGGAGAGAGAGAAACATCAATTGTTTGCCTCTCATATGCACCCCAACCAGGGACCGAACCCACAACCCAGGTATGTGCCCTGACTGGAATTCAAACCCACAACCTTTCAGTGTACAGGACGACACTCCAAACAACTAAGCCACACCGGCCAGGGCCTCTATATCTATTTTTATACCCATTTCTATGTTATAACCTGTGTGTTTATGCTGATACCTCCAATTCTAATCTAACCCTAGGGATTATTTTAGCTTTCTCCTCTACCTGTCTGTAACTGCCTTCTATGACAGTAAGAAACCTGGCTCCCAGTGTCCTCCCCATATTTAGTTATATGCTCCATTTACCTATATGTAATCCATCTCCCAGTTGGTCTCAAGCTAAACCTTGGCTCCCCAACCCCACAAGCCATACCAGAACCAAATCCTTGGTCCCAACTAAAAGGAAGGAGAAGGGGCGGGGGGGGGGGGGGGGGCGGTAGGGAGAGTAACTAGTTTGAATGCCCTTGAATTAATAAGTTCTGTAACTTCCTGGGGACCTTTTGGGGGTTTGTCCATGCTTACCTCCTTGCCAGCTTTTCCTGACTGTCATCTTCCTCTCCCAATGCCGTCACTCCTTTACTTCCCATGAGAACATTGTTTCCATATGCCGTACGCAGGCCCAGCAGAAGAATCTGCCTTGGTCATCCATCGATAAGTTTGGTCTGCAGTGTGGTTTTTCTTCTCATTGTGTTTTACTGTTTACCTCTAGTGATACTACTCCGCAGAAGTCTCTATTCCTAGGTCATTTTATTTATCAATGGAACTCCCAACAGTATTACACAGTTCTTAAGCCCCAGCTACCGTGAAGAGGGGAAAAGACACCATCTACATCCATGACATGTTTCTTCAAGCTGAAGAGAAAGTGAATAACAGCAATAATCAAAATACCATATATCTGTCTAGTGCTTTACAGTTTTGAAATCAAAGCATAGTATAGTGAGTGGATAGAGCTTAACTTCGGAGTCAGACAGACCCAAGTTCATATTCTAGTTCTGATAAATTCTATAGGGAAAGTTGTATTATTTTTCTCAGCCTCAGTTTCTTCATTTATAAAATGGGGCTAATAGGCCTTCTACTCAGGTCTATTGAGAGGATTAAATGAGATTATATGTATAATGCACCCAGCACATGCTTTATAGGCTTATAGCTGTAGTGGGGGAGAGAGACCAAAGAAGGATTGTGGTACACAGTGTGAAGGGATAAAGATAGGAATAATTTGCTGAGGAAATACAGAGGAGTGTATAAATCAAACTGCAGGCTGACTTTTCTCCTTTGTATCTTCTACCTCAGCCAAACCCATCTCCTCCTTCCCACCCTATTTTCCTCCCACAATATTCTGTGCTCACTTCTGATTCCGTGCCTTAATTCTCTCACCTGAATCTGCTGTGACATTTTCTCTCTAGTGTCCTCTGGTATTTCCATTGTCTAAAACAATTGCTCGTTTTGTGTAGACTGCAAATTAGCATTTTGTTGCTATCTGGGAATCTATCTATCATAAGCATGAGGGTCCTGCCTCCCCAAATAGATCAAAGCCTCTAATGGGCAGACACTGGGTCTCGGCCTGAGCTGCGCCTTGACCAGGGCTTGACCCTTTGTACTCTCTTACTTGGTTGTAAGCACTTAAGGGGATAAAAGGCGCCTCCTTGTGATTCCAGTCAATAAACCGGCCGATGTGCCACACATCCCTTTCTCCAGTAGTCCTACAAGGCAATCTTGCCAAAACTCCAGGTAGTGTTCGGTGTTTGGAAGAAATGATAACCTTTGCTTTTTTGTTATTGTCGTTGAATTCATTTATATCTTATACTGACAGTATTTGACTGGATTAGGTCCTTCCCACCTTTCATTACCCTCCCTCAGGAACAAAGTGTGGAGGTTGATCAACTGAGTATGTACTGGGCCGACATAACTGGGAGATGAGGTTCACACTTAAGCATGAGGGGTGGGCCTAGGGGGAGCAGAAGTAGCATAAACATGATTCCTACTCTCACGGAGTTTATCATAACATACATGAAACAGAGAAGATTCTACTACTATCCAGCAAGCAGCTTCTGCCTTTTGTACCAACTTCAGCTTATTATAGAAGTGGCTGTCTAGAGTGCTGTCTCGGGAACAATTCTGAAATTACACCAAAGACCCATGAAAAAGATTGCCATGATTGATGAGCATTGCACTGTGGGCCCAGGATGGGCGGCAGTCGACATGTTTCCTGAATATTTCATAGCCTTGCAGTGTATATGTAAGTGTAAGAAAATGAAGTGTCACCTTGGCTGATTTGGCCCAGTGAGTAGAGCGTTGGTCTGTGGGTTCGATTCCGGTCAAGGGCATGTACCTAGGTTGCAGGCTTGAACCCTGGCCCTGGTCAGGGCGTACACAGGAGGCAACCAATTGATGTGTCTCTCTCACATCTATGTTTCTCTCTCTGTCTCTCCCCTCTCTTCCACTCTAAAAAAGCAGTGGAAGAATATCCTCAGGTGAGGAGTAACCAAAAAACAACAAAAAGAAGTGTCAGTATGTGACAGGACAGATGTTGAAGTGAAGATAGAGGATTGTTGTGAAGATAATTGGTTGTTGTTAATCCTCAGGTGCACCCTGAGCTAATAGAGAAGTGTTGGGAGAATATTTTGGTGGGGGGAAGCATCTAGGCAAAGGCCCAGAGTCAGGGATAGAGATGGAGCAGGGAGCGGTTGAGGTGAGCCTGGCTGGAGCGGGGGGAGGGGGTCACTCTGGAGGAGAAGTGGGAGATTACATGGAAAGGTTAGGCAAGAAAAGGCTGTGAGGAATGGGGGTGGGGAGGCCGGAGTTCCTTCCCTGCTGCTGACCATCATCACAAAGCCTGAGCCTTGGCATGGAGTTCTTGGAGGGCAGAAGGGCGGCATCTGGATATAATAAACTTTCAATAACAAAAGCTCCGGAGTAAAATGTCAATTTTCTCCTGTTCCTGCTAATTGATGCTGTGTGTGGTTCTTGTCTTTTTCTTCCTGACTGTTATATAAATACATTTCTAAAGCGCAGCTGGATTCCTGTAGCCTTAGACAGCCACCTACAAAGATGCAGAATGTCAAGAGGGGTGGGAACCCCTCCTCCCATTCTTTACACTGCACAACTGTGCAGGGAACAACCAGTGCAGGCCTGCTGCGTTCTAACTAGTGATGACTCACTACAACTGAAGCAGAGTCAGTGATGTTTGAATGGGAGAAAAAATGCAGCCGCCATCACCACCGCAACCTAGGGCAAGCCTGGAGTGGCTCAGACCTCTTCTCCCAAGACGCTGTGTGCCTTTACATCTGTAGTTCTAAGAAAAATGGCATTAAAGGAGAAAGGAAGCATTAGAATATTTCTTTTTTGTTTTTGTGTGGGTTTTTGTTGTTGTTAATCCTCACCTGAGGACATTTTTTTCCATTGATTTTTTTTTTTTTTTTTTTTTTTTTTTTTAGAGAGAGTTGAAGGGAGGGAGAAACAGAGAGGAAGAGAGTGAAAAACATCAATGTGAGAGAGACATATCGATTGGTTGCCTCCCACACTCGCCCCAACCAGGCCAGGGATTGAACCTGCATCCCAGGTATGTGCTCTTGACGAGAATCAGACCCACGACATTCTAACCACTGAGCAACACTGGCCAAGGCTAGAATATTTCTTTATAGTTTGTCTTTGTTTAGGTATCTGTTTTGTGGGCACACGTAGGTTAATGATACCTAAATGTTTGCTGACATCATAATCTTTTTGTGTTTTAGGAGGTCACAGGGTAGAGTGGTTAAAGGTCTGAGGCTTGGAGCCAGGCTGCTTGTTTTGAATTCTGGCTCCCCCACTCCCTTGCTGTACGACCTTAGATAAGGTCCTTAATTTTTCTGCACTTTGCTTTTTGAAGGATAGTAATAGTTTCCTATTTCATAAAGTTATTGTGAGCATTCAGTGAAGTTCATTGAAATGACACATAAAATACAGACATAGTGCAAGTGTTCAGAAAGTGATTACTATCATTATTTAGGGTTTTCATTTGTGGAAAGGGGAGATGGTCTAATATGGTAGTAGGACCAGTGCACACACTTAAGTGGTGGATGTTGGGCTCAACTCTGCCACTTAATTGTGTGACAGACTTTCTGGCCTTCATTTGTTCATCTTTTAGAGCATTCATTAGTACCTTATCTGCCTCACAGGGGATGGGGTCATATGTGATCATGAAATGCTTTGGAAAGTATAAAGCAGTCTGCAAGTGCCACATTTTAAAAAATATGCGTTTTTTTGTTGATTTCAGAGAAGAAGGGAGAGGGAGAGAGAGAGAAACATCAGTGATTGATTGGCTGCCTCCTGCATGCCCCCTACTGGTGATTAAGCCCACAACCCGGGCTTGTGCCCTGACCAGGAATCATACCAGTGACCTCTTGGTTCCGAGGTGGATGCTCAACCGCTGAATCACACCTGGCCGGGCCTCAAGTGCCACATTTTATTGCTGCTGTTACTATAGGAGTCATGGGGGTGGTGATGATACTGACAGAAACGGGTCTAATTTTAAAAGTAAAGAGCATTAGGAATAATTTACTCATGGCAGCCAAGCACATTTATTTACTTTCTCTTTCTTGAAATAGAATAACATTTCAAGTTTTCTTCTTCCTAGAAACCTCGGGGAGCTGATAGATCGGTTTGTGGCGGATTTCAAAGCCCAGGGGCCACCTAAGCCCAACACTGACGAAGGGGGAGCCGTGCTCCCCAGCTGTGCTGACCTCTTTGTGTACTACAAGAAGTGCATGGTGCAGTGCTCTCAGCTCAGCACCGGGGAGCCAATGATCGCTCTGACCACCATTTTCCAGAAGTACCTCCGAGAATATGCGTGGAAAATCCTCTCTGGCAACCTGCCCAAGTGAGTCCTGTTCTCCCTGGTCCGAGTGGGGAAGTAGATTCTAAACACACCTAAATATGGGAATCTTTAAGGAAATCCACTCTGAAGTTATTTCCTGAACTGCTGAGCGTATCAAGGAAGAAAACACCCTGATTGAGTTCACAAGGATCTGAGACTATTTCCTCTCTAAATGGGATTCCACAGCTATCAAGACCATTAGAGGAAATGCCCATGCTGGCTGCCAGCACAGGTCAGATCTTACCACTGTGGGCTCAAGGGAGTCGGCCCATTATATGTATATTTAGTTTACATGATTCAACGGTGGCTACTTGGCCAAAAAAGTGAGGTGGTGGTGGAAATAACTTAAAAACGGCAGTTTTTAATATTTCCACTCAGGCCCCATTCAATGAGGGTATGTCCTGGAATGATAAATAGACAAGAGGCACGAGTCTGCCTTCCCTGAGTCTGATTATGTTCCCAAGTCTCTCCTATGGTATGTGTGTCTTTCTGTGCTGGATAGAGTGTAATGTTTAAAGACGTAATGGGATTTGGGGGTAGGGAGTTGCATAGCACAGCTTCTAATTATAGTGACTTCACCATAGTCACTAATGTTACATTGTGATTGCTTGAAATAAATGTATCATTACACTAGGGTTTTAGATGTTCTGGTTATACTATAGCAATTTCAGTTGTTATAGAATATGATCTAAGGTAAGGCTCTGAAATTTAGTGATTATGAATCATCCCCGTGGCTCAGTTCAACAATTAGGGAATTAGTTTCTGTCGTTGTCACTAAAAGATGTCCTACATGGGAGTTTTACATTATTTGGAGGAAAGAAAACAAAATCTGTGTGCTGTACAAGAGATTTGAAGTAGCAGATATGTTTTACCAATGAGAATTTCTTTGACTGTGATAGAAATCATTTAAAAGTTTTTAGTAACTTTTGTCCTGATGATCAAAGTAATAGAAGACACAGAAAAGCACAAAGATTGAAAAGAAAAATCACCTATAATCTCACCACCCAGAGAAAACAAGTTTAACTTTTTGGTATATGTTCTTCCATTATTTGTATATATGTGTGTGTGTGTGTGTGTGTGTGTGTGTGTGTGTGTGTGTGTGTGTGTGTGTGTGTGTGTGTGTGTGTGTGTGTGTGTGTGTGTGTGTGTGTGTGTGTGTGTGTGTGTCTCTTTGTTTGTTTACCAGAATTGGGACTGTACTGCTTATTATAGCTTTATACCCTGCTGCTTTCTTTCTTTTTTTTTAAATATATTTTTATTGATTTCAGAGAGGAAAGGAGAGGGAGAGAGAGATAGACACATCAATGATGAGAGGGAATCATTGACCCGCTGCCTCCTGCATGCCCCCGACTGGGGATCGAACCTGCAACCCGGTCATGCGCCCTGACCGGGAATCGAACCCAGGACCCTTCAGTTTACAGGCTGACGTTCTATCCACTGAGCCAAACCAGCTAGGGCTATACCTTGCTGCTTTCACTTAACATCAGCCTGGGAGCATTTTTCATGTGTGTTAGCCAGTGTCCCAGCAGGAAGCCAGTGATGTGCTCAGCTAGGATGTTATTAGGATTAAAGCTGCTGAGTAGTCACAGAAATGAGGGCAAGGTAAAAGGATTCCGAGGCACCCACATAGTAGTGGGTGATTGTTACTACTGAAACTCACCTGAGAGGTAGGGCTGAGGACAAAGGTCTGCCCCACAGAAACTAGTCATAGAGGGCCAGTCACTGCCAGGACCACACTGAAGCAGAGGGAGTTGGAGGACTATTATTGCTCAGACTCCTCTCTCCTCTACCTCTCTGACTTCCTGCTGCATCTCCCATTGGCTAAATGCAACAGGAGGAGGCCTGAGGGCCAAGGAACCTGGCTGATGATAAGCCATAGAGAAGGGAAGTAAAGAGCAGAAATGGGTCTGGGAGGCCAGCAGAGAATAGTTGGCACTCCTGACAGTAAATATTCATCAAAACATGTTTAATGGTGCCATGGCAATCAAACATATGGAAGAACCTCAGTTAACTCCTGGGATTATGATTGATCAATTTCTCTTCATTGGTCGTTTAGGTTGAGTTTACTATTTTGGTATTTTTAACACTCAGAAAAGCATCCTCAAACAGAAGTGGAACTACTGGCTTAAATCACCTGAAATGTACCTCCAGAAGGGTTGTCCAGTGTGATGCTCCTAACCCATAGTGGACAAGAGTGCCATTACCCTCACACTCTTATAAGTACTCAGAATTAAAATGTTTTCATATCTTTGATTTATCAGTAAGACTGGGCAGGTTTTTTAAAGGAGAAATTTCTCTCTAGTGTTTTTGTTGTTGTTAATTCTCACCTGAGGATATTTTTTCATTGAATTTTTTTTTAGAGAGAGTGGAAGAGAGAGAGAAAGACAGAGAGAAACATCGATGTGAGAGAAACACATTGATTGGTTGCCTCCTACATGAGCCCTGACCAGGGCTAGGTCCGGGGAGGAGCCTGCAATCAAGGTACGTGCCCTTGACCCGAATCGGACCCGGGACACTTTGGTCCACAGGCCGACGCTCTATCCACTGAGCCAAACCAGCTAGGGCTAATTTTTAAGATAAATGCCATTGAATTGTATCTACTTTTAAAAAATTAGACTCTCATGGTTGAAGTAACAGGAAGTTTTATAACTGCATTTTGACATTTTGTGAGCATGTGATCAGACCCCCGCGGGAAGGGATGAGATGCCATTTGGTTTCTTGAGACAGTCGGGGGTTTGGGCAGGAACCATTTCCGAACACGCACTTTTGTCCCTCCATCACCACGTGCAGATTCCTGTGCAGAATTGGCTTGACTGAGAGAAACAATTGGGGAGCCAGCTCTTGTGCTTCGATGATCCTGAATGAGCTCGACAGATCAGGAAATGCCAAGCTAAGCAGACAGTATTCAGCAGTCTTCTCTGTATCAGAGTCATCACAGTAAATTTGACTGATTGCTAGCTCACTTTTGGAAACATCTTTTCCTATTTCTGATGGTCTGAGAATTTAAACAGATGATAGTCAAGGTGAGGTCAATAGGAACGGACTCGTTGTATGTGGGTTTATTTGGGCCATGTCCAGCCTTTCCTTCCCCCCTTTCTTTTCTTAAGATGTGCAGTTTCCAGTTCAGGAAGCAAATGAGAGTCCCAGCCTGACTACTTCCTGTTCCTTTTCCTCAGAACCACAAGCAGCAGTGGAGGGCTGACCATCAGCAGCCTCCTCAAGGAAAAGGAGGGCTCCGAAGCAGCCAAGTTCACTCTGGAGGAGCTCTGCCTCATCTGCAGCATCCTGAGCACAGCAGAGTACTGTCTGGCCACTACGCAGCAGGTGAGCCGCCTGGCCGCCCGCTCCCCACCTCCTTTTCCAGGACCATCTTGGCCCCTTAGCTCAGTTGGTAGGAGTGTGGTCCCTAACAAGGTCACATACAACCTTGGGCAGACCAGTTGGCCTCCCACAGAGGAAAACGGCTGGCTGTCCGACCAGAAGATGGCCATCTCACAGAAGGGCCTTGTTATAGGATCCTGGGCAAGAAAGTATGACTGATCTCTTCCCCGGAGTTATGTAAGCTACATAAAGGGCATGCCCTCCTAAAAGTAGGTCAGTAGCCCCATCTCCTGTATGAGACCAGCAGGAACAAACTGAAGGGAACTAGGATCCAGGCTCTGGTGGGGATGAGTCACAGCCAGTTACTCCATTCTCAGAAGTAGTACTAGGCTAAGCAGAATCCTTTGGGCTTTTATGTGTCTTCTGGAATTTACATAGCAGTTTCAATCTGCCTAAACAAACAACCATTGTTTGGATGTTGACGTTCAGGAACTGTGAGGCAGGAAAGGGTGATGCCTCTACCGGAGTTCCTCATTAAAAGAAGGAAGACCCAGAATGATTTACCATTCAGCCTTAGATGTGGGATTAAAAGTGCCTTTTCACATTTGCTCTGGAATTCACCTGAAGCCAAAGAAAGAAAGTAATTGGGGAAGGTGCTGCTCTTCCCCTTTTGGGGGTTTATTATTTACGCATATCTAAAGAACATAGGAAGGCAGTCATGAATTATGGTCAGATGGGACAGCTTGGAGCCCCTGTGAGCTAGAGTAAGAATACAGGCCAAATAAGAAGTGTTTTCCCTAAAACTTCACAGTTAGGGTGAAGCCAGTCAGAGGCCAAGGCAGTAGCATGCTCTGCCTGGGAACATGGGTAGATTGAGTCACACGGGGGGATGATCTGTCAAGGTTTGGCCTTGGAGGCAGAGACAACAATCCACTTGTTAGAAATAAGGCAAGCCCCCAACTTCAGGGGTCCTGGTAGAACACAAAGCAGACTCGGGAGCCAGGCAGCAGGCAAATACCTCTACTCCTGCAGGAGGGTGTGCAGCATGTGGTCTGGGAACGTGGGCACTGAGCCCGTGGTCAGCTCAGCTTTTTAATCCTGAAGCACATGACCTGTCCCTCACTCTTGATTGGAGCTCAGGTGCACAGTCTTTCGCGATTGACTGATTCAAAGGGAGGGGTTGGGCTTTGCCGCTTCAAGATGGCCACCCCCAGGGGAGCTGCAAGCCATGTGGCCAGAATGGCGGCTGTCTAAACTGTTCTTTGACAGAAAAGATGACTGGTTTATTCTCACACACTTAACCCCAAGAACTCCCAATATCTGTGAGGACCTTTAAGGAAGGGGTCCCAGAGTTCTTTGAGGAAGAAACACTAGTGAACTATTATGTGCAGAATTAGAAAGAATACACACAGATAAATAATGGTATTTTAAAAGTAAAAGAACTGTGGTACAAAAACAAGCTATAAAAATAATGACCCTTGATCCCATCACCCTCAAATAATCATATTAGCAATTTGGAGGGTTTTTTTTAAATTATTTCCTTGTTTAACTTTTTAAAAAATATATATTTTTTATTGATTTTTTACAGAGAGGAAGGGAGAGGGATAGAGAGTTAGAAACATCGATGAGAAACATTGATCATCTGCCTCCTGCACATGCTGGGGATGTACTCGAAACCGAAGTACATGCTTTTGACCGGAATCGAACCTGGGACCCTTCAGTCTATAGGCCGACGCTCTATCCATTGAGCCAAACCAGTTAGGGCTCCTTTTTTTTTAAATTTTATTATTTTTTTAAAATTTCTTTATTGATTAAGGTGTCACATATTTGTCCTCATCCCTTCATTCCCATCCCACACCCCTCCCACGGATGCCCCCACCCCCCTGTTGTCCCTAACCATTGGTTAGGCTAGTATGCATGTACACAGTCCTTTGGTTGATCTCTCCCCCCTACCCCCCACCTTCCCCTACCCTCCCTCTGAGGCCCGACAGTCCGATCGATGCCTCCTTGTTTCTGGGTCTGTTCTAGTTCATCAGTCTATGTTGTTCATCATTTCCCCTAGATGAGTGAGATCATGTGTTACTAGAAATATACTTATAAGAACCGAATGTGAGACGAGCAATAATAGTTATGCTGACAGGCAAATGAATCAGTCTGTAGTGAGTTTCTTTCTGGACCAACAGTTCTTTTGAGACCCAATTTCAATGTCCACCAGTTCCTTATGTGTACATGTCGGCACTGACTTTTCAGCTCTGGATGGTGGACAAATGGTGGTAATGTAGGTCCGATTCCCTCTGGTTTGGTCTCGCCCGGACTCAGGGGCGCGTGGCCTCACCCGGACCCGGGACCCAGCCTCACCCGGGTCAGGGCTCCTTTTTTAACTTTTTAAAAATGTATTGATTTGAGAGAGAGAGGAAGGTGGCGGGGGCGGGGGGGAGAGAGAGAGACATCAATTTATTGTTCATTTACTTATTCAGTCATTGGTTGCTTCTTACGTGTGCCCTGACCGGATCGAGCCACAGCGTAGCTTATGGGACGGGGGCCTGGCCACTGAGCTGTTGGCCAGGGTGGAGGTTTCAATGGCTTTTCATGTGGGAGCCAACCTGGATAAGTCCTGCTGGTCAGAGATGGGACAGGGGAACATCGGTGAGAACCTGAGCCACAGTGGATAGAAACAGCAAATATTATTCCATCCGTTTGATTCTAATTATTTTTAAAAAATTCATTTCTCACACTTGAAGACCCTAAGAAACCATGGGAATGAATTAAAGAGTGGTAAATAAAGGGGAAGTTCTTATCCTGCCTTTCCTATCTGACTTGTACTCAGGATAACCAAATAGTGGACAATGGGAAGTACCTCTTTATAGCTGAATTTTAGTTAATCAATGAAGAAGAAAAGATAGAATTAGAATTTTTTAAATGTTTTTATTGATTTCAGAGAGGAAAGGAGAGGGAGAGTGATAGAAACATCCATGAGCCCTGGCCAGTTTGCTCAGTGAATAGAGCGTCGGCCTTCGGACTGAAGGGTCCCGGGTTCAATTTCTGGTCAAGGGCACATGCCAGGGTTGCAGGCTCGATCCCTGGTGGGGGATGTGCAGGAGGCAGCCGATCAATGATTCTCTTTTATTATTGATGTTTTTATCTCTCTCTTTCTCTCCCTTCCTCTCTGAAATCAATAAAAATATTTTTTTTAAAGAAAAAAAATAATAAGAAACGTTGATGAGAGAAACATGGATCTGCTGCCTCCTGCACAACCCCCACTGGGGATCAAGCCCAACACCCAGGCATGTGCCCTGACTGGTAATCAAACTGTGACCTCCTGGTTCATGGACAACACTCACCGGCCGGGCTAGAATATCATTGTTTGTACTTCCTAATGGAATAATGGATTTGGGCACTGACCATCAGTGGCTGCTGTTACTACAAAAGGAGAGACAGGCAAACATCATGCATCTAGCCCAGACAGTGTAGTTCAGTGGTTGAGCATCGAACTATGAACCAGGAGGTCGTAGTTCTATTCCCAGTCAGGGCACACGCCCGGGTTGCGGGCTCGATCTCCACTAGGGGGCGTGCAAGAGGCAGCCGATCAGTCATTCTCTCTCATTATTAATGTTTCTATTCCTCTCTCTCTCTCCCTTCCTTTCTTTGAAATCAGTTAAAAGGACATATTTTAAAAAAAGAATCCGAGCAATAAAATTTTAAAAACAATTCCAAGCCCTAGCTGGTTTGACTCAGTGGATAGAGCATCGGCCCATGGACTGAAGGGTCTCCCGGGTTCAATTCTGGTCAAGGGCACGTATCTTGGTTACAAGCTCGATCCCCAGCCCTGATCAGGATGCTTGCAGGCGGCAACCAATTGAGGTCTCTCTCTCACATCAATGTTTCTCTCTCTGTCTCTTCTCCTCCCTTCCACTCTCTCAAAAAAAAAAAATCAGTGGAAGGATATCCTCCAGTGAGGATTAACAACAAAAGCCAATAATGTATCAATATTGGTTCATTAATTGTAACACTTTTACACTTAATATTTGCAGGGGTATTTCATTCATTCATTCATTCATTCATTCATTCATTCAATAGATCTTTATGAAGCAGGTGCTGTGATTGACGTTTATTAACAGTGGTGAACAAAGTAGCCACGTTTCTTTGTCGTGGAACTTAGAAGTGATGGACGACCCCAGGTAATAGATATGTAACTTCAGTTTTGGGATAAGTGCTAAGAAGGAAGCAGGTGTCGCAGTGCTAGTGAGGGAGCTGCCTACAGAAGTAGAGTGGACGAGAAGGGCCTGCCCTGGGGCAGTTGGCTGCGCATCGTCCGGTGCACCAAAAGGTTGCTGCTTAGATTCCCAGTCAGAGCATGTGCCCAGGTTGCAGGCTCAATGCCCAGCAGGGGGTGTGCAGGAGGCAGCTGATCCACTCTCGAATCGATGTTTCTCTTTTCCTCTCCCTTCCTCTTCCTCTAAAAATATTTATTTTTTTAAAAAAGAAAAGGGCCTCTCTGAGGAGTGACATTGAAGCAGAGACCTTAGGGTTGGGAAGGAGACTGCCAAGTGAGAAGCTTGGGCAGAGTGGGGTGGGGGTGCTAGGGAGTGTTTCAAAGAGAGGAAGTAGGAAGTTGGAAGGCCCTAAGGGGGAACAGACTTTGGTATTTCCAAAACTTTAACTGGTCAATGTAACTGAAGCCAAGCCAGCAAGGAGGAAAGCTGGATGTGGCAGGAGAGAGAGACAGGACCCAAATCAAGGTTAGAAGTTTGGATCCATTTTCAGTGTGGTAGGCAGAGGCTGCTGAAGAGTTTAAGCCTTGTAAGCCTGCACCATAATTTGTTTTATCAGTCCCTTGTAAATATACGTGTACATTGTTTCCAGTTTTTCAATAACAAACAGTGTTAGAATGTGAGCTTTATGAGAACGGAATCTTATTGTTTTGTTCATTGAATAACTCCATTACTCTTTTACAGAGCCTGGTACAAAATGAGCTTTCAGTAAATATTGGTTGAATTCATGAATGCTGCAAAGAATACTTGCATATCTTTGTACATTGTCCTCTTTATTTCATTAAAGTACTTTTCTAGATCTGAAATTGATGGCTTAAAGGGTGTGTATATTTAATTTTTTGCTTTTTAAATAAATTGCCTTCCAAAAAGATTACACTAATTCATGCACCCCTAAGAGCATTTTTTAAATTTAAGGCAAAACATTCGTTATTCTTAGTTTGTGTAATAAATAGGTCTGGGAGTGCTAGGTGAATCAGTTTCTGGGATGGTTGGAGATATTTACAATTCCTGGTCAGTTATATTTTTCTTCGAGGCACTGGGAACATGGCCAGGGTTTTTCTCCTAGGCCCGTGGTCGGCAAACTGCGGCTCGCGAGCCACATGTGGCTCTTTGGCCCTTTGAGTGTGGCTCTTCCGCAAAATACCACGGCCTGGGCGAGTCTATTTTGAAGAAGTGGCGTTAGAAGAAGTTTAAGTTTAAAAAATTGGGCTCTCAAAAGAAATTTCAATCATTGTACTGTTGATATTTGGCCCTGTTGACTAATGAGTTTGCCGACCACTGTCCTAGGCTGTAGACTGCTGAAGGCAGAGACTCTGCTTCTTTGCTTTGCCTCAGTTTCCCCAACACCTTAACCCAGTGGGTGGTGTGTAGGGGCACTCAGTGAAGACTGTAATACTGATTTTGTTGCCACCCAACACCCAACACCAGTGTTGGGGAGTGAGCCTGCAGTAGATGAGTAGTGAGTATCCTAAAAATCAGGGTCTTTTTTTAAACTAGTGAAATGGCTCTGGCCAGTGTGGCTCAATTGGTTGGAGTGTTGTCCCATGCACCTCTCTCCCCCTCTCCCTCTCCCCCTCTCCCTCTTCCTCCTTCCCTACCTTTCTCTCTCAAATCAATAACATATCCTCACATGAGGATTAAAAAAAATTAGTGACATAAATTGTCAGAGTGTCATAAGAAACAATTACAACGCAATGCTCATGGGCACAGATTCTAGAGGAAGTTTATTTCCTGGTCCCACCACTTACTGTCTTGGGTAGATCACTCCTCCATTTCCTCATCTGTAAAATGGGGATAGTAATAGAATCTTCCTCATAGGGTTGTGAGAATGCAATGAGTCAATACATGAAAAGGGCCTGGAATTATGCTTGAATCGTCAGACTCAGTCCATGTTAAGTATTCTTATTATGGTTCTTATTTGGATAATCATTAAGCATGTTTTTCTCTTCTAATAGCTGGAAGAAAAACTCAAAGAAAAAGTTGATGTAAGTCTGACGGAACGAATCAATCTGACTGGAGAAATGGACACATTCAGCACGTATGTACCTCGCACACACTTGCTCATGGCCTGCCCTTCACAAAGCAGCATGTCTCAGGTTATGGGCTTTAGGTCACTACAGAACCTTAGAGGTTTCCAGGACCTTCTGCTGGATCAGGATCATTCTCTACCAGCCACCAAGAACCATTAGAAGCTGGTGCAGCTGCATCCCATTCTGTCTCCTCAGATAGAATCATTTTTAGCTTCTAGGTTTTTATTGTTTCACTATTAGAATAACAAAAAGAAGAAAGCCCCCCTGGGCATCCCTGAAGGAAGGTCAGATCCAAGGTCTCCTATCTGCCCCACTAAATCCACAGAGGGCCAGCCCCACTCCAGTGTTTTAGAATATAAAACAGCGCCCCAGCCGGTTTGGCTCAGGGGATAGAGTGTCAGCCTGAGGACTGAAGGGTCCCAGGTTCTATTCTGATAAAGGGCAGCTACCTCGGTTGCAGGTTCTATCCTTGGCCCTGGTCGGATGCATGCGAGAGGCAACCAATCAATGTGTCTCTCACATTGATATTTCTCTTTTCCTGTCTCTCCCCCTCCTTCCACTCTAAAAAACCAATGGAAAAATATCCTTGGGTGAGGATTAACAAACAAAATAATTTTTAATAGAATATAAAACAGTGATTTTCAACCTTTTATCTCCTGATACACATAAACTAATTACTAAATTTTTGCAGCACACCAAACAATATATATATATATATTTTTTTTTTGCTGATCTGACAAAAAAGTAGGTATAATTTTGATTCATTTACACCAGAAGTCTATTGTGTTGGCTGTTGTCATTTTTTTTATTTATCAATCTAAGGGAAAAGAGGTCAGTACCCCTGGCTACATAGTCAGGTATTGTATGTTTTAAAAATCCTTGCAGTACACCAGTGTGCTGTGGCACACTGATTGGAAATATCTGGTGTACATTGTAAGCAGCCAGATTTTAGTTGTGTGTGTGTGTGTGTGTGTGTGTGTGTGTGTGTGTGTGTGTGTGTGTGTGTGTGTGTGTGTGTTGAGGGGGTGTCTGTCCAAGAAGTTCAAACTGAAAAGCCTTCTCAAAGTAGTTCTTTCCCTGGTGTTTCTTAGCAGTATTTTTGTTGTGGTCATTACATGAGTTTAGGATAGGCTGAGCTTTCTCATCACCACTTTTTGAGGAAAAATTAAAGTTTTCTTAAGTCGTTTCCTCTCCTTTGTACTTTGGAGGTAGGAGTGAAGAGAGATTCCAGGTGCAGCGAATTGAAAGGATTTTGTGTCCTCAGTGAAGACACACCTAAATAAGACCAGGACAGGCAGCAAGAATGAAGAAAAAGCCAAGTGTTCCTTGTTGTCACTAACTACCTTTTGAAATGAAACTCGAGTGCGCTGAGTTTCTGATGAAATGATGAATCTCATTTTACATGGGTGCCTAAAACATTGGGAAGGGCTGTGTCATTTAAAAGTCATTTTGGGGAAAGTTCTGACCTACGAATTTGTTTGACTTGCAGTGTCATCTCCAACAGCATCCAGTTGTTGGTTCAGGACCTGGATGCCGCCTGTGACCCGGCCCTGACTGCCATGAGCAAGGTAAGGGTTTGGGAAGTGTTGCTTCCCAGACGTCCGAGGGTGACCCCAGATGGTTTCTGTCAGCTCTTGCCCGGAGCGTCTTCAGGCTCTTCAGTGCTTAGAGCAGGGGTCCTCAAACTTTTTAAACAGGGGGCCAGTTCACTGTCCCTCAGACCGTGGGAGGGCCAGACTATAGTTTAAAAAAAAACTATGAACAAATTCCTATGCACACTGCTAAGTCGGCTGCTAAGCAGGACAGGCAGTGGCGGCAAAAACACCCAGCGGGCCAGATAAATGTCCTCGGCCGGCCGTGTGTGGCCCGCGGGCCATAGTTTGAGGACCCCTGGCTTAGAGTATTAGTCAGGAGGAGAATGGAGGAGCTCGAGGAGTTTCCCAAAGCGCTCAGTTTATCTTGTACCTTCAGTCCATCTCTTGTCCTTTTTTAAAAATATATATATTTTATTGATTTCAGAGAGGAAGGGAGAGAGAGAGAGGAACTTCACTGATGAGAGAGAATCATTGATTGGCTGCCTCCTGCACGCCCCCTACTGGGGATTGAGCCTGCAACCCAGGCATGTGCCCTTGGCGGGAATCAAACCGGAACCCTTCAGTCCGCAGGCCAATGCTCTACCCACTGAGCCAAACCAGTTAGGGCCCATCTTTTGTTCTTTGAGAACAAGACAGGGAGCAGATGGGTTCGGTAAGTCTAAAGGAGATGTTAACTTTGGTTAGCATCTGATACGTGCTGATGAAAACTTTTAAGTGTTCTCACCAAAATGGGTGCTTTTGTTAGCAACTTCTGGCTCATCTTCATTGTTGCCCACTCAGAGGGTTTCCTAATTCTTTCTGAGCTCTGGTGCCCATGCAGGATTGTTTGATCGGGTTGTGGACCCCAGTGTTCTATTATCTTAGCATCCCGTCACTTAGCTCCCAGCCCTCCTTTGACACCTACCACATGCTACCTTTTGTTGCTATTTGGCTTTTATGTACCTGTGTCTTTTCTTCCTAAAGGGATGTAAATTCCTTAATGAATGGACCATATAGAACAATTGATTAATTGAGTTGGAACAGGCAATTCTTTATTGACTTATAAGCCAAACAACATGAAGCTATCCACTGTAGAACCTTCTACAACTGGGGTCAGCAAACTGCAGCCTGTGGGCCAAATTAGGCCAACTGCCTGTTTTTGTAAATAAAGTTTGTTTGTTTTTGTAATCACAAATAGGATTTTTTTATTTGTCACCATTAAGTTTGAATTTTAAACAGATTCTTGAACCCGAGGCTCAAATCCATCAGCTCATTCAACTTTAGCACCTGTCTCCATCCCCAGTAGCTTTTGCAGAACTGCTACCTTCACCATGAAGCTCCATGAGTTTCCCCAATTCAAACTTGGGCTTCTTCAGCTTTGACTTTTCTAACAAAGACATCATGGAGCAGATTAATGAATTGGCAAGACTTTTCCAATGTTCTCTGGAATCAGTTTATTGATCACTTCTTTCAAGTCATTTGTCTGCACCTCTTGAGTCATGATTTTCATCATCATCTTCCAGATTTGGTGAGCCTGTTCATGCTGAGCACAAGAGGCCTTCCAAATCTGATTCTTGTGTTTTTTAGTAAAACCAACACAGAATAGACGAAGCAAATAACCATCGGTAGTCTTGACATCAACATGAGCTTCAGTCATGGTCTGCCTTTGTTTTTTATCCTCACCCGAGGATATGTTTTTATTGATTAGAGAGAGAAAGGAATAGGAGAAAGAGAAACATCGATGTGAGAAACATCAATCAGTTGCCTCCCGTATGAGCCCTGAACAGGGATTGAACCCACAACCTAGGTATGAGCCCTGACTGGAAATTGAACCCACAACCTTTTGGTACAGGACAATGCTCCAGCCGACTGAGCCACCCAGCCAGGGCTGGTCTGCCATTTTTTGACATGGAGCACACATTTTGTGTCCATGGTAAGATCATGCCATGGAAATTAGGCAGATTTTTGTCCTGAACATTCTTATATTGATTTTCCTAAATGGAACTGCATCATTTTGCATATCAGGTAGGCTCACTTCAAAAACACAACCCTTGAGACCATTAGATAGAATTTTGTTCCTTGAGTTCTCGTGATGATGAATGTTTTTCCAATATTTCTGATACCGAACATAGCTGGTGCTTTCTCATCATACCAATCTTTCTTAGAAAATGGATCGACCTCCCTAGCCAATTTGGCTCAGTGGATAGAGCATCAGCCTGCAGATTGAAGGGTCCCAGGTTCGATTCTGGTCAAGGGCATATACCTCAGTTGTAGACTCGATCCCCAGCCCTGGTTGGGGCGTATGCAAGAGGCAACCAGTCGATATGTCTCACATTGATGTGCCTCTCTCACATCGATGTGTCTCTCTCTTTCTTCCCCCCTCCCTTCCACTCTCTCTAAAACTCAATGGGGACATATCCTCGGGTGAGGATTAACAGAAAAAGAAAATAGATTAACCACTTTCTTCTTGGCTCCCTTTTGCCACCTTTTGTAAGTCACTTGTTCTTGCCGATTGCCATGGTGCTGCTCAGAGAGCCGAAAGGTGCAAATAAAGTTTTAAATAAAGTTTTATTGGAACATAGCCATACTCATCTGTCTATACAGGGTGGGCCAAAATTAGGTTTACAGTTGTCTGTATGGGAAAAATATACAGTAATTAATAAAATAATAATATAAGAATGAAGTCTGGGGGTGGGTCACAAGAGATCAACCAAAGAACTTGTATGCATATACGTATGACCCAAGGCCTGGGGTGTGGGGTGGGGGTGGGCTAGAAAGGGTCAGAGGGAGAAGAATAAACTGTGTTTCACATGCTCACAACTGCAAACCTACTTTTGCCCCACCCTGTATATTGTCTGTGGCTGCTTTTTGGCTACAAGGGCAGAATTAAGTAATTGCAACTGAGACCATATGGGTCGCAAAGCCTAAAATATTTACAATCTGGCCCTTTACAGAAAGAGTTTGCCAGTGCCTATTTTAGTCTTAGACTGTTGTAGCATTCTTACAAATTCTGGAGAAAGAACTTCTCTGGGGTATACTGGCCAGTAGCAGACCAAGCACAGTGGAAAGAACCCTGGCTTTGGAGTCAGACAAGCCTAACTCCCCTCATTTTTCCTCAGTGGGTGTTGAGCACATGACTTACCCTCTCGGGGCCCAAGTTACCTTCTCTGTATGTGAAGTCAGGCATCTGCTTCCGGGACTGTGAGGATGGAGCACAAAGAGAGTGACTGACCCGGTGCCAGTAGATGCTAGTCCTCTCTCCTCTTGTCAGGAGGAGTGGCTGTGTCATGAGGTTTTGTTAGCAGCCATTTGGTCTGAATTTGGTTTTGTAGTAGATTGTAAATATTTAACAAAAATGGGATTAAACCCGAAGCTTGGGCTTCAGGGTTTTATGAAGCTAAGTGGGGAGTCCTGAAAAGCTGATGTCACAGCTTTTCTATTCAAAAGGTGGATTCTGTCGCCAATCCTGGTGATGTGCATTTCCAGTATTCTCAGTGTTTACAAGCAGAAAACTCTGAGCAGGCAGGTCGAGGCTCACCCATTTTCTTAAAGGAACATGGCTCTGAAGATCCATTTTGTGGCTTCATCCCTGGCTGCTGGTGAACACTCACTGTATCCTGAGCATGATCCGTTCCAGCTGCCATCTCTCCTGAACTGCCACACACTGTAGATCGGAATGCAGCTGGTGAAAGAATTTTTACATTTTCCAAAGAAGAGGAGATTTTTTTTTCTTAGTAAAACAACAGTTGTAGGGGATTTAACACTCCAGGTGTTGCTTATATGAACTGTCAGTTCACTAGGTGGGTTTCCCTCAAGCCCCCAGCCCCTAGCCCTACTGCTCATTTCTCCCCCAGACCCACACCAGCAAACACTAACAGAGACCATACCTCCCGAATCTTTTGTTTATATCATAGGAAAACCGCAGGCTTGGGAACGCAGCGGCTGGGAGGCTATAGCTCTTTGTCTGAGTCTTCTGGAGTTCCAGCAAAATGAAATCCATGTGATGAAAATGACTAGATATAAACAAGCCAAGTGGTCACAGGGTGATTCAACATACACTGTCTGTTATTGGTGCCTGCATCCTGTTTTGTGTAGTTTCTTCTAGGATTTTAAAAAACTTTTGTTTTGTAATCATGCTCATTACTGTCTCTGATTCCATCATTTTTGCTGCTAATTGAACAGTTCAAATCAGACTCTACCCAGCACGGTGCTGGGAGTTGCAGGGCTGGGAAGGATATAGATCTTATCTCAAGGTTCTTAGATTCCAGAAGGTGTGGGGCAAGAGATGTGTGAGATGAGAGGGGTGCCCAAATAACTGCAATATAGTACCATAAAAAAATCAGTACCATAAGAAAACCAGTACCATAAGAAAAGTACAAAATATTCCCTCTTTCAAAGAGGGGAGAGTTTATATCCCGATGGGGAGATGAGAAGAGCCTTTGTAAGGAAGTGGCATTTGAAATAGACCATGAAGGATGGTGCAGTTTTGAACTAACTTGTGATTAGGAGAGCATTCCGAACAGGGTGACAGTGTGAACAAAGGTTTGTAAAGTGAGGAGAGATCAGAACTTTGTCAAAATTGCCATTCTCGTTACACACCTTTGGAATTCCACAGGGTCCTCTGTACTTGCACTTACAAGGGAAACAGGGCTGCCCTCAAGAAGTTTATATTCGGGGGGCGGGGCGGGGGAGGGCTTTGAATAACTGGTGCTGTAAATAAATGTACTTTATAAGCCTTGGCTGGGTAGCTCATTCGGTTCGAGCATTGTCCCAATATGCCAAGGTTGCGGGTTCGATCCCCAGTCAGGGTACATACAAGAAACAACCAATGAATGCATAAATAAGTGGAACAACAAATTGATGTTTCTCTTAAATCAATTTAAAAAATTTTTTTAAGTTTTAAAATATGTATTTTATAAATGATATGAAAGTGAGTGTTGGGCTTACTAAAGTAGAGTGGAGGTGTTGGATGATACTGAGTTTGACAAGATGGATTGACCCAAACAATTTAGTTATGTCTTTCTCCTGGGAGGACACCTGATTCTCATTGAAGGCACCCTGTGACCTCCTCATTGGTTAGCATGTAGGGCTTTCATCATTTGTCCCTGCACTACTTTGTTCGTTCGGCAACTCCTGTGCATATACCTAAATACAGTCTCCAGGCCACTTTCACTTCCCTGAATGCATTACTCTTTTGTGGTTTCCATGCCTTTTCTCATTCTATTCTTTCTAGAATTCTCTTCCCACTATTGTCTGCCTAGTGAGCACATCCTTTAAGAAATGTCTGCCCCCTCTTTAAAAATTGAGGTAAAATCCATCCTTTGAAAGTGTATAATTCAGTGTTCACAGGACCATCCATCCACCACCACTGTCTAATTCCAGAATGTCTGCTACACCAAATGGAAACCCTGTTCTATTAGCAGTCACTCCCTGTTTCCCTGACAATCACTAATCTACTTTCTGTCTCTATGGATTTGCCTATTCTGGACATTTCACATAAATGGAGTCTTACAATATGTGGCTTTTGTGACTGGCTTCCTTCACTTAGTCTAATGTTTTCAGTGTTCATTCATGGAATAGCATGTATCAGTACTTTGTACCTTTTTATGGCTGAATAATATTCCACTGTATGATTATACCACATTTGGTGTATCCATTCATCAGTCACTGGACATTTGGGTGTGTCCACATTTTAATTATCATGAATAATGCTATGAATATTCATGTATGAGTTTTTGTATGAATATATGTTTCCAGTTCTCTTGCATATATTATACCTAAGAGTGAAACTGCTGGGTCATGTGATGGCTCTCTGTTTAACATTTGGAGGTATTGCCAAAGTGGCTGCACCATTTTGCATTCCTACCAGCAGTTATGAGGGCTCTCAGTTTTCCATAACCTCACCAACACTATTTTTTTTAATTATAGCCATTATAATAGTGAAGTGGTGTCTCATTGTGGTTTCAATTTGCATTTGCATTTTCCTGATGACTAAGATGTTGTGCATCTTTTCATGTACTTATTGGCCATTTGGTATATCTTCTTTGAAGAAATGTCTATTCAAATCCTTTGCCCGTTTTTTCCCTTTTTTTTTTTTTTTTTTTTTTAACATGTTCTGGGATACTTTTCTAATTGAGCTTTTTCCTCCAGTGGAGGGGGTAGGAGGAGGTGAAGCAGGGGAAGTGCCTCCTGACACCTTGCCAATGCCAGGAGCCCAAAACCTGGGCACCCTAGAGGCCAAGAAGGGAGAGATGGCCAAGGGGATGTGCAGGTGGCTATAATATGGTGCAGAGGGACTCAGAAGGAGGTTTCTAGGAACTAATGAGAGCTGGATACACACTCTGCAGCAGCACATTGCCATTTATGGCTGCCCCGGCTGATTCTGGCCTGATACACAGCATGGAAGTGGGGTAGGAGGGGAGGAAGGAAGAGAGAAACAGAGAGGGAGAGAGACAGAGACAGAAGAGGAAGGGAGAGAGAAACAGAGACAGAGACAGGGACATAGCAGATGTAAGAGGTACTAAAAGAGAAGGAGGGAGAGAAAGAGAAAGAGACAGAGATACTTTGCCCATTTTTAAATTAGGTGGTTTGCTATTGTTGAGTTGTAAAAATTCTTTTTTATAGTCTGAGACTAGACCACTAATTGAAATATGATTTGCAAATATGTTCTTTTTTTCTATGGCTTGTCTTTTCACTTTCTTGTTCATGACCTTTGAAGCACTAAAGTTTTTCATTTTGACAAAGTCCAATTTATCTATTTTTTTCTTTTGATACTTGTGCTTTTGGTGCCATATCTAAGACCCCATTGCCTAATCCAAAAATGACATTTTCTTCTAAGCATTTTATAGTTTTAACTCTTACATTTAGGCCTTCTATTCACTTTGAGTTAATTTTTGTATATGGTGTGAGGCAAGGATTTAACGTCATTCTTTTGCATGTATACATCTAGCTTTCCCAGTACCATTTGTTGAAAAGACTTTTCTTTATCCTTTTGACACTCCTGTTGAAAATCAGTTCACCATAGATATCTGAGTTTACTTCTGGACAGTTAGGTCTATGCCTTAGATCTTTATGTCTGTCCTTAGGCCAGTGCTATACTGTTTTGTTACTGTAGCTTTGTAGAAAGCTTTGAAATCACAAGTATGAGTCCTCCACATTTGTTCCTTCTCGAGATAGTTTTAGCTGTTTTAAATCTCTTGCAGTGTCACCATGTTTTGTCTTACCAGAGTGTCTTTCTCCCTCAAGACACCGCAGTATATAGACTACCTCTCTAGTTTGTTATATAATGGTTTTTCCATTTCCGCCTCTCCTATTAAGCTTTGAACAACTTGAAGCTTATTCCATTTTGGGTCTACATAGCATAGCATAGTCCTTGCTTAACAGTAGTACAGTAAGTCCTCACTTAATGTTGCTACTTTAAATGAAACAACTTAAAATGAAACCAATTTTACCATAAGCTAATTGACATAAACAAGAGTTAAGTTCCTACTGCATTATAACAAAATGACACCGAAGGACACAATGTTATTTGAGGACTTGCTGTACTCCCTGAATGACTTTGAAGCTGAACAAGGCAGGAAGAAGAAAGAACTACTAGTAAAGTTTGTAGACACCCCTTTGACCAAAGAATGGCGACAACAAAAAAGATGGGTAACTGTACTGAACAGATTGAGCTGTGTGGAGCTGGTAGACTAGAGCAGGAGACTTGAGTGTCTTATAGGAAGTGGCATCTGGCGCTGACTGAAGAAAGGTCAGAATTAGGAAATGCCCACACCCACCTATTAGCTCCCCCAGGTGTGGGCAAGAGCCCTGCTGCTGGAAAAGGAGAGGAAAACACAGAGGGGCAAAGTTTAGTAGAAAACATACGCACAAATGGCCTTACTGTAAGCAGGCCAGGCCCATGTGGAAGAAGTGAAATATGAGAGTTTAGTGGTTTCTCTGAAATTGTAACTTAGAGATTATAGTAGTGTTGCTGAAAAGTGATGTGAAAATTACCTCTCAGACCACTTTTCCCTCCCATATTGCATTATTTTCTTAGATGAGCTCTGTGAGATAAGAAGTTAAGTCACTTGTCCATGATCTCTTAGCCAGCAGGTGGCAGAACCAGGATTCAAACTCAGGTCTCTGCAGCATTGTACCATATTCATACATACAGAATCGTAGTAAGTCATTTTGGAATATGTGGAAACTGAGGCAAGGCAGCTTAAGTGATTTGCTTAAAAGTGGAGGAGCAGTAAGTCAGTGTATGCCCAGTACTACTAGGTTCACAGGAGTGTTCATGCTTCCTTGATTATGAGCTCTTCAAGCATTCCCAAGCATCCTGGTAGATATTTGTTTTCAGCTTTTCTTGGTCTGACACCATGACTTCCCTACAGGGAAGAAAACAGGTTGAGCAGCCAACCCAAGTATTCCAGTCTGCTTTGTATATTTCGCCCTGAAGATTAATGAGTAATTATCATCTGGTGTGTTTATTTGTTTTTTTCCATAATATACCCAAAACCATAAAGCTTTATAATAGTGAAGCAAGAAATAAAATCAACTCTCCTGATCCTTGAAAAGGGGAGTTGTTTGAAGTGTTTTGGTGGAAATAGGAAGAGTTCTGTTTTTCAAATGTAAATTCTATAAATCTTTAGAAATGACTATGACTAAATATGGCCTTACAGGTAGGATTTTTTTTTTTTTTTTTTTAATGTATGGCTTTCTTTAAAGCAGGTGTGGGGAACATTCAGCCCGTGGGCCACATAAGGCCCACGAAATCATTTGGTCTGGCCCTGCCAAGGCATTAAGGATGAGTTCATTAGACGTTTGACCAAATATAGCAGGCTAATTTTTAAGTTGATAATTTTGTATGGCCCGAGAAAGATGTTATAAATATCCAAATGGCCCTTGGCATAAAAATGGTTCCCCACCCCTGCTTTAAATGGACCATTGGGCCCCTCACTATGTCCTTTTTCCTAGGGCTATACACATCATTGGTTGAAAGAATCTAGTCTCTAAAATCAAACACCCTTAGCTTTTTGCTCATTAGTGGTAGTTTTAGAAAAAAAAAAAAAAAAAACAGAAAGAAGAAACTGAACAAATTAAATATTCTTACAGTCTAGCATGTAATTTCTATTAGATTTCAAGATTGTGAACATGTACTAATTTAGAAGGTGGTGTTACTATCCCCCAAAGACATTCTGAAATAGCTAGAACAGTCCTCAAATCTGTTCTTTTTTTCCTCAGTCATTAAAATGTAGATCTATTTCAGGAGGCCCACAGAACCTCATGGTTAAGAAATCCTCCAGTTCACTTTCCACCCTCGATCAGGCATACCTCCCCTTTTCATAGGAAAGATTTTTTTCATTATAACCAAAGCAAGTCACTTTCATTATAGAAAATACAGATTTTTAAAAAGAAGAAAATTTAAATCACCCATAATTCCAATTAGTGGATATATTTCAGTCTTTTTTACAAATAAATATTTTTAAATAAGTTCATTCGGTACATACTGTTTTATGACCTGATTTTCTCATTTAATAGGTCTTAATAGTTTTCTGTGTCATTTAATCTAGAACTGCAATATTATTGCATAGTATTCCATAGTACAGATTATTTATTTTTAAAACTGTAGCAATAGTTAACATTTGCTATGGAGTTAATACATGCCAGGCACTATGTTAAGAACATTTCATGCATTATCTTTCAATAACTTTTTGGATTTTAGATATAATTATTATCCCAATTTTATAGCTGAGAACTGAGGCTCAGAGAGGTTAGGTTAACTTGCAAAGACACACTTAGCAGGTTGCACAGACTATAACTCACGATTGGCGGACTTTGAATTTCCTCATTTTAAGTACTGTAATCTACTCCTTCCCTTAAAATGTATGTAATTAACTTGCTTTTGATAGGTTTTTAAGTTATTTTCAACTTTTCACATTTATAAACAGTCAGGCAATGGACAACCTTGTGTATATGTATGTGTGTATATTTTTTTCTAAACATTAATAATTATTAACATCAGATTAATTCCCTTAAAGGGAATTGTATAAATCAGAGCTATGTAAAATGCTAAGAATTTTTGATAGGTGTTTTCAAATTGCTTTTAAGAATTCACCTTTCGCCCAAACCGGTTTGGCTCAGTGGATAGAGCATGGGCCTATGGACTGAAGGGTCCCAGGTTCGATTTCGGTCAAGGGCATGTACCTTGGTTGCAGGCACATCCCCAGTAGGGGGTGTGCAGGAGGCAGCTGATGGATGTTTCTCTCTCATTGATGTTTCTAATTCTCTAGCCCTCTCCTTTCCTCTCTGTAAAAAATCAATAAAATATATATTTTTTTAAATTCACCTTTCCATTGGCCCAGCAGTGAGTGGAAAAAAGAAATATATATAGCCCGGCCAGTGTGGCTCAGTGGTTGTGCATCAACCTATGAACCAGGAGGTCATGGTTCGATTCCCAGTCAGGGCACATGCCCGGGTTGTGGGCTTGATCTCCAGTGTGGGGTGTGCAGGAGGCAGCCAGTCTCTTTCTCCTTCTCCTTTCTTCTCTGAGATCAGTTAAAGTATATATATATAGCTGAAGCCGGTTTGGCTCAGTGGATAGAGCGTCGGCCTGCGGACTGAAAGGTCCCAGGTTCGATTCCGGTCAAGGGCATGTATCTTGGTTGCGGGCACATCCCCAGTAGCAGGTGTGCAGGAGGCAGCTGATGGATGTTTCTCTCTCATCGATGTTTCTAACTCTCTATCTCTCTCCCTTTCTCTCTGTAAAAAAATCAATAAAATATATATTTAAAAAAAAAAAATATATATATATATATATATATATATATATATATATATATATATATATATATATATCTATCTATCTATCTATCTATCTCCTAGAGGCCCAATGCATGAAATTCGTGCAAGGGACTCAGCCCCCGCCGCTGTGTCAGCTGCCTCGGCCCCTTCCCCCCACCCCCCGCGGCTTCATCTGGAAGGACATCCTGTCTAATTAGCATATTATGCTTTTATTATTTTATATATGCATATATATACATATATATATATGTGTATATATATATATATATGTGTATATATATATATGTGTGTGTATATATATATATATATGTATATATATATATATATATATATACACACACACACACACACACACTAGAGGCCCGGTGCACGAAATTCGTGCATGGAGGGGGGTTGTCCCTCAGCCCAGCCTGTACCCTCACCAATATGGGACCCCTCAAGGGATGTCCGACTGCCCGTTTCGGGCCTAAACGGGCAGTCGGACATCCCTCTCACAATCCAGGACTGCTGGCTCCCAACTGCTTGCATGCCTGCCTTCCTGATTGCCCCTAACTGCTTCTGCCTGCCAGCCTGATCACCCCCTAACTACTCTGCTGCCAGCCTGTTTGCCCCCAACTTCCCTCCTCTGCCCCTAACTGCCCTCTCCTGCAGGGTTGATAACCTCCAACTTCCCTCCCTTGCAGGCCTGGTCCTCTCAACTGCCCTCCCTTGCAGGCCGGGTACCTCCCAACTGCCCTCTCCTGCTGGCCATCTTGTGGTGGCCCTCTTGTGTCCACATGGGAGCAGGATCTTTGACCACATGGGGGCAGCTATATTGTGTGTTGCAGTGATGATCCATCTGCACATTACTCTTTTATTAGATAGGATAGAGGCCTGGTGCACGGGTGGGGGCCAGCTGGTTTGCCCTGAAGGCTGTCCCGGATCAGGTGGGGATTCCCTTGGGGTGTGGGGCGGCCTGAGCGAGGGGCCTGTGGTGGTTTGCAGGCCAGCCACGCCCCCTGGCAACCCAAGCGGAGGCCCTGGTATCTGGAATTTATTTTCCTTCTACAATTGAAACTTTGTAGCCTGGAGCGGAGCCAAGCCTGGGGCTCCCTCCGAGGCCGGTAGCCATTTGTGTTGGGGTTATAATTGAAACTTTGTTGCCTTAAGAGGGTGGGCCCAGCCAGGGTGTGCAGAAAGCTTTGCTTCCCCTGTTGCCGGCGGCAACCCTGGCCTGCTCTCTCAAGCTGCATTCTGCTGCCATTTGTTTGAATTTGTTTACCTTCTATAATTGAAACTTTGTAGCTTGAGTGGAGGCTTAGGCCTGGCCAGGGCAGGTGGAAAGCTTGGCTTCCTCTGTTACCTAGGAAACCTTGGTCTTTGTGGCTGTAGCCATCTTGGTTTGAGTTAATTTGCATACTTGCTCTGATTGGATGGTGGGCATGGCTTGTGGACGTGGCTTGTGGGTGTGTCGGAGGTATGGTCAATTTGCATATTTGTCTATTATTAGATAGGATATATATATATAGAGAGAGAGAGAGAGAGGGAGAGAGGGAGAGAGGGAGGGAGGGAGAGAGGGAAGAGGGAGAGAACGTGCGCCTTTGTTACTCCATTTTCTGGGTCTTGATTTTTCCCTTGGAGCTTGACCAAAGAGGTGAGAGAGTCCTTTCTCATCCTCTGCACCACCATCACCACTTGCACATCATCTACATATGTACAACCTCCTGCTACATGTAGATTTTGCTTGCTCCAGGTCCTTCAGCTAATGCCCAGTTCATTTAGGGTGGTCACTCTTCTTTTGGAAACCAACATGGTAAAATTGAAAGAACACGGCCTTTGGAGATAGATGAACCAATTTCTAATCTCAGCCCTTCTAACTTCTCAGTTATGCTTAATTAGGCAAGTCATTTATTGTCTAGCCTATCTTATCATCTATAAAGTAGGAGTAATACCTCCTTCACTGCATTATTAAAAGCAATAAGGTCATGTGAAAATGTCAATTATGATGCTTGGTATGTAACAGGTGGTTGAAAATATTCCTTCTCCCTTTTTTATTTCCCATACTAGAGGCCTGGTGCACGAAATTCGTGCACTCAGGGGAGGAGTGTCCCTCAGCCCGGCCTGTGCCCTCTCACAGTCTGGGAGCCTTCGGGGGATGTCTGACTGCTGTGGAGGTGGGAGAGGCTCCCGCCTCCACCACTGTGCTCGCCAGCCGTGAGCCAGGCTTCTGGCTGAGCGGTGCTCCCCCTGTGGGAGTGCACTGACCGCCACGGGGCAGTTCCTGCATTGAGCGTCTGCCCCCTGGTGGTCAGTGCACATCATAGCGACCAGTTGTTCTGCTGTCAGGTCAATTTGCATATTACGCTTTTACTATATAGGGTAGTATTTGGTCTGCTGTCCATGCAAAAGATACTTATAAATATAGCAGATGCTTGTTGTATGAGTAAGAGTAACCCAGACAAGCACAAAAGTGTGTGTGTGTGTGTGTGTGTGCGTGTGCATGTGCATGTTTGTGTGTGGCAGTTGCTTGGGGTCAGTGTCTAAACTCTAACACTAGATTCCTGTTGCCTGAAATGTACCCATAATCCAAATGTCTTGAGTCTGTGCTCTGTATGTCTCTAGTTCCATGATCAAAACGATTAGGTGGAAACTTGAATTTTCAGTTGAGTAATATTTGAGGAGACCTCTTAGTTGAGGAGACCTCTTTCCAAGCTTCATATAGCCATAGAGAAAGCAAAACTTCATGGTAAGCTAGTTGGGAGCTCTGTTCTCTAATGAGTGGATTGGTCAGAATTCTTTGCTACCATAGGCTCTTAATAGGAAGAGATTATCTCCCCAACCTTCCTGTGACAACCTGTGAAGTGCCAGGAAAAGTGACCTGCACACAGTAGGTCTAATGCAGGTGTCTTGGGACATTCAAGTTACAACCCAAAACCTAAGCCTTCCAGGCTGAATGATGGTAAGCATTAACCCTTTGCACTCGCTTGCTTTTTTCTTGATTCCTTTATTCTACTCGGGATTTAATTTTTTAAATACCCCAGATTTTACAAAGCGCGGCAGTAGAATAAAATACTGGAGTTTCTTTTCATACAAACTTATTTATTTGGATTTTTTTATATTTCAAATTATTGATACATTCAAAGAGTAATTTTAATCTCGACATCCGAGTGCAAAAGGTTAACCATCTGAGGCAATGACTAGACTGAATCACTGCTAACTATATCTTGCAATCTATACTAATAAAAGGGTAATATGCTAATTAGACCGGAGACCGGACATCTTCCTACCATCCAACTTCCTTCCAGACAAAGACACAGTGATGGGGGCCGAGGCAGAGCTGGTTATGGGTGACCAGGCCAGCAGGGGAGGGCAGTTGGGGGCCAGGAGGCCAGCCGGGGAGGGCAGTTGGGGGCCATCAGGCCGGCAGGGGAGCGGTTAGGCGGCAATCAAGCCAGTAGGCAGGCAAGTGGTTAGGAACCAGCAGTCCCGGATTGCGAGAGGGATGTCCAACTGCAGGGATGGGGCCTAAACCAGCAGTCGGACATCCCCCGAGGGGTCCCAGATTGGAGAGGGTGCAGGCCAGGCTGAGGGACTCCCCCCTCCCCATGCACGAATTTTATGCACTGGGCCTCTAGTTTAAAAATAAAATAGAAAACATGATGTTAACTTTCTTTGTTCTCCAGTACTTTAGGGTGTTTCAGTACTTCATTAAGCTGATTTAAACTTAAAATCATGAATCCACTTGACTTTTGCTAATACTTTTGTTTGACCAGTGGCATCATAACTGGCTAAAGTATTAAAGCAAATTAGATCTTTTCACATGTATTCCAAATGCAGACACTGACATGGCCAGTGGTGATCAAGAGAAGTTAGTTCGCCCTGGCCAGTGTGGCTCGGTTGAGCATCGTCATCCTGTCACACATTTGATCCCTGGTTAGGGCAACATACCCATGTTGTGGGTTTGATCCCTGGTCAGGGTGGGTATGGGAAGCAACTGATGAATGTTTTTTTCTCTCTCTCCCTCTCCTTTCCTTTCTCTCTCAAATCAATAAAAACATATTTTTTAAAAGATTTTTAAAAAGGGAGAAGTTAGTTCACCAGCAGGAACTTGAAGTCCCACATCCCATGTCCCCTGCTCTGTCTTCAGAGTTGCTTTGAAACCAATGACAGGGCATGTCACCACCTTCTTTTGTGGTCTTCTATTCATGGAGAACCGTAATGTTTAGACAATTGGTTATTCACTTTTTGAGATGTTGAAAACAACTTGGGAAACAGTAGTCATTACTGTGGAAGCGCTTCATGCCGATCGGAGGGTATCAGGCTCCTTTCCCAGTTACCGTGTTTACCTGAGCGTTCTGCTCCCGGTTTGCTGCAGCACTGGGGAAGCAAGGTGAAGTATAGACACGGACAGTTCCTGTCAGTTTTGGCCTCGCTCCCTGAGCTCATTTAGTCACCTGGGATGCCATTGTTTGGATGGGTCAAATCTCTAACATCAGATGGAAAAGGAAGCCTCTTGAATAAGATCAAAGAGAATGAGGGAAACATTACACATAACCAACGAGTTAGAATATAAAGTCAGTTCATACTAGACTTTCCATTCTTTCTCCAGTTTTTGTTTCTAATTTTTCCCCAGTAAAAAATTAGAGACCTTTTATATGCGGAGCCTCACTGTGAAAACTTGCTCAAGACTTCTTGTCTCTGGGCCTTGGTTTTCTTACCTGTAAAATGAAGGTGGAGGTTCCTTCCTGCTTTTTTATGGTTTTGTTTATACATATCTGAAGCTTTTAGAAGGTAAATATCTGCTGATTTAAGGAAACATTAAGACAAAACATAAAGTCACTTGAGCTTTGTGTACAGTATGCTTCCTTTAAACAGTTTCTCTCCGTATTGGATTTTTCCTCTCCCCAAGAGCTCTATAAAAACATTGCTTTCTTGCCAGAGACATCAAGGCCTCAGAACTACTGCCCTCC
Organism: Ia io; assembly: GCA_025583905.1. NCBI lineage: Eukaryota > Metazoa > Chordata > Mammalia > Chiroptera > Vespertilionidae > Ia > Ia io. The sequence continues at coordinate 34,811,134 of JAJQQW010000020.1, forward strand.
TTCTATGAACATATTATATGGTTTGCGTTTGGCTTAGGACCTTTTTCACAGACAGCCCAGCTCCATTCCGAGAGGCTGACTCAGCAGAGTTCCTCCAGCACTTCGCAATGTCGTCGGGATTGGAGTGCCACCCCTGCCAGCCTCTGGCAGGCAATGCTGCCTCTCTTCTCCTGTGCGGACCCACGGGGAAGAGGCACTACAGCGTCGCTTCCTTCTCCATTTTATCTATTTAAAATATATATGCATCTAGGTATATATTCTTTTTTTATTATTATGTCAGAGAGGAAGGGAGAGGAAGAAGGAGAGAGAGATAGAAACATTAATGATGAGAGAGAATCATTGATTGGCTCCTCCTGCACGCCCCCTAGGAGGATCGAGCCCGCAACCGGGTTTGTGCTCTTGATCGGAATCCAACCCAGACCCTTCAGTCTGCAGGCCAACACTATCCACTGAGCCAAACCAGCTAGTGCTCTTTCTCCATTTTATTGTAGATGTTTTCCCTGCTTCTCCTCAGGTTATTGGAGCTTGAGCAAAGCAGGTCTCGTTTTTGTCCACAGCCTGATTAGAACCCACATCAGTCCTCTCAGTGCTGCTGCTCTCGCCTGCCCCTGCCATCCACACAGTCCCTGGGCCTCTTTCCTGCCCTGTTCCCCTGTCACTGTCTTACCCTCTGACCTGCTCTCAAGTTTGCCAGAGAGCCTCTCTCCTTTTCTTCGATTGCAATCCAAGCATAACCCCAAAGGTTTTAGGAATAAGAATCTGGATGTTTTATTGTAGAAAATGTCAATAATATACAGTAGTAGAGAAGACAGTATATTGAACCTCGTGTACCCGTCACTCAGCTTCACCAATCTTGTTTCATCTACTCCTTGGAAGCAAACCCAGGTTATTTGGAAGCAAACCTTACATCACATATCATTTCTGGTTTCCTTTTTTTAAAAACTCCTCCTGTCCGACTGGTGTCTCTCAGTTGGTTGAGCATCATCCATGCACCGAAAGGTGGTGGGTTTGATTTTCAGTCAGGGTGCAGATTGTGGGTTTGATCCCCATTTGGGGTGCATATGGGAGGTAACCAATCCATGTGATGTTTCTCTGTCTTTTCTCTCTCTCCCTTTCTATAGTTAATTTTAAGAACTCCTCCCAATTTGTTTGAGAGAAAGGCATAAGTTAACTCTCATCCAGGTTCCATTTCATTTAGCCCAGCACCTTTCTGGTCTCCCAGGCCACCAGTCTGCTCAGAGGTAGATGTGCCTCCCCTCCCCTCCCCCAGTCCCTGCTGGTGGAACAGCTGACAGAAGAATAGGGTCCAGGCCACCTGCCTGGTACAGGTTTCTGGCCACTTAGATGGGAAGGGAGGCTGCAAGCATGACGGGGACAGGGATGGAAAAGATGCCTGAGTCACACCTCGCTGTCAAAGATAAGGTGGGCGCACTTGTTTTGATTCACAGTCAGCCACTACCAACTGGGTAAGACATGTTCCCTGAAACAAAATGGCAGCCGTGATAGCAAGCTGTGGCCTCATTTCCACTCCCCGGGCTCCTTCCCTGGGAACAGGTAAGGCTGTTCTCCTTGAGGCATCTAAAGGCTTGTCCCGTCCTGTCTCTGTTTTCAGATGCAGTGGCAGAATGTGGAGCACGTTGGTGACCAGAGCCCCTATGTCACCTCTGTCATTCTTCACATTAAGCAGAACGTGCCCATCATCCGTGACAACCTGGCTTCAACACGGAAATACTTCACTCAGTTCTGCATTAAATTTGCGAAGTAAGTCCTGGAGCATTCTCATCGCTGGGTTATTTGGGGCCATTGCTCATGATCCAGGTGTCCCCACCTCCAGCTAGGGCTTATTCTGGTTGCGGCAAGCAAACTAATTTTTTAAAAAATATATATTTTATTGATTTTTTATAGAGAGGAAGGGAGAGGGATAGAGAGTTAGAAACATCGATGAGAGAGAAACATCAATCAGCTGCCTCCTGCACACCCCCTACTGGGGATGTGCCCACAACCAAGGTACATGCCCTTGACCTGAATCGAACCCGGGACCCTTCAGTCCGCAGGCCGACACTCTATCCACTGAGCCAAATCAGCCAGGGCCAAACTAATTTTTTGTACCCAAAAGAAGCATAGTAATAAATCCACTAAAGTCATAGATAGTAACAGAAATGTGATGAGGGGATCCTGTTATGTAGACACTAGTAGCCCATTTGCAAGAAGAATCCTGCAAGCGGCCGCTGTGGCTGCATGCGCTGCCGCTGCTGCCATTGCGGCCGCCGTGCCTGCACCCACGCACCGCTGCCGCCCCGCTCCGCCCCGCCCAGGCTTTCCCTCTGGCAGCCACCTTGCTTTCCACTTTTCCTCCCTCTTCCTTCTAAGTTGTCTTCAGTCGTCACTCCTCCCTCCCTCCCTCAGTGTATGCAAATTAACCACCATCTTTGTTGGGTAATTTGCATATTCGCCCTGATTGGCTGGTGGGCGTGGTTTTGGGTGGTGGGCGTGGCTTGGGCGTGGCGAAAGTGAGGTCAATTTGCATATTACTATTTTATTAGGTAGGATAACTGTGTCCCCACTCCCCGGTTTGAATATTAAAATTATTTTTCAGTGATTTCATATATATATTTTGTCTCTCCAACAAGATTATAAGCTTTTTAAGGGTAGGAACCATGAATTCTGTTCCTTTTGAGTCTTCTCTTCCTCCTTCCTCATAGTAGCTATTACCATTTGGGCTCCAGAATTTATCCCCTTGTGGATGTCCTTGAGTCCAGGGAAGGTACTAGAAATTAGGATGGGAGAGTCAGGAAGCAAGCACTGAGCTTGTCTTCCTACCACATACTGGGGTGCAGCCGTTTCTGGCTTGGTGTGTTGAAGCAGGGAAACAATTTAGTCAGCGTCTGGCTGTAGCGCTATTTCCCCCGAGACCAGATAATGTAGAGGGTCAGTGCCTCCTCTGACCAAGTATCAAACAAGCACTTTGGCAAACTTCTCAGGAAAGGACTTCAGGAAGGTCAGCCCAGTCCAAGCTACTGTATTTGGGTTGTTCTCATCCAAGTCCCAAAGGATGATGTAGGACTCCAAGTTTCTGTCCTCCCCAAATATCTCCCTGTTTGTATTCAATTAAGGCTTTTCTTCTCCCTCACAAATAAATCCCTGAGGAACAACAATTATGGAGTGGTTATGGCGTCAGCTTAAGTTTCCAGTTTGTCAAGAAAAGATCGAGTGGCCTCTCCAGGGAGGCGTTAATGTTTGCAGTATGGCGATGGACCGGGATTGACATTCCCTTTGCTCTCTGGGTGCTCATTAGTGTGTGTTGAAAGTATGGCTGATAAATCACATGGTGACACTCCCCGTAGCCCCTGGTAGAAACAGTATATCTGTGAAAATTTACTGTGGCCAAAATCTCCAGTGTGGTCGCACGGGGGTCTGATTGAGCTCACGTTGAGTGCATTTACTCGGCTGGTCCCGGCACCAGCCTCACATTCTGTCAGAGCCCTTCCATTTTATTACTAAGCCCATACTGGGTGAGCTGGGAATAGGATGCCCATCTCTCACATCTGGAAAAGTTTAACCTGTGATCTAGAAAATGGCTTTCTGATTTAATCCATGGTACCTTCTCATCCTTCTAGAATCCCAGTAGAACACTAGAAACCTCAGAGGTGGGGGTGTCCCCAGCCAAGAGCAATAGCTGCCACCCCCGCACCCCCCCCCCAGGGGATGGAGAAGCGCTTAGCAGTTACCCACCCCATTGCTGGGACTTTTCCTAAAAAAATATGTCCCTGGTCTCCCTATTTTCCTCACCCAACCCAGTAGACTAGCAGACACAGCCAGTTCAAGGGTACAGCCAAAGCCTACTCTAGTGTAAAGTGACATAGGTTATAAACTCTGTACCATTGCAGTTAGTCATGAATTCAGTCTCACTTTCGTATTTGGCCTGGCTCTGATTTGAAGAATCCCTTCTAAATAGTCCCTATTCTCTCTCCTGATCCGCCATCTCTGGAGTTTAAGTTTCTTTCCCTTTAACTTCCTTTCCTGTCCCACCAATGCAAAGCCATGATATTTTCTTTTGCCTCTATTTGGTCTCTGCAGCAACAGCCTTTCCTGGTTAGACATCAGGATCACACCCCTGAGTCCTAGCTGGTTTGGCTCAGTGGATAGAGCATTGGCCTATGGACTGAAAGGGTCCCAGATTCGATTCTGGTCAAGGGCACATGCCTGGGTTGCGGACTCGATCCCCAGTAGAGGGCATGCAGGAGGCAGCCATTCAATGATTCTCTCTCATCATTGATGTTTCTATCACTTTCTCCCTCTCCCTTCCTCTCTGAAATCAATAAAAATGTATTGTTAAAAAAGAAGAAAAAAATAAAGATCACCCCCGATTGAAACTACTAAGTGACTTCTTGTCCGCTAAGCTGATTCTCCTCTGTTCAGTAATGGAGATAATAAGACAGATCTCTTTATGGTCATTGGGAGGATGAAATGAGAAGTCAGGTGTAAACTTCCTGATACCAAGCTGACATTCAAAAAATGGTAGCCGCTGTCGTTACTATTTAGTATTTATTCAACATGCATTCAGTTGAGTACCTGCTATGACTCAGACACAGAATGAAGTGCTTTGATTTAACAGACGTCGTCCCTATTTTCATTTGCCTTACAGTCAAGTAGAGGGAAACAGACATGTGAGCAAATAAGTATAATGAAGTAGGTTAGACGTTAGATGAGAGGTCTGTGGACTCTGTAGATGTGGTAGAAAGAATACTGTGACTGAGGAAAGGCTTTATAGAAGACACGTCCTTGCGCAGCGTCCAAGAGACCTATGTGCACTGACCCATAAGGCCATGGAGAAGAGCATTCCAGGCAGCGGGAGTGGTGTAAGCAACGGCACAGAGGCATTAAGTAGCCCGCAGAACTATGGGATCTGCAAGTAGTTCAGCCAGTTGAAGCGTAGGGTACTTAGCATGATGAGGCTGGAGACAGAGTCTAGACAACCAGAAAGGCCTTGTCTGCAGCTCTACAAGAGTTTTCATCAGAGAAAGGTCTTGATCATATTTGCATTTTAAATAAATCCCTTTGGCAGGAGATGGATTAGAAAGGATGAGGCTGAAGGCTGGGAGACCAGTTAGGAAACAATGGAAAGAATTCCAGTGAGAAAGGGCAGCAGCAGTGGGAGTGGTCGGAGGGGTAGATGTGGGAGTTCAGGGAAGACCTGGTAGCTGATTGGATATTGGGGTTGAGGGCAGGGTAGCTGTCTCCATAGCGCTCGGTTTCTGACTTGGGTGAGTGGGTAGATGAGATCCAGTCTGCTGAGCCTGGATTCTGGGGCGGGGCTGCGTTGTGGATGTGCTGGGGTTGAGGTGTCACTGGGCCATTCCAGTGGGATGTCTGGTAAGTCATTAGATACTAGAGTTTGCACAAGTGTACAGGAAAAGATGTAGAGAAATCAGAGAGGAAGGAAGTCACAAGTCTGAGAGCAACATCTGAAGAGTGAGAAGAGAGGTGCTAGCCAGCCTTTGTCTTGACCTGCAAATCCTGCTTTGTTGCTATTGGGCCTCCTTTGGTCATGGGCCCTAGGACACCTCCAGCTCTGTCACTCTGGACCTGGCCTTGATTATAGGCATTTCTAGTTCGCACACTTTCCATTCTGCACCAGCACAACCAGCTTTCCCTACTCAGGCCTCTGCAGTTTTTTCTTAAAAGCCCCCTGACCTATTAAAAATTTTATTGTCTTTTTCCCCAAACAAGCATCATTATTAGTTCACTTGACTCAGTAAACTGGGGAAGATCATATATCAATCCCAGTAAACTGAGGGAGATCATATATTCCATTCCTGATCTGATAGTTATTCCCCTAACAATCATTTCCTATTTTTGCATTTAAGATCCCATAACTACCTTGTGTATATGTCACTCTCATATCTGTTAGGATGTTTTCAGTTACTAGTAATAGAAACCCTGACTCGAACTGACGCATACAGAAGGTAAACTTTTTATTCCATATAAATACAAGGATGGTTGGTTCAGTGGTTCATTAGGCCCCAGGTTCTTTACCCTACTCTGCTCTCCTTGGGATTGGCTTCATCTTCAGAATGGTGGCAAAATGGCTGCTTCTATAGCCAAATACAAAAATACCCTCAAGAAGGAGAGAGAGTCTTGCCTCAGCCATGCGATAAAACCCTTCCCTCCAGTCTGATTGGGCCAGCTTAGATCATGTTTCCATCTCAGGACCAACAACAGTTACCAGGGGAATCCTGGTAACTCTGACTGACTGAGGCTCACAAGAATTCAGCTCTGTAGTTTAGGAGGGATCAACTTTCCCCTGGCATCCCAAGGCCATGTGTACCTAACCAAAACCAGGGCTTTGGCTGGGAAGAAAAAGAAAGCAATGGATGCTGGTAGGCCACAGACTTGTCTACTTCATTTCTCAGTTCCCTGGTGGAAGGAAGTGGGGCCTTGAAATTTTTTTTTCTACAGTTCTTTACAGAAGACAGAATAAGCCTAATTTGTCACTTCTTTTTTATCCACAGCTCCTTCATTCCCAAGTTCATCACCCACCTCTTCAAGTGCAAGCCAATTAGCATGGTGGGAGCAGAACAGGTAAGATGAAATTGGTGTAGGGTCTTTCTTTCTGGCTTTGGTCGTAGATCAAACACATATCTTCCTAGTACAGATCTGCTCTGGAGAAATGAAATTGCTAGTTTCCCGTAATTGGGCATGGATGGCTTAATTCAGTCATCTGTTTATTTAAAAAAATTTTTTTGAGCACCTACCAAGTACCTAGGCATTGTTCTAGGTACAGGGCTAAAACCACAGTGAACAAGACAAAAAGATCTCACCTTTATGATATTTACATTCTAATAAGAAAAGACAGATAATATACAACTTAACAAGAAATTAGAAGATAAGTATGCTAAAGGTATAAAACTAAGTTATGTGAAAGAATATTTTAGCATTTGATTATCAGAGACGGCTCTCCTGAGAGCTTGGGGCTGGAGAAGGACGAGGAAAATTCCAAGTGGAGGGAGCAACAGAGGCTTGGATGATTTTGGATTCCATGGCTGGGGCCAAGACCACTTGAGAGTAGCAAAGAAAGGCTTATCTTTCTGGTACCGAGAAACTCTGTCCACCTCCCCTATGAAACCTTCCTTGATTAGCCCCACTCCATTCACCTGAATTCTGCGCCTCAAGACATCTCTTCATAGGCTTTATCAGTTCATACTAATGAATTGAGTTATAAGCTATAGCAAAGTCATCTCTTTTCAACTCCCACCTACTTACATTGCCCAAAGTGTGAGCATTTTGAGTTCAGAGAGCAGTTGAAGCTACTTTTAAAGAAGCAATAATATTCAGCCCCTAATTCTCCAAAAAGCATCTCCTTAGATACACACTAATCATTTACTAGTACTGATCATAAATGATTCTCATATATTCATTGAAATAAGTCCTCTCCAGGCCTCTACCTAGCAATACTGAGTGAACCTATTTCAGTTACTTTTTAATATTTGAAAGAACTCAAAATACATTTTTAAGTAAGAAGGTTATATAAGGGATCTCAATACCAGATTTCAAGCTGTATTACAAAGCCACTATTCTCAAAACAGCCTGGTACTGGCACAAGAACAGACATATAGATCAATGGAACAGAATAGAGAATCCAGATATTGATCCAAACCACTATGCTCAATTAATATTTGACAAAGGAGGCATGAACATACAATGGAATAAAGACAGTCTCTTCAGTAAATGGTGTTGGGAAAATTGGACAGACACATGCAAAAAAATGAAGCTAGATCACCAACTTACACCATACACAAAAATAAACTCAAAATGGATACAGGACTTAAACATAAGACGGGAAACCATAAAAATACTAGAGGAATCCACAGGCAGCAAAATCTCAGACATATGTCAAAAGAACTTCTTCACCGATACTGCCCCTAGGGCAATGGAAGCTAAAGAGAAAATAAACAAATGGGACTACATCAAAATAAAAAGCTTTTTTACAGCAAAAGAAACTATCAACAAAACAACAAGAAAGCCCACTGCATGGGAGAACATATTTGCAAATGACATCACCGATAAAGGTTTAATCTCCAACATCTACAGGCAGCTTATACAACTTAATAAAAGGAAGATAAATGATCCAATAAAAAAATGGGCAACGGACCTAAATAGAATCTTTTCCAAAGAAGACAGAAGGAAGGCCAAGAGACACATGAAAACATGCTCAAGGTCACTAATTATCCGAGAGATGCAAATCAAAACAACAATGCGCTATCATCTCACTCCTGTCAGAATGGCTATCATCAACAAATCAACAAACGACAAGTGTTGGCGAGGATGCGGAGAAAAAGGAACCCTCGTGCACTGCTGGTGGGAATGCAGACTGGTGCAGCCACTGTGGAGAACAGTATGGAGTTTCCTCAAAAAACTGAAAATGGAAATCCCATTTGACCCAGTAATCCCACTCCTAGGAATATATCCTAAGAAACTGGGAACACCAATAAGAAAGGAAATATGCACCCCTATGTTCATAGCAGCACAATTTACAATAGCTAAGATCTGGAAACAGCCTAGGTGCCCATCAGCAGATGACTGGATCAGAAAACTATGGTACATCTACACAATGGAATATTATGCTGCCATAAAAAAGAAGGAATTCTTACCATTTGCAGCAACCTGGATGGAATTGGAGAACATTATGTTAAGTGAAATAAGCAAGTCAATGAAAGAAAAATACCACATGATCTCACTCATTTATGGATAATAAAGAACATTAAAAACTTGAACAAAAAGATAGATACAGAGGCAGTAAAGCATCAAACAGTCTGTCAAATTACAGCAGGAAGGTTAGGGAGAGATGGGGAAGATAAGAGATCAATCAAAGGACTTGTATGCATGCATATAAGCATAACCAATGGACGCAAAACTCTGGGGGGTGAGGGCATATATGGGAGTGGGGTGGGGGGGGCAATGGTAAGATATGTACACATATAATACCTTAATAAAAAAATTGGAAAAAAAAAAAAAAAAAAAGAAGGTTATATAATTCAAGCCATTTCTAGAACTCCTGCTCTTCCATCAAATTAGTCACCTTGGTAGAGGTTCGGCCCTCTCCCAGCTCAGTGATTTGCGCTCACACTGGGCTCTTGGCTGTGCTGGTCCGGCATGCGTCAGGAAGACGGCAAGTTGTCATGTGCCCTAGTGCATCATGGGTGTCTCATGAAGCATCAAAGCCAGAGATGTGATATCTGTGAATGTCAGGAATCTCTCGAATCTGATAAGTGCAGTGTGTTAATGAACTCTTTGTGAGTGAGTGGCCTTCCTAGGTTATGAAAGGGCAGGATGGTGTGAACATTAAGGTCATGAGCTGCAGAATCACAGAGGTCTGAGGCTGAATCCCGTCTGTAGCGTAGCAGCTGCTTGTCCTTAGGCGAGTTCCTTAACCTCCCAGCACTTTAGTGTCCTCATCTACAAGATGGGGATAATCCTAGTGCCGTCTCCCTATGGGGATTACATAGATAATGCACCTAAAGTGCTTGGACCAGTGTCTGGCCCAGGACAAGCCCTCACAAATGCCAGCTCTTACTGAGTTACGCTTCTTCAGACCAGGGACATGACTTTGTTTCTGCTTTCATTTCCCACCTCCCTTCAAAGGACTATCTAGCCAATGTTTGCTGGCTGGCTGGCCGGCCAGCTTTGACCAGAGTCAAAAATAAAGGGGTGGGTAAAAGAAGGTTTATTGTTGTAATACAGTAATTAATAAATAATAACACAAGAACAAACTGTTTTATGTACTCACAACTGTAAACCTACATTTTCCCCACCCTGTATTGTCTCAGAAAAATGTCCTGGGAGGTTGCATGGATTCCAACACTGACTGTGTCTGTAGCGTTTCAGTGACTCTTGCATGTCATAAGATAAAACTAATTCTCTCCATTAGAAACAGCAGCCTAATGGCCTAACATGTTGTCTCATTAGCACATGTTTCATTAGCTCATGTTTACTGGGAATTGATTCTGCTCACCTCACTGTTGTGTGTAATCAGAGAGGATGCTGAGCGATTAGGTCGGTGTATCTGGAAGAAGCTTTAGCATTCTCAGTTACTGGGTTTCTGTCTCCAGACATGATGAAGCCACTGGGACACATTTGACTCGTTGGGAACATGTTTCCAGAGAGTGCAGCTTTGCCCAGGTCTCGCTAGCTGATTTAGTGTCTGATAACCATGGTATTTTCATATCGTCTCATAAATCCAATATCATATCTATTTTTCTTCTTTAAAAGGTATGTTAAAATAATCAGCTCAGATTCAAAGCTCGTATCTTAGAAAAATATCAATTTAGCCAGTCTTGACTCCTGCTTTGAGATATGAATGAGAAAACCATCTGTGAAAGTGGAGTTTTACTTTCTCAGACAAATATGAGTGGGTGGTAAGGAGCATGGACCTCACCAGGCCCAGCCTGGGGGAGGGCATGGGTGAGAACGGAAGGGCAGCGTGGTCCTTGAAGGAGTCCTGTGGAAAGTTCAGGTTTAGCTGGGTCCATGCTGGCCCTGAATGTCTGGGATTAAAAATCCAAGCAGCCGTGTAGCCGGAGGTCTTATCACTCAGGCAGCAAAACCATAGGAATCAAGAAGTTAACAAAGAGATGTTCAAAGGCTGAAACACTCTGCCTCAGGTCTTGTAGTGGCTGGAATCCAAGCTTTAATAAAAGCTGTGAAATGCAGAGCTAAGGTTTAGCCCAGTCTCAGCTGCCTCTGCTTCCCCACACAGGTACTAGATCCTAATTGTCGATTCTACTTTAATACTTGTGCTGAAAATAGGGACGAGACCCTTCCCTCCTCTTTCTTCTCTCCCTGATTACTGTATAAAGTGAATTCTTTATCTGGGGCCCTAGAGCCCTCTTGAGCAATTGCAAGGGCATGTAGAACTGAACCATACTGGTATTTGTGATGCTTCGTGCTAGTTGTGATTTTCAGAGAATCTTGTGGGGTTTGCAGGATCATTAATTAGTCTTATGGCCATGGTATCTATAACTGAGTGCACAGCAGAAATAGAATCCATTCGCAAAACTTACCGTAGAGGAAGCAGCACTGTATGGTGTAGGGAAGAGAACCCTGAGACTTGGGGTCCAGTGCTCCCTCTGCTGTTAATGGTCCCTTTGATCAAAGCAGTTGCTTCTCTGCTTTGGGCTCAGGTTCTTTGTGTTCAAATAAGAGCACTGAACCAGACACTCTCATACGCCCGTCCTAGTCTATCATAAGATGGAGTCTAAAATATTTAAAGCAACATTATTCATGCCTGTGAAGTTATCTCATTTTCCTTTGTGTTATCTTTATATCTTATATTGACTTTTTATTGTGGTAAAACATATAATTTACCATTTTAACCCTTTCTAAGTGTACAGCTCGGTAGTATTAAGTACCATTGTTGTTCACATTGTTGTTGTACCACCCCCCCTTCCAGACCTTTTTTATTTTCTCAAACTGCAACTCCATTCCCATTAAACACTGACTCTCCATTCTGTCCTCCCTCACCTCCTTGCAAACACCATTCTGCTTTCTGTCTCTATGACTATGACTACTCTAGGAACCTCATATAAGTAGAATCATATAATGTCTGTCCTATGGTGTCTGGCTTATTTCACTTATTAGCATGTCATCAGGGTTGATCCATGTTGTAATATGTTTCAGAATTTTCTTTTTATGGCTGAACAATATTCTATTTTGATCATACTCACTTAAATTCATGTAATTCAAAACCATTTGTAAAAAATACGTTTAGAGAAAATTTTAGGCAAGGAAATAGAAAGGAGAATCAGGTGATTGTACACATCGCAGTTGGAAAAATGAGAAAGTGCAAATGGCTATTCTCAGGTTGAGTTCTTCTCAGTAAATCTCCTCCAGGTGACAGAGTGTTTTTAAGCACTCTTTTAAAAAACAAACAAAACACGGATTCATAAAATTTAATTCCCATATACATGGCAGATTTTAAAAATCTTAAACTAGAGACACAAGGAAATAGTTAAAACTGATAAATGGTAAAATACAAAAATCTTAGGAAAGGGTATGGATTACATGGATAAATTCAATTGTCAATATTGTAAGATTAAGAATTGTGGGGTCATGTTCATGGATTGGTAGAATCAACATCATTAAAATGTCCATACTACCTAAAGCAATCTATAGATTCAGTGCAATACCAATTAAAACACCAATGGCATATTTCAAAGATCTAGAACAAACTCTCCAAAAATTCATCTGGAATTAAAAAAAGACCCCGAATAGCCACAGCTATCCTGAGAAAGAAGAACGAAGTTGGAGGGATCACAATACCAGATATCAAGCTATATTACAAAGCCATGGTTCTCAAAACTGCCTGGTACTAGCACAAGAACAGACATATAGACCAATGGAACAGAATAAAGAACCCAGAAATTGACCCAAGCCATTATACTCTACTAATATTTGACAAAGGAGGCAAGTGCATACAATGGAGTCAAAACAGTCTCTTTAATAAATGGTGCTGGGAAATGTGATCAGATACATGCAAAAAAATGAAACTAGGTCACCAACTTATACCATACACAAAAACAAACTCAAAATGGCTAAAGGACTTGAATGTAAGATGGGAAACCATAAAAATCCTACAAGACTCTATAGGCAGCAAAACTGCAGACATATGTCGTAGCAATATCTTTACAAAACTGCAGACATATGTCGTAGCAAGATCCTAGGGCAAGAGAGACTAAGGAGAAAATAAACAAATGGGACTACATCAAAATAAAAAGCTTCTGCACAGCAAAAGAAACCATCAACAAAACAAGAAAGCCCACTGCATGGGAGAACATATTTGCCAATGTTATCTCCAATAAGGGTTTAATCTCCAACATTTACAGGGAACTCATACAACTTAACAAAAGGAAGATAAGCCAATCAAAAAAATGGGCGAAGGACCTAAATAGACACTTTTCGAAAGAGGACATTCAGAAAGCCAAGAGACATATGAAAATATGCTCGAAGTCACTAATCATCTGAGAGATGCAAATCAAAACAATGAGGTACCATCTCACACCTGTCAGAATGGCTGTCATCAACAAATCAACAAATGACAAGTGCTGGAGAGGATGTGGAGAAAAAGGAACCCTCGTGCACTGCTGTTGGGAATGCAGACTGGTGCAGCCACTGTGGAGAACAGTATGGCATTTCCTCAAAAATTTAAAAATGGAACTGCCATTTAACCCAGTAATACCACTTCTAGGAATATATCCCAAGAAAACAGAAATACCAATCAGAAGGATATATGCACCCCTGTGTTCATAAGCAGCACAATTTACAATAGCTAAGATTTGGAAACAGCCTAAATGCCCATCAGCAGATGAGTGGATTAGAAAACTATCTACACAATGGAATACTATGCTGCTATAAAAAAGAAAGAATTCTTACCATTTGCAGCAGCATGGATGGAACTGGACAGCATTATGCTAAGTGAAATAAGCCAGTTAGTGAAAGAAAAATACCACATGATCTCACTCATTTATGAATAATAAAGAACATTATAACCTGTTGAACAAAAAGATAGATACAGAGGCAGAGAACCATCGAACAGACTGTCAAATTACAGCGGGAAGGCTGGGAAGGGTTTAGCGGGGGATGGATAAGAGATCAACCAAAGGACTTGTGTGCATGCATATAAGCATAACCAATGGACGCAAGACACTGGGGGGTGGGGGAGGTGAGTGCATGTGCGGGGGGGGGGGGGGGGGGTATGGGAGGCCGGGGGTAAGTGAATGGGAGGAAAAAAGGAGATAGATGTACTACTATTTGTAATACTTTAAACAATAAAATAAATTTAAAAAAAAAGACTTGTGGGGTAAGGAAGCAGCCACCGTTAAGGCATGAGCATGGACATGCGAGAGCCCTGTTCTTTTCCTGATTGGTCCAGCTGGTTCCTCGAGCGCCCAGCAGAGACTGAGGGAGAGAACAGGGTGGTGGGGGGAAAAGGAAGGAAAAAAAATTGTGGGGTAAATAAAATACACATATAGTAAACACAGGATTATTTTACATTGAGAATCTCTTCAGACTTGCTGAACATACAATTCATATTTCAAGGGTTGCAGTATTTTTTACTTTTTTCATTAAAGGCCCTTTTTAAAAAAACTCTAAAAAAAAAGAATTGTGCAATTCAGTGTATGTAAGTTTTACCTCAAAATGTGGTCCATCCATTTGTCACATCTTGCACTGTCTGTTCTGTGCCTCCTCATTGAAGAACTATGCAAACATATGGTTCTTTAGCTTCTAGGAGTGTGCCTTCATCTTATCTACTCAAGCTTTTCATCACTACCAATAGTTACAGTGTCCCCCCGATAGTTATAGTGTCCCCCCGATAGTTACAGTGTCCCCCCGATAGTTACAGTGTCCCCCCGATAGTTACAGTGTCCCCCCAATAGTTACAGTGTCCCCCTGATAGTTACAGTGTCCCCCCGATAGTTACATTGTCCCCCCGATAGTTACAGTGTCCCCCCAATAGTTACAGTGTCCCCCCAAGAGTAGGAGGTGCATTAGGAAGTAAACCCCTCTAAGCTTTCCATTGCTGGGTAATGATGACCTTTCCCAAGCATAGCCCTGGCCAGGCCTGTACCCCAGTAGCCCTTTAACAACATGAGCCACTACCCCAAAAATTGTCTCTCAGACTCCAACAAATTTGGCCAATGGCCCCCTCTTGCCCAGTGCCTCATGCCTAAGAGATGAACTGTTAGCTATTTTCAAATATAACAATCAGCAGATTTTCAAGATAAATGGCGTCTTTCACTTCCCACAGACAACTAGTCTGTCATATTAGGTCCTGCCTTTTCTAGCTGCATTGCTTTGTGTAAAACCTAAGACCAAGGTTTTCTTCATCTGTCTGGTGTGGACAGAATTTTATTGGTTGGCCAGGGATTGAAAATGTCTTATCTCAAGGTATGGGAGACAGAAAATTATGTCTGGTTCATTCAAAACTCTTTCTGTCATAAGTCTATATAATTTTTTGTGCATATATTATATCTCTGAGAAGCAGAAAGTATAGAAAAAATAGAAAGTTTCCCATTATGTTTTTAAATATAATCATTGATTTTCTTTCCTATCAACAAAAGAAATGTTTCCAGTTAACAAAAGTATAGAAAATGTCAAGCATACCAGCTCACCACTCAGTCAAATCTTAATATGCTCCCACATTTGCTCTAGATTTGTTTTATATAAAGTAAATCACTACAGTTATTGCTGAAGCCCCCTGGGGACCCCATCCTGCTCTTCCCCTCCCTCCATACCCAGAGGTAAAATTCTTCTGATTTTGATCATTCCCATATGTGTTTTGATATGTTACATATATATTCACGAATGATATTTAATTTTGTTTTACATATATTTGAACTTTATAAAAATGGTACTTTGTATATCATTTCCCCACTTGATTTGTTTTGCCCAACATAATGTTTTTTGAGGTTTATCCATATTGATATATGTTGTTTGAGTTCACTCATTTTAACTCCCGTATCGTACTCCAGTTCTTGATTGTGCCACCATTTGTTTATCCATTCTACAGTTGATGGATATTTAGGTTATTTCCAGTCTTTTGCTTTTACAAACAGTGGATGCAGGAAACATTTGTTAACATGGGCAAGAATTTCTCTAAAGGATAGGAATGCTATGTTGTGGGTTATGCACAACTTCAAATAGTGTGTGTGTGTGTGTGTGTGTGTGTGTGTGTGTGTGTGTGTTACTGAATTTTATCCTAAGTGCTTTAATTAGTTTATACTCTCACTGTAGTATGAATTTTCTTATACTATGTCCATGCCAACACTTGGTATTATCAACCTTTTTACTTTTGCCTATCTGATGAGTATGAAATGGTATATAATTGTGGTTTTAATTTGCACTTATTGGATTATTGATAAGGTTAACCATTATTTCACATGCCTTGTGAACACCTGAGTTTCTGCTTTTGTGAATTGCCTATTCAGATCTTTGTCCCACTATTGTTGTTACTGTTGCTTTTGGGTTTGCTGATATTTTATGGGTTTGCTAAAATCTTTGTGTGTCTTGAATATTATTTCTTTGCCAGTATTGCAGATATTGTCTCCCAGTTTCTGCTTTTACTTTGTTCATGTATATTTTGATACAGACTTATTTTAAGTAGATTTTTCTGTCTTTCCTGTGTTTCACATTCTTCTCTACCCATAGTAATAAAAATAATATCTATTTTCTTCTTAAAGTTTGTCTTTTTATATCTAGGTGCTTGATCTACCTGGAATTTAGCTTACTCATTCTTTTCTTTTTATTTTTTTTAAAGTATATTTTTATTGATTTCAGAGAGGAAGAGAGAGAGAGAGAAACATCAGTGATGAGAGAGAATCATAGATCAGCTGCCTCCTGCACACCCCACACTGGGGATTGAGCCTGCAACCTGGGCATGTGCCCTGACTGGGAATTGAACCGCGACCTGATTCATAGATCGACCCTCAACCCCTGAACCATGCTGGCCAGGCTTACTCATTCTTTAGAGGCATGTACAGGAAGAGAGTGGCTCTGGGAAGTGTTCTAATGTTGAGCTCTTTGTATGGGCCTTGGGCAGCCTACACTCATCTCTCCTCTGCATGCTTCGGTACCTTTCTCTGTGGGCCTACGGCCTTTTCAAAAAGCAAATACTAGGAAAGTAAGAATTTCCATATCTGGAAACCTAGAAAAATCCGAATACCCTAGCACTTTCCTGGTCTGCAGATGAATGACCTACAGAGTTTAGGCCATTGCCACATTACTACGTGAAATTACTTTTTCCTTAGTGTATCTTCCTCACCATTTTTTTTAATTGATTTTTTTTTTTTTTTTTTTACAGAAGTTTAAGGTTCACAGCTAGATTGAGGGGCAGGTACAGAGTTCCCATATACCCTCTGCCCCCACGTAGCCTCTTCCATTATCAACATCCTCAACCGAGTGGTGCATTTGTTGCAATTGATGAGCCTACCTTGATACATCGTTATTAACTCAAAGTCTGTAGTTTACATCAGGGCTCACACTCAGTGTTGTACGTTCTGTGAGTTTGGACAAATGTATAATGATGTATCCACTATTATAGCATCGTACAGAGTGGCTTCACTGCTCTAAAAACCCCCTGTGCTCCACCTATTTGTCTCACCCACGGTCCCCAACTCCTGGCAACCACTGATCTTTTTACTGTCTCCATAGTTTTGCCTTTTCCAGGGTGTCATGGTTGGAATCATACAGTATGTAGCCTTTTCAGATTGGCTTCTTTCACGTAGCAACATGCATTTAAGATTCCTCCATGTCTTTTCATGACTTCATAGCTCCTTTTTTATTTTTTAAGAGCAGAATAATATTCTGTTTTCTGGATGTACCACAATTTATCCATTCAGCTACTGAAGGACATCTTGGTTCTGGCAATTACAAATAAAGCTGTTAAAAACCTCTGTGTGCAGATTTTGTGTGGACATAAGTTTTCAACTCCTTTGGGTCTCTGCCTTGGAGCAGGATCGCTGAATAACCATCCTTTATCAGGTGTGCCTTTTGCAGATGTTTTCCCAGTCTGTAGCTTGCCTTCTCATTCCCTCGACAGTGTCTTTTGCAGAGCATAAATTTTTTTTTCCATTCTTTTTTTTTTATTATTATTAAGGTAATACATGTGTACATATCTTCGCATAAATTTTTCATTTTAGTGAAGTCCAGCCTATCAATTATTTCTTTCATGGGTCATGGCTTTGAGGGCATATCTAAGAAGTCTTCACCGTACCCAAGGTCATCTAGGTTTTCTCCTCTGTGATCCATTTTGAATTAGTTTTTGTGAAGGGTGTAAGATCTGCTTTTTTTTTTTTTTTCCTTTTCTTTTTTGCATGTAGTTGTCCAGTTGTTCCAGGAGCATTTGCTGAAAAGACTGTGTGCTCCATTTATCGCCTTGCTCCTTCGTGAAAGACTGGCTGACTACATTAGCGTGGGTCTATTTCTGGGCTCTCTGTTCTGCTCTGTTGATCTGTTAGTCTATTCTTTCACCAATACTGTACCTTTATAGTAAGTCTTGAAGTCAGGGTAATGTCAGTTCTCCAACTTTGTTCTTCTCCTTCAATATTGTATCTCCATATAAACTTTATAATCAGTTTGTCAATACATCACCATATTTTGAGAGTAATATTTCCATTTAAGTTATTCCAAGTAAAACGTTAATATGTTCTCCAAATTTTATACTACTCTCAAAACTATAATCACCATGACCATTCATAGTGTCTACCTTTAGTCATTAGTTCTCCTGTCTGTAAGAAAATGCAGGGAGAATGAGCACTTGGGAGTGTCCTACGGCCAGGGGTCCCTTTTCATCCCTGCTTGATATTATTATGCCAGGCTTTCCTAGAGGAGCCGACAGTGCACATTGAGCTAGCCTTGTCCTGAACGTGAGATTGACCATCAGAGTTGTGGTGGTGGTGATGGGACTGTCACCCCACTGCTCCCTTTGTCTGGTTGATGGGCATGCGATTCCATTCTCCTAGCCCAGTGGTCGGCAAACTGCGGCTCGCGAGCCACATGCGGTGGCTCACGAGCCGCGCTTTGCCGCTCTGTTGATTGAGTTTGCCGACCAGTGGACTAGACTAAATGTTACTGTGTAGTTGGAAGCTGTGAGGATTAGGCAGTTGTGGCATATTGTGTGCAAAGAGTAAAAGGTAGTGTATGACAGTGGTCGGCAAACTCATTAGTCAACAGAGCGGCTAAAAACCGCGAGCCGCGGTTTGCCGACCACTGTCCTAGACCAGTGGTCAGCAAACTGCGGCTCGCGAACCACATGCTGCTCTTTGGCCCCTTGAGTGTGGCTCTTCCACAAAATACCACGGCCTGGGTGAGTCTATTTTGAAGAAGTGGCGTTAGAAGAAGTTTAAGTTTAAAATATGTGGCTCTCAAAAGAAATTTCAGTCGTTGTACTGTTGATATTTGGCTCTGTTGACTAATGAGTTTGCCGACCACTGGCCTAGACTGTCTGAACAGGCCAGAGTGTATTAGGCTTCAGCCATTTCAGTGCCCCCTGGTTGCCAAGAGCAGCAGCAGGTGCGCAGTACACCTGCCGTCAGCAGGAAACAGTAGAGGTCGAAGCCAATGCTGCCCTGAGGCACCTAACCTAGGCAGCTAGGGAGGGAGCTACAGCCTGCCCACCTGTCATCTGACCCCACCCATCCTGCGAGATACTCTTAGCAAATTATTTAACCTGTGGGCCTTTGGTTTTCTTATCTATAAAATGGGAATAGTAAATACCTACAGGCCAGGGTCTTCTAAAGACTAAATTAGGTAAAACATTCCTAGCATCTTTCCTGGCGATTGGTGGGCAATCAGGAAAGTTGACCTCCTTCCAAACAATTAGCATTGAGGAGAACAACAATAAAAAAAGGGCAGATTGTTCTAAGAGACTAATGTTTAAATTTGGCTTAATCTCCTACATCCTCACTAGCGTTCAGAGAAAATCAAAATAAAGCAATACTGAGTACCATTTTTGCCTGTTGAATAAGCAAGATTTTTATGAGTTTTCTGTGCCAGGGAGGGTGAGTCTGCACCACTGGCAGATGTAAACAGGTACATTCCATTGGGAAAGCAGTTCAAGATATGTATCAAGAACCTCAAAAATGTTCTTATCCTTTGATCTGTCCCAAAGACTCTCTCCTAAGGAAATGCTATTGATAGACCTGGAATTTTATGTAAAAAGCCATTCAGCACAGCATTCATTATTTATAATAAAAATCTAGAAACAAATTACAGGGGAATGGTTAAATATGTTAAAGTTACACACAGAGAGGGTACTCTATAACCATTACAAATCACGATATTTTAAGACTGTTAAGATGGGAAAATAGAATTCAAAAACTTCATATACTGAGTGGAAAAAACAGATCATAAAACTATGTACAGTATAATTTTAGTTTTTTTTATACATACATACAGACTGGTAGGAATTATACCACATTGTTACTGTGGCTTCTTGTTATTTTTTTCCTGGGTAATAGGAATTATAACTAACGTGTTTCCTTTTATATTTGTTTATTTTCCAAATTTTCTCCAGTGAGGATGTATTACATTTAAAATCAGGAAAATGTTATTGATCAGCATGGGTACACAGGATGTTGTTGTCCATAGGAAGTGACTAGTTATATTCTGCTTTGCTCCCTCAGCTGCTGCTGGACACCCATTCCCTGAAGATGGTCCTGCTCGATCTACCTTCCATTGGCTCCCAGGTGGTGAGGAAAGCACCTGCCAGTTACACTAAGATTGTTGTGAAAGGCATGACCCGGGCGGAGATGATTCTCAAGGTAGGGCCTGTGTTTCCTTGTCAAAGAGGGCTGGTTGCCTGATTGCTTATTCCAAGGAGTACTGGCTTTGAAAGCACAGATCAGCGCCTATCCCCGCCAGTCCCAAAGGATTGTCCACATTCTTTGGCGGGACTAGGATTTGGCCTCATCAGACATTGTTGAAAATCAGTGGACAGGTCCTTGGGGGTCAGTAAATCTTCCTGACAAATGAATTCTTCATTGTAATGGGATTCCCTTGTAGTAGGATTTGGCCAAGCCTGGAAGTTAGGTGGGGTGTCTGTGAGAATCAGTGTCTAAGTCAGGGGTCTCTTTGCTGCTCAGCAGGAATTTCCAGCCCAACTCTCAGTTACTCCCTTTCACATAAGCCCTTTGGTTTCCAAACTCTGCAACTTTACAAGAACTCCAAACAGATGTTTCAGTAACTGACTAATCAGCGAATGGGTTTTCTAAAGCCCCATTTAACAAAATATTATATGTGAGGTGATGTTGCGAATGGCTGAAGCCTTAAGCATCTGCATCAGATTTTCACCTGTACCTGTTGAGAAGAGAGGGAAGAAAACTACAGAACAAATGGAACTATCAGGGAATGCTCCTAAAATTCCAGGCCTGCAGGCTCTCCAGGTCTGTCTCCCAAACAGAATGACTCCGATGGTAGCGGGAGGAAAAGTAGCAGTGGGACCTGAGACAGTGGAGGTGACCAGGAGAGGGTCCTGCACGGACCTGGAGCTTCTGGCCCGAGGAATGGGAGGCAGCCTGGTCATCTGTCTCCGGCAGCTGGTTTGCTCCCAGGGGGCAGAGCAAAGGAGGATTTCTTTCTCCTTTTTATTTTTTTAGCTTTTTGCAAATAACATATATTTTCTCCATGTTTCCTAAGTATAATAAAATGTCAC
Source organism: Ia io (assembly GCA_025583905.1). Lineage (NCBI taxonomy): Eukaryota > Metazoa > Chordata > Mammalia > Chiroptera > Vespertilionidae > Ia > Ia io. The sequence goes on from JAJQQW010000020.1 coordinate 34,832,339, forward strand.
CCTTAGTGAATTTGTACCTTAGGTACAAATATTTTTAAAATAATGAACACCAGTTTCCCCAGATTAGCGTGAGAGCGAACACATGCTGAAACAATCTTGATTTTATTCCCTGACAGAAAAACAATCTTGAGTATACTTTAATGGCTAAAAAAGAAAGTCATTCAAGTTTCATGTTTATTAAAAAAATGTGACTTTATCTTTGCTTCATGAATTTTGTACTTTGAAACGGAGGAATGACATTTAAGACATTTCTGCAGAGAATTTCTGAGTGAACTACTCCTTGCCACGCGGAGTTCCATGCTCAGGAATTCAAAACGAAGCCAGTCTGCTGGAGGAAGAGAGCCAGACACTGCGTTTCAAAACCAAGTGGAAATGAATGCGAGGACTGGGATGCCATTACTTCCCTTCGGCTTGTGCATTACTCGGATGTAGTTAAATGAAGTTCCAGATTTAAGTCCTGAAAAGAGGGAGGCAGCTTTGGGGTTTTTGTTTTTGAGAAAATCTACTTAAGTCAGTGCCTTTTGTTTCCGTCCTCAGGAGCAATGATATGTCAAAACACAAGGAGCAGGTACCCCAAACCACAAAATGTCTCAAATAGGAGATCCTCTAACACAGTGTTTCCCAGATGGTCCTGACATTTAAAAACATCATCTGGGACCTCACCCAGGCCCTCAGAATCTTCAGAGGAGGGGCTTAGGGACCTGCACTTAAAAAGCCGTCTAGCCCTAGCTGGTTTGGCTCAGTGAATAGAGCATCGGCCTGCAGACTCCAGGGTCCCCGGTTGGATTCCGATCAAGAGCACGTGCCCCGGTTGTAGGCTCGATTCCCAGTAGGGGGCATGCAGGAGGCAGCTGATCAATGATTCTCTCTCCATTGATGTTTCTGTCTCTCACTCCCTCTCCTTTCCATATATATATATATATTATTTTATTTTATTTTATTTTATTTTTTTTTTTCAAAGCACAGCCGGCATGGTTGAGCATCAGCCTATGAACCAGGAGATCACAGTTTGATTCCCAGTCAGGGCACGATCCCCAGTGTGGGATTTGCAGGAGGAGCTGATCAATGATTCTCTCTCATCATTGATGTTTCTCTCTCTCTCCCTCTCCCTTCCTCTCTGAAACCAATTAACAAAATATATATTAAAAAAAAAGAGCAGTCTAGGTGTTTATGATTGAGAGCACCTTTAGGGAATATTGCTCTAACATGTTGAGATGAAATAGGCCATCAGGACGTTTCTGCGTTGAGGCTGCTGCTGCTGTAAGGATATCTTGCCGAGTCCACTTTGTGGTCGTCTTGCAAGTGAGATTTGCCCTCCGGCCTGAGCTTTCCCTGCGCCTGCTCTTGTCTCTCTCCCTCATAGGTGGTGATGGCCCCTCATGAACCCTCAGTGGTGTTTGTTGACAACTACATCAAACTCCTTACAGACTGCAGCACAGAAACCTTCCAGAAGATACTGGACATGAAGGTTAGTTCAGGGTCCCGTTTTGTCCACACGCACAGCCTTCTCACACCCGTGGTTCTTAACTGGGGTGAGATGTGCGCCCTGGGAGCTCTCAGAGGGCCCGCGCCTGGCCCCGTGCGGCAAACCACACGCCAAGGAGCCTTTTAAGGAGCGGGGTCCCGGCGTGCGAACTTCCCGATTGCCTCCATGAGGACCACTGCTCAGGGGAAGGAATGGACTGAAGGGGAGTATTACCTCCCTCCCTGTTTACCTGTCCTTTCTTCTCTCTCAGCCTCTTCTTTCTCCTACCCTAGTACCTGTTTTCTTCTCCTGCTTCTCCCCCTGCTACTGCCCAGGACTGGTAACTCCCCAGGAAGAGAGAGTAAATCCTCAGCCCCCAGTACAGTAATTGGAGTTCTCAGCCCTCAGCTAAGAGCATCCCAGATGCTGCACTTGCCCCTTGGGCCTTCCTGGGCCCGACCTCACATTGTCCTCCTTTCTCTTCCAACCTCAGGGGCTGAAGAGGAGCGAGCAGAGCAGCATGCTGGAACTCTTCCGCCAGAGGCTCCCCACCCCGCCCGCAGGGCCCGAAGCCTCCAGCTCACTGTCCCTGCTGGCTCCCACACCGGAACAGGAATCCTCTCGCATCCGCAAACTGGAGAAACTAATTAAAAAGAGACTGTAGGAGCACCGGCCAGTGACCCTCAGCACCCGGCTCCCGGAAGCCCCACCTCTCCTGGGCTCAGCCTGACTCTCAGCTGTCCATCTTGAAACTTCCTGGGACATTTGGGTTGCTAGTGTGTGTCTCCCAAGCCCTGTCTCACTTCCTGTCCTAATCGGAGAAGCCCCGTCAGGGCCTGGTTAGCAGAAGGCAGTCTCGGTGGCCTCTGGGCCCTGCGGCAGAGGCGGGCTGGGTGAGCGGCCCTGCCCTTCACTGTTGTTTCTGGGCTGTTCTCACTGGTCCGTTGTCACGGACTCCGTAGCCACCCTCCCTCTGCGGCCACACCCTTGGGCAAGGGGCCCTCTTCCCCACGTGCGCCCGTCCAGGCAGCTTCGGTGACAAAACCTGGATCTCCGCCTTCCTCGTCTGCTGCTGTCTGAGGGTGGCTCTGGGGCCCGAGTTAATGAAGTGGTGGGTGCAGGGGTAGGACAGTAGCCTTTCTTTGTGAAGGAAATGGAAGCAGGACTGCTGTTCCGTGTGAATCCCAGTTTGGGTACATTCTTTGCTTCTGGTACCTTTCGACTTGGCCAAGTTCTCCCTGTATTCTCATTTCTCACTCATCTCCAATTCGCTCTCTGTGTGCATCCGAGAAGGTTTCCCTGTGTCTCATCCAGGGCTGCATACGGGGCAGACCCATGTCTGACGGGAGAGAGTGCCAAGCTGGGCGCACTTACTGCTGGACAGGAGGCTATTGTCTCCATTGCTTTATTCCTACTCTGCGCCTGGCTTCGAGGGGAGGGGTTGCCTTTTTCCTAGAAAAATGTCCTAGGCTTGCTTCTTAGATGAAGCTCTGGGGCAGCCCAGGAGGCCTAATTCCCTTCCTACCCCTCCATGTTCAAATCCAAAGTGCTCCGCAGGATCATCTGAAAACAGCAGAGGCAATGTATGGGGCCAGAGTGACGTATTACCTTATTACCAACGGCAAGAACCCAGGTCCTGAGGAGCGGAACACTGACCTTAAACACCACCTCAGAACCTGGCAGGGCCCAGAACGCACCCTGACCCGGCCCTTCCGTCCTGCCCTCCACGGGCTCCAGGCCTGCGCAGCTTTGCAGGCGAGAATCGCCTCACGGGACTATTTCAGCCCACCCGTCACCCCGCGTCAGGAGGATGGGTAACGGAGTTGCCCAGGTTCACCTGGTTCCCTGGAAACCAAGCCTCTGTCAGCTGTGACCAAGGCCTCAGAGACCCGCAGTCTCAGCGTTTGTTCAGGAATTCTGAACGAGGTGTTGGCAGGTAGGGCGAGAGCGAAGGAGGACAGTGGAGCTTCTTACAGAGAATGCCCACATCGGGCCCCAGGCTAAAACTGGGATAGCAAATAGCACTCAGGAGAGAGGAAGTTGCCTAAAAATTCATGAAACTACCTGGCTGGCTTGGCTTGGTGGTTGAGCTTCGACCTATGAACCAGGAGGTCACGGTTCGATTCCCAGTCAGGGCACATGCCCGGGTTGCGGGCTTGATCCCCAGTGGGGGGCATGCAGGAGGCAGCCAGTCAATGATTCTCTCTCATTGTTGATGTTTCTGTCTCTCTCTCTCTCTCCCTTCCTCTCTGAAGTCCATTTCTTAAAAAAAATTCATAAAACTTGTGACAGCCATCCAGTTAGAAACATCAAGGTTTGAAAATGTGATCAGAACCTGACTATATCTCCCCTTCTGTCTTCCCACTGTAACCACTGCACCTGCCCCTGCCCCTCCATCAGCCTCTCACCCAGACTCAGCCTGTGGCCCAGCTTTCGGCCTGTGCCTCATTTCTTCATCAGCTTCCAGCTGTTGTTGCTCGTGCGTCTTCCTGTATTGAGCATCTCAGACTCGAGAACACCGAGAAGAAAGTAAGTGATGGAAGAAAGAGGTGTGGCCTCCGCTGAGCTCCACTAGGAAAAGATGGCTAGATAGGAAAAGTGCAGGCAGGCGGGGCGGGGATGGGGCGAGCCCTGCAGCCCAGTGGGTGGGTCTCGCTGGGCCCCTCCGCCCTGGTGAAGTTACACAGCCGGCACTAATGGAGGTCACGGTCTCTGCCCGCTTGTGCAGGGAGGGGCACAGCAGTCATGCCAGCCGTCTGTCATCGACCTGGGAAGCCAGGGAGCTGCTGCACCTGGTTCTTGTCACGCTCGGTGTTTGCAGACCCACACTTCTGGTTGGTTCGTTCATGGGGAGTCATTTTCTGGATGTCTTCGTAATGGCGTTGAGATGTCAAGCCCTGTGTTCCGCCGGTTGGTGGTCACAGCCAGGGAAGTTGCTTTTTGATTTATTACACTGTCAGTAATCTCCAGGGAGTCCCCGGATGTCGGCAGGAGTGTGTGGGAAATGTCTCGTTGATGGGGTCTGAGTGCTGCGTGTGCATCCTGTGAGGACGGAGCACGTTTCTCAGCTGAGGGAATGCACCCCAATCCCTGGGGCTCGAGTTACAAATACAGACGCCGGGAGGTTCTCGATGAGTAACTCTGGAGGGGCCCCGGGTGTAAGCAGCACTGCAAGAGAGAGCCACTTGCTTTATTGAACGGTTCCTGCGGCGCATTTTCATAAACGTGTAATTTTCCTGGCTCTCCAGGCAAGTGAAATTCCTGTGCAATTGCCCTGGTGCCGACATGGTGAAGATCCTTAGCTGAAGCCAGTAGGTTTCATTTAAACTAGTGTTGACAGGAGGGACCATGCCAGAAACTGTGCTATCCCCATCCTGATGAGGATTCTTCCTGTTTTGATGAGCCAACCCCAAAAGAAAGTTTATTTATTACTGTCTCTTCCAAATAACACGTATAAGGGAGCTGACATTGGTAAAACGGTAGCTAACAACTCTGTTATTAAGCTAAACATAGATACTGTTCGTTCCTCTGACTCTGTAGCCCCTTAAAAAAAACCTTGATGTCACTGTATGTGGTGAGAATAAATACTAGTAATTGGTCATTGATAAAGAGTTAGCTGCTATGCTTATTATGGACAGAATTCCTGGGAGCTGGCTTAGCGAGGCCCAGGCTAGAGAAAGTTCTGTTTGGTCATCGCAGGGAACCACAACAGGGCGGTTTTGCCTCCAAACTCGGCTGTGGCATTGAGACTAACTACCAGCACTGCTCTCTCTCTTGACAAACAGAGAACCAATCCTAGGACCTGCCCGCCACCCCCTTTCCTGTGCCAGTGTCCCCTTTCCCGTGCCAAGGGTGACTCCTCAGCCTAACCAAACAGGACTGAGCACTGCCAGCGACCACGGTGACAGTTCCCGGGCAGACAGGGCGAGCGACAGGTCTGAGGCTGCAGCCCGGTGCCAGGGATGCGAGGGAGGTTACACCGGCTCATCCTGAGCTGCCATCAGGCAAGGAGAATCAGTTCCCTGTTTATGGAATGTTCGGGGAAAATGCCAAAAGCTCACAGCTGGAAGTGCAATCCCCCTCCCTAGGAGGAGAAATCAAAGTGACGATCTTGCTTGAGGGTGAAAGCAAGTGTTTCACACTTCCTGTCTGCTCCCACTGCGATCGCTAAAAGTAAAAGGAGCACTGCACCGGGCCACTTCAATCAGCGAGGCCTTGGAGTTCGGGCACATGCAAAGCTGGCATGCAGAGTCCTGCTGCATTTTCCACAGTAAATAAACGTCCCCAGTCTCGCTCGAGTGGTTATCAGGACCGAGCCTCCAGACCCTCGGAGTTCTATACAGTTCTATACCTGTGGGAGGTAGCCGTTTCCTTAAAATAAAGAGATTGGTGAATAGCTTTCGTTTTCCCCATCTGGAAGTAATTTCTTGGTGCATATTGGAGCATGAAATACTGCAGTTAATTAAAGCATTGCTGGATGTCATTTGCTAGGATGTATTTCCTTACTGTTGACAGAAAACAGAATGGACTATAGGAAAGAATTAGCAATCCCGTGAACCTGGGGCTCCCCTCTGGGCGTCTGCCCTTCTCCCTGGCGAGGCTGTGCCCCTTCCCTGACGCCTCAGGAAGCAGCGCACGAAACACGCGCTCCTCGGCGAGGTCCCGGCACGTCCTGCCGCGGTGGGAACCTCTGTAACGGTGTGTACAGTGCTCGGCTGCTGATTTGGAAACCTTGCGCTCTGAATTTCTATCCTGTTGCCTTTCCCTCCTCCGCCTACCGTCCCAATCACAGCCCACTTTTCCAAAGTGGGGACTGCCCAGGGATTTCTCCTGCACGCAGTAAGTTCATCCCGCCTCCTTCATAACGGGGTGGGCACTGAACTTCGGGGGAAGGCTGATGTGTCTTCCAGCTGTGGGAAGTCTTGCAGCGCTTCCATTAGGTTGGCTTCGAGATCATTACCTAGTCTACATCCTTGATTTCCAGCAGCCCCCCGCTTGAATAGGGGAGCCAGGGTTCAATAGGGTGGGGAAAGAAACGCTTCCGGATGAACCGCCTACTGGCAGAAGAGCCACGCCAGGTGATTCACCTGCGAGGTTTCCTCATCGCCTACGTCACCAGGCCTAAGCAGTGGGATAGGAAGAATGTGTCCATTGGAAACCAAAGCAGCCTGGCATGGGAGACGCCTAGGGAACACCTGGTGTCCAGGTCTGGTGCTGGCCCTTTGATGCTGCTCGAGACCTTGACCCTCTGAGCCTCAGTTTTCAAGATCTGTGAAGGTGGTTATAACCACCACAGCTGTGAAGCTCACGCAAGACCAGGTTGTGTGCACATGCTCTGTAAGCTGTGGAGCAGTATAAGACGTGACGTGTCCATTGTCACCGGCCAAGCCTGAACCACAAGCAGCGGGCGGGCCTGGGTGGTGGGGGTATAGCCCGGGTGGCCGAGGGACCACATACCCTACTGCTGTGTGCAGGCTGCAGGCGCAGCAAGCCTCGGAATAGCCGGTCTTGGCCTTTTTAGGTCGTGGCTGTGATATCCAACTTACTGGAGAGTTTGAGGACTCTCCATCCTCTGCTCCTCTTGCCCTAGCAGCTGTTACTTCCGTAGCATTTAGGGATAAACCTGCGGACGCTGAGCGAGCTTCCTCCCTCCCAGTGGTGTTGGCTGGGCTACCCGTTGTGGAAAATGTGGCACGTTTCCTCTGAATGCAAATTAGGAGACTTGCTGCAGGCTCCCTTCCAAAAAAATCTTTCAGATACGGTGTCTGGTGTCCACAGACCAGACTTCAAGTGGCCATTCCTGGCAGGGACAAAATTCTTGACTGCGCTCTTTTTTTTTTTTTAACCTGCAATGCCCAAAGAACTCTAAGCAGGACTGTCCTGGGACAGGCTGGGAAGCTGAGGTTCCATTTGGGTTACTTTACAGTTGCCCTTTAGAGAAGTTTAGAGCTGAATCCCCGCAAGCAGCTGGCAAGCACTCGCCTGGCTCTCCCAGGCCCCTTTGGGTTAGTGATGCAGGAATGCTGGGCCTTAGAGTGATCTTACAATGAAAACTGTTACACGCCTTGTCCCCCAGGAATGTTTATCACTTAATCTGAGGGCTCTGGTAGCTTCTGCTCAATAAGCAGATGGAATTTGCACAATTGCCCAGCCTCCTGTTTTGGGTCATTTTCCAACAAGTGAGAAATTAAGACCAGCTTCTCAACAAACCTCCCTCAACCTCTGGGCCAAGAAAAGTATTTGCAAAGCGGGCTGCAACTTTCAGGGGTACCAGGTGAAGTGGCAAGAAACTCAAGCTCCGGCTTGCTTGCTTTGTGCTGATGGAGAAGGAGGCGCTCCGCGGAGCGGGGAAGTGGCCCAGCTGCTAAAGAGATGCGTTCCACAGGATTCTTCACCAACTCATGTAACTGTGGTTGGGCTATTGGAGCAGCCACGGGAGAGCGTGAGCAGGCAAATGGAGAAAACAGCAAATAGTGTATAAAGAAAACATAAGCTCACATTCAGAGATACCCCCAACCCCATGCCTATTCCATGGCTAGCACTGCTCTTAAAGGATCCCAGGTGTTGGCTGGCTCTGTTGCCAGAGGAGGGCACTGATGGTAAAGGTCAAGGTGGTTTAGCCCTGGGCCTTAGCTCCGCCCAGTGCCAGCTACTGTCTGGCATGTAGATAATATCTTTGCTCATGAGGGGGACTGACAGGGCTGGACCATTTAATGCTACCTGTACTCCTTGGGGGTAAGGGTGAGGTAGGGAGAGAGAACTAGTTACTGATATTTATTGCCTCTTAGATTCATTATGATTTCTCATAAGATAAAAATCCCTGTTAAGTAGGCATGATTGGCTCCCTTTTGTAGATACCAACCTGGAGGCCTGGAGGGCAGATGACATGTGTCATGGCCAAAGCCACTGGCTACTAAGTGGCTGGGCCAGGATTCAGCCCGGGTCTCATTGCATCTTCCATGCCCTTTATACTATGCCAGCGGTTTTCAGTTTGTGAGATACACTGTCAGGTGGGACCCTGGCTCTGCAAAACCAATAAAAGTATTTGATTAATATATGTTATGAGTTCCGATATCTTTCAAAGCAAATCAATGAGCACACAAACTATTTCAGTAAGTAGAACGCATTTTAAATCTGTGTTTATGGATTTCTATATTATCAACCCCAGCATCCAGTTTATTTCTGTGTCTTGCTTTGGTTGCGTAGAATAGAGAAAACTTGATTTAATTCAGCTAAGAATTTGCAAATAGTTTTTTTTGTTAAACAGCCCTTCTGCTCTGGCTGGGTGACTCGGTTGGAGCATCACCCAGTGCACCAAAAGTTCCCAGTTGGGGCATGTGTGGGAAGCAACCTATCATTGTTTCTCTCTCTCTCTCTCTCTCTCTCTCTCTCTCTCTCTCTCTCTCTCTCTCTCTCTTTCACCCCTCCTCTCTCCTTGAGTGAGGGTTACAGAAAAAAAAATTAATCAGCTCTTCTTTTGAGCCCAGATACTCTTCAGTTATGCAGATGTGACAAGGACTCCATCCTGAGGTCGACCTGGACGTGAGCAGCCCTGGCAGGAAGCTGCTGCCATCATGAACAGCTTCTGCGCATGGTTTCCTGATCGTAGAGGGGATGGGGGAGGTTCGGTATGTCACCTTTGCACAGGAAAGAACACCATTTCATTTTAAGCTCACTGTCCATTCAACAACATGTCTGAACGGTCACCCAAATCCTGTTCCAATCTCCCTGAAGGCCACCTCTAGGTTCATCCTTGCTGCCTTTAGGAAGAACCGAAAGCGAGGAACCCTCCCCCACCCCCTGCAAGGCAGATGTGTTCTAAGAACACAGGGCCCCGGAATGGGCGGAGGAGGTTGGGTAACATTTGAAAGGAAGCCCATCCTTCTTTCAAAACCCCCACAAGCCCCAAATCTTAAACCTGTGTCTTTGCACGTCTGTATGCAATGCCCCCAGCCTTTTCAGGACCTGAAGCATGAAGACTGTAACACTTGTGTTCCATTGCCTCACACTTGGGGAAATCAATTGCAGAGGCTGCTGGGGCCAGAGGCAACGCGCCTGGGGACTGTGACCGGGTCAGGGCACCCGTACCTCCCACAACCCCTGGGCATTTGCTGGGCACTGTAGCAGTGGCCCAGCTCTCTAAGTGGGAAGCTCTGAGTTGGAGCATCAGCGTTGGGCGGTATGTTGGTTTGTTTGTTTTAGACTGTAAGTCAAATTCCCTCATTTTGCAGAGGGAAACGCGGCCCCGAGAGTTTCCATCACTTGCTGACCCGTTACTATGAAAGATGACTAGCAGAATCGAAGGCAGCCTGTCCATCCCACTTTCCACTCCCCATGCCACTCTGCCCTGCTATCCATCCCCGAGTCCACCCTCCTCCCGCTGAGCTCCTCAGAGCTTGTCCCCGTTCTGCTCTGTCTGCAGACCAGAGCAGGGACCTTCACACTTTCCCTGGTCCTGCCACACTCCCAGCCCCATGTGACCACTCTGTGGCCTTTGTTCCCATTTCAAAGTAAGTGTACAGCTGCCACCACCATTCCCCCCATCCGTGTACTCCCTCTCATTCAGCATCCATCTCAAGTACCTTCCAGAAGCTTCTCTTGAAGGTCACTAGTGATCTTCTTGCTGAACTTTCATTCCCTTTGCTCTCTCCGTTATGTGCTGAGTCTCTCCTCCCCCTAGGAATTCTCCCCTAATGCCTCTGATGCCTTATTTTCTTGGCTGCAATACTCCTTGGTCCCATCGCTGACTTTCCTGTCCTTCTGAGCCTTGACCAAGGTCAAGGCCAAGGTCCTAGGGCCCCTGTGGTTTTCACTCCAGACTCCTTCAGGGAATATAGCTGCCCACGACAAGAGGAAACACCAGCTATGCCTTCTAGATTCTCAGATGTTTCGTCTCTTCCTTACCCTTCATTTGACTCCAGTCCACTTACATCCCATCATTAGCTCCTGGGTGACATCTCCCGCTAAACTCAGCTCCCGTCCTGGAATTCCCTGTCCTTCCTAGATCCTCAGTCTCAACTCTCTTTGTCACTCAATATGGCTAGTTTATCATAAAAATGCTTCTTAATTATTGATTACACAAACAACAGTCATAGGGCAACACTCAACCATTGAGCCACACCAGCCGAGTGTAATACTGATTTTTAAAGTACAATATCAGTATTCATGTTAATAAGTTAAGCCAATATGGAAATACATCAAAGGTCCCTTTCTCCTTCCAGACTTTGGGACTATACTGTGGGGGAGGGGGCACTTTGCAAACAAAATTAATATTAAGCATATTTGCATATATTTCTGCAGCTAAGCAATATATCTTGGACATCTGTTTCCTCAGCATACATCTCATTCTTTGCATGCGTGTGTGAGAATTCTATAAGCATTTATTTGAGCCAAACTGAGGACGTGTGCCAGGGAATAAGATTTCAAATGCTCCCTCTACTCATTCTTTTCAATGACCGCCAACAGTGGTCTCAGTTCAGATCGTTTATTTAGCAGCTGTGTCGATGTATAAATAAGTACCTGCTTACTTGTGCTCACCTTTTTGTAGGATACGCCCTGAGAATTGTCCCATTCCCGTTTGAAAAGATGAAAGGACACGCACATTTACAATATCGCTACCTCTTGCCAAAACGCCCTCTACAAAGGCTGTCTTGCTGCACACTCGCACCGGTAGCGTGCGTGTACCCCCTTCACATCCTCGCTCGCCCCACATTTCTTCCTGCTTCTTGATCTCGAGGATGCAGTTGCAGCACTGTCTGTAGAAGTTCCCCTTTGGTTTTCATTGCACAAAACCAAATGTGACCCCACTGGCGCTGTGTCTTGCTGCAAGACAGCTTTCTTGTTGAGCAAAAGACCTGCGGCTTCCCTCAAGGTCAGGGCTCCTGGGCCACACGCTTGGTTGTTTTGCTCGTGAAAGCAATGGTCATTCTTTGTGCACGTAGAGAGGTAGCAGTTTGATATTAAATGGGCCATCTTTCCCAGTCTTCTCCTCCTCTGCCTCTTCCCATCACGCCAGCAGGAGGCAGCGCGTCCCATACGCACTGTGCTCTGGTGGTGATGCTATAAAGATTAAATCCTCAGCTTCTGAACTCCTGTAGCGACTTTTGTGATTCTAGACTAGAGAAGACAGGCTTGAACGCCATGGCTGTCAATGTAAGACGGTGTTTTCTTTTGTTTTTTGTTCCTAGGTCTAAAAGTGTGCCTTTAAGTTTGAAGAGCCAAAACTCAGGAGGACTTAGCCTACAACCCACACCATCATCATAGGAACAGCGCATCTTGACTTGAACATTTTTTTCCACTTAAAAAATGGCCAGCAGATAGGAAAAACCACAGGCAACGTGACTTGGTTTAGAAACTGGTAGGCCCCTGAGAAAAAAATCTAGAACCCCACCACTCTGAGCTGAATTCCAAGATAAGCGAGAACCCCTCATAATTCTGAGGGGAATCCTGGTCTAGAAGCCCTTGCCTGGCGTCCAGCGATTACTATGGGAAACTGCAGGCCCCACAGAGAAGTCTTGTATTCAGCACCACAGCCTTGGCTGGTTTGCTCAGAAGTTGGAGCATCCACCTGCAGACCAAAGGGTCACAGGTTCGATTCCTGGTCAAGGACACATACCTCGGTTGCAGGTTCTCCAGCCTGGTAGGGGCGCATGTGGGGGCAACCAATTGATGTGTCTCTCTCATGTCAGTCTTTAGGTGAGGATTAAAAACAAACAACAGCCAGGCACCAACCACAGTGTCTGAGAAGGTTGTCCAGCCAGATAGGCTTAAAGGAGGGTGCACCTCACCGAGTCCCTCACACCCAGTTGGGCAGGTGGTGGCCCCCAAGTTCCCCGAGCCCCCACAAGTAGTGCAAGGACCAGTTCGTTGGAAGAGATCTTAGGATGGGACAACTAGGAGGCGGAGCGTTTGGCGTGTGGTCGTCAAAAGCAGAGGATGGCCTTCCCCAGCCAAACAGAGCCAGCTGCCGCTCAGAGAAGCCAGGTGGGCGGGAAGATAACCATGGACCAGGTCACCCCCAACCAGCCATCCCTGCTGCCACGATGTGACAAGCCTCCCCAGATGCCACCCAGGCAGAAGGGAAGGTTCAGGGTAGTAATTACCCCAAAACCATTCTTGCCCAGAAGATAAGAAACCATGGAGTTAGCAAGACAGTTTTCCAGGTTTGAAACCAAATGGAGGCCTAGAAACTAAATTGAGTTCAGTTAAAAGAATAAAAAGAGCATTCACCTTTTGCATGCCGGAGCACAGTCACAAAGCAATAGCCTTGCAAGTACAAAAGGACTAACAGCCTGTTGCCACCTCCCAAGCGGGGGAGGTTAGGCCTGGCTCTGGGGAGAGGGAATTCAAAGGGGACTTTGTTTGTTTTACTATTTATCTCTTGGCCTTTCCCTGCAGGGTTCACCTTTGAATGCTAGGGTGGGAAGCAGGCCTAAAGGAAGCCACACTGCTTCTGGACCACCCTATAAACATAGCCAGGAGGGGCCAGAGGCACGTAGCTAAGGAGGGCGGCACAGGGTGGCACCTCCCCCACCACCAGTGTTGGCAGTAGTGCCGGGGCTTGGGGCAGCGCCTGGCATGGTGCCCACAGCAGCATGGCTGCAGCCTCTCCTAGGTGCCTGGTGGGGCTGGCGGTGGTCTCAGCAAGGACAGCCTCACCCAGGGCCGCGATGGGACGTTGCCATATGACTTAGCAGAAGCAGAGGCTGGGCAGTGGGGCAGGGAAAGGAAAAGAAAATTCATAGCAAGCATCCCGTGTGCATGACCGGGTTTATTTATGAACCTACGGGAGACACCTTCAGAGATTTCCAGAAATACTGTCAGTGGTTGCGGTCATCCTGCAAAAGTGCAGGGCAAGAGGCAATAAAATTACAGCCCCCCCTCCCCCCTGCCCCCCCCTTCCCCCTCCCCGCGGCCCAGCCTGGAAAAACATGAGACACACAGAGTTTTTCTTTGGTACCTCTCTGCTCACCCCAAGTTCTTTCCCCACCCCTGGCGAATTTTCAGGAAAGACTCAAAATTGAAAAACATTTTCCCAAGCCATGTAAATGTCTTCAGCAAGGACCAGGAGTTCCCCACAGAAGAGAGCGGCCAACCACAGCTGCCTCCTGCCTGCGTGTCTTCTGCTTTGAATTTGGGGCAGGAGAGGAATGCGCTGAGGGGCTATGGCTCCCAGAAGGACATAGCGGGTCAGGCAGTCCTTGTGGAGCAATTGGCTCCCACTCTCCATCCCTTCCCACGCAGGCCCCACAGTCCCAAATCCCAGGTGGTCCTGCCACATCACGGAGGCTCGAGGCTGCCTTCGGAGTGTGGCCGTGCCGACCGGCCACTTGTTCCTCGGGGACAATGACAGCACACCCTTCTATCACGCCTTACAGCCCGGGAGCCAAGGGTCTTAACTTCAATTGCTCAACTAAAGGCTATTTTTTCTGGGCTGCAAGTCCCTGTGCAGTGTGAATATGCAGAACGCAGCCAGGAGTGCAAGTGCATGGATGCAGTTCCAAGGAGGCCATGTGCCCCAGCTCTTCGCAAAATCCCATCTGGGTTTCATTTTGCAGAGGCCACAGCCCTTTTCTGTGTAACCAGGGAGCATGTGGGAGAATAGCTCTCAGCTTACAAATAGGAGGCCTCCAGGGTGGAGCCTGTTTTTGGGGTCATGGGGTTCCCGCACTGGGGACACCGGCCTGACTTCACCCTACACTACATTAGGGATCTGGGTCAGTGTCGCCAGCTGGGCTGGGCCCGACCCCATCTCTGCCCCGGACCCGTTCTCCCAGGCCCACTTCGCTCTGGAACTGCCAAGCCCTGGGCTCTGTCTGAGCCCCCGAGGCTCACAGTGCACACACTCCTGTGGGCTGTGTGTGTCCACGTACGTCCTTTTTTTTTTTTTCTTTTTAAATATATTTTATTGATTTTTCACAGAGGAAGGGAGAGGGATAGAGAGTCAGAAACATCAATGAGAGAGAAACATTGATCAGCCACCTCCTGCACACCTCCTACTGGAGATGTGCCCGCAACCAAGGTACATGCCCTTGACCGGAATCGAACCCGGGACCTTTCAGTCCGCAGGCTGATGCTCTATCCACTGAGCCAAACCAGTCAGGGCCAAGTACATCCTTTTTAAAAATATATATTTTTATTGATTTCAGAGAGGAAGGGAGAGGAAGAGAGAGAGAGAGAAACATCAATGATGAGAGTCATTGATTGGCTGCCTCCTGCACACCCCACCCTGGGGATTGAACCTGCAACCTGGGCATGTGCCCCGACCGGGAACTGAACCATGAGCTCCTGGTTCATAGGTCGATGCTCAACCACTGAGCCATGCTGGCCGAGCCAAGTGCATTTTTTCTAGTCAGTTCCTTTCTTTATTGAATAGGGTAGATCCCTTTCAATGTTCTTTGAAAGCTATAACCTTAATCTTAAAATGCTTAAGGAAACAAAAGGGAGTTTTCCAAAGCATTTTGGGTGACATGGTGCATAGGAGGGAAAGGGGGCTTGATTCAGCACTGAGGCAAATGCACTGCGGGCGCCATGGGCACCGGCTGCGCGGCGGGCCGGCAGACCGGAGCCGGCAGTGTTTTTAACCCCCTGGCTGGCTGAGTTGACTGAAGGCAAGCTGTTGTGAACCAACAAGCAGCAGCCGTGTGGGGGTCCTGCCCTGTTCTTGTCTGACTCAACTCCTGTTTAGGCATCAGCGTAATCTGGTGCAGAGAAGGGGAAACCGCAGGACGGGCATCCGTGGTTAGGCATCTTGTGCTCCTCAGACCCTGCTGGGGAAGGCCTCAAGCCGGAAGCCACGTCCTATGAGGACACTGGCCGCTGTGATCCAGGCGGGGGGACAGTGGCCCGCTGTGAAAGGACAGCTTGGAGAAGAGGCCACTCTTTTTTTAAAAATTGATTTCAGATGAGGAAGGGAGAGGGAGAGAGAGAGAGAAACATCAATGATGAGGGAGAATCATTGATCGGCTGCCTCCTGCACGTCCCCCACTGGGGGCTGAGCCTGCAACCCAGGCATGTGCCCTGACCGGGAATCGAACCGTGACCTCCTGGTTCATAGGTCGATGCTCAACCACTGAGCCACCGGCTGGGCATGGTTAGAGTTTGTAAAGGATACCTCTGTTGGAAAGCCACCTGGAAGAAGATGGAGGACAGCGATGAGCCCAGGTGATGGGCTCTCCCAAGGACCGCCGGGGAAGTGAGCTCATTGCCGAGGACTAGAAACACAGGCCACCTCCAGGGTTGGAGCTGCGTGGCCCCCACGCGGTTACAAAGGAAGCCCCACCCAGAGGACATGTGGGCAGGTGGAAGTTGGACGGTTCCTGCGTGAGAACCCCTCTGCTCATCTCCACCAGGGGTGCATGCGTGGTGGAGGTGCCGGCGCAGGCAGGGTGCCTGGCCAGGTCAACCCGTTTCCACCTTCCCTTCGGTCCCCATGTAGCCTCAGTCAGCGCAGGCTTGTTTTTGAGCTCTTCGATGGCAGCCTGGACAAGAAGGAACAGACCTGGGGGGCTTCTCCTGATTGTCTTTTTTAAAAATATGTTTTTATTGATTTTAGAGAGAGAGAGAGAGAAACATCGATGAGAGAGAAACATCAATATCGATCAACTGCCTCCTGTACACCCCCACCCGCTGCTGGGGGCTGAGCCCGAAACTGGGCATGCGCCCCAACCAAAATGGAACTGGTGACCGCTTGGTGCATGGGTCGACAGCCAACCACGGAGCCACACTGGTCAGGCTCCTCATTGTCTTTTGATTGGCTTACAGAATTCTGGGAGCCGTGGAGGGTCGGACTTTGGTGCAGGTTACTGGGGGAGGGGCACCCGAGTGGGTTCATGGCAGTGTGTATGGAACCACAGTCCCACCTCCTCGTCTCTGTCCGTGTCCGGTCCCGAGGCTGGATTCCTCTTCACGCCCCTCCAGCTTCTTGCGTGTCAGTGCCGGCTCTCTAAGGAAGGAGCTGCGGTAGGTGATCCTTTTATGCTTCAGGAGCTGAGGCCTGATGATGTCCTCTGAAGACATCCTTTAAAGGGGTTGCGAGGTGCCCTCTGGAGTTGGGGGTGGGGGTTGTTCTTGGGGATCAGACAGAACTTTCTTGGGCTGGAGGTCAGTGTGTGGATGCTTCCTAGGTCCAGCTGGAGGGTCGAGGTGCCCATGCTGCTTGATGGCCCCAGTGTCAGGGAGAAAGGGGTGCCTCAAAAATGTCCCTTTGGCCCCAGCTGGTTTGGCTCAGTGGATAGAGCGTCAGCCTGTGGACTGAAAGGTTCGGGTTCGATTCCAGTCAAGGGCACATGCCCAGGTTGCAGGCTCGATCCCCAGTGGGGGGGGCGTGCAGGAGGCAGCCAATCAATGATTCTCTCATCATTGATGTTTCTAGCACTCTCTCTCTCCCTCTCCCTTCCTCTCTGAAATCAATAAAAAATATATTTTTTAAAAAATGTCCCTTTGATTTGCCTGGACCCTCCAAAGCTTGCAGCTTCACACCCATGTTCACTTTGGCAACTGTGATGTCTCTGGATCTTGTGTCAGAATGTGGATCTAAGCCCTTCAAAACTCCCCTCGGAAGTTGGCAATGCCAGGCTGCCAGGCTCCCTCGCCCCCAGGCGCTGTTTTAGCAAATTCAGGTGGCGATCCCTCCCAAGCTCTCAGCAGTCCACACTGGAGAGGGGCTGAAGCTGGCCGAGTACGGTGACCTCCCTCAGTCTTGTCCTCCCCCTCTTCCAGGCTGGGGACCTTGAAGGCCACCACCTCCTTGGAGCAATCACCATCTTCCTGGATACCTTTCCCCGCCGGGCCAGGGAAGAGTTCTCAGGGTCCACTGCTGGGCAAATTCCTCCCAGGGCCTCACGTCCTCCCACTCTTTCCATAACCCCAGGAGCACTTTGATTCCTCCGGATGCCCAGGTTGGGGGTAGTCTGGGATGTCCAGATGGTGGGAGCAACAGGGGGAGGGAGGTGGTTAGCCCAACCTCTACAACCCACTCTTACACTACTAGTCTGTCCTCACACTAAGCATTCATCCAGGACTGGGATTCTGTAAGCTATCCCCACGGGCCCTAAATGAATGAGCGGTCTGCCAGCACCCAGGCACGGACGAGGTTTTATCTCTGTGGAGGGGATGACTCGAGGCAAGCTGCCTTGTACCAACTGTACGATTTGGAGCAAAGCAAGTAAGTCCCTTCTCTGTTTTCTTACCTGAAAACGACGAGCGGGGAGTAGAGGGGGCCCCACTTCGCCAACAGATCTCTAACATCTACCTGCTCAAAGTCTGACTTTGACAGGTTGCAAGCAGGACAAGTACCCTTTGTTTTTGCAGGCGGTAGACAGGGCTGCCAATGTGGGGCACGCACAGAGCCCACCTCTTATCTAGCCAGGAAGTCCCCCAGCCCCGGGCACTTCTCTGTAGAGTTGGCACCTGCAGGCTAGGTCTGGGCATAGCTCCAGCTTGAGGCTGTTAGCTGAGCACACATCAGACCCAGGTCAGGGGGCAGGCGGGGGTGGAGACTTCCTTTCCTTACTGCTACGTGGAGGGCTCTGTGAGAAACAGGAGTGGGTTTGAGGACAGCCAGGTCTACAGCTGGCAGCTACTGGACCGCGTTCCCATTCGGATAGGGTCTTTCTGTCAAATAAAAAGGAGGGGAGAACCCCTCCCCGTCTGGGTTTTAGAGGGGGACTCCTGTGAGTGAAAAGCTGGGGCCTCACTAGCGAGCCCAGGGCCCCTCCGACAGCTCCTGCGGAGCCTGCGGAGCTTGGTCACCATGGAGGTCCCAGTCCGCCAGGGGTGGCCACTGCAGGCGCATCTGAGCAGTCCGGCCCGGGCGGGCTGTCTCCCGCGGGAGTGCCCCGAGGATGAAGGGAGCAGGCCCCCTTTTCCTGCGGGGCAGAAATGAGAGCCAGACACGCCTGAGAGCCCGCCCTGCTGAGCCGAGAGGCGGCGGGCACCATACGAAGTGCATTAACTATTAATAACTTCCAGTTGTGTGCTCGCCGGGTTCGGCCGGCTCCCCAGCCTCTGCGGGCCGGCTCTGCTCTGGCTCCCCCAGACCGCCCGGCCGCTGGGGCAGGGCGAGGGGCCCGGGGCCGGGGCCAGGGGGTCTCGCGTCCCCCTGCCGCGGGGCGGGGCCGGGGCGGGGGCCGGACGGGGCCCTGGGGAGGCCGGCCCGGCGCCCCCCGCGCTGGGACCCGCGCTCGGGGCGGGCTGGAAGGCGGGCGGCTCTCCGCGGAGCGCAGCGGCCCCTGGCGCCCGGCCTCGGCCCGGCGGTGCGGGGCGGCCCGGCGGGCGGGCGGGGCGGGGCGGGGCGGGGCGGAGGCGGAGGCGGGCCCGGGCGCGGCGGCGGCCAGACCCGGTCGGCGGGCGGGCAGCGGCCCCGGCCCGCGTCTGCGCCCCTCGCTCGTCCGCGGCCCCTCCGGGCCCCGCCGCGCGCAGCCATGGTGGGCCGGCTGAACCTGCAGGATGTGCCCGAGCTCGTGGACACGAAGAAGAAGGGCGACGGCGTCCTGGACAGCCCGGACTCGGGGCTGCCCCCCAGCCCCAGCCCCAGCCACTGGGGGCTCGCGGCGGCGGCGGGCGGGCGGCGGCGGGGAGCGCGCACCGGCGCCCGGCGCGCTGGAGCCCGACGCGGCGGCGACCCCCACCGTCCCGGTGAGTGGCCCCTTCTGGCCCGCTCCCTCCCCGTCCCACCCGCCGCCGGGCCCCGCGAGACCACCAGCCGGTCCTGCGGCCCCGCTCGGGGCGCACTGCCGGCGCCGCCGCCCGCCCGTCGGGACGGCGTGGCCAGAGCTGGGAGCCGGGGCGGGAGCGCTGCGAGCGCGGCCAGCTGGAGCCGGTGGCTGGAAAATTGTCATCGCCTGGAGGCGCGGGAGCCCCGGGAGAAGCGAGCCGCCGCCTCCTCCCTTCGGGTGGCGCCCCCCGGGGCTGCCTGGCTGCGGCCGGGGCGGGAATGGGCCCCAGCCGGGCTGGAGCGGGTCCCGGGACAGCGAGCCGGAGCCCCCGTCTCGCCGGACTGCTCGGCCGCTGCAGACTTCGGCGCCCGAGGGCCTTACCTCCGGCTGGTCTTGGGGAGAGGGCTGTGCCCTGGCTCCCCGCTCCCCGCTCCCCGCTCGAGGGCGCGCGGGGCCAGCCTTTGGGAGCTGTGATTGGCCTCGGAGGGCCCTTTTGCGAAGGGCCACCCCGTGAGCCTCCGGCCTCCTGTGGTCCCCCTGGTCCTGCCACCTAGCAGCCCTCGTCTGTCTGGCACATGATGGGTGGGAGGGAACTTTAAAAAATGAGTCCTTTTATTTTCTTTTAGTGTTTTTTTATTGAAAGAAAAACACGGCGTCTCCCTTGCCCCAGCCGTCGCTCAGGTGGTGGTGGTAATTGCCTTTGCCGGGAGCGCAGGGAGGCCACATCCTGCGCAGGCAAAGCTCAGAGCAGGCTCTCCCCCAGCCCTCCCCCTGGGGGGGGGGGGGGGCCATACACGTTGGTGGTCCATGGCATCCGTGACCCACTGACCCTGCCTCTCCATGGACGTCAGTGCATTCCCCTGTCTCCATGGGAAGGCAGCACCAGCTTCAGCGTGGCCTTCGGACTCTCGAGATCTGGCCCTTTCTAGCCTCGTCGTCCCCATCCCCTGTCCTGGCACCTCTGCTGCTCCCTCCACTTGGCCTGCCTTTCCCTCCAAGCCCCTCCTCTTCTGCTCTCAGCACCTAGTCAGCTTTTCCACCCATCAAAGCCCTGCTGGCCCCCTTCAGTGCCCAACTCGGCACCCCCTCTGGGAAGTCTCCCTTGATGCTTCCCAGATTCATGCTGGAGCGTGTGGCTTAGTCCCCGGTCCCTGGCGGCACCTCGTCCCTGTGTTTGTTATCACTCCCGCTGCCCTGGCCCACCCCAGCCTGCACCTGGAGCGAGGTGTGTGTGCTCAGGAAGTTGGGTGGGCAGGGATGAGGGAGCAGAGAAGGCCGAGGAAGAGAACTGAGTGCGTGTGGATGCCTGAGAGAAGGCTGTGTGTGAGTGTTGGAGAGCCACCTGCCTGCTCCTGTGACTGTCACCCTGCAGCCCAGGACTGTCTGGAAGGAGCCCCAGAGGTTGGGGAATGTCTGCCAGCCAGAGAGCTGGGGGCAGAGCAGGGCCCGCTGTCCGGACTAGGGGGCTGGATATGCCCCCCTTCCCCCACCCGCTGACCGTGGTTCCCTCCCCAGCGGGGGTCATTCAACTCTCCACCCATATTCAGGTGCTGTTCAGGTGCCGACCCTCAGGGCCTGCCCCTCCCCCTGACCTATCCTGACCCCTTTGGCTTTTGTATTTCAACCTACACGTCCAGTGACACCTTGTCCTGGTGGTAATTCGATCAGTGTCTTAGAGCCAGGCTTCTAGAAATGTCTGCTTCCTTCCCGTCCTGGAAGAGGTGGGGGTGGGGTTGATACCTCCACACCCCGGCCAGTGTGGATCCTTCTCTCAAATTAGGCAAAGAGAATGACAGACTCCCCGGTAAACCCGGGACCCCAAAGGGCTGCTCCCTGCGGCCCAGTGAACACGGGGCCCCAGTCAAGGCCGGTGGCCACGAGCACCTGTGTCTCGGATGGAACTGTCTCTCCTGGGCTGCTCGATGAGTCAGAAAGTCCAGAGCTCTGACCAGACTGGAAGCCAGCGACCCTCCAGGCATGCTTGCTCTGCTCTCTGAGTGCGCTGGAGAGTGGAAAGTGACAGAGGGAACTTTCGGGTGCGACCCCGTGAGGGTGCAGGTCCTCCATCTGGGCGGGGTGTTGCCCTCCCCAGGGCAGGGGAGGTGGGGGACGTGGTGCTGAATCTGCAGTGAAAAACACCCCTGGTGGAAGGACTTTGTTTTGGCCTTTTCTAAAGTGTTGCCGAGACAATGACAGGGTCGGGGGCCGTAATTGAGGGTTCTGGTTGATGGAGGTTTCCTGGCCGCCTTGCTGCGGGATGGCACAGCAGCCCCTGGGTCTGGCCCCGGGGAGGTCGCTGAGCTGGTGTTTGTTCCTCTTTTCAGCCTTTCACAGAACCTCCGTGTGGAAGGGGGTGCCCCGTGCTGTGCAGATCAGGTCTCAGAGGCCGTGTGATGTGCCTCGTGGGGGCACACAGCCATTCCTGACCGACCTGGGATTCGAACCCTGGCCTCTTGGCTCCCTTTGCTGGATAAACTCTGAACTGTCCATTGCTCTTTCCACGCTGAGTCAGCCCTTCTCTGGCATCATTCCCGGGGACGGGCAGAGTGGGGACCTCGGCTGCAGGCTCAGAGCCAGGACCTTGTGGGGGTGTCTCAGCTTGGCCTGTGGTCTGACTGTGTTCTCCATCCTCCCAGAATCCGGCCTCGCTCCCCACCCCTCTGGCCTCCGCCTGCGCACCAAGGCTCTGCCCTCTGTCCTTCGGCGAAGGAGTGGAGTTTGACCCTTTACCACCGACGGAAGTAAGGTAAATATAGCAGGCGCTGAGTTTATTTCATTGTTAAATTTTCCATTTTTTATTCCAGAAATTAATGATTTTTTTTTAAATTAGTTAATCAGTCCTGGCCCATGTGGCTCAGTTGGTTGGAGCATCGTCCTGTATACCAAGAGGTGGTGGGTTCAATTCCTGGTCAGGGCACATACCCAGGTTGCAGGTTCGATCTCCGGTCAGGGCATGTGCAGGAGGCAGCCGATCTGTGTGCCCCTCACATATCGATGTGTCTGTCTGTCTGTCTGTCTCTCTCTCTCTCCCTCTCTCTCTCCCCTCTCCCCCTCCCTCCCTCCCTCCCTCTCCCTCTCCCTCTCCTTCTCCCTCTCTCCCTCTCCCTCTCCCCCTCCCTCCCTCCCTCCCTCTCCCTCCCTCCCTCCCTCCCTCCCTCCCTCCCTCCCTCCCTCCCTCTCCCTCTCCCTCTCCCTCTCCCTCTCCCTCTCTCCCTCTCTCCCTCTCCCTCTCCCTCTCCCTCCCTCCCTCTCCCTCCCTATAAAAAACAAAGACTAGTCATAGTTTGGTGAGCACTCTTTGAGATTTTTTTCTGCATCCTAACCAGTTAAATATATAGACACACTTTTTAAAGTAAAAACATGATCATGTTACACATAAAGTCCTGCAACTTGCTCTTTGTACTTCATATGTCATGGCCGTCAGAGGTTTAAAATTTTCTAATGAACGAGTTGCTCTTTCCAAGAGCTGGTCCCCGCTCCCCCCCCCCCCCCCCTACCCTGCTGCAAGGTCCTGTCGCCCTGTTTCAGGTTATAATTTCTCGGGGAAAGCACCATCCTCCCTGTGGCACTTTACCTCATCCAGGATTATCTGGGGGCAGATTCACGGAGAGGCTCTGGTCAAGGTCTGTCTTTTCAGAGAAAGGAGTTTTACTTTTGGGAGCCGGTGGTTTTATATCTAGAGTTTCAGTTGCCTTAGCACAAAGGGCCCTTTGACGTGGAACAAAGGAGGCTCACCACTTTGGAGGTGAGCAGTTCAGCCCTGTATCCCTGCAGAGCTTGTATTTTGAACAAAATGAGGACATGACTTCATGACATTAGCTTTCACCAGCCTCTTACCTGCTCGCCCGGGAGAATGGGCGTGTCCCTCCCCGCTTTCTATGTGTGATGCGCATGTATATTTCAGTACTTATGAAGCTGTAATAATTCTACAGGAAAATGAACTCATGCTCAGCTTACATTAAAAAAGAATTAACTCCTGAATTACCAAAGAAAGACTTAAGAAAAAATAAAGCAGCTGCTGAGGAATACGGTGTTTGTTTTATGGCAATCAGGATTATAATGGGTGCCCTCGCTGATGCTCCGTTGGTTGAGCGTCACCCCATGTAACAAAAGGTTGCAGGTTCGATGCCCGGTCAGGGCACATACTCAGGTTTCAGGTTCGATCCCTGGTCGGGTACGTGCGGGAGGCAACTGATCGTTGTTCCTCTCTCTTTCCTTCTCCCTTCCTCGCTCTCTAAAATAAAATCAATAAAAACATATATTTAAAAAAAAAACCACTATTGTCATCGGCTTTGATTGATAAGGTCAGCTTGAAGGCCAGCGTGGACAAGTACTAGTATCACCGAGCATTCAAAAGCAGCACCTAAGATTTCCAGGTTCCTTCATCCTCTCTTTAAAGAGCTAATTGATCACTTCAGGGGACAGCGAAACTGTTGACCCTGGTGTAGCAGCACAACTCACGTGGTTATATAATAATTACCACCCACAGCACTTGCTGTGTTAACATTCTGCCTAGTTCTTACTGGGCACTTTGTACAGAAAAAAGGTAACTGAGGCTTGGAAAAGTTCAGACCAGGCACTTGACCGAGCTCTCATGGCTTCAGTAAAGGGACGCTGCCACGGCGAGAAGCAGTGAGCGCCCGGTAAACTCCGGAGTCTTGCCTTTAAATCCCAGCCCCCACTACTTCCTCCCACGGTGACCTTAACCGCTGCACGGCCATGTCCTCTCCCGGGGTTGTTGGGACAATTAAACTAGATCCTGGGAGTAAAGGGCTTCCCATAGCACCCCACACCGACTCTACGATGCTTCTGCCTAGAGCAGCCACATCTGGAGGTGTGCACCCCGCGGGAGGTCCAAGGTCACAGCAGGGACTCCAGTGCCCCTAGCTCAGAGGGCTCACCGTTGCTGCCTTCCGTCTCCCGCCCAGGTACACGTCCTCGGTCAAGTACGACTCAGACCGGCACTTCATCGACGACGTCCGCCTGCCCCTGGGCCTGGCGGTGGCCTCCTGCAGCCAGACGGTCACCTGCATCCCCAACTGCACGTGGCGCAGCTACAAGGCTGAGCTGCGCTTCGAGCCCCGCCACAAGGCCGCCCGCTTCCTCAGCACCACCATCGTCTACCCCAAGTGCCCCAAGACCGTCTACACCACCACCCTGGACTACAACTGCCGCAAGACGCTGCGGAGGTTCCTGTCCAGCGTGGAGCTCGAAGCCGCCGAGTTCCTGGGCGGCGGGGATTACCTGTCGGATGAGTGCTGACTCGGCGGGCTGGTGGGGCCCGGCCGGCTCCTCCGCCGCCCTGGTCACCGCGGGCCCGCTGCCCTCCAGCCTCCCTCGTGCCCCCAGGAGTGTAACCCAGAGATACCTCTAAGCCCAGCCTGGGGAAGGGAACACGTCACGGCATCTTCGAGTAACGGAGGGGATTTGGTTTTTTAGATGCTTTGTTTGGAAAAGGAGTGTCTTTCTAGTTTGCTGCTGCACATTTTCCTCCAGAGTCTCAGTCTGATGAGAAAAGAGAGAGAGACTAGAGCATCGGGAGAAGGGCCACGGTTTGAACCAGGGAGGGGGGGGCAGGGCGCCTCTCCGGTGGACTGTCTGTCTGAGAAGGAGGAGAGAGAAGGTCTCGGGATGGAAGCAGCGGGCGTGGAGGCGTTTCAGCCCGGCCCTCGCTGCAGCCGAGTGGCGCTCCCTGCGGAGCTGGGACGCCCATGTGGGCCCAATCTGTGCAGAGGGGGCCGTTCCATTTTCTATTTCCATTCCCACTTCTATTTCCTGCTAACCGAAAAGCTTGGAATTCGCGCAGTCTTTTTCGCGACATCAAATAGCCCCAAACCGCAGAATGAGATTTTTTTTTAAAAGAGAGGGAAGGCTCGTCCTGTCTTCGCCTCCTCCGTTGGGCCAGGCGGACGATGGCGGAGTCTGGAGGCAGGGGCCTCGCCCGGGTCCCTCCGGCCACTCCCAAGGCCAGGCCCTGGCAAAGCGCCTCGCACCCTGGGCATCTGGTGACGTCGCCACAGGCGTGTGTGTTTGGGGTTCCCAAACACTTCCCTATTTTTTCACAAGGCAAAACATCGCAGAGAGAAGCGGCTTTTTAAAAGAGTGCTTAGGAGAAATGCTTTTGGGGACTCCACGAGGGGCCTTCACCAAGGATCTGACCCCATCTGGGGGCAGATGTCTATGTGTCTGTGATCTGGTTCATCAGGATGGGACCCTGGGTCAGCTGCTCTAGCACTCGACTGTGTCCACATTGCAGAGGAATTCTGCCAGTGCCCTAGGTCTAAGCTGAAAGCAAGGACCCCCCCGCCGCCGCCGCCGCCGCCGCCTCCTCCTGTGAAGCAAAAGGTGAAGTCGAAGTAGGGCCTGCTGCCCCAAGTCCAACTCCAAAACCTGGGTGCTGTCATGCTGGCTCCATCCCCTTAAGCGTTCATTGTAGAGTAAGAAGCTCACGGCCCTCAGTGTGAACCGAAGAAACTTGGTGAATTCGCTGAACTGGCCTCAGAGGCAGGGGCGGTGGCCGGGCCAGGAGGGGGCAGGGGGCCAGGCTGCCTCTGCCTTCACCCCTGCCCACCCTGCCTCACCCCAACCCTTCTTCCTGCCAATCCCCGAGGCTTCTGAGGGGAGAAAGTGGCAGATGGCTTTTTCTCTTCCCATTCGGGAAAGAACAAACCTTGAAGGTTTCCTCTGAATACATCCAAATTGTCCAGTGCCTGAGGGTTACCGAGTATTGTAAGCTTGGGCTCCCGCCATTTCTGCTGATGGCTTTGTCCGTCAGCCCTGAAAGCAGAATTGATAGCTGTGTGGGTACCTGGAGCCACAGCAGGGACTTCTGTTCTGAGGAGAGCAGGTGTGAACAGGTGAGAGGATGATCACACCCATTGCAAGTCATTGGAGGCCTATCGAGCCAGATTGTCCTGTGTCCTCTTCACGTTTAACCCTGTGTGGTCGGTGGTGCTCCTGGCTGATGGCAAGCATCCCCTGGTGGAGCCTGCAGGGCGGGCTGGACCTTCCTGAGTTTGCCAGGGTGGGGCTCGGGGAGGGGGGTGTCCCATCAGAGGGGCCCTCTAGGGGCCCTATAGTCTCCTTAGTCACGCAGAGCAACAAATGCTCCCTGTGTTTGGAAAAGCAAATTACATGGCATTTATGATAAACATGGATTTTTCTCTCCACTTCCATGGTCTTATCATGTAAGACACAAGGTAAATGTGATTTTTAAATTAGGTTGAGAGAATTCCCCAGGCTTTGCTCCGGCCCCCTGGGGACAACTTGAGTGAGCTCAGAACGCCGTGGGCAGCCTGTCAGGAGGGACGGGGGCTGGAGAGCAGGGCCTGGGCACAGCCATGTTGAGATGTCCGCGTGGGGTCTGTTCAGGGGGATCGGGTTAAGTTCAGGCAGGTCACTCTGGGCGGGGAGAGAATCTGAATGATATCAGGAAAGTAAGTAGGAGTGAGCGGTTGTGAATGTGTAATGCAAATGGAGAAGCAGGTTTTATTTTAAGTTATTCACTAGGGAACCAACCTGAGTTCTTCCCAATCCTTTTCCTTCAAAAACCTGCTTGGCTGAACGTTGCAGAAAAGCAATCACATGAAGACACAGTGGGACACCTGGGCGGATAAATGACGCCGGTGGATGGTGGATTCCTGTTGGTTTGCAAGGCGGAAGCAACGCTTTTTCAAACTCACTCATTGAGACCAGACGTTCCTGAGTGCACCCGGGACACTCAGTTTACTTATGAATTAACGTCTTTTCCTCAGGCTCTTGAGTGATGGCTTTCATGTAAGAAGGGTGATGGGTGTCTTCAGAAAGACGTTGTTTTCTTTTCAAATCCGGACCTTTGAAGAAAGAATGATGACCTGGTCAGTGGACACTTTTCCTGTTTCTAACCTTAGGAAACCCAGGATAGCATTTGGCAAAAACTATTTTTTAAATTTATCTTTGACCTCTGTCCCCCTCCATTTTGCTTTGTGACTTCTTCATTTAACAATAAATTATCTTTTAAAAAGAACAACAACCTTAGAGACGTTTCTCTTTTTTAAAGTAAAATTATAATGTTTTGGTTAAGAAAAATGAGAAAAGCAGCTCTTTGTCTTAAAAATTTTAAAGATGTGATTGTAATTTAATAGAATAATATTTCTGTCTGGAATATGCCTTTCCTTGGGGTTACAAGATTTTCAAGGGGTCCCTGGGCACAGATGGTTTTAAGGACTTTGTTCCCAGATTCGATGTATACTCTTTCCTAAAACCCATCTGCCCTGAAAATGTGGCTGTGAGTGATGGGGGGCCAGTCCTCCCTTCCCCCCTCCCCTTTCAATTGGCCCTTCTCCCACTTAGTCTAACCATCTTTTTTTAAAAGTAAATTTTTAAAATTGATTTCAGAGAGGAAGGGAGAGGGATAAAGAGAGAGAAACATCAGTGATGAAAGAGAATCATTGATTGGCTGCCTCCTGCACGCCCCCTACTGGAGATCAAGCCCACAACCCAGGCATGTGCCCGGACCAGGAATCGAACCGTGACCTCCTGGTTGATAGGTCGATGCTCAACCTCTGAGCTACTCCAGCAAGGCTGACCATCTTTAATTTTATTGGAGGTGATCCTCTGGTATCGTAAAATCTGTAGGCACTAGACAAAAGAACAGTTTAAAACCTAAGTGGGTACCAGGACCCCACTGTAGATCTTCATGTCTATCAACGTCCTACCATGATTTTGTCAAGGATGAAGTCTGGTGGCAGAGCAAGGTTGGCCTGTGTGGGGAAGCTCTCACTTCCAGTTTCTCCTGAAGTGAGGCAGTTGGAGTGATAACACTTTTCATGTAATACCCACATCTCTTCAATCTCCGACTAAAGTCCTCCCTGAGGGAAGGTCCTTGGGGCCAAGCAAAGAGAGGATCGATAAGAAATATTGAAAGTGAAGGCATCTTATTTCTTTCAAGCATCACATTCATCACAAGCTCTGTTCCTTATTTGTTAGTCTTTAAGTTATGACTCAGAAAGAAATATGTCCCAGGGGGTTGAATGCAGGGTGGAGGGGGTCAATAGGGGAAAAGAGGGGACATCTGCAATACTTTCAACAACAAAGATACATTTTTTAACAAATAATGTAAAAGAAAGAAAGAAAGATGTCCCAGGAATGCGTATTATAAATCCTATAACTTTTATTTTTTTTTAAAGCCAATCTCTTTTTAACAGAAATTAAGTCTAACTTGGCTGTTTGGGATGACAGCGAGGCCTAATATTGCCAATCTGGTTATACAAAATTCCTGCAAGGGCCTTGGCCCCCCACTGCCACGGCTTTGTCCGGAAGGAAGGACGTCCGGAAGGATGTCCAGTCCAGTTAGCACATTACGCTTTTATTGTTATAGATTACTAGAGGCCCAGTGCACCAGTAGGGTCCCAATAGCTGCCGGCCTGCGGCCGGGGCCTCCCTCCCTTCCCCCGGCCAGCCCCGCCCCCTGTTCAAACTCCCGGACAACTCCTGGTTGAGGGGACAATTTGCTTTATTTTCTATAAAACAAAAGTGCTAATCAGCAGTCCCAAGGTTTTGTTGGAAAAAATATATACGGTGTGTAAGGTTAACGTTATAATTGTGTGTGGTGTGGTGTGTGTAGAGAGAGAGAGGCGAAAGTGTGTTGTAACTAATAATGTTTCAATTTTCCCTTAAAAAATTACCTTTCTAAGTATATCAGATTAAGCCGATGACCTCAAGAGAAGAAGTAGTAGGTATCCTACATAATAAAAGCGTAGCATGCAAATTGTCCCCTCAACCAGGAGTTGTCCGGGAGTTTGAACAGGGGGCGGGGCTGGCCGGGGGAGGGGAGGGAGGCCCGGCCGCAGGCCGGCAGCTATTGGGACCCTACTGGTGCACTGGGCCTCTAGTAATCTATAACAATAAAAGCGTAATGTGCTAACTGGACTGGACATCCTTCCCGATGTCCCTTCCGGACAAAGCTGTGGCAGTGGGGGGCCAAGGCCCTTGCAGGAATTTTGTGCATCGGGCCTCTAGTTAATAATAACATGATAAATCTTAGGAAGGTTTTTTGGTATACTTCCTAGAAATTTAAAAAGAGAATGATTCTGTGGATTAAGTAATGAATCCTATGGCAAGACATGCCTCTTTTAAAAATTAAATACGAATGCTTTTAGCCCTGGCCGGTGTGGCTCAGTTGGTTGGGCATCCTCCCATGTACCAAAAGGTTGCCAGTTTGATTCCCAACATGCCTGCGTTGCCACTCGATCCCTGGTGGGGGACGTGCAGGAGGCAGCCGATCAGTGTTTTTCTCTCACATCGATGTGTCTCTCTCTCCCTCTCTGTTCCTCTCTCTGTAAAAATCAATTTAAAATCTTTTTAAAAAATACTAATACTTGTAGCGTATAATCACTAGCAAGTGGTTTGTTTACATTACTATTTCCCATTGTGCTTTCCAGGGAGTAAATAAGGGCCTCTGGTCCAATGACGTGGGGGAGGTTAAAAGTTGAACAATGCTAATTATATTTATGGAAGGGCTTCTAGGAACCCTTGTGTTAACCAGCTTTTGAGGCCTAGCAACCCTCACAAAGCACAGTGGCACGCAGCAGTTATTTCTCGCCTGCAAGTTCATAGCTCCCACTGAGCAGTTCTGCCCAAGGCTAGATGTTGAGTTCAGGTTGGCCCCTCTGGCCTCTGAAGCAGGCTAGGGAGGCTGCCGGGCCACATTCTTCTCAAGGAAGAGTTCAAACGATACCTGGAAAACAGGTAGAAACATACACTACCTCTTACGTTCTACACTGGTGCCCTGTCTACTCCCACCCACGTTCTATTGGCCAAAGTAAGTCGCCTTACCAGACCTAGCATCACTGGGACAGGGTACCATACTTCCCCATTGGATGTGGGAGAACTGGGTATTTGTTGGAAAATAGCCTTTAATATGTTGATGTGTGTTAAGAATCTTCAAACGGGGAAACCTAGTATGTGACATTTTCTAAACACGTTGGCTCAGAGAGCATTTTATGGACTTGTTAAACTGACAAAAGACATTAACGGGAGAAAAGGTATACCATTTTATTGAAGTTAATGTTTTTATGTGCATGAGGGCCTCGCAGAAAAGAAGTAAAAACCCAAAGAAGTGGTTAGACTTGGGAGCTTAAATACCACTTCAACAACGGGTGGTAAATTGAGAAGTGATTAGACAAAGGAAAGGGGTTTGGGGAGTCTAGGGCCAATAAATTGTGGGAAAGTAACTAGGAAACATATTTGGGAATCTGATGGAAGATGAGGGTGATTTTAATAAGGTCTGTTTATGCAAACTCATCTTGGTTCTGGCTCTCTGTCCTGTTGATCGGAGTTGCTCTCCTCATTCTGGTCAAGGAGAGGGAGGTGGGGATCTATACCACCTTCACAAGGGGAAATTTATGCCCTGCTTTTATATAGATAAGAGGGGAGCAAATAACCTTTCCTACATCTGTGGATTCTCAAATGCCTTCAGCTCAAAAGAATCCTTATGCCAAAGTGGCATATTTTGCTGTGGCATATTCCAGACCCCTCTCATCAGGCCACCTGGGTTCAAACTAGCTCCATCATTTCTTAGCTGTGTGACCTCAAACGAGTCCCTTAAATTCTCTGTACAATGGGTGTCACGAGTTAGTTTCTCCATAGAAATGCTGTGAGGATTAAATAAGTTAATATATGCAAACTGCTTAGAGCAGTATTAGTTAAAGGCTATGTAAGTGTTATATTGTTTTAATTATCTTTTGGCTTTGTATTTTCAATTCCAAGAATGTACCCAAAGCACTGGAAAATTGCACTAAAATGTGCATATAAGGACGTTCCTTGCAAAGTTGTTTAGAATAGCCAAAAATAGGAAACCAAATAGATGTCCACAAATAGGGGTTGAATAAACTGTCTGTACAATGAAGTACTAGGCAAGCATTACAAAGCGTGATGTGGATGTCTACTTAGTGGTTTGGAAAGATGTCCATGCTATGTTTTCAAGAAAACCATTAAAAGACAACATATGTGCCCCGCCAGCATGGCTCAGTGGTTGAGCGTCGACCTATGAACCAGGAGATCATGGTTCGATTCTTGGTCAGAGCCCATGCCCGGGCTGCAGGCATGATCCCCAGTGTGGGGAGTGCAGGAGGCAGCCCATTGATGATTCTCTCTCATCATGTTTCTCTCTCTCTCTCCCTCTCCCTTCCTCTCTAAAATCAATCAAAAAATATATTAGAAAAAGAAAAAGACTGGAAGTGTGGACACCAAACAGATGAGGACAGCTCTCTCTGGATAGAGGGACTAGGACGTGATCTCAAATACTTTTTGCTTCTCTGTGTTTTCTGATTTGTCTGTGATACATACACGTTTCCTGTCTAGTTTGAAAAGTAAAACCTGAGTGTAGAACTGTGTACAGCTTTCTGGTGAGTTAAGTGTACGGAAACAGAGTTAAAGTTAGTCTGCCTGTCCCTGAGACGAGGGTGAGGAACAGTAAAGGGTCAGATTGTTATGCTGGTTGCAGTTTAACAGTGTAGCCTGCCACCTCTTCATGGCTCTTGGCTAAAGATACGAGACTCGGGTCAGAGACAAAGGACAGTGTATTTGTCACGGCAATCGCTGGCACATCGGTGTCTGTGCTGGGTTCCAGCCACCGTTCCCGGAGAGAGATGTGAAGAGGGCCAGGTGGCACCGCACACAGGGGTTGTGTTACCGCAGAGGAGCTCCGAGCCGAGGAGCTGGAATCTTCTGTAGCAAGCAGTAAGCAAATCGGCCCGAGCTCCGGAGGGAGACACTCCCGTCTCCCAAGGCTGTGCGTCAGACCAGCATCCTTCAGAAGACCGTCTGGGACAGTGGTGGCTCCCCTCACAAGATGTACAGACACCGGGAGACCTGGGGGGAACTGGCTCCCCACAACCCCAGCTTCTCAAATGTTAATGGGCATGTGAGTCACCCAGGGATCTTGTTAAACTGCAGGGTCTGATGCAGGAAGTCTGGGGTGGGGCCCGAGAGTTGGCTCACAAGAGAGTTTCTAACAAGCTCCAGGCCACGTTGGAGCTGCTGGCCCTGGGCCCACACGTGGAGCGAGCCTTGGGCAGCCCCTCAGTGCCGGGGCATGGGCAGTGGTTGCAGGCCAGAGTGCTGGGGGATGGGGGGTATTGTGATTAAGTGGGGATTGGTTGAGGGAGGTGGAACCCTTCCTAAACCCTCCCCGGTGATGATCAGAGGGGGATGTGTCGATAAGTTTGAAGGCTGGATTTGACCATGAACAAGTTCACAGTGTGGCCAGGAGGCCTGAGAAGGTGTTTTCCCACCAGCCAGGGCCTCTGGAGCCCAAGTGTGAGAGGTTTCTGCCCCCCAGGAAGCTTCTCTGCCCGCCACAGTTCCCAGAAACAGCTCCTTCCTCCCAGCACCACCCCACCTGCCTTAGCCACTGACTTTGTCTCTTCTGTTGTGGTTCAACTCTGGGTGCAGGTGCAGCTCGGCTCCCACCGACTGTGAGAGCCGGTCGGAGGGACCACAGCACAGTCACCCATTGCCCTTAGCTTCTGTGTGACCTTGGGCAAGTCACCCCATCTGAGCCCCTTTCCTCCCGTGTGAATGGGCTCATACACCCTCCCACCTGGAAGACTGGTGGAGATGAAAGGAAATCAGGAATGTTCAATGCCTAACACCATGTGGGGATGGGGAGGAGCCTGCTCAATGAACTCTGTAGTCATAACTGAGCAGTTGCTTGATAAACATTTCCTACAAGGACAATTGGTGACCTTAAAGCATATCTCTTGCAAGGTGTGTGATTTGAGTAAGTCACCTCTTCTCTCTAAGCCTACACTGTAAAATGGTGTGGCTCAGTGGTTGAGTGTTGACCTATGAACCCAGAGGTCACGGTTTGATTCCCAGTCAGGGCACATGCCCAGGTTGAGGGTTCAGTGTATCTTAGAATGTACCCAAAGCACTGGAAAATTGCTGATGTCCCCCCCCCGCCCCCGCCCCATTTCCCTTCCTCTCTGAAATCATTTTAAAAAAAAAAAATTAAAATAAAATAAAATGGAGATAATTCTCAGGGAACTCAAGTGAGGAACAAATGAGATAGAAGCACTTTATAAGATCACCTGAAATATTATAATTGCAAGGTAGGGGCAGGACACAAATCGCACACCATGAAGGTATATGTGACTAGCTCTGTCCAGCTCTGGGCATGAGGCATGGCAAGTAGAAACCACGTGGTCTCACCTAGCACAGGGCAGCCAACAGCTCTTCCCCTGCAGGGCACAGCATCGTTCCTAGAAATAAATGCAAACCTCCCGGGAGCACTGGCACTGGGTGTCTGTGGTGCCTGGTGACATGTGGCTTCTTACCATCAGGTTGGCTTTGGGTTTGCCACTCTTCAGATCAAGGGCGAGGCAGCTCGCCGAGAGGTGCAGCTGAGGGTGAAGGGGTGGCCCGCGGCCTGCTAACTGCTGTGTAACAAAATTACCCCAAGACATAGTGGCTTCAAACTACTTTATTATCATCTCACCGTGGCTGTAGGTCAGGGACCTGGGGGCAGTTTAGCCGGTGTCTCTCCCAGGCTGCCTTTTCCTTGAGCCTGGGGCGTTGGGTGAGGCCCGGTGGCGCGTCTCCCATCTCTCCTCCTCATAGAGCCACACCAAGCCCCTGGTCCTCATCCCTTGAGTCCCCAGGTCCTCCTCAACCTGCTCAGCACAGGCCTCGGCACAGGGAGGGCCACTCCCGTCTGCTTCAGGGACCCTGCGGGCCTGGCTGCCACCCTCCTTTCCCGGGGCGGACAGGGCTCTTCCAAAAGTCCCTTCCCTGTATGTTGCCAGGTTACAATGGCCGACACGTGGAAACTCTGCAGCTGGCCTTTCAAGGAAGGGCGAGGAAGGGGCTGTTCTGCCAGCGGCGACCAAGGTAAGCACTTTTGCCTAAAGGTCAGGTAAGCGGTCCGTGGTGTTTTGCATTGACTTCCAACCTCTCCTAGAATCCTGCATGTAGGGTGTGTGTGTGTGTGTGTGTGTGTGTGTGTGTGTGTGTGTGTGTGTGTTTAGAATCCTGCATGTGGGGTATGTGTGTGTGTATGTGTGTGTTTAGAATCCTGCATGTCTTTTGTGTGTGTGTGTGTTTAGAATCCTGCATGTCTTTTGTGTGTGTGTGTGTTTAGAATCCTGCATGTGGGGTATGTCTGTGTGTGTGTTTAGAATCCTGCATGTCTTTTGTGTGTGTTTAGAATCCTGAATGTCTTGTGTGTTTAGAATCCTGCATGTCTTTTGTGTGTGTGTTTAGAATCCTGCATGTCTTTTGTGTGTGTGTGTGTTTAGAATCCTGCATGTCTTTTGTGTTTATAATCCTGCATGTCTTTTGTGTGTGTGTGAGTTTAGAATCCTGCATGTCTTGTGTGTGTGTTTAGAATCCTGCATGTCTTGTGTGTGTTTAGAATCCTGCATGTCTTTTGTGTGTGTGTGTGTGTTTAGAATCCTGCATGTCTTTTGTGTATGTGTTTAGAATCCTGCATATCTTGTGTGTGTGTTTAGAATCCTGCATGTCTTGTGTGTGTGTGTATGTTTAGAATCCTGCATGTCTTGTGTGTGTGTGTATGTTTAGAATCCTGCATGTCTTGTGTGTGTGTTTAGAATCCTGCATGTCTTTAACTCCTTGGCAGGCAGGGACCTCGTCTTAAGCTTTAGCTGTGTCGCTCCCAGGCCCTGCATGGGGTTGCACACAGGTGGCTGATACTACCCCAGGGACCACCCCATGTCTTGGTCCTTTCGGTCTGCATCTCTGTATCTGAGGGTGATTCCCCGACAACTGAGGTAGCGTCTAGGCCCACAGGTGGGGCAGGCTGGAAACGCCAGGAAGGAGTACCCCGGGGCCCAGCCCTCAGCTACCGGGAGGCGGGCAGGCTAACCCTGACCGTGTTTCCCTGTGAGGTTAAGCCCCACTTGTCCCGCATGGAAGTTGGTTTCATAGTGTCTGGGGACTGGTGCAGCTGTTATGGAAAGCAGTATGGAGTTTCCTCAAAAATTAAAAATTAACTGCCAGTTGACCCAGTGAACCCACTTCTAGGAATATATCCTAAAAAACCTGAAACACCATCAGAAAGAATGTATGCACCCCTACTGCACAGCAGCACAATTTACAACAGCCAAGATCTGGAAACAGCCCAGAGGCCCGTCAGTAGATGAGTGGATAGAAAAGCTGTGGTACATTTATACCCTGGAATACTATGCAGCAGTAAACAAGAAGAATCTCTTACCCTTTGAGGCAGCATGGAGGGAGAGTATCATGCTAAGAGAAACAGGTCAGTCAGAGAAAGACAAGTATCACATGATCTCATGCATATGCTGAACCTAAGTCACAAAATAAACCGACGGACGGAGTGGATCCAGAGACATGGAAGATGAAACAGAGTGTGGAAACTCTGAGGGAAGGCGGGGAGGGTGGGTGGGTGGGAGGTAATCAACCAAGGACCTCCTGGCCCAAGGACACAGAAAATGGGGTGGTGAGAACCTGGGGCGGGGTGGGGGGCAGGCTGGAGGGGGGTCAATGGGGGAATAAAGGGGACATATGTAATACTTTCAACAATAATTAATTTTACAAAAATAGTGTCCCTGGATTGGCTGCCGTGTGTGTGTGTGTGTGTGTGTATGTGTGTGTGTGTTAATCCCCACAGGAGGATATTTTTTCCATTGACTTTCAGAGAGGGTGGGAGGGGAGGAGAGAGGGAAGGAGGTAGAGGGGGCAGAGAGAAACATCGATGTGAGAGAGAGACATCGATTGGTTGCCTCCTGCGCACACCCCGACGGGGGTCGGGAATCGAACCTAACAACCCAGGTGTGTGCCCTTGACCTGGAATCAAACCCTCGAACCCTCCGATGCGCAGGCCAACGCTCTAACCACTGAGTCACGCCGGCCCGGGCTTGGCTGCCTTTTCTTCCCTGTTTCTATTGATCTTTCCTTCACCTCCCAAATAATCTACGTGCACCCGAGTCCTTGTCTCCGGGTCTGCTCCTGGGAGAACCCAAACTAAGAGAACAGTGGCCCTCGCTCAATATTTGTGGAAGGGAAGCATAGCAACTTGGGACAGGTAGCCTAGCAGAGCCTTTTCAGAACTTTGCTCAACATGCCATTTGGGGGGATTAAGGGAGGGTCGGTCGTATTTGTAAGAGAAGCAATAGTCACGTTGAGACTTCTCAGCATAGCCTCTCAGGAATGACGTCTGGAGCTCACTTATCTTGCAGACCACGTAAGGGCAGGGAGTGTGTTTAATTACAAGGAAAGGTCTCCGGGATATCTGGAGCATCTTCCCGGAGCCCACAGACGTGTGCTGTGTCTGGGGCTTTACCCATGAAATTCGTTCAGGAGTTAGAATTGCTGTCATCTACACACTTTCCCTTCTTTGGCGGGGAGGGGAAGGGGAGACGGCAAGTTATAGACATCTAACTGTGATGAGAAATTAAATGACGAAGAGATGCCAGCTTATCTGAGGAAAAGGAAATTCAGAAAAAGACCTGGTTCACTAAATTGCGTTTGTGAAGGAGCGGTGGCTGCCCCGGGCCGCTGAGGCCCCCTTGGTGGCAGGAGAGTTGACCTCATCAACACACCAGAGGGCTGCTCCCTGCAGATGTAGGTCTGATTTCCTTTTATTCTTCTCCTTTCTCTTAACACATAAACTTGCGGTGAGGACACAGGGTAAGCATGTCAGTCTCATGGGTGGATTTTCACTCGGGCAGAGCAGTGGCTAAGTCACGGTGTGGGAGCCTTGGAGTCAGGCTGCCCTCCAAGTAGTCATCGGGGCCGGCGGCTTTCAGTGCGAGCTGCCTGCTGTGGGTGCTGTCCTCTCGATGATGATCTGAGAGACAGGTGGGGTTCTCAGCTTTCTCCTCGGCACAGGGGTCAGCGTGGATGCCCTTGAGGGCCAAAATCCGGTACCGCTTCCTCCGGTTCAGTTTATATATGCGAATCCGTTCCTTTTCTGCCTCCGGGTCGGCGAGAATGCCATCCCAACGCAGACTCTCATTGACATTGTTTGAAAGTTTCTCTTCTAATTTGGCAAAGTTGGGGAGACTGACAGAGGAGGAGAAAGAAGGGACGAGCTTGCTTGGCTCCTTGTCCTGCCTGTGCTCTGGTCTCGGGCCATGATCTTTGCCGGGACTCAAGACATCGTGAAAAGATGAAGACAGCTGCTGATTCTTCAGGCTTCGACTCTGATGTTTATCTGCTGAGCAGAGGAGCAGGGTTAGCGTTTGTGGTGAGGCCTGCCCTCGTCCTGCTCAGGAATGATGCCAAACTCACCAAAGATATAAGGGGGTGGGGAGTGCAGGCCCCTCCTTACCTAGGGCTCAGTGGCCACTCCCAGCAGCCTCGGATGCACTCCACCACTATATGCTTTTTAAAAAATATATATTTTATTGATTTTTTACAGAGAGGAAGGGAGAGGGATAGAGTTAGAAACATCGATGAGAGAGAAATATTGATCAGCTGCCTCCTGCACACCCCCTACTGGGGATGTGCCCACAACCAAGGTACATGCCCTTGACCGGAATCGAACCTGGGACCCTTCAGTCCGCAGGCTGACGCTCTGTCCACTGAGCCACACCTGTTAGGGCGACCATTATATGCTTTTGTTGAGCACGTACTATGAGCCTGTCCTCTGGATACAGGCTATCAGCTCTATTTTCCAGGTGAGAAAACAGACTCCAAAAGTCTCAGTAACTTGCCAATGGTATATACCTGCTAGCAGGTGGGATGTGTGTGTGTGTGTGCGTGCGTGCGCGCACGCCGGGCCAGGATTTTGAATGCAGGCCTGACTCCCAGTGCCCTGTTCTTTCCTCTGTGCTAAGCTGCCCCTCACTTCACCTCTCCACATGCTCACCCGGATTCTTCCAGTTCTGGGCGCCTATGACTCTACCCCCAGTCTAGACTTCTTTATGATGGAGAAATGGAGAACAGGAAAACGTCCTCCATCTGACTGTGGAAAGCAATATTATGCCAAGCCAGGAAATACTTCTGCCATGTGGCTTGTACTGATTTTTTTTTTTTACATTAATAAGCATTCCTGAATTATATAACACACACATAAGCTGTGGTTCTTTCATCAGCTTATTCTTCTTTTTCGTGGGGAGAGAAATATACACCCCCCCCCAAAAAAAAACAAGAGAAACAAAAATAAGAAAAAAAATGCTCTTTTGACACATCTATACCTTTCCACTCCCCCAAGACTATTTGGTGTCCCCTGCTGACAGTATGAAGTACATGCCTCTCTAATTTCTAGGGTCAGAAGCTAAGCCAAAAAGACAATACATTTCCTAGTTTGGTTTTGCAGACACAAAGCCAAATTAGGGCTTTTTGACCTAAGCTCCAGAATGGATTTCTTGCCTTTTTATTACAATTCCACCTGATGAAGTAATTGTAATCTTCCTATTGCTTCCTTCCCCAAACTTCAAGGTTGGCATGGGGAAGGCTGCCACTCCTTCTGCCTCCGGCTTGCCAGGGGTGCCAGCTCTGCACACAAAGGACCAGGGCCCAGAACCCTGACCAAGGACTAGCCACGCTAGAGGTCAGGGCTGCTGTGCCAGGGTCAGTGAGAGCCCCCTCCCAGACAGCCAAAGCCGGGACCGGAGACCAGTGGAGACGGCATTTGACATCAGTTATTCTCTCTCCATAGAATAGGTGCTCAGTGCCTTTGTCAAGAAATCAGGGGCTTCTATGAGGAGAGTTCAGGGAGATGCAGGGATTCCGTGGGTTTGTGGCAGTGGTTGATGTGTGGGGTCTGATGTGTCCTTGAGAGAGACTGGAGTGAGACCTGCATGCATACAGTTGTATGAGTACAGGAACTGCTTGGGAGGGGGTCTATGCATGTGAGTGTGAGACAGTATCTGTATGGGTGTGTACTCTGTGACTGTGTGTGCCTGATGGGGTATCTGTGCTTTAGTTTTACCTGGTGGTTATATTGACATAAAGGGGTATTCTTGAGGGTGTTTGGGGTTATAAAAGTCTGTAGCAGTGACTGACATGATGGTGTGTGTGCAGTTGAAGGCTGGCCTTGGTGGACGGGTGGTGGGGACACCAGTCTATGGAGGGGGGATACTACCTCATCCGCATTAACTGGGTGTCTACGTAACATCCAGAGGCCACTACCCCTGAGGAATGAGGAGGCAAGGAGGGTCTCTAGACAGAAGGCAGAAGTCTGTGTTTCTGTGTGTGAGGAGCGTCTGCCTCTAGTGCCTTCGTTTCTTTGGCTTGGGAAAGTCTGTGAAGATGAGGCGATCGCTGTAGGTAGGAGGGCTTGAGATTTCTGTGGGGAAGGTAGGGAGGTTTAGGATTGCAATTCAGCCAAGGGTTTAGGAAGCTGAGAGGGTATCTGTACAGGTGAGGTGCTGTGTGGGGCTGGGAGACTGTGGGAATAATGCTGGGTATGGGGAGTGTCTTTGTTTGGGGTAGAGTGTCTCCATGGATGCTGAGCATTCTCGGTGCAGGATGTGAGCTCTCTGTGCTCTTTGGGGCAGGGTTTCTGTGCACATGGATGGTCTTTACTCGTATGAGCAGGGGAGGGGCATCGCGGTGCAGCGATAAGTGGGGAGCGGGAGGACCTCTATCGGGGACTGGCGAGTATCTGTTTCTGGTCTGAACTGGTCCCCAGGTAGATGGGGGGGGGGGGGGGTCTCTGTGAGGGACGCGGGTGGGTGACCTCAGGGGGTGGGGGAGAAATCTCAGGTGCAGGAGCTGAGGCTTCCGAGCTACTGTTCCTCTTACCGTCCCCCTTGCCTGATCCCTCAGTCTTTCTCTTCTTCTTCTTCTTCTTCCCCTTCCGTTTGGGCTCTGGGGCGTAGCTGGAGATGGGAGGCAGTCTGGACTCCTTGGTGCCCGCAGGGCCGCCCTCTAGCTCCTCTTCCTCATCCTCATCATCCTCGCCATACCGCGACGCCCTGGCCCCACGGAGGCCGTCCATCCGCCCCGGCGGGGCCGCCAACAGCGCGTGGGTCAGCCCAAGACCCGCTGCAGCCCAGCCCGCGGCTCCAGGCGCCGAGTGCTTGACCAGGGCCACGCGTCTCCATGGCGACCGCCACACAGCGCGCGCGCGTGCGCAGTCGGGAAGCCTCAGCCTCGGGGCCGCCCGCGGACTAGGTGTGCGCGTGCGCGCTTCGGCCTGAGACCTGGGCACCAAGGGGGAGAGGGAGAGAGGCTGTGAAATGCGCCCGACTCACACCGCGGACCCTCCAGGACCTTTTCAAGTGCTGCTTGCTCTCGCCTCAACGCTTGTCCTCCACGTTTCCAGCCTCGTACCGCCACCCTGGCCTTCCAAGCCCAAGGTGTGCCAAACAAACTTACTTCATTGTTCTCCGTCTCAGCGAGGAGAACCGCCGGACGGACAGGCAGACCCCCGGCGGTCCTCCCCCGACCCCCTCCCCTGGGCCGGGGCTGACCGCCGTGTCTGGCACGTGGACGTCTGACGTCCGGACACCCCTCCTAAGGGATCTCTGCTTCCGAACTCTCTCCAAAAATTCTGTATCTGCGCAGCTGCTGGAATTAATTTTTAAAGACGGACAGTTTCGCTCTCCTGCTTAAAACCCTCCAAGGGGCCCCCCTGACAATTCGTACTAAGATTGGACTTGAGGGTGGCTCACAAAGCCTGGCGTCTCTCTCCAGGTTTATTCACCACAGATGGTGTATCCCCCCCAAATGGCTGTAATAACATCTCTCCTCCCACACGCTCTTCTAGAATTCTGCCATTTCCACCTCCGGAGACAGCCGAACTCCCCGCCCCTCCCCGCTGAGCGGGTGGGTTGGCTCACTCCTGACTGAGTGTGTGTGGTGGAAGGGACACTGTGACTTCTCAGGCTAGGTCATAGAAGGTAATGCAGCATCTACTCCATCATTGGGGGGCTTGCTCCTGGACACCTGGGCCTCCAGGGAAGAGGTCTGAGCACCCCGAGGCCGCTGGAACCTAAGGAAGCCCCAATAGACCCCAGGGAGAGGTGCCCCCAGCTGCTGCAAACCCCAGGCCAGCCCTACCCCAGCCCTTCCTGAATCCCTAACTCAGAGAGACGGTGAGGGATAATAAGATGGGTGTTATTATTTAAGTTACTACATTTTAGTGTGGTTGGTGGTGCAGCAATGGATAACCAGAACATCCATCTCTGATTTCTGCCATCCTAGTGTGCCTGAAGCTGTATTTCCCTGTGGGTTTTAAGTGCCGTTTCCCTGGTGACGAATGAGGTTGAGCCTTTTTTTAAAAACTGCTTGTTGGCCATTTGAATATCGTGCTTTATAACGTGTCTGTGGAGGTCTTTTCCCATGTTGTAATTGGAATATGTATACTTTTATTGTTGATTTGTAAGAGTTCTTTATATGTCTTGGATATAAAATCCTTCCTCAGCTGCAAAGATCTTTTTTCCAGGTCTGCAGATTTTGGATTCATTTTCTTAATGGTGTCTTTTGATAAATTCTGATGAAGACACTTTTTTTCAGTTTTTTTCTTTTTGTATCTTGCCCAAGGAAATCTGTCCCTACTCCTACATCACAAAGATAGTCTTCCGTTTTCTTCAAGAATCCGTATAGTTCTGGGGTCTTAGGTTCGGTCCATGATCCATCTCAAATTCATTTTGTGAATAAAGTCAGATAGGGGTCAAGATTTATCCTCCCCCCCCCTCCGCCCCCCGCCAAGTGGATTTCTAGTTATTCCAGCAACTTTCATTAGAAAAACATCCCTTTCCCTATTCACTTACTTGTCACTTTTGTAGGAAATCAATTGATAGTATACGTGTGAATCTATTTCTGGACTTGATTCTATTTCCTCGACCTATCTGTCTCTTCTTACACCAACATTGATAGGGGAAGGGCACGTAACAGAAGCAGAATTATAGTTTAATAGTGATTCACTACACTAACAATAGGAAAGAGTTTTTCTTACAGACCCTGGTAAACTGGAGGATGTTTTGCAAGAAGAAACACAGGACCATAAAGATAAGGCGGCTGTGAAGCCCAGATGGGTCCATTACTCAGAAAAGAAGATACACTTTACGTGCAAGTCAAGGACAGGACTAACTGAGGAGAGACAGTGTTCTGGGGTAATCGCTGCAAGGATGACGATAGAAAGCAGACCATGGGAATTCACTAGTTTTAGTCCCTCCCCCATCCCCATCCCCTAACCCTATATAAGGGCTGGCTTGAAATGAAATGTCAGAGTGATCTTTTCAGGGTATTGCACCTGTCACTCTCTCAGACGGCCGGCCATCTGAATAATAAACAGCACCACAAAGATCCAATCCCATCTCTACGTAATTGACTC
This sequence comes from Ia io, assembly GCA_025583905.1. Taxonomy (NCBI): domain Eukaryota; kingdom Metazoa; phylum Chordata; class Mammalia; order Chiroptera; family Vespertilionidae; genus Ia; species Ia io. Next base: position 34,874,709 of record JAJQQW010000020.1, read on the forward strand.
TAGTAGCCACCAGCAGCAGGACTTTGTTCTGGTTTCAATACTACAACGTCCTAGTTCAGTGATGGGCAACCTTTTGAGCTTGGTGTGTCACACTTCGCCAAAAAACTGAGCATAACTCGGGTAGTGTGTCACTTTGAGGAAAAAACTAACTCCAAGACTCTAGTCGCAAATGTTTCATCCTCAGGAGCAGCAAATTTTCATCCTCGGCATGCGGCCGCCTGAGCGGCCACTTGTCATCAGAAATGGCTACGCATGTCAGTGCTGACACGCGTGTCATAGGTTCGCCATCACTGTCCTAGTTATTGTAGCTTTATAGTAAGCTTTTTTTTTTTTTTAATCCTCACCCAAGGATATGGGGGGGGGGGGAGAGAGAGAGAGAGAGAGAGAGAGAGAGAGAGAGAGAGAGAGAGAGAGAGATTGGTATGTTCCTCAACTGGGGATTGAACCCACAACCTGGGTACATGCCCTGAATGGTAATCAAACCCAAAACCTACATGGGATGCAATGCTCCAACCAACTGAGCCACACTGGCAAGGGCTATGAGAAGTCTTGATATAAGATAGTGTAAGTTCTCCAACTTTGTCCAGTGTTTTGATTGTTCTAGAGCACTGGCTTTCCCATATAAATTTTTCAAAAAATCTTGTCTATTTCTTCAAAATACTCCGCTGGGATTTTGATGGGAGTTCTATCAAATCTATCGAGTTTGGCCCTCTGATACTCAATAATTGCAGTCATTGGCACGGATCCATGCACAGGCATGTGTGGACACATTGCCTTGTAAAGGACTCATCTGTTCTGTGTGTCCTTAGTCCTCTCATCCACTAACGGTGGGAGGCAGTGAGACAGACAGGAGCAGAGCAAGGACGATGGGCCAGGTGCAGAAGGTCACCAGAGTGGAAAGCCCAGGTGCCTAACAACGGACAGTTGTAGGGTGGAACCTCTCCCCCAGGGTGACCTCTCCTCCCCTAGCATATCGCTGGTCATTACATTTAGACCGCCTGACCTTTCCTCCCTAGAGATAACATCAAGGCCTCAGTTGTATTCCAGCTCCAGGCCCAGAAAAGCAGCAAAACCAGACATGCAACACCATGGATGCTCTCAGGACCAGCTGCACTGAATAAAGACCCCCTGCCCTGGTGCCAACACCCTTCCCCCACCACCGCCCCACCCCGCCAGGTGCATCACCTTTACCTTCCTCACTTCTAAGGTCCAAGGGCCTTCCTTTGCCTCTATAACTTATTTACTGAGCCCATTTCTTCTACGGATTACTTCTCCTCCCTCTGTGATTTTCTAAGTAAATGTTCTCTTATAGCTTAAGTCTTGGCTCTGAATTCTTTCCTAGCCAGAACCCAAGTACCAAGGTTGCTGAACCCAGGTCTGGTCTGACCCATTTGGTCTAACCCCTGGTGGCATTCTCAATGCCCCCAACTTAATGTGTCCAGCACAGTCCACATATAGCGAGTGCTTGGAAGCTGCCCCTTGCCTGCCTGCTTTTGTCCCTGGGAGCTAAGTGAAATGTAAATGACAGAAGTCCTCCATGCAAATGGCGCCTGCTGGTGGAGATGTCTAGGGTTTGCTCTCCAAAGGCCCTGCCCCATTCATCCTGGTGCTTACAGACAGGTGCTGGCTGCCCCTGCCCCCATGGCCAAGAAAGGCTGGCCTGTCTCCCCTCTCAGCCAGTCCCCCTGGCCCAGATACTCATCTGGCAGGAGGCGGCTTGACCATTTCTCTTCACGATTTTAGTGAAGGTTGCATCGAGGTTATGTTGAGCTAGCCAGTCAGCTTTGGAAGAGAAAATTCAGATCCAGGGAAGGAATAAAACCTCTTGCAAGTAGAAGGAGATTGAGCAAGAATATCATATCCCTATTTGACAGATGAGGAAACAGACTGCAAAGTGACTTGCTCAACCTCTTAATGCTCATTAGCCCCCACCTTGGGCCTGGAAGCCACATCCCCAGTTCTACAAACCTTGCCAGGCGAGCAATCGACTTTACAATAATGGTCATTGGCCAATGGGAGAGAGCATCGTATCTTCATTATTTGTTGCAGCTTCCTTGTTTAAGCTTTCTCCTCATGGCCTAGTTGGATGTTATTGTTATGAGCAGGTAAAAGCTGAGCTTTCCTGCTCTAGAAGGATCGCGTTTTCCCTTTAGTCCAGTGCAGACATGGGCACACCTGGGGTAGAGCGTACAGCTCTGTCTCTTCCTGCCGCCGGCTCAGACAGGCAGTGTCCACTCTTCAGCAGCAGCAGCCTTAGACTTGGGCAAATGGGGACCCTGCTCTGACCTTGGGCTTCACAGAGCCCTGCTCGGACTCTCCCCCAGCCATACCCCTCCCTAAGGGGCAGGAAGTCTGTGGAATCAAGGGGTCCTGTCCACCCAGACCCTAGCTCCCACCTCCCCACTTCTAGCCCACAGTCCGAGTACCTGGCACCTTGAAATTTCTTGCTCAAATGACCCCAGCCTGCTAATTGGGCCTTTCTGGGCTTCTTTCCTGAGTCCATCCTGCTGAGGAGTCCTAGGCCAAGGACATCATAGATGGAAACGCATCAGGTTGGCCGAGGTGTCCAGCCCTGTGCATTCAGAGTTCTTCTCAGTGCAGAATGGAGCTGGGAGTGGTAGGAGGAGGGGGGCAGGCTATGAGCTGGGCACAGGACCCCAAAGAGCCTGAATTAAAAATTCAGATCTGGCCTTGCAGATTGTGATGATGGTCTATTTTCAAGGTAGGAAGATAGTGCATATTTTATTTAACAGTCTGTCAATTTAATTTATCACTTTTACTATTCAGACATATGGTATGTGGGTCTCCATTTCTACTCTTGCCCTGGGCTTTGCAACTTTTGAGAACAAGCCTGCTGTTCATTTTCTCTCTCTCTTTTTTTAAAATATTGTCATTGATTTCAGGGAGGAAGGGAGAGGGAGAGAGAGATAGACACATCAAATGATGAGAGAGAATCATTGATGGGCTGCCTCCTGCACACCCCACAACTTGGTCACGTGCCCCAACTGAGAATCGAACCGTGACCTCCTGGTTCATAGGTCTACCCTCAACCACTGAGCCACGCTGGCCGGGCTCATTTTTTCCTCCTTTTAAAACCCATCCCAACCACTTTCTGATTTTCACATCATACCTCATGGTACTTTAGTAAAAAAAAAAGGGGAAAAAAACACACCCTACAACCAGTTCAATAAATTGCACTGTGTTCATATGGTGGCCTACCTAAGAGCTTCTAAACCAGAATTAGGCAGCTTGATTTAGGCTGATCTGGGATCAATGCCAAGAGTGTTGGTGGTGAGCTGTATAGCCGGTTTGGCTCAGTGGATAGAGCGTTGGGCTGCAGACCGAAGGGTCCAGGTGATTCTGGTCAAGGGTACATACCTTGGTTGTAGGCTCCTCCCTGGCCTAGGCCCTGGTTGGGGCACGTTGCAGGAGGCAACCAGTTGATGTGTTTCTCTCACATCAATATTTCTCTCTGTCTTCCCCTCTTTCTTCTACTCTCTCTAAAAATCAATGAAAAAATATCCTTGGGTGAGAATTAAAAATAAATATATAAATAAAGGAAATAATACATTCTCTCCCTTCTTTCCTTCCTTCCTTCCTTCTTTCTTTCCTTCCTTCCTTCCTTCCTTCCTTCCTCCCTTCCTTCCTTCCTCTAAAATCAATAAATTTTGGAAAAACAAACCTCCTTTACCATAGTTTTCCTGGTTACCTTCCTATAACTTGCCTCCCTTCCCAGTTTTGTTTAGCCTCATATAGTATACTAGAGGCCTGGTGCATGAAAATTCATGCACTGGAAGGGGGGTCCCTCAGCCCAGCCTGCCCCCTCTCACAGTCCGGGAGCCCTCAGGGGCGGGAGGCGACCTGGCAATCAGGGGAAGGCGACACCCCATCACACCTCTGCTGCTGCCATTGCTGGCAGCGCAAGTCTCAGCCGACCCTGGTTACCTGAGCCTCAGGTGGTCCTGGGCGGCTGGGCAGCTGCCATCCGAGGCTTGCCTGTACCTCGGGCCGGCCCTGGGCAGCTGGGGGGCCGAGGGGACTGGGGGACTCTGGAGGCAGGTGCCCGGCCTTGCCACATGCCTGCCACCCCAGTGGTGCTGAGGGGACTGGGCACCGCCATCTTGTGGCTGTGGACATCGCCATCTTTGAGGGCGTGGCTGTCAATTAGCATATTCCCTCCTTATTGGCTGTGGGTGCTGCCATCTTTGAGGGTGGGGCAGTCAATTAGCATATTCCCTCCTTATTGGCTATGGGTGCTGCCATCTTTGTGACAGTGTGAGGGTCAATTAGCATATTTCCTCTTTATTAGATAGGATAAGCCTCATCATCTGGCCTCAGTTTGTGTGTGTGTTTAACTTTTTTTTTTTTTTTTTTTTTTTTTTTTTTTTTTTTTTTTTAAATATATTTTATTGATTTTTTACAGAGAGGAAGAGAGAGGGATAGAGAGTTAGAAACATCGATGAGAGAGAAACATCGATCAGCTGCCTCTTGCACATCCCCTACTGGAGATGTGCCCGCAACCAAGGTACATGCCCTTGACCGGAATCGAACCCGGGACCCTTGAGTCCGCAGGCCGACGCTCTATCCACTGAGCCAAACCGGTTTCGGCCGTGTGTGTGTTTAACTTAAAAAAATTAAATATATTGTGGTAATATTGGTTAATAACATTATGTAATTTCAGTGTTCAGGATTATAATTCGATGTCTGTGTGCTCCCCACCTGAAGTCTCATCTCCTGTTACCATATATCTGACCCCCTTTACCCACTTCGCCTCTCCTCTAGTAAGCACCATTCTGTTGTCCATATCTATGCATTTGTTTGTCACTTTCTGCTTTATATCCCACATATAAGTGAAATCATATCATTCTTATCCTTTTCATCTGACTTATTTCACTTAGCATAATACTCTCGAGATCCATCTATGTTGTCGACAATGGCAGTATTTCAGTTTGTTTATGGATGAGTTGTGTGTGTGTGTGTGTGTGTGTGTGTGTGTGTGTGTACCACATCTTCTTTATTTAATTGGCTCTCTGGTTGTTTCCATTGCCCCCTTCCTTGAGCCACATTTTTTTTGTGCGTGATCACTGAGTTTTCATTATGTATGTAATGAAAATTTTTTTCTCTTGTGACTCTGTCTTCTATCAGTTTGATTCATAGGTCCCTAGCCACTTAACCCAGAAGGATAGAAGGAAGAGGTTTTTCCTCTCCTACAATTCAAATGTCATCTTATCAGAGAAGCCGTCACTGACTGTTACTCCCATGTCCCTTATTGTCCTTTATTTTTATGTCTAGTTGTTAGTTTATGTGTTATCTGGAAACTTTATTGTGCTCACTGCTGTACCTCCAACACCTAAGCAGTGCTTGGCATACAACAAGCACTCAATAAATACTTATCAAAGCCCTGGCCAGTTGCTCAGTGGTTAGAGCGTCAGCTTGGGAACTGAAGGACCGAGGGTTTGATTCCAGTCAAGGGCCCGTACCTCGATCTTGTGCAACCTCGATCTTGTGCAACCTCCAGGCATGTGGGGGAGGCAACCAATCGATGTGTCTCTCTCACATCGATGTTTTTCTCTCTCTCTCTGTCTCTCCCCATCCCTTCCACTCTCTCTGAAAAATCAATGGGGAAAAAAAATCCTTGGGTGAGGATTAACAAATACTTATTAAATAACATATGTGTAAAAGATGTATATGCCATATATGCATATATGTGTAGCTGCCTGGCATGGTGCTAAAATGATGCATGAGAAACAGGTAAGTGGTTGTCTCTTTAGAAGGAGGGAAAGACAGTTTTCATTCAATCTTCTGTGGTCACTGACTTTGTTACTACATGCATGTAACACTGATTTTAAAATGAATATTTAGAAGTTCCATAAATCATCAACTGAAGTTAGAATTTTAATAATTTGTAATTGAGTCTCATTATGGAATATTATATGGGAAAAAAAAAACTATGTGTTAGAAATAAGGCGAACCCCCAAAATCAGGGGTCCTGGTAGAACACAAAAGGTAACTGGGAGCCAGACAGCAAGGCAAATACCTTTACTTCTGCAGAAGGGCGCGTACCAATGCAGAGTCTGGCAGCATGCACACTGAGCGGGTGGTCCAGTCGGGCGTTTATGCCTAATGCATATCATCTGTCCCTCACTCTTGATTGATCAGCGCTTAGGCTTACACACTTGTGTGATTGGCTAATTTAAAGGAAAAAAAGGAGGGGCTTACTTTGCTGTTTCAAAATGGCAGTTACCTAAATTCCCTTCTTTGACAGAAAAGATGATTTGTTTATTTTCACACTATGGACCACAAGGATGTATTTCTCAAAGGCTGAGCAAAAAAGTAAATTACAGAGGAAAACAAATAAGCAAATCCATAGACAGAAAGCAAACTTGTAGCTGCCAGGGGTGGGAGGAGAGGCAATGGGGAGGAATTACTTAATGGATATGAGGTTTTCTACTGAGTGATAAAAAATATGTTGAAACAAAAGAGGTGGTGGTTGCACAACATTGTGAATGCACTAAATGCCACTGAATCATACACTTTAAAATGGTTAATTGTATGTTATGTGAATTTCTTCTCAATAAAAAAAGCATAGAGAATGTTCCCATTCACATAAAGTTTAAGGCACACACCCAAAAACAGTATTATATATGTTTGAGGATGCATGGGCATGTGGTCAAAGTATACAGAAATGTGGGAGCCAAGAAATGCTTGGAGGAGATCATGCCTGCAACGGTTTCACACGAGGCTGCCCTGTATAGGGGATATTTCATTTCTTAGGCTGAGCAGTGGGGCGGGGGGTGCATTGTTTGTTTATATTATTCTTTATAGCTTTTAGTATGTCTAAAATATTTTCTCCTAGTGATCGAAACCTCACATAGCTCCAGCCTGTACATTTCCTTGGGATCCTGTTATGGGCTGAATTGTGTCCCCCTCAAATTCACACGGCAAAGTCCTAACCCCTCAAAAATGTATACACACTTGAACAGACGATAGCTCCATTCTGAAAATGAAACGTATTTTATTTATTTATTTTTAAAATGTATTTTTATTGATTTCAAAGAGGAAGGGAGAGGGAGAGAGAGATAGACACATCAATGATGAGAGAGAATCATTGATCGGCTGCCTCCTGCCTGCTTTCTTCACACTGGGGATCGAGCCTGCAACCTGGGCATGTGCCCTGACCAGGAATCGAACCGTGACCTCCTGGTTCATAGGTCAACACTCAACCACTGAGCCACACCACCCAGGCAATGAAGCGTATTTTAATAAACACTGACTTTATAATTCTTCAAAGTGTGTGTGTACATTTTTGGGGACACCCTATATTCTCCACCTTAAAGTGGGCTCCTCATCTAGTGTGTTTGGCTACCAGAGCAGACAAATGCAGCACAGAGAAGGGTAGGAGGGCCCAGTGATGTGCCATTGGCTGAGGGACAAAACCTTTATCTCCCATCTTCAGCATTGGAACAAAACCTTTCAGACCTGGGCCTGAACCATGCAGGAGCTGGGGGCTCCAGAGGGAGACATTGACAATGAAGAGGCCAGGGGCTTGGAGAACTCCTTCGGCTGACCAAAGGCCCACAGGCAAGGAAGCCCAGTGGGGACTCAAGTGGGCAGCCCCCAGCTGCACTCCCAGGGGAGGCTGTCATGTCCTGGTTACTTGTGTGGAGGCTCACTTCTGAGGGTAGGGGTTCCGGCCAAAAGCACTTTGAAGAAAGAGGAAAGTTCCTTCCGTCCCCACACTTGCATGGGCTCTGGAAGCAGACCGCTTGGGTTTGACTCCTAGTTCTGCTGCTTACTTGCTGTGCTTTGAACTTCAGACAAACAGACAAAATGGCCTGGGTGCAGTCATCGTGATGAGACATTCTCAGCTCCTGGCTGGGCTCACGCCCCAAGGTGTGCCTCTGTGGTATGTGGAGTGTTTGAACTAAAGGCGATTCTAGCCACGGGCTCTACAGAAACGTCTGCCCCGCCCTTAACGCTCTAGAACTTGAATTAGGGACCTGGCCCACAATAACAGATGATCAGAGATGACCTCTTTTGACGTATCTATACCTCAGGGCACACTTCCATTTACCCAACATCTGCTCCTCTTATCCACCTGCAATGAGCCCCAAGCACCAGCTCAGAAAGTCTTATTTGCTCACGTTCCCTTTTTGTCTTTGAACCTCTCTTGCATGTGGGCTCCCTGGCTCTCTCATGTATGCAGGGTTTCCATACATATGCATGCATTACATTTGGTTATTTGCTCTTGTTGATCTGTCTCATGCCTATTTGGTTATTAGACCGGCCAAAAGAACCTCGTGGGTAGGGTTTCTTCCGTCCACACACTTGCATGGGCTCTGGAAGCAGACTGCTTGGGTTTGACTCCTAGTCCTGCTACTTATTTGCTGAGTGAGCTTGTGCAATTAACCGTTCTGTGCCTCAACCTTCTCTTCTTTCAAATAGTCGGTTTGGCTCAGTGGCTAGAGCGTTGGCCCATGGACTGAAGGGTTCCAGGTTCAATTCCGGTCAAGGGCACATACCTCGGTTGCAGGTTTGATCCCTGATCTTGGTCAGGGTGCGCGTGGGAAGCAACAAATCGATGTGTCTGTCTCACATTGATGTTTCTCTCTGTCTCTCCCCTTCCCTTTCACTCCCTAAAAATCAATGGAAAAATATCCTCAGGTGAGGATTAACAACAAATAAATAAATATATAAATAAATAGTCATGATAGCCCAGCCAGTGTGGCTCAGTGGTTGAGCATCAACCCATGGACCAGGTTCGATTCCTGGTTCGATTCCTGGTCAGGGCACATGCCTGGGTTGCCAGCTCGATCCCCAATAGGGGGTGTGTAAGAGGCAGCTGATCAATGATTCTCTCTCATCATTGATGTTTCTATCATCCAACTCTCCCTCTCCCTTCCACTCTCTGAAATAAATAAAAAACAATATAGTCATGATAATGCATACCTCCACTGTAGGGTTAAGAGGATTGAATGAATTATTATTTGAAAAGCATTTAGCATAGTTCCTGGTGCATATATAATGTCATATTTTGTTTTGTTCTGCTGTGCTTTGAACTTCAGGCTAACGGACAAAACGGCCCGGGTGCAGTGTTAGTGATGAGACATTCTCAGCTCCTGGCTGATCCCGCGGGTGACATCTGTCCCTGGAAAACACGGATTTCACAACACATTATGCACTTTGCGAAAGCCCATGAGAGTGACACCTGTCTCTCTGGGGGCATTGAAATGACACCTGTCATTCACCCGATAGCCCTGAATGACAGCCCCCACCAGGCCCTTGGCCTCCTTCAGGCCCCCACAGCCTGGTAAGTAAGCTTAGCTGTTCCAACCCCTGGTCCCCTCGCCTGTGAAATGGGGACAATGACAGTACCTGAGACAGTACATAGAAAGTGACTACACAGGGTCCGTGCGCTCCTTGAGTGTAATGATCTGTTATCCATGTCTCGGCCATCTCTGCCCGTCTCTTCACACTGCAAATCCCAGTAACTGGGACTTACCCACCTCAGATTCTGTTTGCATAGCCCCTTCCTCACAGCATCTGTAAGTGCTGTTCACGTGAGGAAGCTGGGGCCTCTCAATGCTAATGGATTGTGTCTACACTTCAGGCTATTTCCAGAACTCCAAGATATAAGTCTCTTCCTGTTTTCATTTTTGCTAATTTATGCTGATGTTTCCCTGCCTAAGCAAGGGGAAGTCCTGGATCCAGGCCTTGCTGGATGACAGCTGAACAAGTGCCCTCATGCTTGCCTTTGTGGGCTGCTATTGCACGTTGAGTCCGAGGCTGTTGGTTCTGAGGTGGGGACTCCAACACTCCGTCTCACCAGGAACATTCCTGGAAAGTGTTGAAGAAAAACAAAGATGGACACTAGTTAATGGTGGGAAAGACAGATTTTATTCAATACTTCTGCAGCAGTAGGAAAAAGAGACTTCTTTTTAAAAATATTGATGAGAGAGAGAGAGACTGATTTGTTATTCCACTTATTTATGCATTTGTTTCTTCTTGTCTGTGCCCTGACCGGGGATCGAACCCACAACCCTGGCATATGGGGATGCTGCTCTAGCCAACTGAGCTACCTGGCCAAGAGACCTCTTTAGTATTGAACTGAGCTTGACTCTGATCTGTGTAGAGGTGACTTGGCCTTTTTTGTTGTTGTTGTTAATCCTCACCTGAGGATATTTTTCCATTGATTTTTAGAGAGAGTGGAAAGGAGAGGGAGAGACAGAAAGAAACATCGATGTGAGAGAGATTCATCGATTGGTTGCTTCCCACTCATGCTCTGATCAGGGCCAGGGATCAAGCCTGCAACCAAGGTACATGCCCTTGACTGGAATAGAATCTGGACCCTTCAGTCCGTAGGCTGACAATTTATCTATTGAGCCAAACCGGCTAGGACGTGGCTTGGCCTTTTAAAGAGAGAACGAGGGAGCAGGAAAGGGAAGCAAGAAGGGGCCCCAGCATTGTCAAGACAGTGAAAAATCACAAAAACTGTGTAAGTGGTTAACGTCAATGTGATGGCCGTCTGTGTCTGGTGGCTGGCACTTACCCAGGTTGGGCTCCTACCCTCCCACAGTGACTGTGACACAGGCGTGCTGTCCTCCCTGACAATTCCGCTCGGAAGGATGGCTCCCAGGGCCTTCAGAAATGCACTCCTGGGTCCTGGGAGATACATGGAGGCAGGATAGTTAGATGGTTTTTTTGTTTGTGTGTGTTTTAATATTTATTTTTATTTATTTCATACAGGAAGGGAGAGGAAGAGAGCGATAGAAACATCGATGATGAGAGAGAATCATTGATTGCCTGCCTTCTTTTTTTTTTAAATATATTTTATTGATTTTTTTTTTTTTTTTTTTTTTTTTTTTTACAGAGTGGAAGAGAGAGGGATAGAGAGCTAGAAACATCGATGAGAGAGAAACATCGATCAGCTGCCTCTTGCACACCCCCTACTGGGGATGTGCCCGCAACCAAGGTACATGCCCTTGACCGGATTCGAACCTGGGACCCTTGAGTCCACAGGCCAACGCTCTATCCACTGAGCCAAACCGGTTTCGGCAATTGCCTGCCTTCTTTACGTCTCCCATTGGGGCTGTAGCCCGCAACCTGCGCATGTGCCCTGACTGGGAATCGAACCGTGACCTCCTGGTTCATAGGTCAACGTTCAACCACTGAGCCACACCAGCCGGGCGGCTAGTTAGATGTTAGGAGAATTTTTTTTTTTGACAAGTGGAAAAAGAAAAACTGAGGCGAATGGTTATGCTGTCGGTGGCAGGAATGGCACCAGGTGCCTGACCGGTGGGGTCAGACCGCGCCTGGGTTCAGCAACCTGGGTACTTGGGTTCTGGCTGGGAAAGAGTTCAGAGCCAAGATACAAACTGTAAGAGAACATTTATTTATAGAATCCCAGAGGTAGAAAAAGTAATTCCTATCAGAAGTGGGCTTAGGAAACAAGTTATAGAGGTAAAGGAAGGGAGGGCCCTTGGAGGGTAGGAGTGAGGGAGCTCATGGTAACATGCCTGGGGGTGGGAGGGGGGAAGGGGAGGGAAAGGGCAAGGGAAGGTAGGGGCGTGCCCCCAGGAGGGAGAGCACCTCGGGGCCCTCTGTCCTAAGGGTTTTAAGGGCGGAGATTTTAGGGGAGGTCCCAGGGGAAGATCAATAGAATATTCAGCAATTTTCCAGGAGCGTCCTTTCTGGGTTGTGGTCTCCAAGGATTGGACTGGCCGGCACCAGGGCAGGGGCCATTATTCGGGCAGGGGGTCATTATTCAATGCCACTGGGCAGCCGTGGGGTCACTGGTCTGGTTTTGCTCTTTTCTGGGCCTGGAGCTGCGGTAGGACCCGGGCCTAGGTGTTATCTCTAGGGAGGAAAGGTAGGCAGTCCAAACCTCCACATGCTACTACGGTCAGCATAGGGACACCCTCGGGCGAGGTCCCCTCCGACAACTGTCCATTGGCAGGCATCTGGGGCGTTCTACCCTGGGGACCTTCTCCACCAAGCCCTTGCTCTGCTCATGCCTGTCTAACCGCCTTCCACAGTGAGACAAATAGGGCCAAGCAAGCCAAGCAACGTATAGTCAGCGAGTGAATCCTAAGACCTTCCCTTCCCTAACCAAGGATACTCGAGAGCTAATAGTTCACACCTCTCCTCCCTAACCAGAGAGTCCATAACTTAAATGGCCCTGGTCAGGGAGATAGGCAGCAGAGACCCAGTTAGTGCCCTTAGCACCTGCCAAAACCAAGGATGGATGAAGTCAGGGGAATAAGTAACAAAAAATCCAATTAGAGTCAAGTAAATCCAAGATAGAGCCAAAGCTGACCAGCAAAGGACTGCTCCCTCCACGCACTCATTTTGGCTCGTCAGCCTCCTTAAGAACACACACCTGGAAAGCTGAGGAATATTCTGCTGAAACCCTCCCCGGAGGTCTCCCCGGGTATTCTGTCTGCCAAACAGCAATGAAGCCCTCCAGACAAAGGATGCCTGTGGGAACTCTCCAGAGCACATCCACCCTTACCTCAGGCACGATTTTCTCCTCAGTGCTCCCTGTCCCCAGCTTTAATAAACACTTCAAATCACCTGGACTCCTGTTGTGAAATCTTTCCTGCACAACCTCAGGAGCCCACACCCTCCTGCCGGCCCGAGGCGGACTTGGCCCGGGTCCCGCCCTGTGACACAGGGAAAGAATTTACAACATTAAGTTTTAAAAAACAAATGCTCTAAGAAAATGGATGTCAGGGGCCTACCAGCAGATCTTGGCTGGAACAAATGATACATTCTTTGGGAAGCTTTGAGTTTTTCTCAGATAGGAACTCGAGGTGGGGCTGGGTCATCACCGGGCCACGGTGGCCTTAGGCGGCTAGGAACAGTGTTAGGTTGTGTGTTCAAGCCTCTGTGTGTTGAGGAGTGGATAGAAGCGTTTGTGTTGAGTAGCAGTTCCTGTAGGCCGAGGTGACAGCCTCGTGGAGAAGGGGGCTCAGAGAAACCCAACTAAAATTTGGCCCAGGAGAGAGTCTTTGTCAAAAGGAAGGTACAGCCAATGAGGCTGTTCCTGTTGAGGTTGTTAGAGGCTCAAAAATGAGCAATATGGTTGTTCCAATGTTCTACACATGGAAAAAAACAAAGGCAATATGGGATCAGGTTGGCATCTGTAGAAAGAGAACAGACATAGATTCTCTCCTCAGGGGCATCCTGACGGTGGGCGGAAAGGGCCACCGTTGGTGGGAATCAGAATCCCTGGGAGAACAAGTTGAATGTGATTCCAGGCCCCACCTCCAGAGTCAATACGAGGGCCTGTGGCTCTGCACGTTGGATAATTCCTCAGGTGCGTCTGACACAAGAGGCCCCAGGGCCACATTCGAGAAGCTGGTTCAGAGTATAAACATCAGGGCCGCTGCCATCCTGGACGCTCAGTTGGTCAAAGTGTCCTCCCAATAACCCAAGGTTTTGGGTTCCATCCCTGGTCAGGGCACATGAATGAATGAGTATGTGCAATAATAAATTGATATCTCTCTCTCTCTAAAATAAATCAATAAATTTTAAAAGTATTTTTTAAAAGCATAAACATCTCTCAGACAGACACACACAACTAGAATCTGTCTCAGCCAGACACCCACAGTAATGACCTCGTAATGACCTCTTGCGAGAAACCGGGCAGTCACCATGCCTACTGGGCCCTGCCTCCTGTTGCTACTTACTTCTCATGGACCCACTTATCTCCAGACTGCAACCTTGTAGCCATCGCTGGCTGCATGCTCATTCCTCAGCTGGCTCTACGGCGCCCAGACCTTCACCTTGGCCCGCAGGTCACTCCCAGGCCTCCCCGTGTGCCCCGGGGCCTGAGAGCACCTTCTCAGTGCTCACTTCCTTCCTGGGGTCCAGGGCCTGTCTTCGAAGCTATGATCCCCAGCCTCAGGGAATAAGCAGACAAGAGCACTCCATGGTCAGGGTGCGTGTGGGGTAGAGGGTCTAACTTCCTTCGCCCTGCTGTGGGTTGTTAATGATGAAATGCAATGGGCCCAGTAGCAAAGGGCACACCTCACCCCAGATCTTGTTTCTAACTCTATTCCCCAGGGAAAGGAAGCAAGGCCGTGCGGAGAAAAGGCTGATTCTAGGACTGGGCAGGAAATTGAGTCTTGAGGCACTATCTCCCACCTTGTAGTGCTAGAAAGCAAGGACTTGAAGCTGCTTACGGAAAAGATAGTGGTGTGTGTTATCCAATAAGAAGGGGCCTTGGAGACCCGTCCTTGCCCAGGATGGCCCATTGGGGGGGCCCGCCTACCAGGTGACCCTAGGCCGGGCTTCTCCCGCCCTGGCAGCAGGTTCCAGGTGGGAGAAGGGCGGGGCGAGGCGGGACGGGCGCCTGGGTCCCCGCGGCCGCCGCCAGAGGGCAGCCAGGGAGCGCGCCAGGCGGCTGGGCCGAACCCGCAGGTAAGTCTGGCTAAAGTGGGGCCGCCCCCCCCCCCCCCCGCCACCCCCTTTTCGGGGCCCAGTCTCCGAGGGCTGGGGGGTGCGTTCGGCTCCGCGGCGGGGGCCCAGCGGGCGCGCAGGGCGGCCCGAACGCGGCGGACGGAACTAGGAGCTCTCTGCGCGCCGGGAAGGCGCGAGCCCGGGGCGGCGGGGCGCGGGCGGCGCCTGGGCCCGGCCCCCCCGGGGCGGTTAGGGCCTTGGGTCCGGGCTGCAGCCCGGCCGGGCCCGTCGGGGGAGCCCGTGGTGTGCCCCGAGGTGGGAGCGGCGGGAGTGGCCGAGTGGGGGAGGGGGAGGGCGGGCGCGGGCGGCCTCGGACACCAGGCGGCGCTGGGGCGAGCACGCGGGCGAGCGAGTCAACAGGTGCGCTGTTCGCCTGGCGCCGCCGGGCGCACGTGGGGAGGGAGCGCCGGGGTGTTGCCCGTCGGCCTGGCCTTCGGGGAGGATCGGCCTGGGCGCCGAGGTGGGCCCTGGGCATTTGAACTTCCGCCCACGGTCAGGTGCCCAGGAGTGTGTGAGTGCGGGATGGAGGGGTTGCTCACTGGCCCGGGTTCCCCCCGGTCACCCCGCCTACCCCTTGCAGCCTGAGAACCGTGCCCCGGATTTGTTTTCCAGTCCTCCCTGCAGTCAGGCCCACCTCTGTCTTTCCCAGGCAGAAGGCTTGGAGGTGATGCTGAAACCCACCCTGTGCACCTCGCCATGAAGGCTCTGGGCTCACAATGGTGCCCATGACACCTGCGCTGTTAAGGGGGAAGCTGCTAGGAGGGCTCCGCTGGGGGAGGCTCAGAATTGGACCCCCGCTGCCTGGCTGCTCAGAGGCTGAGGACCAGATCTCCCCGCAGGGGTGGTCTGTTACGCCCCACCCCACAGGTTGCCCCAGGAGAGGTGTGATGTGGAAGGGGGAGGTTCAGGGCGGAGGGCATTCATGTTAAAGATCAGATTACCTATGAGGCTGTGGGGAACCTTTGGTCCTCCCAGCAGTCTGGAGGAGTCAGGGGGTGTCCCTGGCCACCCTGGTAATGTAACCAGACAACCAAGGGGTCCCAGCTGCCTGTCACTACTTCAACCAATTGAGCAGAGACAGGGTTGAATCATATATGAGCGTTTGTTCTAAAAATGCTGGCAGCATGGGAGAGCAGCAGATCATTCACAAAAATCTGCTCTGCACCCCACCCATAAGCCAGCTGCTTATATTGGGTAGAAGGACAGAGATTACTGGGAAAGTAGGAACTACAGGCCTGGGAAAGTAGGCATGGGATAATCATTACGGGTTACCAGTCATGCGGGCTAGGGTGGCCGAGGGGTTGCCTCTGGGCACCCTGGGACCAGATTACAGGCAATAGGGCCGGGGGTTGTGAAGGGCGGGTGCCTCCGGGACTAGATTGTTTCAGCCACGCGGTTGTAAATCTTTCCATTATGACAGGCAGTTCTCAGGACAGGAGGATGGACTGCATTGCGATGTTAGCTCCCATGTCCCAGGGCATCAACTCTCAGCCAGGTTAGAACAGAACAGCACCATCCTGGTTAACAGAGCATGATTAATATTTCTTATCATTGAGCTGGTCCCCAATATCCTATTTCTGCCCCTAACGTTAAGAGCATTGGCAGAGCCAGGGTGCAGTCCAGTCTCTGCCCCTCCCCACCCCCACACCGTGAGCGATTGTGCCCTTACCCAGGTCTCCATGTCCCTCCATCCTCCTCTGACATCCCCTGGCCTCCCATCTTTTTTCTTTTACAGGGGGTAAGGGGTAAACATGCATGGGAGCCATAGTTTCCTCTCCTCTTTCCTCACATTTCCCCACCAAGTGCCCTGCACCTGCTGCCTGCCTCGGCTCTACATTGCCCCTCTTCACCCTCCACAGCTAGGCTGCTGGCCCCCCCACTTTGCTGAAACTGCTTCCCTGGAAGTCATCTTGTTTCCTAACGCTGCTGTGTCCGCTGGTCCAGCTGCCTGAGAGGTGGACCCCGTGTGCATGCATCCCCTTTGCAGCCTTCCCCGCTGTGATTTCTGGGCCATCCCTCCCTCCTGGCTTTGTTCTTATTTCTCCCTTTCCCTTCTCCTTTTCTGACCCCTCTTCCCTCTTTTCTGGGGCCTTTTGTGAGGCCTTGTGTTTCGCTCCTCAGGGAGCTCCCACTCTGGGGTTCAGCTCAAGTCCTGGCTCCTTGGGTGCCCAGCGACACCCCAGATGCAGCATGTCCAAGGCTGGCCGTCTCCTCCTGGGCAGCTGCCCGCACTTACCCAGCAGTAGGTTCCCTCCTCCTCTGTCACACGCACTTCTCCCTGAGTGTCGCTGCCTCTCCTGGCCTTGAACACCGCAGGCCGGGGTTCGGAGCCCGGCTGGAGGATCCTCTCCAGCCCCCACCACCCTTCTGTCATGTCGCCTCTGGTCTCATGATCCTTGACTACTGTGTTTATCCGGACACTGAAACCTCTCCCCTAAGAAGGTTTCATAAGCCCGGGGTTTCCTCCCACACAAAGCCAGCTCATCCTCTGCCTCAGGTGGCCTCACGCTTCAGAACCAGCTTCCTGTTCTGCATCTACTTCCCTCGCTCCCATGGTCGGGCTGCAGCCCTTCCCCTTTGGGACCCAGCTCAGATGCCATTACCCCTCCCAGCTGCACGGGGGCTCCTTTCGTGGCCTCCCCACTCCCCCTGGCACCATTACTGCTGTTTGCCTGCCCGTCGCAGGTCCCTTTGTGTCCCTGAAGCCTCTTGCCGTCCTCTGGGTTCCCTAGGATGAGTGTGCCCTGTAGGCTCTTGATATAGGAGTTCCCTCCTCCCCCAAACCTCCAAGAATACCCCCCATCACCCTTCAGAGTGTGGTTCCAACCCCACCTCCCTGCTGGACTGTTCCAGCCTCCCAGGTCCCATTGCTCCGCACTCCTGCTGGGCTTGCTGATGGCTTCATTACCGCTTGGGCCACCCAAGTTAATACTTTGTTCCCTGCAATTAGCTCCCAATCAGGTGGTGGTTGTGAGAGTTACTGTGCTAGCTCTTCATTACAGCGGCTGTTTATTGAGTGGCAGGGCGTGTGCTGATTTTCCAGGCGTTCCCTCCTGCATGTTATCCTCCCAGCGCCCAGAGGGGCAGGAGCTATGCTTATTGTCCTCATCCCCACCCCCCCACCCCCACCCCCCTGGAGGACACAGGCCCAGAGGGGTCCACGGCACCTGCCTGAGCCACACAGCCTGTAGGTGGCAGAGCAGAGGTTGGAACTCAAGTCTGACTCCTGAGGCTGTTTTTCGATACGAGGATTTGCTGTTCCGGGTCCTCTCGGCCCCTGGTGTGTGGGACAGCCTGGTGGTTTGGTCAGCTGGTTGCTTGGGAGTCTGCTGGACGCCAGGAGAGGACTTTGTCACTGAACAGATGGTTAATGCTGAGACCAGGGACTCAGGGACGCTGTGACATCCACAGATGGTTAATGGTGGGACCAGTGACATTTGCCCCATAGGCCCGGCCTCATGCGTGTGTGTGCGTGTGTGTGCGTGTGTGTGTGTGTGTGTGTCTGTCTGTCTGTCTGTCTTAAGAGTTGTGGAACAGAGAACGCCTAGTGGCCCTCAGGTCATTTCTGTCCCTTAAGGAACTTTCAGATGCTTCTTTTGGTAAATAAAACCCACCCTCCCACCCCAGCTTACTGTTCAACTAAGTTTCTCGAGGAGCTGTCCTTCCCTTCCCGCCACAGGTCACTGTCATATGAAGATGAGTTCCTGCTGTGAAATACAGTTGCCATGGCAACCGATAGTGTGAGGCCCTGGTCTCTGGCTCTTAAGTCCCTGCACTGCATGCTTCAAGGGGCTTTTTCCATCTTGGTCACCTAAAAAAAATGAGCTAATCCACTTCGCTCTCCTCTGCATAGACACTTGAATCATTTGTTTTTTTCAGGCAGCAATTCCTGGGCTCTGTCGGTGCCCCAGCAGCCTGTCATGGGCCGCAGCACCCCATTAGTCATGACCCCGGAATGGTGCCCCTGGTTTAGGTCACATTTGGAATGAAATCCAGTGCCCTGTGGGTAGAAGGGCAGGAGCTATGGCCGCCAGGCATCCTTGCTGACGGCAGGGGCGGAGGAGACGGAGTAGGCTGATGTGACAGGGAGGCTTTTTGGTGCAGCTCTGCTCCAGTTGGAGGCGGTGAAATTGTCTTCAGTTTCTGTCTCCTGTGCGAGGGCCTTGCTCGGCTGTTTCGGCAGGGGCCACCCCAAGGTGGGTGCCCGGATGCTGGGAAAGACAGGGTGCCCTTGGCAGTAATCATACCCACTGACATTGATGAGTGCTTACTAAGTGCAGGTGCTGTTTCCGTAGGTAATCCTCAACCAAATGAACTTAGAAGTACTCTCTTTATTCCCACATTACAGGAGAGGAAACATGCACAGAGAGGTGAGGTGCTGGCCCTCGGACACACAGCGACGAGATGGGAGAAGAGGGTTTTAGTCTTAGGCAGTCTGATTCCTGTGGCCAACAATGCTCTTTACATTATTGGAGGGATTATGTTTAGTTGAAGAGATGGGGCAGATTGGCTTTCTCAAGACTTGAGGCTTAAGGCAATGGTTTCCAACTTTTGCCCTGGTCAGGTAGCTCAGTTGGTTAGAACAGTGGTTGGCAAACTCATTAGTCAACAGAGCCAAATATCAACAGTACAATGATTGAAATTTCTTTTTTTTTTTTTTTTAATTTATTGATGTTTTACAGAGAGGAAGGGAGAGGGATAGAGAGTTAGAAACATCAATGAGAGAGAAACATCGATCAGCTGCCTCCTGCACACTCCCCACTGGGTATGTGCCCACAACCAAGGTACATGCCCTTGACCGGAATCGAACCTGGGACCCTTTAGTCCGCAGGCCGACGCTCTATCCACTGAGCCAAACCGGTCAGGGCTGAAATTTCTTTTGAGAGCCAAATTTTTTAAACTTAAACTTCTTCTAATGCCACTTCTTCAAAATAGACTCCTCAGGCCGAGGTATTTTGTGGAAGAGCCACACTCAAGGGACCAAAGAGCCACATGTGGCTCGCAAGCCGCAGTTTGCCGACCACTAGGTTAGAACATTGTCCCGATACGCCAAGGTTGTAGGGTTCGATCCCTGGTCGGGGCACATACAAGAATCAACCAATGAATGCATACATAAGTGGAACAACAAATTGAAGTTTCTCTCCCTCCCTCCCTCCCCTTTCCTCTTTCTCTCTAAAACCAATACATTTAAAAAACTAGTTTTTAATTCTGTGCATCTTCTCCTGGGCAGAAGGCTGCAGTGAAAAGGCATGTACCAGAGTGTTCAGAGCAGCACTGTTTGTAATAGACAAGAACTGGAAATCACCCAACATCCACTGGCAGGAGAGTGAACAAATAAATTGGGGTGAGTGCACACAATAGAACACAGTGAGAATGAACAATGTACAGCCACACAGAACAACACGGGCGAATCGTGCCAACGCTGTTGAGCACAGGGGCCAGATGAACAAGAGCACGCACTGTCTGATTGCATTCCGGCACCGTGCACGCAGGCACAGGGAACATCAGGTGCTGGACGTCGGAGCAGGGGGCTCCCGGAGGCACCAGGAAGGCGCTGGGAGGCTGGCAATGTTTGGTTCCGTTATCTGGGTGTTGGTCATGGAGGTGTGTTTATCTTCTCAAAATTCATCGATTTGGGTACATGGACTTCTCTGTGTGGATGTGTCAAATGTGCTGCAACAGGGAAAAGGCAGCAGTGGCCCTAAACCCAGGACATGGATATACACACTCCATTCCTGTATAGGGGCCACATTATTTTTTTCTTTCTTTTCTGGGAATATGTTCTAAGAATCCTGAAACACTAAGCAGAAAGGATATGTGCACCCTATGTTCATAGGAGTGTTATTTACAATAGCTAAGATTTTTTTAAAAAATATTCTCATTGGTTTCAGAGAGGAAGGGAGAAGGAGAGATAGAAACATTAACGCTGAGAGAGAGCCATCCATCGGCTGCCTCCTGCACGCCCCGCACTGGGGATTGAGCCCACAACTGGGGCATGTGCCCTGCCGGGGAATTGAACCAGCAGCCTTCTGGTGCATGGGCGGAGGGCCAACCAACTGAGCCACACCTGCCATGGCCCGGGGCCACATTCTTGACTTCACCTAACCTGGAATCTCAGGTTGCTTTCAAGAGGCGGGAGGTGACCTGAGGGTGGGCACTTAGGTTCTGGGAGGAGACAGCTCTGAGGATGTGGGAACAGGGCCATGCCAGGTCTGGTCTCCTGCCCCCTCCCTCTCCCCCCCGCCCCCCACACACACTCTGTTCCTTGACTCCGTTGGGTTAGGTTTTGCCCAGTCTGTGAGGTCGGCCTTTTCTCGCTGCTGTGAGGCCTGGCTTAGGGGAGGTGATGTGCTTGTTGTGAGACGTAGATTGACCTGGAGAAAGGCAGAACATGGATAGAAGACATATCCGCACAGCTACCCTCCACCTTCCGACAGCCGCGAGCTGCTGCCGAACACCGCGTTTCCGGGGCCGCGCCAGCCTGGGAAGTCAGCAGCGTCCTGGGGAGAGCGGCCCTTCGCGGGCAGCTGTGTGCGGCTAAAAATACCGGTGCCTTACATAAGGTCTCAGTGGCGTGTGAGCACCTTACATAAACGCACGTGGTCAGTCGCGGACAGTTCATCAGCTGGTGCCGCAGTGACCCTTGTGGGACCAATCCGACGGTGGTGGTGGGTGTACCGGGTGAGGAGGGGGAACGATTGTGAGTCTCCAGCCCTGCCCGAGTCCCCCAGCTACGCTCCTACCGAATGTACCTGTTGGTGCATTTTCATCTTGGGGTCTGGTCCACCCAAGTGGTTAAGTTCATGGCAGGGTTGGTAACGTTTCCTCTTGTTCAGCCCCCACCCCCTTCTCACTCCCTCATCCTCTGGGTCACAGAGATGCACCATCTTGGGGTAAAAAGGCCTCCTCCCCATTCAGAAGGCCCCTCCGTGAGCAGCCAGGGTGGCCGTCATCTGGCCTGTGCTTGGACGCTGCCAGGGACAGGGCAGCCCATCTCATGGTCGGACGATGACGTGAATAGTCAGGAAAAGGCTGGAACAAAAGCAAGGCTCCGAAGATGCCAGGTGGGCCAAATGCCGGGCTGTCGTGGACAAGAACTTCCACAGGGATCGGATGTGTAAGGCCGTGGGACCTGAGGCTTGACCATCACTTTGGCAGGACTCGTTACACTAAAAAATGCATCTTCCCTACGACATAGGGATTCTACTTCTCAGGTGGGATCTGCCCCAAAGAAACTCTGGCATGTGTGCCCAGGTGGAAAGTTCTGGCATAGTCTTTGCGGCCGTTTGCAGCGGTGAAAAGCTACACAGTTTGGGCCGCTGGTGGTAGACCAGTTACATGAACTGATACCTGCCTCTTTGCGGCTCTGCCTCTGAGTCTGTCCTGTCCCTTTGGAGCCATCTCCAATACGTCTCCCCTTTCCCACGGGGCAGGGTTTTCGCTGGGGCGAGATCCCCATCATGCCTGCCTCCTCTGGGGAGAAGTCCTTGCCTCTTTCCGGGTTCCTCCCTGGGCTGAGACGGATCATGCCTTCCAGCCTCCGGCCTGGGCACCTGGCTTGCCAACCACCCTTAACGTTGTGCAGTATTGG
The DNA here is from genome assembly GCA_025583905.1 of Ia io. Lineage (NCBI taxonomy): Eukaryota > Metazoa > Chordata > Mammalia > Chiroptera > Vespertilionidae > Ia > Ia io. Next base: position 34,896,763 of record JAJQQW010000020.1, read on the forward strand.
ACCCTCTGCCCTGTTGTTGCTGGACCATGACCTAACACTTCTTAAAAATAATGGTCTTTTTTTTTTTTAATGATAAAAGTAACTCATGTTCATTGTGGAAAATTTAAAAAATACACAAAGACAAAGAAGAAAATTAAAATCTGTGATTCCCAACCTATAGAGATAACCGCTGTTTACTATTTAAACATTGAGACCATTCTATATAAATGATTTCATAACCTGCATTTTATTTAACATGTTTCCTTATCCATATGAGTATCAGTTGGTTAGAGCCCTGGCTGGGTAGCTCAGTTGGTTGGAACACCATCCCAGGAAGCCAAGGTTGCAGGTTCTTTCCCCATCAGGGCACATATAAGAAGCAACCAATGAATGCGTAAATAAGTGGGACAACAAATTAATGTTTCTCTCTCTCACCCCCCCCCTCAAATCAATAAATATTTTTTAAAAGAATATTGATTGACTTATATATAACACATTTCTTCTCAGTTCAGTGTGTTTTTTTTCTATTATTATTACTATTTTTAATCCTCACCTGAGGATATGTTTCTATTGATTTTTTTTTTAAGAGAGAGAGAGAGAGAGGAGGAGGAGGAGGAGGAGGAGGAGGAGGAGGAGGAGGAGGAGACGGAGGAGGAGACAGAGGGAGAGAGAGAGAGACATCAATGTGAGAGAAACATCAATTGGTTGCCTCCCATATGTGCTCCCACTGCAGGTGGAACCTGAAATCGAGGTCTGTGCCCTGACCAGGAATTGAACCTGCAACCTTTTTGTTATATGGGACAACTCTCCAACCAACTGACCCACCTGGCCAGGGCTCTTTATTATTATTATTTTAAAACATAGAGAACTTTCTAATGTATGTATGGTGTTGTGGACTGAATGTTTGTGTTATCCCATAATTCATATGTTGAAGCTTTAACCCACAATGTGATGATCTTTGGAGATGGGGCATTAGGGAGGTAGAGTTAGGTAAGGCCATGAGGATGGGGCCCTCATGATGGGATTAGTGCCCTTAATAAGAAGAGACATCAGAGAGCTGGCTCTCTCACTCTTTCCTCTGCATGCACCACGGGAAGGCCATGTCAGGGACAGCAAGAAGGCCACTATTTGCTAGCCAGGAAGAGTCCACACCAAGAAGCAAGTCCATGGCACCATGATCTTGAACTTCCAGCCTGCAGAACTGTGAGAAGTAAACATCTGTTGTTTAAGTGACCCAGGCTCTGCAGTATTTGTTATGGCAGCCTGAGCATCTGGTTAAGTCTTTTCATTTTATGATGTCTTCCTTTGCCTCTGGGTTTAAAAGATCATCCCTACCCCAAGGTCAGATAAGTGCTCACCTGTATTTTCTTCTGGTTCTTTATTTGGTTTCAGCTTTCCCATTCAGCGCTCTCTTTTGTGTTCAGCTCTAATCCGATTGAAATTTATTTTGGTTTATGATGTGAGATAAGATCCTGATATTATTTCTTTCCAAACTGTCGACCAGTTCTTTCAGTTTAATTTCTTTCCCCACCGACTATATTTTAAGTTTGTTTTTGAATATTCATTACAATCATGTTGTTTAAAATTCAGAAGGTACAAAAGGCAAACAAGGGCTCCTCCTCCCTCATCCCTTATCCTCCCAGGGTGAGTAGCTGGGTGTTGCCAGGTTATAGGTTTTGGTCTTAGACACTCGCTCTCCGTCCTCCGTCCCCAGACTGACTTTTATTATAGTGTGAAAACATACTAGCTTCGAGGCTTTCTGTTTTTTTTTGTGTGTTTTTTTTTTTAATTATCTATCTCTTTTCCTCCACTATTACATTTTTTTGTTGTGACTTTATATATTTTAACACACCTGGCAGTGCAAATTCTTTCTCAAAATAACCTTGGTTATGCTTGCCTATTTATTCATTCTTCAATGTGAGATGTGGGAATATAAGAAAGTTATTGAGTTTTTAAAAAATTATTGTGAAACATATATACAAAAGAGCATATAAAACATGTATGTTCAGTTTAAAGAAGAAGAAGAAAGCAGTCATATACTCGGCTAACTTAACCCTTTGCACTCGCTTGCTTTTTTCTCGATTCCTTTATTCTACTCGGGATTTAATTTTTTAAATACCCCAGATTTTACAAAGCGCGGCAGTAGAATAAAAAACTGGAGTTTCTTTTCATACAAACTTATTTATTTGGATTTTTTTATATTTCAAATTATTGATACATTCAATACAATTCGACATACGAGCTGCTACCGATGCTAACCGTGTCGAGTCACACTCGACATCCGAGTGCAAAAGGTTAAGAACTAGAGCACCCGCAACCCTTTAGAAAATATTCTTCTTTCTCTCCTTAAGTGGCTCTTCCTCTCTCCCTGTCCCCATGGAGACACGAACCTGAATTTTGTTATCATCACTAACCTATTGTTCTTCATAGCTTTCCTATATACATTCATACCCTTAAGCAATGTAATGTTTTGAACTTTTATAAGCGAATCACACTGTATTCCATATTTTTACTAGAGACATTGGTGTGTGTGTGTGTGTGTGTGTGTGTGTGTGTGTGGTTGCGATTCATCCTATTGTTACCTGTAACTATAGTTCCTTCTTTTTGCTGCTATGTGTAAAGATACCCACTTTATTTACCCCTTTCATTTGTTGATGGGCATTTGGGTTGTCTCCACTTTTCTTGACTTTTATCAACCTCCTTTCTGTGTGTGCGTTTCTCCAGGATGTACACTGGGGAGCAGAACGATAAAGTCACCTTGTGTTATTCTCCGAGGCAATGTGTGTTTTACTCCCGCCCTGGGTCCGAGTGTAGGAAGCGGTTATAGGGTTAAGCCTCGGACTGACCTGCTGGCAAAGTCGCAAACAAGTCCCAGCTTGGAGGGCTCAGTCCTCTAAGCATAATTAAGCTTGATCTTGTGACTGCTCCCTAGATCTTTCCTGGGTAGCTAGTGGGCTGTGGGAGGGGGCAGCAAGTGCTGCCAAAACAAGTGAAACTTACAACAAAATTGTAGATTACTTTGTTTGTACCTGATTATAAATAAAGCACCAGCTTTGCAGTCTGGATCTGTTCTGTGGCCTCAGCAAGGCACAGAAAGATCCACCCAGCTCCATGAATCTATTTCTGCGTCTTGTTTTCTTTATTTCTAATATTTCTCAATCCCTGGCTGCCTCCATTTAGAACCGGTTCGTTCATCTCTCTTTCTGCGCGGGACGCGGAAAAGGGAGATCCCCGCCATGTCTGGCCCCCGCCGCATTCAGGCCCCCGCATCCGAGTGCTTGCTGCTCTGCCTACATCCTCACCAATTCTTAGTACATCCTCTCTGAGCTTGTTGCTCAGTCTACACCCTCACCGATTGTTAGTACATCTGCACGTTTAGTGTTAGCCGAACTGGTGAGTGTGATCTGGTGTTTCACTGTGGTTTAAATTGGAGTTTTAGTGATTGCTGACTGCTAAGGTTGAACATGGTTGTTGTTTTTCAGTTACAGTTAACAGTCAATATTATTTTATGCTAGAGGCCCAATGCACGAAATTCATGCAAGGGGCTTGCCCTCACAGCCCTGGCTGCCTCCACCCTCCCAGCCCCAGCTTCGTCCAGAAGGTCATCCGGACCGGTCGTTCTGCTGTTCGGTCTAATTAGCATATTAGCTCTTTGTTATATAGGATTAGTTTCAGGTCTACAATACCATGATTAGACAATTATATAATTTACCGATTGATCATCCCAATATTTCCACCTGGCACCATACATAGTGATTACAATACTAGAGGCCTGATGCATGAAATCCGTGCGTGGGTAGGGTCCCTAGGCCTGGCCTGCGATTAGGGCCGATCAGGTTCCCCACCTCCCAGCCTCCCCGCTTCCTCCTTCCCTCGCCACCCATGCACCACCACGGTGTGGTCCCTCAGCACCCTGCCACCACCGCTGGTCGCCCCCCCCATGTTCCACGCTGCCCCCTGGTGGTCAGCGCACATCATAGTGAGCAATCGAACTCTTGGTCTCCCAGTTGAACTCCCGAGGGGGCACTTTGCATATTACCCTTTTATTATATAGGAATTATATAGGATTATTGACTATATTCCTTGTGCTGTACTTTATATCCCTGTGACTATTTTGTAACTATCAGTTTGTACTTCTTAATTCCTTCATCTTTTAGGTTGACCATGTTATGGATGATTTGTGTTTCCTCATTTACACAGCTGTACTTTCTTACCCCTTTTTTTCGTATTAGATTATTACTGATTCATAACAGATCTTCTCATATTCACATTCTAGTACTAATCCTTTGTTTATCACATGTTGCAATTCTATCAGTTTGTGGCTTGCTTTTTCACTATCTTTTTAAAATTCTTTATTGTTGAAAGTACTAGCTTTTTCACTATCTTAATGGCATCTTTTAAACAATTTGATTGATTGATTGATGGATTTTAGAGAGAGAGAGAGAGAAGGGAGAGAGAAGGAGAGAAAGATTGATTTTTTTTGTTACACTTATTTATGCATTTATTGATTGCTTCTTGTATGTGCCCTTACCAGGGATCGAACCTGCAACCTTGGCATATCAGGACAGTGCTCTAATCAATGGAGCTACCCAGCCTTGGCCTAATGAACGAAACAGTCAGAACTTAAGTCAGCAAGCTTATCATTAACTGAAGTCCAATATTTTTTTTCTTTTGTGGTAAAATGTGCATACAACAAAATGCACAAATCTTATGTTTTCCATTCAAGGAGCTCAGATATATAAATGCATATACCTATGCAACCCAAACCCCTGTCAAGATAGATTACATGACCATTACCCCAGAAAGTTCCCTCACACCTTTTCCCAGGCAACCCCTGCCCCTACACCCCCAGAATTAACCACTGTTCTGATTTTCCACCATATGTCAGCTTTGCTTGTGCTAGAACTCCATATAAATGGAATGATACAGTACGTTCTCTTTTATTAAAGGCTTCTGTCCCTCTCACTTGACACAATGTTTGGAATTCATCCTGTTGTATCCGTAGTTGCTTCTTTTTTTTATTTCTGAGTAGTATTCCACGGTGTGAATATGTACAATTTGTGTATTCATCTGTTGATAGAGCTATTTTTAGTTTTTGGCTGTTGTAAGTGGAGTGGCCATACATCTTTATGTTGACAAATGTTTTTATTTCTCTTAAATATATTAGTTCCCTTGCATGTTTTACTTCTTTTAGGAGCGGAATTGCTGGGTCGTGGGTTAGGTGTAACTTTTATTGAAGCATAAAAGTCACTCAGAAAACTGCACAAATCCTCAGTGTCCTGCTTGAGTGATTTTTACAATGTGAACACGGCCATGTAGCCATCACCCAGGCCAAGGGGTGGGGCCTTGCCCCGAGCTGGGCTGCTCAGCTGGGCTGTCCATTCTGGGATCTGAAACTTGAGCAACGTGAAGAAGGATACATATTGGAGCTACCTATTCCCATAGTGGCAGCTGATCAGACTTGGAGCCTCTTGCACGCTCCCAGGGTTTCTGTTTCCTTCTACATCAGGATCTTCAGCCTTTTCCTCCATTCTGAGCTACCAGCTGTCCCTGCAGTAAATTCCTGTCTGCTGGCCCTGGCAGGTTGGAGCGTCGGCCCACGCACTGAAGGGTCTCGGGTTCAATTCCCGGTCAAGAGCACGTATCTCTGTTATAAGTTCAGATGATCCCGGCCCCAGTCAGATCGATGTGTCTCTCTCTTCCCCCCCACTTCACTCTCTCTAAAAATCAATGGAAAAAATATCATTGGGGGAGGATTAAAAAAAAAAAATTCCTTTCTACTTATATCAACCAGACCTGGTTTCTGTTGTTTGCAACCAGAAAATCCTGATGTTTACAGTGTTCCCAACCACTAGCATCAAAAACTTAGTGGACGCCCTGGCCAGTGTTACTCAGTGATTAGAGCATCAGCCCGCAAACGGGTCACAGGTTCGATTCCCGATCAGGGTACGTACCTGGGTTGCAGGTTCAATCCCTGCCCTGTTTGGGGCACGTGCAGGAGGCAACCAATTGATGTGTCTCCCTCACATCAGTGTTTTTCTCTCTCTTTCTCCTCTTCCTTCCCATCTCCCCTTCCCTCTCCCTCTCCCCCTCCCTCCCCCCACTCCTCAGTGGATGGTGATCCTCATATTGCTAAAACTCAGGGCAGAAGCTGTCTTTAATCAATTCCCTGAGTTTTTACCTTAGAACACGTGGATTCCTGGGCTCACAAGGTGAACTCTCAAACAGGGAGTCACTTTACATCGAACTTTAAAAGTTTGTGGCAAAGCTCCTTCACACATTTGGGCTTGATGAAGGTGTCCTCCCCCGCCCCCCCCCCCCCAACTTTAAATTTAGTTCCCACTTTTGGAACAATTTTCTATGCGTCCCCTGTGGAAAGTTCATGGAGAACATCTACTGAATTGAGAAGGTGAACTGTGGGCGTGCCTGTTATTTTCTGGGCTTCATTTTGGGGAACCAGGTTCATTTTTCTCGCTCCTTGATGTGGAGCACAGGGGGTAGAGGAGGGGTGCTCGGCGAAGTTATCAGAAAACGGTGGCTAGACCCGAGAGACCATTTGCCCGAGCAGTCTCAGCATCGCAACTGTTCAAAAGTAAAAACAGTGAGGGCCCAGCAGCTCTTCCAGCGTCTAAATCCCTGGAAACAAACACCCCCAACCAATAAAATAACAAGTAAAAAAATGTAACGAATTCGCGCCTTGTTTCTTTTTTAATGTCATCGAACCACATGGATGAGCGGCAGGAAATGACCCAATTCGACGGGTCTCCGAGTTGTCACAGCGCGTGTCCTCGTTACTGCCAGGGTCTGGGAAAGGATTCGGTCCAGGGGAAGGTGCTGTGGGTGCTGTTCCCCCAGGAAAGTTCAGGGACGAGTGTGAACGGCTTTCTGACCCCCAGTGACGCGGAGCAGCCGCCAGGCGGTCTGTGTCTCCCCGGTTGTCATTCCCTGGCCTTTCCCGGGAGCCCGTCCCCATCTCTGCCCGCCAGTTCTCGTCCTGCTGCGGGGTTTCCTCCCCACAGGAGCCACAGCTTGGCGTCCGATGACCCGGCCTAGACCTTCCCCGCACCCACCAGGCTTCTTAGGCTTTGGACTTGAGCTCAGCAGAAACAGGTTCTTTACCATCACGTCTCCCCATCTTCAGGGTACCCCCGAGCAGGGAACTGGCTGCTTTCGGGATCTTGCTTGGCCAGAGATGCCGGTGGCGGTGGACATGCTGGGGCTGCCAGAGTCATGTTTGAGGTGGAAGGTCATACAAGGGCACCATGGGGAAGAGGGCTTCCATTTGTGTGGCTCATGATGGAGATTTTCTAACAAAGGAACGCAAAGCATCTTGTAGGATCATCAGTTTAGTCTGATGGTCTCAAACAGGTGGAAGGGAAGCTTCTCCGTGAAGGGGCGGGTGGGGGCCTCGTCTCATGGCACACCAAAGTATCTGGTGGGCTGGGATGGCCTCCGACGTCCCACAAACCCATCTTCTGGTTTGGGTGTCATATAGTGAATTGGGTCCCCCTGACAGGGCGATGGGGATAATTTGTGTAGCAAAGGGGTAATCTGGGACGTGAGAACGTCCTACATGGACTTTAAGTTGATTTTAAAGAATTGAAACGTTGCATCCAGGCCCCTCTCTGAGGTCAAGGCAGAGAGGACAGGTCAAGGGGGCAGCCAGGACTCAATGTAGGCGGACCTCGCCGTATATGGGCCTGGCGCTCAGAGTGTGGGCTCGCACAGCAGCTGCTGAGGGGTTGAAGGTTTGCACTTCAGGGGTCATTGCCTCAGAGGTCATTCCCTGCCTGTCACTCCCAGTGGCTCCGCTGAGTGATGTAGAATGTGGAGTCTTTGAGTGTTAGTGCTGGAATCTGGGACATGCATGCGGATGGACAGCACAGTGAGGTGGACCGGGAGGAGCTGGGGGTAGATGCACTCGGAGGAGGGCTGGGTGGCCAGCAGAATGTGCTGAGAGGGCAGGTGTGGTCGGGGGAGGGAGGTAAGATGCATCTCCAGAGCTTGGCAGGTGGGAATCCAGGCAGGCTGTCTGCAGGGGGCTCACCAAGAGGTAATGGTTCCTGACAAACAGGCGAATAAGCCTGTGACTGATGTCTCGGATGGAGCTCTTCAGAGTTGAGGGGGAAGAGACCTCAGCAGGGAAGAGAAGAGGCTCACGATCTGCAGGATTGGGGGGCGGGGAGGGGGGCGGGGCGGGGCGGTCCAGCATGAACATAGCAGAAGCAGGGTGGCTTCCTGGTTAAGGGCTTGAGCTCTGGGTTCCGATCTTCCTCCTGGCTCCACCGTTTCCTCCCTCAGTGGGCCCCGGTTTCCTTGTCTGTAAAATGGAAGTAGTGCTAGTATCTGTGTCCATGAGAAGCCTTGGACAAAGCATTCAGAGCAGCGCTTGCCGCGTGGATGGTGGTTATTATTGTTAGGATTGCTATCCTCCCCGTGAGGCCTGACCCTTCGGCGTTCACACTCCGGCGCGAGGGCCGCCGCTTTGATTTTATGTCGACTTTGTATCCCACGTAGTTGCCTTGTTTCTGCGGCTGCTGGAAAGCTGGGAGTCAGATGTGTTGCTCAGTTTAATCATCAGATTTATGGTGACATCTCCTCTTTCTGCTCTCTGCCTGGCCTCTATTCTCTTTGATCCTTAAGTTGTTTATTTTTTATTACATTCAGCCCCTAAGCTGCCTCAAGCTCTCCTTGAAATAGATGGTTATAAATTTTGAATGAATAAATATAATGTAGATCACACATTGAATCATAGTTACAATGCAAGGCGGTGTGCGCTGCCTGCCCGTGTCCCTGTCCCCTCCTCGTTACCTGAGTTTGGGGGGTTAGTTGAGGCAGTAAGGAGGGGGAGCCCCCGGGGTGGGTTAGGGTGCACCCTCCTCCCCAGCCTCTGCAAAGAAAATAGCTACAGATTTTTCTGCCTTTGAAGATGTGCTTTCAGGGGCCTAGTGATGGAATTGGTGAGAGGGTGGATAGAGGAAGACAAAGACTAACTCTTATCAAGTACCTACTATGCGCTTGGCACTGGGTAAGTGCTTAATACACTTTGGATTGCCCAGGAGGCTAGCTGTGGGACTGTAGAATTCTGGGAGGTTTATCTCATAAGTCTGGAAGATGGGTGTGATCTGTACATAGAATCATTGTGGACTCAACTGTGGGCCATATGGAGGGCAAGATGTAAGACCTACCCCAGGACTTATCCCATTCTTCAAAGTTGCCAGGACATAGGTCTCCGTCATCCATTGCCACAATGTGGCTTCATAACAAACCACCCCAAACCCATTGGTATATGGCAGTAAGTATTCAGTCCGCCCACACATATCTGTGGGTTGGGTGAAGTTTGGCTGACGCAGGCTGCTGGCAGGGGGATGTGGTTGGTTTCAAGCTGTAAGTTGGGTTTAGGTGTGTTCCATGTATCTGTTATCCCACTGGACCGGTGGCCACCAAGGCACATTTGTGTCATGGTGACAGGTGGGAGTGCAAGAGAGCAAGCTCCGTTGCACAAGCCCATTTCAAACCTTTGCTCACATCACATCCATTAACACCCCCTTGGCCAAAGCAAACCAGGTGACCATTCTCAAGCCGAGGGGAGGTATACTGCCCATCATTAGGCCACAACAGAGTGTGGCTATCTCATGTTATGACGAGGGGTGAAGAATTGACACCAGTACTTCAGCCTGCCTTTGGGGTGAATAATTGACACCAGTACTTCAGCTTTACTCATTCCCTCGGTACATCTTTTTTTAAAGGCCAGGCACATGCTGCCTCTGGGGATATAGTGCTGAACAAGGCAGGCCTGGTTCTTGCCTTATGGAACTTATATTCTAGAGATAGAAAAAAGCACAAAAGAGTTACTTCTGTCATTAGTTATTTATTTTCAGTTGTGATCAGTACAAAGAAGCACAGAGCACCACGGGAGGGGGCATGTCCAAAAGGGCCTTAAGTAGTCTCGGGAGAAAGAGATAATTGAGCTCAGAACTGAAGGGTAAGAGAAGACTTAATTAGGCAAATGAGCCTTACTAAAATTAACAGCTAACTTCTGACCTGAAACCATGGAAGCAAAAAGGCAGTGGATGACATCATCAAAATGTTGAAATAAAAAATAGTCAACCAAGAATTCTATATCCAGAAAAACTATCCTTCAAAAAATTCCAGGTAAAGAAGAACTAAATTTGCTGCTACCAGACATTCCCTACAAGAAATACGAAAGGTAGTCTTTTAGGTTGAAATGAAAGGACACTAGATAGAAACACACAAACCCACATGAAGAAATACAGAGCACCTTTAAAGGTAGAAATGTATGTTGCTTGTAACTCTTTTATTCTATCTGCATAAAACAATAATTATAAAACTGTGTTGGCAGACTTATCATGTATAAAGATGTAGTTGTATAACCTAATGGCACCACAGAAGGGAAAGGAAACAAGGCTCTGTTAGAGCAAAGTTTTGTATATATTGAAATTAAGTTGGCATAAACAGAGCTAGATTGTTTTAAGTTAAAATATGAAATATAATCTCCAGAGCAACCACTAAGAAAAGAACTAAAAATATGTAATAAAAAGAATTAAAGTGATATGCTAGAAATACTTATTTAACATACAAGAAGATAGTAATGGAAGAATATAGGAACAAAAAGATGTAAGACATATAGAAAATAAATAGCAGAATGGCATAAATCCTATTTCATAAGTAATTATATTAAATGCAAATGGACTAAACACTCCAAGAAAAAGGCAGAGATTGACAGAATGGGGGGAAAAGCCAACCCTATTCTATCTAGTAAAAACACACTTTAAAGATACACATAAATGGAAAGTAAAGGGATAGAAAGATATACCATGTAAGCAGTAACTAAAAGAGAGTTGAAGTGGCCGTACTAATATCAGACAAAATGGACTTTAAGAGGAAAATAGTTCCGACGCCATCTTGAGAAACAGAGCTGCCTGAGACTCGGATCCTGGCTTCTGACACAAACCAGGACCCTGCAGCCACTGGGGACAGAGAACTGCTATCACAGCTTCAGTGGAAGAAACAACAAGAATCCAGACTTCCCGGCAGACTCCCGTGAGTCAAAGAGCCTATCCCCCTCCCCGCAGGCGCACACGGATAGCGCCATAGTAACTAATAGACACGCCCCTCGCTCAAGCTGCAGAGCTTTGCGCAGGGACGCGCGCTCCACCTTAGGGAATTTGGCGCACAGGACAGAAGCAGCTCACCTTCGGGGAAATCTGTCAGTGCGCACAGAGGGCTCCCCTTCGGGGAATTGGGGGGAATTTGGCTTGCGGGTCACAGCTCCCCTTCGGGGAATCTTAGAGCGTGCACAGAGGGGCTTCCCTTTGGGGAGTTTGGCGCACAGGACGGACTCCGCCCCTCTTCGGGGATTCTGGGAGAGTGCACAAAGGCAGCTCACCTTCAGGGATTTGAGAGTGTGCGCCCTAGCCGGTTTGGCTCAGTAGAGAGAGCACACACAGGACACAGCTCCACTTCAGGGAATTTGGCACGCCGGACACAGCTGCCTGGGATCCCTGACTCACAGCGCATTCACACTAAGAGCCAACGACCCCAATTGTTGGTGCATGCACACACAGGGACCCTGATTCTCAACGAGAAACTGCACAAGGCAACAGAGACTCTGACACTCGATTCTTGGTGCAGATACAGGGAAACTCTGACTCCTGGCACATGCTAAGGATCTCATTTTCAGCACATACCAACAGTGTGGTGCTGACAGGGCCCCTGATTCTAAGTGTGCACACGAGACCACATGGAACACTGGGGACACTGACCCTGGGCAAGTCTGGTTCCCACCAACCAAAGGCAGCCACACGTCCTAGTGTCAGAGCACTTCAGTGAAACTCGGGTGGAGCGAAGTCCCCACAGCGCACGGCCGAGGTCCACACAAACGGAAGCTTGAGCTTTCTGGTGATAGCCAGAATGGGGAAACGAAATAACTCACAGAGGAAAGAAAATGTGGAGTCGCCAAGAAAGGAAATTAGTGAAACTGAAGCTTGCAACATGACCGAAAAGGAGTTCAGAGCAATGGTCGTGGAATTTATACATCGGATGGATGAGAAAATCAACAACTTATGCAAGAATCAGGAAGAAATGAAAAGTGATATAGCTACAATCAAAAACACCATGGAAAGTTTCAACAGTAGACTACAAGAAGCAGAGGACCGAATTAGTGAGTTAGAAGATCAGGTACAGAAACAAGCTCAATCTGAACAGCAATTGGAGAAAAAAATTAAAAAGCAGGAGGAAAGCCTAAGGGAGCTTCGGGACAACATGAAGCGAAGTAACATGCGTATAATAGGGCTGCCAGAAGGACAAGAAGAGCAGCAGGGATTAGAAAATCTATTTGAAGAAATAATGACAGAAAACTTCCCGGATATGGGAAAGATAAAAGTTACGCAAGTACAGAGAGTCCCAAGCAGGATCAACCCCAAAAGACCCACACCAAGACATGTCATAATCTCAATGGCAAATATAAATGATAAAGAGAGAATCTTAAAGGCAGCAAGAGAGAGACAGAGAGTTACCTACAAAGGAACACCCATCAGATTGTCAAATGATTACTCAACAGAAACACAACAAGCTAGAAGTGAATGGAAGGAGGTATACAAAGTGTTGCAAAGCAAAGGACTGAATCCAAGAATACTATATCCAGCAAGACTATCAATCAAAATTGAAGGGGAAATCAGGAGCTTCGCAGACAAAAAAAGACTCAGGGAGTTTATCACCACCAAACCAGCAATGCAAGAATTGCTAAAGGGAATACTGTAAAAAGAAGAAATAAACAGGTAAGAAGGAATACAGACACAAAAATAGATATGACTACAAACAAATACCTTTCAGTAATAACTTTAAATGTAAATGGACTAAATGCTCCAATCAAAAGACATCGAGTGGCTGAATGGATAAAAAAGCATGACCCATATATATGCTGTCTACAAGAGACCCACCTCACAACAAGAGACTCACACAGATTGAAAGTGAAGGGATGGAAAAATATCTTCCAGGCAAATGGAAATGAAAAAAAAGCTGGGGTAGCAATACTTATATCTGACAAATTAGACCTCAAAGTAAATGCCATAACAAGAGATAAGGAAGGCCACTTCATAATACTAAAGGGAGAAAGAAGAAATAATTCTGGTAAACATATACGCTCCCAATATAGGAGCACCCAAATACATAAAAAAACTCCTGGAAGATATCAAGGGAGAGATTAATAGCAATACAATCATAGTAGGAGACTTTAATACCCCACTATCACCATTGGACAAATCCTCTAAACAAAAAATCAGCAAAGAAACAGCAATCCTAAATGACTCACTAGACCAGATGGAATTAATTGACATCTTCAGAACATTTCACCCCAAAGCCACAGAATATACATTCTTCTCAAGTGCACATGGGTCATTTTCAAAGATAGACCATATGCTGGGTCACAGGCAAAGTCTCTTCAAATTCAAGAAGATAGAAATTATATCAAGCATCTTCTCAGATCACAGTGGCATAAAACTGGAAATCAACTACAATAAATACAATCCAAAGAAATCAAACACATGGAGACTAAACAGCATGCTATTAAACAAGGACTGGGTCACCAGAGAGATCAAGGAAGAAATAAAAAACATCATGGCAACAAATGACAATGAAAACACAACAATCCAAAATCTATGGGACACAGCGAAAGCAGTCTTGAGAGGGAAGTTCATAGCTCTACAAGCCTATTGCAAAAAACAAGAAACAATGGTAATAAATCACCTAACCCTACAACTCAAAGAGCTAGAAAAAGAGCAGCAAGAAAAGCCCAGTGTAACCAGAAGGAAGGAAATAACAAAGATCAGAGCGGAGATAAATGACATAGAGACCAAAGAAACAATACAAAAGATCAACAAAACCAAGAGCTGGTTCTTTGAAAAGATAAACAAGATTGATGGACCTCTAGCCAGGCTCACCAGGAAGCAAAGAGAGAGGACCCAAATAAACAAAATCAGAAATGAAAGAGGTGAAATAACAACAGACCCCGCTGAGATACAAAGGATTGTTACAAAATACTACGAACAGCTCTATTCCAACAAACTGGACAACCTGGAGGAAATGGACATATTCCTAGAAAAATACAACCTTCCAAAAATCAATCAAGAAGAATCTCAACAGCTCAATAGGCCAATAACTATGGATGAAATTGAAGAAGTCATCAAAAAGCTTCTGGCAAACAAAAGCCCGGGGCCTGACGGCTTCACAGGAGAGTTCTACCAAACATTCAAGGAAGAACTAAAACCTATACTCCTCAGACTATTCCAAAAAATTCAAGAGGAAGGATCACTTCCAAGCTCCTTCTATGAAGCCAGCATCACCCTAATACCAAAACCAGATAAAGACAACACAATGAAAGAGAATTACAGACCAATATCCCTCATGAACATAGATGCCAAAATCCTCAACAAAATTCTAGCAAATCGGCTCCAGCAGTACATCAGAAAGATCATACACCATGACCAAGTAGGATTTATCCCAGGAATGCAAGGATGGTACAATATCTGCAAATCAATAAACGTGATACATCACATAAACAAATTGAGAGATAAAAATCACATAGTCATATCAATTGATGCAGAAAAAGCATTTGACAAAATCCAACACCCTTTCTTGATAAAAACTCTCAACAAGGTGGGAATGGAAGGCTCATACCTCAACATAATAAAAGCTATATATGATAAACCCACAGCAAACATCATACTCAATGGACAAAAGCTAAAAACATTTCCCTTAAGAACAGGAACAAGACAGGGATGCCCACTCTCACCACTCCTGTTTGACATAGTACTGGAAGTATTAGCTAATGCAATTAGACAAGAAGAAGAAATAAAAGGCATCCAAATTGGAAAAGAACAAGTAAAGCTGTCTTTATTTGCAGATGACATGATATTGTACATAAAAAATCCAAAAGACTCCGTCAAAAAACTAATAGACTTAATACATGAATTCGGCAATGTAGCAGGATACAAAATTAACGCCAAGAAATCTATGGCCTTTCTATACACCAATAGTGAACTTACAGACAGAGAGACTAAAAAGGCAATCCCATTTACCATCGCACCAAAAAAATTAAGATACCTAGGAATAAACTTAACTAAGGAGGTAAAAGACCTATACACGGAAAACTACAGGACACTGAAAAAAGAGATAGAGGAAGATGTAAACAGATGGAAGAACATACCATGTTCATGGATTGGTAGAATCAACATCATTAAAATGTCCATACTACCCAAAGCAATCTATAGATTCAATGCACTCCCCATTAAAATACCAACGGCATATTTCACAGACCTTGAAAGAACTCTCCAAAAATTCATCTGGAATAAAAAAAGACCCCGAATAGCCACAGCAATCCTGAGAAAGAAGAATAAAGTAGGAGGGATCTCAATACCAGATTTCAAGCTGTATTACAAAGCCACTATTCTCAAAACAGCCTGGTACTGGCACAAGAACAGACATATAGATCAATGGAACAGAATAGAGAATCCAGATATTGATCCAAACCACTATGCTCAATTAATATTTGACAAAGGAGGCATGAACATACAATGGAATAAAGACAGTCTCTTCAATAAATGGTGTTGGGAAAATTGGACAGACACATGCAAAAAAATGAAGCTAGATCACCAACTTACACCATACACAAAAATAAACTCAAAATGGATACAGGACTTAAACATAAGACGGGAAACCATAAAAATACTAGAGGAATCCACAGGCAGCAAAATCTCAGACATATGTCAAAAGAACTTCTTCACCGATACTGCCCCTAGGGCAATGGAAGCTAAAGAGAAAATAAACAAATGGGACTACATCAAAATAAAAAGCTTTTTTACAGCAAAAGAAACTATCAACAAAACAACAAGAAAGCCCACTGCATGGGAGAACATATTTGCAAATGGCATCACTGATAAAGGTTTAATCTCCAACATCTACAGGCAGCTTATACAACTTAATAAAAGGAAGATAAATGATCCAATAAAAAAATGGGCAACGGACCTAAATAGAATCTTTTCCAAAGAAGACAGAAGGAAGGCCAAGAGACACATGAAAACATGCTCAAGGTCACTAATTATCCGAGAGATGCAAATCAAAACAACAATGCGCTATCATCTCACTCCTGTCAGAATGGCTATCATCAACAAATCAACAAACGACAAGTGTTGGCGAGGATGCGGAGAAAAAGGAACCCTCGTGCACTGCTGGTGGGGGAATGCAGACTGGTGCAGCCACTGTGGAGAACAGTATGGAGTTTCCCTCAAAAAACTGAAAATGGAACTCCCATTTGACCCAGTAATCCCACTCCTAGGAATATATCCTAAGAAACTGGGAACACCAATAAGAAAGGAAATATGCACCCCTATATTCATAGCAGCACAATTTACAATAGCTAAGATCTGGAAACAGCCTAGGTGCCCATCAGCAGATGACTGGATCAGAAAACTATGGTACATCTACACAATGGAATATTATGCTGCCATAAAAAAGAAGGAATTCTTACCATTTGCAGCAACCTGGATGGAATTGGAGAACATTATGTTAAGTGAAATAAGCAAGTCAATGAAAGAAAAATACCACATGATCTCACTCATTTATGGATAATAAAGGACATTAAAAACTTGAACAAAAAGATAGATACAGAGGCAGTAAAGCATCAAACAGTCTGTCAAATTACAGCAGGAAGGTTAGGGAGAGGTGGGGAAGATAAGAGATCAATCAAAGGACTTGTATGCATGCATATAAGCATAACCAATGGACGCAAAACTCTGGGGGGTGAGGGCATATATGGGAGTGGGGTGGGGGGGGGCAATGGTAAGATATGTACACATATAATACCTTAAAAAAAAAAATTGGAAAAAAAAAAAAAAAAAAAAAAAAATCAAAAAAAAAAAAAAAAAAAAAAAGAGGAAAATAGTTCCTGGAGACAAACAAGGTCATTTTGTAATGAAAAAAAGGTCACTCAGGAAAACATATAAATTATAAACATACGCAGCTCACAACAGACCCCTAAAATACATAAAACAAAATATAAGGGAAATGAAGGGAGAAATGCACAATTCAACAATAATAGTTGGAGACATCAAGGTTCCACTTTCAATATTGGATAGAACGGGTAGGCAGAGAATCAACACGGAAATGGAAGATTTGAACACACTATAAGCCAAGTAGACCGAACAGACACAGAACACTCCATCCAACAACATCAGAATACTCTTTCTTCTCAAGTACACATGAAATGTTCTCTAGGAGAGATCATATGGTAGGTCCTAAAATGAGCCTCAGTAAATCTAAAAGGAATAAAATAATGCAAAGTATGTTCTTTTCCTACAGTGAGATGAAGTTAGAAATCAATAACAAACGGAAATTTGGAAAATTCACAGATATGTGGAAAGTAAACACACTCCTAAATAAGCAATGAGTCAAAGAAGAAATTAGAAATATATTTTAAGATATATGAAAATGAAAACACAACATACTGAAATGTGTTTTTTTAATTGATTTTAGGGAGAGAGGAAGGGAGAGGGATAGGGGAAAAACAGTGATTTGTTGTTCCACTTATTTATGCATTCATTGGTTAATTCTTTTTTTTTAAATATATTTTATTGATTTTTTACAGAGAAGAAGAGAGAGGGATAGAGAGTCAGAAACATCGATGAGAGAGAATCATTGATCAGCTGCCTCCTGCACACCCTCTGCTGGGGATGTGCCCGCAACCAAGGTAAATGCCCTTGACCAGAATCGAACCTGGGACCCTTTAGTCCGCAGGCAGACGCTCTATCCACTGAGCCAAACCGGTTTTGGCCATTGGTTAATTCTTATATGTGCCCTGACCAGAGATCAAACCCACAACCTTGGCATGTAATGACGTTCTAACCAACTGAGCTACTTGGCCAGGTCTACTTGGCTTATAGTGTGTTCAAATCTTCCATTTCCTTGTTGATTCTCTGCCTACCCGTTCTATCCAGTATTGAAAGTGGAACCTTGATGTCTCCAACTATTATTGTTGAATTGTGCATTTCTCCCTTCATTTCCCTTATATTTTGTTCCTATATAATAAAAGGCTAATAGGCAAATTGACCAAACAGTGGAATGACCGGTCACTATGATGCGCACAGACCACCAGGGCGCAGACGCTCAGTGCAGGAGCTGCCCCCTGGTGATCAGTGTGTTCCCATGGGGCGGGGGGAGGTGCCACTTAGCCAGAGCCCTGAGCCGGCTCACAGCCGGCAAGTGCAGCATCGGTGGTGGGAGCCTCTCCTGCCTCCGAGGCAGTCAGACATCCCCTGAGGGCTCCCGGACTGCGAGAGGGTACAGGCCAGGCAAGGGGCCCCCCCGACCCCCTCGAGTGCACGAATTTTGTGCACCAGGCCTCTAGTATAGTTATAAAGCCCTATATTAAAAAAGAAGAAAGACTTCAAATCAATAACCTCCCACCATGAAAAAACAAGAAAAAAGAACAAACTATATCCAAAGAAATAAAGATTACAGCATAAAAAGAAATAAAAGATTACAGCATAAAAAATGGAAGAGATTAGAAAAGGCCACTTATTGTATGAGTGCATTTATTTATTCATTCAAATGTGTTTTTAAGAAAATATATTTTTATTGATTTCAGAGAGGAAGGGAGAGGGAGAGAGGGATAGAAACATTGATAATGAAAGAGAATCATTGATCGGCTGCCTCCTGCACACCCCACATTGGAGATCAAGCCCACAATTTGGGCATATGCCCTGACCAGGAATTGAACCATGACCTCCTGGTTCATAGGTCAATGCTCAACCACTGAGCTACACCAGCTGGGCTGTTCTTATTGATTTTAGAGAGAGAGGAAGAGAGAGGAGAGAGAGAGAGAAACATCAGTGTGAGAGCAGAACATCTATCAGTTGCCTTCTGCATGCTTCATACCAGGGATGGAGCTGCAGCCTGGGCATGTGTCCTGACTGGGAATCGAACCGGTGACTTCTCAGTGCATGGGACTAGGTTCAACCAACTGAGCCACAGTGGCCAGGGCTGCATGAGGGCATTTAGATGACATGTCCAGAATATGCAAATGTATAGGACCGGAAGTAGAACAGTGGTTTTCAGGGGTTGGGGAACAGGAAGAATGGGGAAGGACCTCTAATGGGTACAGGGGTTTCTTGGGGGACGATGAAGTGTCCTGAGATAGGGGTAATGATTGCATAACTCTGTGAATGTACTAAAGTTATAAACGGTGAATTTTATGGTTTGTAAATAAAATCTTGATCATGGTGTTAATAAAGAGATTTTAAAAACAGGATTAATTGGGCAAAAGGGTTGGGAGAAACAGGGTTAGAGGCAGCATTCTCCAGGCAGGAGTATCAGGATGCCAGCAGGCCCCGAGGGGAAAGTGTGTGTTGTCTTAAGGGAAATACCAAGGCCCACGTGGGTGGGATAACACTTGAGTTCTAGCACTAGAGCAGTGGGAAGCCACTGGAGGATTCCCATGGTAGTCCCTGCAGGGGGGCTGGCTTTGTGAAGAGCTCACTGTGATTGTGTGAGAACAGGTTGGAAAGGGTCAGCAGTGCATTTGGGGAGGCATCTGCAGTAGCTGAGGTGGGAGATTATCATTCAAGGTCACCCCGCCGTGGGAGTCAGACCTAGGTCCCTCTGGCACCGAAACCTCTGCTCTCTACTGACCACTGATTGGAGCCCCCTCAGGCATTTTGTTGTTGGTAATCCTCACCTGAGGATGTTTTCCATTGATTTTTAGAAAGAGTGGAGGGAAGACAGAGAGACACAGAGAGAGAAACATTGATATAAGAGAGACATACTGATCGGTTGCCTCCTGCACACTCCCCGACCAGGGCCGGGGATCGAGCCTGCAACCGAGGTACGTGTCCCTGACCGGATGAACCCAGGATCCTTCAGTCCACAGGCTGACACTCTATCCACTGAGCCACACCGGCCGGGCCCCCAGGTATTCTTAATCAGGGCAGAGCATAGCTGAGATCTTGCTTGACGGGAGGGTGGTAGGGAAGTGGCTACCACATTAATCAGGCTGACGAGGACTTGTGGCTAACTAGGGGCTAGCCTAGTTGCAGTCAGTAGAGATCGAACAAAAATGGGGGTTTATTGCCGGGACACGAAGTATCTCGCAGAAGCCCAGGCGCCTGGGAGGGCTGAATTAAGCACATGGACCAGGGGGAAACCCATGAGCCCTCTCTCTGCCTGGCCTTGGCTTTCGTCTCCTGTGGCTCCCCCTCTCCTTTCTCTCACAACGACCAACTTTCACTTTCATGGCATTTCCGAGTGGGGAAGCTGTCCCCTCCAGCAGTTCCTAAGCTTGCATCTCACGGTGCCAGAGAGCACTTGAGTTGAGAGACTCAGTCTCTTAGCCCTTTTCCCAGATTGTGAAGGGCGAGACCTCGACATGTCAGCTCGGGCTGGGTGCACCCCTAGGAGAGTCAGCTGGGTCCAGAGGGGGCTGGATACACTGTGAACTCAGGGCTTCTGGGCAACTGAGCAGCCACAGGACGGCCAGGAGAAGAGGGGCAGCAGATGGGATACCAGTTACCTCACGGCAAAGTCCCTCCCCCACTTTGTTTTCTCTTGTTGTTAATCCGCACCCGAGGATATTTTCCCATTGATTTTTAGGGAGAGTGTAAGAAAGAGGGAAAGACAGAGAGAAACATCGATGTGAGAGAGACGCATCGATTGGTTGCCTCCTGCATGCACCCCAACCTGGGCCTGGGCTGGGGAGGAGCCTGCAGCCAAGGTACATGTCCTTGACCAGAATTGAACCCCAGGACCCTTTGGTCCACAGGCCGATGCTCTATCCACTGAGCCAAACCAGCTAGGGCCCTCCCCCACTTTGGTAACTCACCGCCTGGGGTCCGTCTTCCCTTAGGGATAGACTACATGAGACCTTATTTTGTCACTTGAACAAACACAGCCCTCTGTCCACCCCCCTCCCCTGTCGCCTTCACTTTCAACCCTGACTGGGCAGGGAACAGTCTGGGATGTAGAATGAGTCTCCCTACCGCTGAGAGCGCTGTCAGTTCCCACGCCCTGCTGAAAGACTCGCTGAAAAGGACCCCGGTTATTGTCACTGTCTCATTCTCACCTGCTGTGTGAAACTCAGTGGTGCTGATGCAGGTGCCTGGAAACCCTGGGGATCGTGCAATAAATGGGCCTCTGATTGGGGCCCGGAGGGGACAGGCGACGTCTGAGAAGTCCTGGTGGGAGGCATGAGTGCAGGTCAGCTGCCAAGGACCTCACAGAGCCCACCGTGTCCTCCTCAGCTCATTCTCTTTCAGCGGGTCTGCAGGTAACGCGTGCTGTGCGCACTGTTTTCCTGCAGGGGGCACTGTGGTCTGGAGACTGCCGGGCGGGAGTGGGGGAGTGGTGGAGAGGGTGGGGGACACCAGCCCCAGCTCTCTCTGCAGGGGCAGCCACTTCCAGTCCTGAGCAGTGTGATTGATCCTGGATGGGGCCCTTTCTCTTGCTGTGAGAAGCAGGAAATTGGAGTCCGTCAGTCACAGTGCTCTCAGACATCAGAGCTGGAGACAAGGAAGAAGGCCGCAGGCAGATAAGGCCTCTGAAGGCTCCTGTCTCTTGGAATTCCTGCAGCGTGTGTGGGAGGCCACGTGGCTTGGTGGCTTCTAGCGGACAGCTGTGTGCTTGCCCCGCACGCTGCCCCAGGACGGCGGGCACGTGGCTGGTGCCTCACACCGATGAGCGGTCGCGTACCTCTCTGTTTCATTCGGCTACAACCAAGTGAAGCGAGGGGGGCAGATGGTTTCGGGGGCATCGAATACTGGATAAGACCTCAGGCTGCCTGGCCGTGGGGAGCCGGGTGTGTGCGTCATGTTTTCCCTTCACAGTCACGTCGCTGGTCAGAGCGGGGGCTGAAAGCCGGGCTTCTCATCTCTGGTCCCAGACTCTGTGCACGCCGAGGGCTGTGAGGTTCTGAATTCTCTCAGGCAGAGACCGTCTTTTTCTTCCTGTCTGTCACCCATCCGTCTCTTCATTAATCCCCTCGTCTTGTTCCATAGAGTCAGGATGCCCACAGAAGACCTGTCTATTGCTTGGACATGTAAGAGATACAGAAATACGTATTTATAAAAGGAAGGTAAAATAGGTACTATATGCCAGAACTATATGTAGACATTTTATATGTGTTTGCATATATCTATGTGTATGTCATTACATGGAAACCCATAAAAATAAGATTAGGAAAAATGCAGATGAACTAGAAGGTCAGAGTCAGGGTGACAGTTAGAATACATCCTCAGGCCGTAGAGCTATACGCAGTTTACTCTATTTGAACCACAGATTTAGCTCAGAGCTAATTAGCAATCAAAGCAGGAAAAAAAATATTATGTACACGGTTCATGGGGCCCATAATGAAAAGGATGCCAGACGCCCAGCGCTTTTCCAGGCAATTAGATCAGGAGGAAATTTCTCGCCTGGGTGGTCACTCTGCGGGGCCCCGAGAGGGAAGGAAATCTGTGGCACCTATGCCGCCGCTCCTGCGCCTGCTCCTGCTCCCGCTCCTGTTCCCGCTTGCTCTCGCGCCCGCGCCCGCTCCTGCTCCTGCGGTGGACCCCACTGATCATGCACGGCCGGTTCCCACGAGGCCCAGGAGGCCGCACAGTCCCAGCGTGGTGTGCCAGGCAGCCGTGGCCATAATTTGGAGCCAGCACGCAGGACGAAGCCCACTTGCCTTTTCCGCACTGGGGTGGTGCCATATTGGCAGTCATGCGCAGAGCCACCTCTGCAGGTGGCATCAGTGGAATGTCCTGTGGACCGTCGGAGGTGTGTTTGCTGGGAACACCCCCGCCCCCGGAGGGCCAGTTGGAGTGACCTCTCAGGGAGATGAGGGGGGTGAGCTTGTCTGCAGAGGCATGGGACCCACTGGGGGTTTCTGACTCCTCAGTCACCCGCTCGCCCACAGATGCTTAGCGAACACCTGTTACGTGCCGAGAAGGGGTGCCTGACCCAGTCTGCTCAGCGCTCTGGTCCCAGTTTAACTTGACTTCCTCAGCGTTGCCCTCCCCGACTCTCCCTCCACATCAGAACTCCCAAGTCCTGTCCCCGTTCCTCCCCACCCCCCACCCCCACTCCTTTCTTTGCAGCCTGTATCACAGCCTGTGCTGATGCAGTTACTCATGTTTGTTTGTTTAGCCTTCCCCCTCCCAAGATGTGGGTTCCAGGGTGGCAGGGACAGTGCCTGGCGTGCTCCTCATTGTGTCCTCAGTCCTTGCCCAGGGTCCAGCATGTCATAGGTGCTCAGTGCCTCTTTGTGGAATGAATGAATGGAATAATAAACAGGGCATGGAGATGGAGCAGATGCAGACTGCCCAGTAGAAGATAAAGACATAAACGTAACATAAGGTGGCAAATGCTCCGTGCCGGAGGGAGGGGACAGGGGGAGCCAGGGGACTTCGGAGGAGGAGGGGCTGCTCCAGAGGGAAGGGGAGGTCAGGGCTTCATGGCACAGCACCCTTTGTGGGGTCTGGAAGGGTGAGGTGGAGGTGAGGGGCATCTGGGGCCGGGGCGGGGGTGCAGGAGAAGAAGAAGCGAGGCGGGGCTGAAGGTGAGAGAAGGCAGCATTGCTTGGGGTGCTCTTAGGACTGTGGCTGGGTGCAGGAGCACCAGGAAAGGTGGGAGCTTGGCCCAGGGGCTGGATTTGGGCAGCAGAGGGAGAGGCAGCAGATTTGCGAGTAGAGCAGGGATGGGGTGAGAGGGGCCCCAGGCAGGCGGAGGAGAGCTGAGTGTGGCCGCGGAGGGTTGGAGGCTGGCCCGGGGAGAGCACATGGCCTTTGCTCCCTGGACTTGGTTTGCATTCTGCCTCTCCTGTGCCTGTGAACCTTGGGGACCACCTTCTGGCAGGACCCCAGAGCAGCCGAACTGTGCGGTCCACCCCCTCACCCGCTGCCGGCCTGGCCCAGCTACCCAGAGGGGTTTTATGGAGCGAGTTCACCAAGAAACACTGTTGCTGACATATTTCAAATTTTACATGTGGATTTATTAAGTCATTTGGCACCTACTTTCATGTTCAAACCCACTCGGTGAGGTTTTGCCGGGAAAGTGAGGCGATGGGAGCCGTTGCGTCTGATTCCTGGACCACAGGATGCGGAGCGATGCTGACGATGCACACATTCCCCACACAGTAGTGCTGGAGGCTCGGGGCAGCAGGCAAGGCGTCCTTGCCATGTTCGTTCTGGTTCCTTAGTCCTGACGACCAGCAACCGGGGGTGGTCAGAGGTGGACGATGGAGCCTCGTGGACAGGCCAGGGTCTGGGATGACCTGGGACAGCTTCAGGCAGGTTTGGGGACATAAGCGCGTGGAGGAACTTTCTTTTTCTTGATATTGTGTTGTTGAAAGTATTACATATGTCTCCTTTTCCCCCCATTGACCTCTCCCCGCCTGCTCCCGCCCCCAGCACAGGCCCTCACCCTCCTACTGTCTATGTCCATTGGTGATGCTTGTATGGGGTGCACTTTCTGTAGTGGTTTGGGTGGATACTAAGGGAGAAGCTCAGGCGTGGTGACGGAGAGGGGAGACTGCACCTTATCCAGGGGCCGTGGAAGAAGCCCACTGCGGAGGGGCTCCGTCGGGCTCGTGGCTGAGGGGGCGGAAGTCGACCTGCCCAGGGATGAGTACTGGGTGCTGTGGAGGAAAGCAGCCACCTCCCTGGCATCCCTGGGCCCGGCCGCTGCTGGCACAAACCTCAAAGGGGCAGGGGGCACGGGGGCAGGAAGCTCACTTGCAGGGGCCATATTATTTCTGTTAAAATGTCAGGCTCGCCCGGCCGGTGTAGCTCAGTTAGTTGAGAGACGTCCCGTGCACCGAAGGGTTGCCGGTTCGATTCCTGGTCAGGGCCATGCCTGGGTTACTGGTTTGATCCCCAGCCAGGGAGCCTACGGAAGGCAACCGATCTATGTTTCCCTCCCACATCCATGTTTCTCTCTTTCTCTCTCCCTTCCTCTCTCTAAGGATGTCCTCAGGTGCGGATTTAAAAAAAAAAAAAGTCAGGCTCACTGTGTGGTGCATTCCTACTCCTTCCCATTTCTGGATAGGTGACTTACTTAGGACCCTTGATTGTAAATCCCAAAGACCAACTCAAACCAACGTAAGCAAGAAGGGCATTCTCTTGGGGGTAAAACAGTGGTTCAGGTACGGCTGGATCCAGCAGCTGCAATGCCAGCAGGATCATGCACCTCCGTCTCTCCGCTCCGCCTGGCTCCATTTTCAGGCTGCTCCCAAGTGATGGCAAGGTGCCCGTTGGCCATCCCAAGCCAGCGTTGCTCTCTCAGGGAAAGAGTGTATTTTTCAGTAACTTTGGTGAGAGTCTCGGGAGGACTCTGTGCTGCTGGGCCTGGGGCACCTACTCCGCCCTTAGCCGGTCACCATGCCCAGCAGGTGGGGGTATTCTAATCGGTCCGCGTCCGCCACATTCCCGTTGAGGAAGCGTGAGGAGGGGCCCGTTTCTCCCGCACAGAAGGCGTGGACGTGATTTCCTGGGCCCAGAGGAGGAATCACTCTCAGAGAAAGGGACGCTGGGCAGACACATGTATGTTCGTTCCCGGAGGCCTTTGCACAGGACACGCAGCGGCCTGCGCCCGGAGCCATGGTAAGGGCGCGTCTGTGCAGCAGGCCCCAGCATGCCCGTCGTTCTCATTTGTGCAGAGTAGGCACACTTGGGCCTCTTCACACCCTCAGATCGGGTCCATCCGGGACCCCCGAACAGAGCCAGCTTTCCCGGGTTGCACGCCACTGGGAGCGCCAGGAAGCCAGCCTCTTGCCGCTGCGCTTATTCCAGGGCTTTGTCCGCGGCCCCTCCAGTGACTGACACCGCTTACCCCGTCTCTCCGTCCGCCAGGCCCTGGCTTCTCAGCTCTGGCTCTGGTGCCTGCACTTGGCCCCGTCGCTGCCGAGGTTTGGGTGACTTTTCCAGATGCCTGACTTAGCCCAAGGCTCATCTTGATTTTGGGGCCAGCCGCACTTTCCAGCTGTGGGTCCTCCCGGGAAGGGCACGGGGCCTGGCTAGTCCTGCCAGGCGGCTCCTCTCGCCCCCCGCTCTCCTGAACTCAGAGCGCAGGCTCAGGGAGAAGGCCCAGCTGGCTCCCAGCACACGGGGTCTGTGGCGGCTGCTTTCCGCAAACTCAGAGATGACTTACATCACATTCTTCTACTGGATACAACCGCTATCACATGCCAGCTCTTCTCAACACTTTTCGACACAGAAGCTTTTCTTCAAGTGACACCTTCCCTGAAAGTCCAATCTATGCAGCAGACAAGAGCCGAGTGGCTGTGGGTTGAGTGGAAATACACCCACCCCTCTTTATTCCTCCCTAGTCCACGTTAGCAGCCCCCAAAGAGGTGCATGACACCCCTTGGGCTCCTTGGAACCTAGTTTGAGAACCTCTTTGCGATGTTGTCGATCTGTCCCTCTCAGGAGCACCTGCTTTTGTTCTCCATGGGGCATAGGTGGCCGGATATGGTGGTGTGTTTTTGTTTGTTTTTTTATCACTACAACATTTTTCCTGTCGTTAGCTTGTTTGCACTCTGCAAAGGTCAACATGGAGACCCTTGTCCTCTTCCTTCTCACTCTAGGCAGGTGTTGGGGAGCAGCCCCCCCCCGCCCCGCCCCCCCCCCGCCCCCGGCTACGCACAGGCTCGCTTCATCACCCTTGTCCTCTAGAGCTGCATTTGGGAGGTTCTGCTTACGGCATTGGTCACATTATACATGCCTCAGTTTACCTCCTTCCTGGGGAGCCACACCTAACGAATTGGGTCGGTGTCCCGCCCCCGGGCGCTGAGGCCTCAGGAAGTGATGCGACGCTGCCGCCCCGTGCCCGTCTGCTGGGAATAGATACATGCAATGTACCCTAACCAAAAAACCCTCGGAGGTCTGAAACGTGGCCAGACTAAGAAAAATAACACCAAAAAGGATGCAGACGTCCCCAACAGAGGCCTCCCTCCGATAAGAAATGCCCGGTGTCGGTTCCTGTTGGAAGACTGCGCTGGCCGGGGGCTCGGCCTCCAACACATCGGCCGTGGCTGGCCTTGGCCAGGCTTCCATCCACCAAGGAGAGTCCAGGCCTTGGTTTGGCTCCAGCTGGGCCTTCCCGGTGTGGCTGCCACTTATTGACTTAGTCTGAGTGAATCAGATCCTCATCGGGGTCGCCCCTGACGACTGTGTGACGTGCTGGGAGGGAGGGACCTCCTCCTCCCGGCTGGGGCACCAGCAGGTCAGGCCCGGGAGAAGCCCCCTTCTGCTCCCGGTAGGTGTTTTGGGGTCTCTGGCCCCAAGGGGACAGGAAGGTGGCTTGTAGTTCCTGGAGCCAGGGGCCCAGTTCATACAGGGTTTTCCCCGAAGTTGCTGGCTCCCGGGGAGGGTGTGTGTCTCCTGGGGGAAAGCTGGTTAATGGTTGACTGGAGGCTTGCTTTTCCTGGCTGCCAGGTCCTGCTTCTTCAGAGGAAGAGGCAGCAGGGGTCCGAGAAGATCTGGGGGCGTCCCAGCACCTCCTTGACAGTTGCTGCACTTCCTGGGCCATGCTCCGAGAGACCCCAGGGGTCAGGGGTTGATTTGGGGGTAGTGCGCGGAGGGCATGTCTAGTATTTTGGTAAAAAGTTGGACATCAGATGGGCTTAGGGGGGCCTGGCAGAGAATGGGACCACGTTAATATGACTGAGCAAATTGGAACATTCTGTTGCATAAATATTTTTATTTGCATGTCATGCTATGTGTAGGCACCGGAAGAGGGGCTGCAGGATCTGTGCCCCCAAGGGCTGTTTGGGGTCAACCAGGACTAAACCGTGACAAGTCCCCAGGTAACTGTGAGACAGGGCCAGAAAAACAAGGGCCAGGAGGAGGCAAAAATAAAGCGCAAGGCAGTATTTCTTGGAGGGTGAGAGGATTTGAAGTATATTATACAGTAATATTAAGTATGTTACAAATAGAAGCATTTAAAACATTTTAATGATTGTGTTTATTTTCCTGTATATTTGAACATAACTTTTTTCTTCAGTTTGCCTTCTGTCTATGGCAGATTTCTATTTATGGCGGAGATATATATTTTCCTTTGAAAATAAATTTAAGTAAAAGAGAGAGTTGGTTTAAAGGGAAGTAGTAAGTACAGAACAGTACAGAGGCCACGTGGGGATGGCAGGTGGCATGGCCTTACCTGAAGTGTGGGAACAGCGTGGCGGAGGGATTCAGAGACCAGGAAAGGAGAGGGCTCGTGGGAGAGTCCGGTGGAGTGGGGGAGGCGTAGGATCCAGCGAGGTGGAGATGGGAGAGGCGAATTCATATTTACAAACTCAGAAATGTGTGTGCAAATCTTGGCATAATCCATTTTGGCTCCAACCTGTGAGTCCTGTGGGGACTGGAGGGTGGGTTTGGACTATCTGTGGAAGACCATGAATCTCAGGGTATGCACTCTGAACTTAATTCAGGGGGCAGTGGGAGCCATGGAAGGCGCTTGAGGAGGGGAGTGGTATCTGACTGCCCTTGAACTGACTCATGTGTTTGTAGTGGGTACCCAGACTAGAAGCAGGATGAGCGGCCAGGGGTCTAAGGAAAGGGTATAAAAGGCCAAACTAGGGCCATGGCTGGGGATCAGCAGTCCAGCTACCCAGTCCGTCTCCCGCTGGCTCTAGTAGCAGCCTAAAGACATTGGAGAGGGGCGCGTCTGCGGGGCAGGAGACGAGCTTTGGCCCTCTGTGGGGCGGCAGTGGGAGCTGAGCAAGGGGGGCAGGTCAGAGATGACTGGGAAGGAGGTGCCCATCTTTCCCAGCGGGACCCGCTGGCCTCTTCCTGGTGGCTCCTGGCTCAGGGTGGAATGTTCTGGGGGAAGTGGGTGGGGTCCGCTGGAGGAAGCTCTTGTCTGGGCCAGAGCACAGCGTTCCTGAGGAGGAGGAAGCACGCAGTTTCCTGCCCTGCAGTTTGACCCAGGCAGCCTGGCTGAGAGCCCAGGCCACGATTTCATTCACCCGTGGGCCTGCGGTCATCTGGGTCATGGGTTTCTTTGTTTAACTCTTCCATTTCTTCCCTCTAGTGCAGAGATGTTCACCAGGGGTTCAGAGACGGGCTTGGTTTGAAAAACGGGTGTGGGTTTTTTTATTTTCCAGGTTTGTTTCCTTTGAGGGTCTACTGTGTGCTCGGCATGGTGTCTGGTGCTTTTACTCTGCTGTCAGAGTTCACCTGGGACACAACCTGTTGAGGGAGATGTTCTTACCTCCATTGTACACGAGAGGAAATAGGGTACGGGGGAAGTCAGTGCCAGGATCGTACAGCTGGAATTAGCAGAGCCTGATTCCAAAATCACCCACTGGTGCTATCTGTAGGAGTGAGACTGTAATGTGGGAAAATAACACACTGCTGGTTTTCCCTGTCGAGGTGTGGGGCTGCACCGTGCAGTGTGCTGGGGTGCCTCTGTAAAATGGGGGTACTGACAGCACCCAACAGCGTTGTGGTGGGGGTTACATGAGTGACGATGCAGGCAAGGTGCTGTATACGTGTTAGGTGCTGTTACTGCTGGTATTGCATCATTTTTGCTGGAAGACACTTTGGGAGGGTATCACTTGGGTGGGACAGAGCATTGCTGTAAAATGATATATATGGCATAGAATGACATCAGAGACCGTTGGCCTTTGGGCTGGCTGTTTGGGGCCACACTCCTGGCCCCTGGGTGTTGGGGGATGTGCGTGTAGGGGTGGGAGGAATCTGTTCACTTTCCTCTGTCATTAGCCTTACTTAGAATCAAGGTGCACTTTGCTATTTTCATGGACTCCCAGGAGGCCCCAGGTCCTGATCTCACCACCCAAAGTCGGTGCCAGGGAGCTTTGTGTCCTGATTGCCCGTGACCTCAGCTAGCTGTTCTCCGAGTTACTTTCCAGCTCTAGATTCCGCGAGGCCTCTTCCTCTCTGGCAGTTTTTCCAGGACGGCTCTCTTCCCGGAATGCCTGCCCAGTGCCGCCAAGTCCCTGCTTTTTCCTTTTAGCCCTCCACCCGACGCGTCTCCCTTTGGAAGCCCTCTGGCCTGCTGCAGGGAGGAGTTTTAACTGCACCTGCACTCCGCTCTCTGTTCTCTGTACAGTCCCGGCGTTTATTAGGGCCCGCGTCTGATTCACTCAGGATTCATCCCGCTCATGTGCGACCCTCACTGAGTGTACACACCAAGAAAACAGGGGCAGCCTCTGTCCCGGGGACCGGACAGAGATAAACAAGCCAACAAAGAAATAAACGCCCATGTTCCAATCATAACACGTGATGAAGAAAAAGAATTGAGATTAAAAAAAAAAAAAAAAAGAAAGAAAAAGAATTGAGAGCTAGTGTTTGTTGACCTTTCAGTCTTCTGCTCGAGGCTGTGTCCCCTGGGAGGGCCTCCTGCCTGTGCTCTTCTGGGTACTGGGAATTCCAAGGCTAACAATGCTGCTGATGATGATCATGGTGATGATGACAGTGATAGTGATGGTGGTGGTGGTGATGATGACAGCGATGGTGATGATGACAGTGACAGTGATGGTGGTGGTGGTGATGATGACAGCGATGGTGATGATGACAGTGGTTATGATGACAGTGACAGTGATGGTGGTGGTGGTGATGACAGCGATGGTGATGATGACAGTGACAGTGATGGTGGTGATGGTGGTGATGACAGCGATGGTGATGATGACAGTGACAGTGATGGTGGTGGTGGTGATGATGACAGCGATGGTGATGATGACAGTGACAGTGATGGTGGTGGTGGTGATGACAGCGATGGTGATGATGACAGTGACAGTGATGGTGGTGGTGGTGGTGATGACAGCGATGGTGATGATGACAGTGACAGTGATGGTGGTGGTGGTGGTGATGACAGCGATGGTGATGATGACAGTGACAGTGATGGTGGTGGTGGTGATGATGACAGCGATGGTGATGATGACAGTGACAGTGATGGTGGTGGTGGTGATGATGACAGCGATGGTGGTGATGACAGCGATGGTGATGATGACAGTGACAATGATGGTGGTGGTGGTGATGATGACAGCGATGGTGATGATGACAGTGGTTATGACAGGACAGTGATGGTGGTAGTGGTGATGATGACAGCGATGGTGATGATGACAGTGACAGTGATGGTGGTGGTGGTGATGATGACAGCGATGGTGATGATGACAGTGACAGTGATGGTGGTGGTGGTGATGATGACAGCGATGGTGGTGATGACAGCGATGGTGATGATGACAGTGACAGTGATGGTGGTGGTGGTGATGATGACAGCGATGGTGATGATGACAGTGACAGTGATGGTGGTGGTGGTGATGATGACAGTGGTGACAGTGATGATGGTGGTGGTGGTGATGATGACAGCGATGGTGATGATGACAGTGACAGTGATGGTGGTGGTGGTGATGATGACAGCGATGGTGATGATGACAGTGGTTATGATGACAGGACAGTGATGGTGGTGGTGGTGATGATGACAGTGGTTATGATGACAGTGACAGTGATGGTGATGATGATGATGGTGGTGGTGGTGGTGGTGGTGGTGGTGATGGTGATGAAAAGGAAAATGGCGGGGGGGCTTGCAACCTAGTTCAGTATCTGGTTAAAACTGCAGTCTTACTTCCCCACTCTGACTGACTTGGGCAGAGCTGTGGAGCATGCCCCCAAGGCCCAGCCAAGACTGGCTTGGGCAGAGCTGCAGGACTCTCAGGGGCCCGCCACAGGAGGAGATATTGTTATGCCCAGAGTTCAGAATCCCCAAAAACCCACCAGGAAGGAGCCAAGCCCGTTGTAAAAGCAAGAGAACCTTTATTCGTGCTAGCACGAGCTGTCGTCTCCAGCAATCACCAAGAGAGAGGGAAAGCCTTGGGAGAATAAAGGCTTTAAAGGGGGTCCAAAGCAGTGGGCAGGGGGGAACGTTCGTGGCCCCGTTGATTGGTCAGGGGGCAGGGGCAGGGGTCTGGTTACACGGGGGTATTGTGCAGCTTGTCTAATTTGAACTGAGTCCACTTCTCTACATTCCTATTGGCAGGTTTATGCAACTGTTACATTCTCGCAGTTTTCTTAGAAAAAGGAGTCATATACATAGTTACACAGGATGGAGGGTACAGTACATTTTGTGCTGTCCTGCTCTGCCCTTTCATTCCCCCCTTGTCTTGAAACTTACGGGCCCAATCATGGGACGGTTTGTATTTCTACCTCGTCTCCCGCTTCTGGCCAAGGCCTCTAGTACCACAGTCCCCAACAGTACTGTCCACAGTGAAGTCCAGTTCTTCTCCTGCAGGTGTCGAGTTTCCTCCTGGCCTGCGTGGAGCCCAGGCTAGGGATCTCATGGGTTGTTGCCAGGATCCAGGCCGATTCCTGGTGCAGGAGTTGGGAGTGGTGTAGCCAGGTCTGGATGCCGTCTACTTCAACAGCCGTGGGCATGCTCAGGATAACAGTGTAGCGTCCCTTTCAGGTTGGGGTGAGTCCTTGGGCAGTGAACTTCTTTACCCACACCGAGTCCCTGGGCTGGAAGGGATGTACAGGGTCCGCAGTGGGCACTGGCAGAGCATCGCGACATGACTTTAAAAAAGTAGGGAGGAACCCCTCCCAGTAGAGGGTACACATGGCCCATAAGAGGGCGAAGGGCAGGAGGTCCAGTTTTCACCGGTTTCTAGGACAAATTTAGTTAAAGTACTTTTTAGAGTTCTGCTCATGCCTGTCCAGATTCTGGGCCTAAGGCTTGAGCTATACTTTGAGATACCTTGGCTACAAAGGTGGGGGCTGTTATCTGATCCTATGACTACTGGCAGCTCGAATCTAGGTATAATCTCTTGGAGTAATCTCTTGACAACTATAGAGGCGGTTTCTGTCCTAGTGGGGTATGCTTTAACCCAACCCGAGAAGGTGTCTATGAGAACTAGCAGGTACTTGTACCCTGATGCTGGTGGCTTAATCTCCTAATGCTCTCCTGGGGAATTTCCCTGGGGCCCGAATTCCTAGGGGGATCCTTTTTCCTTGCTTAGTATTTACCTGTGCACAGACAGTACTTCTAGTGACTATGCCTCTAATTACCTTATCTACGCCTATGTGGGTAGCCTGGTGTACCTAGGCAACTAACGTCCGACCTATAGCCTCTGGGACCAACAGTCTGTCATCTGGTAGGGTCCACCAACCATCTGGTCCTTTGATGGCTTGCTTTGTTCTGCCAGTTCCTCCTCTTGTTTGGTGTAGGAGGGGGTCCGTCGTAGGTCGGGGTCTGGTAGGGTTACTAAGACTTGTAAAGGCCCCACTGGTTTTTGGGCGGCTTCCTTGGCAGTTTGGTCTGCGGCTCTATTTCCTCTGGCTTCAATTGTCTCCCCTTTCTGATGTCCTTTGCAGTGCACTATTACAACTGCCCTCGGGAGCCAGAGGACCTCTAATAAGGCTAATATCTTTTAATGTCTTTTCCGGCTGAAGTTAGTAACCCTCTTTCCTGGGGGATGGCACTGTGTCCCCATCAAAGGGCCTGGATTAAGGTTAAAAGTTCAGCTTTTTATACTTATTTCCCCCTGTTCAGAGTCTGTGCCCAAATGGTGCGGCCCAGGGTGAATACTGCTGCCCCTACATATCGGATGCTATCCTGAACATAACTGCTCCCATCCGTAAACAGTACCTTGTCTGGTGATGATAGCGGGACATCTGTCAGGTCTGGGCGAGCTGTTTGTACTGCGTCTGTTACCTCTGTGCAGTCATGAATGGGTTCCTCTGGATCATCATCTGGAAGCAGGCTGGCAGGGTTGATGGCCAGTGTCTTATGGAACTGGATGCAGGGCTGGTCCAGGAGAAGAGCTTGGCACTGGGTGATCCTGGTGTTTGACATCTATCTCTCCGGAGCACCTCGAAGGAGGGCCTCCACACCATGGGGTGTTGTCAGGGCTAGGTCCTGGCCCAGAGTCTGCTTATCTGCCTCCTTCACCTGCAATGCTGTGGTGTCCACTGCCCAGAGGCACGCTGGCCACCCTGCTGCCACGGGGTCTAGTCTCTTAGACAGATAGGCAACAGGTCTCTTCCAGGGACCTAGAGTCTGAGTGAGAACCCCTTTGGCAATGCCCCTTACCTCACTCATGTAGAGGTGGAAGGGCTTCGTGACGTCTGGCAAGGCTAGGGCAGGTGCTGAGATGAGAG
This sequence comes from Ia io, assembly GCA_025583905.1. Taxonomy (NCBI): domain Eukaryota; kingdom Metazoa; phylum Chordata; class Mammalia; order Chiroptera; family Vespertilionidae; genus Ia; species Ia io. The sequence goes on from JAJQQW010000020.1 coordinate 34,930,902, forward strand.
CCTTCTTTAGCTCCTCAAAGGCCCGTTGTTCCACTTCGGTCCAGTTCAGCAGCTGTGTTCCCCCAGTACTTGAGTATAGAAGTTTAGCAGTCTCCGCGAGCCCTGGTATCTACAGGTTGTAATATCTAACTGCCCCTAGGAATTCCTGCTCCGTCCCCCTCAAAGGATATGATGGCAGTCCAAATAGTTTCTGTAGGAGGTCACGTCTACACAGGGGGTACGGGCATTCTGGCATGACCAGAAATGAATGCGTTACCGTGTTCCTTCCGAGGTCCACAGTCCTTTTTGATGTCTAAGGAAAACAGGCAATTTGTCCGGTGGCTTCCTGTACTGCTGTCTTCTTAGAGGTTACGGGTCCCATCGGCTCTGTCAAGACTGAATAGGCTGCTCCACCAGGAAACTAACAGGTTTGCCCCCCACTTGTAAGGTTACCCTGGGGGCTTAATGGAAAGGAACCCCAGTCCTGTCAGTCCTCTTCCTCTAAGTTAAAGACCCTTGGAGTCTGAGTCTTCCCTTTCTGCTTCTCTAGCTAACCTGCAGGACATTTTCTCTTCCAGTGCCCCTGCTTCTTACAATAGGCATACTAATTCCTTCCTATTTGCTGCTGGCCTTTTTTTTTCTTTCTATGTCTTTCAAAAATGTATAACTATGCCTCAAATCTTCCATTAAGTATTTCTAAACATGTCTAGCAATCAATGTTTTAGTATTGTATGCTAGAAAAGGCAGAGGGAGGGGGGAACAGGCCTAGTACCCTGTTCCCAGGCCTCCAGCCGCTTGAAATTCAAAATGCTATATTTTTCTTAAGAGATAATGGGGGAATTTCTAGCTGCCACTTTTAAACCCCCTAACAGAACACAGTGAAAAGTGTCTAAGGAGTCGCGGGGGGTGCGGGGGTCACAAGGGAATTTCTCTCCTCGGCACGCCTCCAGCCACTCAAAACAACCCCTGGAGGGGATGGACACCGGGTGGGCGGAGGCAGGGAGCGCCTCGAGGGTCCCAGGTGGCGAAGAAGGGCTCCCCCCGAGGCGCTTTTATCTGGCAGTCTATTTTCTGTTCCCACTGGGAAAAGCGCTTGCTTCCTGCCAATGAAGGTGGCATGGGGGAACTGGTGACCTCTACACTGTAATCAGACTCCCTGATCTTTCTGAAAAGCCATTCTGCTTGAGTGTGTTTCTATTAAAAATTACTGATTTTAAAACTACAACTTAAGAGATGACATATATATACAAGGACCAAGTGGCCCACAAAATATTTTCCTTTCCTTCTAAAGGTTTTACAATGTACTGTAATTATTAATTACATCAAACTTAAATGGCCAATTGAGACAAACACTTCTGAGGCAGTTTCTCTACTACTGATTAAGACTGGGTGGTGGCAGGTGTCAGAAATAAGATCTATTCAGTCCTTGAGCTTGCTGGGCAGACCTGGTGATTTTGCCAGCTCCGGCTTCCTTCTTGTAAATAGTTAATTTTAAAATTTGGTCCCTGCTTTAAACCTCTTTGGACTACAATTGTTACAACTTCATACCTTCAAATTAATAAACATAGACAGAAATGTTGTTAGGCAGGCCGATTCCCCCTCTGACAGAGAGAAAACACCCCTGGGAAAAAGGGATCCCAGTGGCCACTCGGGGGGTTGCTATCTGTCAGAGCACTCAGCCTTAAACAAATTAAATGTTTCTTCTTACAGACTTCTACATATGAACAAATAATTATAACCAGGCAGACAAACAAAAAGACAAAACAAACAGTCCTGACATCAACACGAAAAAACACAAAACAAACACCTGTCTGGAGGGAGAGCCTCCAGCCCCTTCTTGGGGGGGTCCCTCTCTCCTCTCGCAGGAGGAGATTTCTTTCCAGCTGAAAGCCTGGATGGCCTCCTGAAAGAAAAGATCTTTAATCCAGTTACAGATGCTATCAGAATCAGGATGAGAGAGGAAGGGAAAGACCAGGTTATGTCCTCTCTGAGGATCCTAATAACTGAAAACAGTAAGTTAAACAAACGGTTAACGGGGGTCTATAAAGAGTTAATAATAACTTCAGCCTTAGTTCCACATTGGACTATGATGTCACAGGCAGGGACAGGGCCTGTAAATCTCTCCGCCCTGTGGAGCTGTTAGCCCCGTTCCAGGAGTCTCCGAGCACCAAAAGAGATAAGAAAGCTATAAATAAAAGTTGTTTGAAACGTTAAAAATGTATACTTTTAAATCAACCTTAGGACTTTAAAATTCAATTTAATACAGTAAATTTACAAATCAGAGCAAACTGAAACCTTTACTTATACAAACAGAGAGGAATTTTTATTAGCTAAGTGGGCTGATTCCCTCTCTGACGGAGAACAAAAGACTCAGAGAAAAAGGTGTCTCAGCAGCTGCTAAAGACTTTTGCATTCCGTCACAGCAGGTCTGCCCTATCTTTAAATAAATTAAACAGCAGAAAGAGATAACAAATACTCTCACATTTATATTTATATACTAAACAGTCTGAGTTTTTGACTCCTACTAGATATTTACCAGAGTTTAAACAGTCACCTGATTCCTGACTCCTGATTAATTTGCCTGAGGAAGCTCTATGGCCTCCGGGGGGGTGATCAAGCTCCCCCTTTCACTCACTTGGAGTGGGCTGAGTCTGTTTTATAATGTCAGTCCAGTAAGTCCACAAAATAAAACAGAGAAACACAAACACAGACAAAGGGCCCCAAAGAACAGTCTTCCAACTCCGTGGAAACAAAACCGAAAGCTAGATGACGGCCTCACACCGACAGGCGGGAGCGACCCACCTCGTCCCAGAAGCTCGAGGGGAATACACGTCCCTCGTGAGGGGAATACACGTCCCTCCTGAAGGAGGATCGAGATGTCTCCCGATTCCTCCCACCCGTGGTCCTCCAGCACGTCCGCCTAGACCGCTTCGGGCACTGCCAGAAATTCAGATTCAAGCTCACACAAGAGACAAAAGACAAAGCAGACACCTACCATGGCCAGTCAGATTCTCCAGGTTTGGGGGTCCCTTGGGGGGGGCGTTGGGGATCCCGGGCAGGCCCCCAAATGTTATGCCCAGAGTTCAGAATCCCCAAAAACCCACCAGGAAGGAGCCAAGCCCGTTGTAAAAGCAAGAGAACCTTTATTTGTGCTAGCACGAGCTGTCGTCTCCAGCAATCACCGAGAGAGAGGGAAAGCCTTGGGAGAATAAAGGTTTTAAAGGGGGTCCAAAGCAGTGGGCGGGGGGGAACGTTTGTGGCCCCGTTGATTGGTCAGGGGGCAGGGGCAGGGGTCTGGTTACACGGGGGGTATTGTGCAGCTTGTCTAATTTGGACTGAGTCTACTTCTCTACATTCCTATTGGCAGGTTTATACAACTGTTACATTCTCGCGGTTTTCTTAGAAAAAGGAGTCATATACATAGTTACACAGGATGGAGTGTACAGTACATTCTGTGCTGTCCTGCTCTGCCCTTTCAATATATAGGTCAGAGTTCAGTTCAGGCTTTGAATCCGGAATTCCCCTGGACTAGCAGATCTGCGAAATAGAGGCTAAACTTTCCTCCTTCAGAGTGCTGGCTGATCGTTCTCCTGTGCATTCTGCCACAAGTGATGATGATGGTATTGATAATGGTGGTGACGATGGTGGTGGTGGTGGTGGTGGTGATGATGATGATGATGATGATGGTGATTGATGACAGTGGTGGTGATGGTGGTGATGATGATGGTGGTGATGATAGTGTGTGATGATGGTGGTGGTGATGATGACAATGACAATGGTGATGGTGGTGATGGTGATGGTGGTGATGACGGTGGTGGTGATGGTGATGACGACAATGACAATGGTGGTGGTGGTGGTGGTGGCAGACCTGCACTGCACAGTGTTACAGGTCCTGTGCTGGGTGTGTTACTTGTACCATCTAAGTCAGGGTTTTCAGACTTGGCACTTTGACCTTTTCAGCTGGATAATTTCATGTTGTGGGGGGCTGTATTGTGCATTGTAGAATGCTTAGCAGCATCTTGGCCTCTACCCACTGGGCTGTAGCCAGTCACACCTTCCCCCTAATGTCCCTTGAGGGACAAAATCACCGTAACTCAGAACCACTAATCTAATGTATTCTTCCCAGGAACCAACTACTCATTTTACAATGAGGCAACTGAAGCTTAGAGAAATAAGTGAAGCTGCCCAAGGCCACTGAACTACTAATTCACAGAGCCAGAATGCAAACCCCAGATCCGTGACCCAGAGGACAGACTGTAGCCACTGCCCTTCACTACTTGGCAGAAGAAGAGAATTCATCAACCCTTGGTAGGGCCACCTGGGTACAGACAGGGCTGGGGCCTGCTTGGTCAACCCTGGCATCCACGGCCGGCTTCATTTGGAGCTAGTAAACACAGTGGCTGCTGCCCGTTTTCTGACTTGGTTTGAACCAGAAGAGCCAAAACGTATACACGTGGAGACTGTCTCCACAGGCTCCAGGCCTTTTCCACGACGGGGCAGTCCCACTGCTGCTTGCTCCTTCAGGCAGCCCTGTAGCTGGCAGACACCTGTGGGGAGAAGGAACAGGCGTGGGCGAGGTTTTCTGCAAATGGGGCCTCCAAGGCTCGTTGCCCGTGTTCTCCCACTGAGGCTGTGAATCGGGCTTTGCGGGTTGAGTGTCCAAAATGCCCATTTGAAGTTTGACTTTTTTTAAACAATGATTTAAATGTGAAGCAAAGTTGAAAGAATTTTACAGTAAACACCTACCTACCCACCACTTAGAGTCTGTTGTGAACCTTGTGCTACACTCTGTTTCCCTTTTCTTGAACCCAGGTCAGCGTGGTCTCTGGCTGGTGGTCAGCGAGCTCACCGTAAATTCTCCATGAGAGAATAAATCACAACAGAGGTCATGAGGCAGAGATGTTTCTTCATTACCAGGGTGATGGGAGAGGCAAAGGCTCGTGAATGATCCTACTCACTCTTCATGCAAAACTATTAAAATACGTTCTAAGTAGATTGGAAAGCTATTTAAAATGTCACCCAGTATTTATTAAGCCATGCCATCTTGAAGCATAGAAACAATACAAATGCAGTAGTTTCAAACAATACGTCATATCGATTGCTTGACACAAAGAAGGCCCCATTTGTGAACTTCTAAATTATTGTTTTTTCTTTTCATTTTGTGGCGCCTTCCCTGGTCTCAGAAATAAGCCAAGACCCTGGATGACAAGCTCACCCCTTCCTCAGCATGCCTGGTCCCTCCCGCCCAGATGCCATGGGTGGGGGGACCCACAGTCACATCTTGAGTCCCCCCTCACCTTTCCCAGGTGGGAATCAGCTACTGCTTCCAGCAGGGAGAGGATGCTCCCCCGGCCGGCACCATCCTATCAGCCACATCCCATCACACAGCCCTTGGTGTAAGCAGTTCCAAACAATAGACATACCTTCAATACAAAGAAGTTTTTTAAATTATGAGAACTCTAAAAGCTTTTTATTTTTAAATAATTTTAGATTTACATGAAAGTTGCAAAACTGGTACAGAGTTCCTGTCCCCCCTTTCCCTTGCTTACCCTGTTAACCCCTTGGTAGGGCCACCTGGGGTACAGACACTACACCGCTCCTCATTTTTTCCTTATCTCTTGTGACCTTCACATTTTTGAAGAGGACTGGCCAGTTATGTTATAGAAGGTCCCTCCGTCTAGGTTTGCCTGATGTTTTCTCGTGGTTTGATTGCGGTTGGGCATTTCTGGTAAGAATCCCATGGGAGTGATGCCGTGTCCTTCTCAGAAGGTACACCGTGACCGTAGGTCGTGTCCCTGGTGATGGATGTGAGTCTTGATCACTTGGTTAAGGTCATGTCTGCCCGTTTCTCCCCTGCAATGGTCTGTGTTTTCATTTGCACGTAGTAAATGCCTTGGGGAAGATACCTGGGGACTGTGCACGTGTGCTTTTTCTCCTCACACGTTTGCCTACTAATTTTAGTATCCAGCCACGAGTCTTGCCTGTGACAGTTACTACTGACGTGTTTTAATGGTGATTCTTCTGTTCCTTCATTCTTTCTGTGTTTATTATTCAGTGTACGAGCGAGCTGCCCCTCTCCCCTGTTTACTTATTTATTCAGTTATCCTATATAATAAGAGAGGAATATGCTCATTATCCGTTACGCCCTGAGGCGTAATGACCGACCGTATAACGATTGGATCACGGATCTGCAGGAGGGTGGGGCAGCGAACTACAAGCGGGCAGTGGAGAGCTGCAGGAGGGGGCAGGGCAGCAAGCTATGAGAGGGAACAGGGGTGGGGGGAACTACAGGAGGGCGGGGCAGCAGGCGGAGAGCTGGAGGAGGCGGCAGCGACCTGGCACACGGATTCGGGTGCAGGGATACTAGTTTATATCATAAGGAGCCATAGATATTTACTTATCTTATTATAGATTATAATCCAATACAATAGCTATTGCTTTCCTTGCTCAAATTGTTCGAGATCCAGCCACTGAGAGTTCAGTATGAAAGTGTTTATTGTAAAAGTTTTTAACCATCACAGAAAAGCTGACAGGTAGATAGTCCAAGGAAAGCCTGTTGACCTTTCACCCAGATCCAGCGATTCTTAGCATCTGACCGTATTTGCTTTCTTTCCACCCTTCTTTCCCCTGCCCCTCTCCTACAGTGTTCCCACAAATGTGCCATCTGTTGTTGTTTTTTTATTGAGGTTAATTTGCAGTTAATCTTTCCCTGTCATCAGGGGTTGGTGGTGAAATGTAGGTGGCCAGCTCTTTGTCCCCTGGAGACTGTACCTGCTGCCCTGCCCAGCCCCCAGGTTTGTTTTTCACTGTGCACCAGGGTTTTTTTTTAGCAGCTTATGGAGATGTAATTTACATGCTATCCACTTAAAGTATACAACTCAGTGGTTTTCAGTAATGAGAGGTACAACCATCGCCGAGGCCAGTTCTAGAACATTTCATCACCACAAAGAGAAACCCCAGATTCTTTAGCTATTTGTTGCCGGCCCTCCTCCCCAGTAAGCCCCAGGCAGCCACCGATCTACTTTCTGTCTCGTGCAGCCACCGATCTACTTTCTGTCTCGTTCGATTCACCTGCTCTGGGCATTTCATGGAAATGGAATCGTATGCTGTGGTTTTTTGCTACTGGCTTATTTTAGCATATGGTTTTCAAGGTTCTTCCATGCTGTAGCATCCATCAGTCTTTCTCTCTTTTTTATGGCTGAATAATATGGCACTGTGTGGTCTTACCATCTTTTGTTTATCCATTCATCAGCTGATGGACACTTGGGTTGTTCCCACCTTTTGGCTATGGTGAGTCGTGCTGCTATGAACATTTGTGTGCACGTTTTTGTTTGAACCCTTGTTTTCAGTTCTTTTGGGAATATACCCAGGAGTGGACTTGTTGGGTCATAAGGTAATTCCATATTTAACATTTTGAGGAACTTCCAAACTGTTTTCCACAGTGGCTCCACCGTTTTACATTCATACCAGCAATAACAAGAGTTAGAACCGAACCCAGATAGAACCCGAAACTTAGGCATGTGTCCTGACCGGAATCAAACCTGCCACCTCCTGGCAGACAGGACAGCGCTCCAACCAACTGAGCCACACCGGCCAGGGCTCATTGTGTGTGTTGTTGTTGGTTGTTGTTTCTGGTGTGTTTTTTTTTTTTTTCTTTATGCTACAAAACGTATTTATTTCCAGCCAGATAACAATCTCCAACTGCATATATGGGTACATACTTTAAGTTCCTTCTTAGTGTTTTTTTTTGTTTTTAAATATATTTTATTGATTTTTCACAGAGAGAAAGGGAGAGGGATAGAGAGCTAGAAACATCGATGAGAGAGATACATCGAACAGCTGCCTCCTGCACACCCCCCACCGGGGATGTGCCCGCAACCAATGTACATGCCCTTGACCGGAATCGAACCTGGGACTCTTCAGTCCGCAGACCGACGCTCTATCCACTGAGCCAAACCGGTTTCGGCTTAAGTTCCTTCTTTGGTAAATATCCCGCTCACAAGAGCCATTCTGATGATTAAAATGCATATCAAACAGCTATCTCTGTCTCTTAAAATATAACTGAAATAAGCTGCTACGGTCTAAGCCACAGTCTCTGGCTATGGACGTGAGTGGCAGGCGATTCTTCACTGAGGAGCCCGGAGCGACAGTGACACCGCCCCACGCGAGACGCCACGTGTCAGCAGGCAGCAAGCCCCTCCCGTCCACCCGCAGACGGTGGGATAGTGGCTGTGGGCACTGAGCCTTGTGTGAAGACAGAGTTAAGTGCCGACAAAGAAGTATGACCTATGCACGGCGGAGAGGCGTTTCACAGAAGGCGAGCACCATTCGGGCAAGTTAATGGGCCGTAGAATGAAAGCTTGGCGAACACCAGTCTGTTTACACTAGCCCCCTGGGCGCTCAGTAAATATCAAGGTAAGGACAGAGAAGAAACTGGCATGATGTCGTGGTGCCTAACTTCTGTTTTCAGGATTGAGCTTTAGGCCCTAGCTCGTTTGGTTCAGTGGTTGGGTCATCGGTCTGCAGACTGAAAGGTTAAGGGTTTGATTTCAGTCGAGGGCATGTACCTCATTTGCAGGCTGCGGGGGGTGGGGGTGGGGCAGTCGGAGTGCGTGCAAGAGGCAACCAATGGCTATGTCTCTCTCACATCGATGTTTCTCTCTCTGTCTCTCCCCCTTCCTCCCATTCTTTCTAAGAAATCAGTGGAAAAAATATCATTGGGTGAAGATTAACAACAAGAGGTTGAGCTTTCGGTTATGAATTTTTTTATATACCATTTTCTGTGGGTTGTTTTTTTTCCCCAACGCAAATCATTCTATTTGGAAAGCCATCCATTGCCTTATCTTTAGATTCTTCATTAGCATTTAGAGACTTCTTGTAGGCTGCCAGGCTTAGGGGCTCACTGGCTTAAAGAAGAGCACAAATAGGTCCGCACAAAGTCTTGATCTGGCCCTTGAAAATATTCTGTTTGGCTCAGGATAAGAATAAACCAGGGACCTAGTTTATTCTTCACACGTGCCTCTCCCTTTGCGTCCTCTTAATATCCCAAGCCCGGAGTAGCCATGGGAACTCCTACCTAGGCCGAGCAGTACATTTCTTCACGTGTCAGGGCTCCCTCAGGCCTTGAAATAGTTGCTCTCGCCGGGACCGGTTTGGCTCAGTGGATAGAGCGTCGGTCTGCGGACTGGAAGGTCCCAGGTTCGATTCCGGTCAAGGGCATGTGCCTTGGTTGCGGGCACATCCCCCTGGGGGGTGTGCAGGAGGCAACTGGTCGATGTCTCTCTCTCATCAATGTTTCTAGCTCTCAATCCCTCTCCCTTCCTCTCTGTGAAAAATCAATAAAATATATTTTTAAAAAAAATAGTTGCTCTCTCTTTTTTTTTTTTTAAATATATTTTATTGATTTTTTACAGAGAGGAAGAGAGAGGGATAGAGAGTTAGAAACATCGATGAGAGAGAAACATCGATTCAGCTGCCTCCTGCACACCCCCCACTGGGGATGTGCCCGCAACCAAGGTACATGCCCTTGACCGGAATCGAACCTGGGACCCTTGAGTCCGCAGGCCAACGCTCTATCCACTGAGCCAAACCGGTTTCGGCAATAGTTGCTCTCTTGAGGTTCCATCCTTCAGAGTTCACCACCTGCTCCCCGACATTAATGTTCTTGTTCTAGGGCTGCTGTTGGGGGGGTTCCCCACAAAGGAAATTCCTGGGAAATCTGTGTCCCCTGGGAGGCTCATGCCTGCGTTGTGGTTTTGATGTGCATGTCCCTGATGGCTAACAGTGTTTACGTCTTCCACGTGCTTTTGGGCGTGTGTATATCCTCTTTAGAGAAACGTCTACTCGTGTCCTTGGCCCATTTTTAATTGAGTTGTCTTGTTACTGTTGAGTTGTAAGAGTTTTTAAAAATATATTCTAGGTTCAAGACCTTTATCAGATACTAGAAGCCCCATGCACGAAATTCGTGCATGGCGGGGGGTTGTCCCTCAGCCCAGCCTGTACCCTCTCCAATCTGGGACTCATGGAGGGATGTCCGACTGCCCGTTTAGGCCCGATCCTGGTGGGATCGGGCCTAAACAGGCAGTTGGACATCCCTCTCACAATCCAGGACTGCTGGCTCCCAACTGCTTGCCTGCCTGCCTTCCTGATTGCCCCTAACCGCTTCTGCCTGCCAGCCTGATCACCCCCTAACCACTCCGCTGCCAGCCTGGTTGATGCTTAACTGCTCCCCTGCCAGCCTGTTTGCCCCCAACTTCCCTCCTCTGCCAGCCTGGTCACCCCTAAGTGCCCTCTCCTGCAGGGTTGATAACCTCCAACTGCCCTCCCTTGCAGGCCTGGTCCCTCACAACTGCCCTCCCTTGCAGGCCGGGTGCCTCCCAACTGCCCTCTCCTGTTGGCCATCTTGTAGTGGCCATCCTTGTGTCCACATGGGGGCAGGATCTTTGACCACATGGGGGCAGCTATATTGTGTGTTGTAGTGATGATCAATCTGCATGTTACTCTTTTATTAGATAGGATAGAGGCCTGGTGCACGGGTGGGGGCCAGCTGGTTTGCCCTGAAGGGTGTCCCGGATCAGGGTGGGGGTTCCCTTGGGGCGTGGGGCGGCCTGAGCGAGGGGCCTGTGGTGGTTTGCAGGCCGGCCACTCCCTCTGGCGACCCAAGCGGAGGCCCCGGTATCTGGAATTTATTTTCCTTCTACAATTGAAACTTTGTAGCCTGGAGCGGAGCCAAGCCTCCTGCTTGCTCTGGGGTGGCAGCCATTTCTGTGGCAGTTAATTCACCTTCTACAATTGAAACTTTGTAGCCTTAAGTGGGTGAGCCCCGCCAGGGTGTTCGGAAAGCTTTGCTTCCCCTGTTGCCGCCGGCAACCCTGGCTTGCTCTCTCAAGCTCCGTTCTGCCACCATTTGTTTGAATTTGTTTACCTTCTATAATTGAAACTTTGTAGCTTGAGTGGAGGCTTAGGCCTGCAACGGCTATGGAAAGCTTGGCTTCCTCTGTTACCTGGGAAACCTTGCTCTCTGTGGCTGTAGCCATCTTGGATGGGGTTGATTTGCATACTCGCCCTGATTGGCTGGTGGGTATGGCTTGGCTGGTGGGCGTGGCTTATATAGCGGAGTGATGGTTAATTTGCATATTACCATTTTATTAGAGAGGATAGGATTTGCAAATATATTTTCCCATTCTGCGATTCTATTTTCACCTTGATAATATCATTTTGTGTAGTTTTAATGAAATTAAATTATTTTCACCTTGATAATATCATTTTGTGTAGTTTTAATGTTGATGAAATCCAGTTTATTTTTTCTTTGGTGCTTATGCTTTTTAAAAAATATATATTTTATTGATTTTTTTACAGAAAGGAAGGGAGAGGGAGAGTTAGAAACATCGATGAGAGAGAAACATCAATGTGCCTCCTGCACACCCCCTACTGGGGATGCGCCCGCAACCAAGGTACATGCACTTGACCGGAATCGAACCTGGGACCCTTGAGTTCACAGGCCAACGCTCTATCCACTGAGCCAAACCGGTCAGGGCTGCTTATGCTTTTGTTGTTATAATCTAAGAAATCACTTTCAAATCTGAGTTCATGAAGATTTATCCTGCCCTGGCTGGTTTGGCTCAGTGGATAGAGTGTCAGCCTGCGGACTGAAGGGTCCCGGGTTCAATTCCAGTCAAGGGCACATTCCCGGGTTGCGGGCTTAATCCCCAATAGGGGTGTGCAGGTGGCAGCCGATCAGTGGTTCTCTCTCATCATTGATGCTTCTATCTCTCTCTCCCTCTCCCTTCCTCTTTGAAATCAATAAAAATGTATTTTTAGAAAAGATTTATCCTTATATTTTCTTCTAAGAATTTTATGGTTTCAGCGCTTACATTTAGGTTTCTGAGAACTAAATTTTTTAGATGGTGTGATGTAAGGGTCAAAGGCCATTCTTTTGCATGTGCCTACCCAGTTGTCACAGCCCCATTTGTGGAAAAGACTCTTCTTTCCCCACCGGATGGCCCCGACCCCCTTGTTGAAAATCAGTTCATCATAGATGTGTGGGTTTCGTTCTGGACTCTCAGTTCTGTCCCAGTGCCCGTGTCCTGAGTACCATCAGGCACAAGGTTTGTCCTGCTCTCAGGAAGCATTGGGTCCAATAGGAGAGGTCAGGCACATTCATAAACCACCAGAAACTGGGAATGCTGGGAAGCGGTGAAAAGTAAGTGTTTCTGAAGACACGTCGGGCTTGTCAGAGGGTGTGGAGTGGGGTTGGCGATGGAGCAGGGCGGCTGCCTCTGAGAGGCATGGGCTTGGACACGGAGGAGGATGCCAAGTGTTTCCATGTGTCTGGAGACACGTTTGCCTAGGTGGGATAGAGCCTGCGGGTGGATGGCCATGAACTCCAGGTGAGGACATTGGCTTGACTTCCACGTGTCTGAGCAGAGCTGGGCGTGGAGTGGCCATCTAGTGGCAGGGTAGACTGGGTCTGGACGGGGAGCCTGGAGGCAGGGGAGCCACTTGGGATCACAGGGTGACTGAGGTCTGGGGGAGCACCTGGGTCAGGCAGTGGGAATGGTGGGGAGCAGGGGCTGTCCAAGGCCTGTGCCTTCCTGCCTCTCTGCTCTGCTCTGTGGGCATAGGGTGGGATGAGAACAGCACTTGAGGCAGGGCAGCGGAGGCCTCTGTCGCCCATGTCCTGGGTCTTGCACCTCTACTCCCAGCCGCTGCCTGCTCTGGGAACCCCTCGCCAGGCTGCCTTCTCTGCGATACCCCCGGGCTGCGCCAGCCCAGGTAACCCCGCACCTTCTCAGAACTGCTGGTTGGCCAGTCCCCGCACGTCTCAGCTTCTGTGAACTCCGGGCACACTCCTGCGTTCTGGGAACTCGATGGACGCCTGGAGGACACCCCTGGTCCATTGCTTTCATTGGGCGCCAGATGCTGAATGAGGCCGAGAGGGCGATAGGACGGGCCTGGGCTCAGCACAGTCAGTTGAGCCAAACTGAGTGCCAGGGGCCAGCTGGGTGTCCTGGAGAGAGAGGCTTTGCCTCCTCAAAGTTGGGTCTGAGCCCTTTCTCTGGAAGAGAGGGTGGGCATGCCATCCCCTTGGGATTGTGATAACTCAGGTGGTCAGCCAGGGGAAAGCACCCGGCAGGGAGGCAGTTTCCTGTCAAGCCAGCTGCTGTCCCTTCCCAGTTTGGTAGCTCAGGGTGAAGCTGAGCATTAACCTACAATTGGAAATTTCTGTTGCCTCTGTTTAGGAATGTCAGCAACACACCACAGTATTATCACTACCTGTGCCTGGGTCTTCAACAGAGTCTCAGCTGCTTTTATATCACAATACAGTGTGCCGATAATGTTGAAATATTGTTTATGCTTATCACTACTTTTAAATGATAGTAGTTATCAGACCCACCACCCACAAGGCTGTTTGTGTAATGCTTCAGTGAAGAAGCACACAGATTGCTAGATCAAAAATTTGCTTTTTGAAAACACATTCTGATAGCTTTAAGTCAATATAATTGGTTTCCTCTAGAACCCGTATGTGCATTTAAAACCGTTATTTTTGAGAAAGTTTCCACAGGATTCACCAGACCGGCAAATAGGGGGTTGGCAGCACACAGAAAGGGCAGGAGCTGGAATTAGAACTTGACTATGCAGGCATGTTTTAATGTGTGGGCTCCCCCTCCCCTAAAAGCTTTGCAAATGACGAGCAAAATGCTAGTGGTTCTGTTTGGCCTTTCTCCTGCCCATCTTCTCTCTGGGGGTGGTCCCCTCTCTCTCAGGTCCCCTCCAACCATTGCCTGAGTCCCCAGCAGTCCTCACTGTGGTGGTTCATGACGAGCACCCCCACTTGTTTGGGGTCTCAGCCTCTGCTAGCGGAACGGGGAGTGTGCGGAGAAGTCGACAGCTGGTCTCCAGGCAGCACGGTACTTAACCTTGGAGTTGGAACAGAGAAACGTCTGTTTGTGTTTCCATGAACGAGCGGGGACAGCTGGCCCGCAGATAGCAGGCTAGGTCAGCGGGGGTTGCCTTGGCTACTGGCTTAGAGCAAACAGCCAGGGCCAGGGTCCTGCCCAGCTCCGCTGAAGCGGCGGCAGAAGGAGGAAGCCCCTGGCAGAGCCACCTGACAGCCGGTGAGCTGCTGGGCCGGGCAGGCACCGGGAAGCCGAGTGTGGGAAGCTGCTCCTGGGACCTGGAGGACTGGCCCTGTCAGCACACCTGAGGATTGGGACTTACCACGCAGGTGAGAGGGCTGGTCTTTTCCTTCCAGAGGCTTCTCTGCTTCACAGAGAGGTTTCTCTTGAGCTCCTCCACCAAGCAGCTCACAGGTGGGATCTAAAACCAGATTTTCTCGGCAAAAACCCTGTTTGCCTGGGACTTTCCACACACACACACACACACACACACACACACACACACACACACACACTGCAGACATGGCAGCAGGCTTGAGTTTCTGCACTAAAAGACAAACAGCATGAACCCCACTCACCAGGGGCCTGGCCGCCCCCGGAGGACTTAGCCATTTTCTGAGCAGAGAATCCCTGGGGCCTGGACACCTGCTTACCCCGAGGCCTGATTTCCTCCTGATCACCTTTCTGCCAGGTTCTAATTCCAGCTCCTGTCCTTTCTGTGTGCTGCCAACCCCCTATTTGCCGGTCTGGTGAATCCTGTGGAAACTTTCTCAAAAATAACGGTTTTAAATGCACATACGGGTTCTAGAGGAAACCAATTATATTGACTTAGAGCTATCAGAATGTGTTTTCAAAAAGCAAATTTTTGATCTAGCAATCTGTGTGCTTCTTCACTGAAGCTTTACGTAAACAGCCTTGTGGTCGGTGGGTCTAATAACTACTATCATTTGAAAGTAGTGATAAGCATAAACAATATTTCAACATACCTGCACACTGTATTGTGATATAAAAGCAGCTGAGACTCTGTTGAAGACCCAGGCACAGGTAGTGATAATACTGTGGTGTGTTGCTGACATTCCTAAATAGAGGCAATAGAAATGTCCATTTGTAGGTTAATGAAACATAAAGGGATGACTTGTTCCCATCCAAGTTCACGGCTCGCCTTTTAAGGACTCCCAAGACAAGCAATGACCAGAGGAGGTGGTGTTCCTGTGTCCTCTTCTGGCATCCATCATGGTAGCTCCCTGTCTGAGATCCAGACCCTGTCCTGGTCCTCAGCACCCACGGCCTCCAGGGGCCACTTTAGAACAGCTTAACGGTCCATGCACTCATACCAAGGGGTCCGTGGTGCCTGCTGCCCCCCACCCCCCAAGGTTAGGCTCTGGGTTCTGTTTTCCCCATGTAGAATGGGGTGAATTTTGTCCCCAAAAAGTTTATGTTGAAGTCCTAACTCCCAGAACTTACGAATGTGACCTCACTGGGAGATAGCAGCATTGCAGATGTAATTCGTTAAGACGAGGTCATGTCGGAATCTCCTTTGTCTTAATCCAACATGACAAGTGTCCTTAGAAGAAGAGAGACGCAGAGGGAAGACAGCCGCGTGAAGACAAGAGGCACAGGGAGGTGGCCATGTAGAGGCGCAGAGGGAAGGAGGCCTGTGAAGATGAAGACTGAGGTTGGCATGATGCGGCCGCAAGCCAAGGATTGCCGGCAAACCCCAGCAGCTGGAGTAGACACAGGGCAGATAAGAATGCCGCCCCCCCACCCCACCCCCGACATCTTGGTCTCGGATTCTGGGCTCTAGAACCGTCCCAAGCCTCCCAGCTCGTGTCATTTGTTAAGAGGCCCTAGGAAGCTAACACCATGTGATCCTGGGAGCACGCCGGGCCCCACAACCAGCCTGGGAGGCTTCCCTCCTTCCTCTGGTCCCAGGTTGACTCTTGACCGAGGAGTCTGGTTACCCTGTAGCCTCAACTCCGTGATCACCTAGACTGGGGGCTCTCCCTGCCCTGCCTCAGGCCTTTCAGAAACGACAGAAGTAAGCCCCGGGCTGTCGGAGTGGGAGGCCGGCACCTGGAGGGGAGGGGCAGTGGGAGGCTCTGTGTCTCATCCCCCGGAGGCTGAGCAGCATTTCATCCTGAGAAAACGCTTCAGCTTGACAAAAGGACAGGGAGGGACTTGGTCCAGCAGAATGGGTGTGCCAGGTGAGGATGCACTTTCCTGGGGAGAAGACCCCGCGGTGATGAGTGAGGCCCCCTCGCTGTGCACCCCGGGACGTCTCCTGGGGGCACAAAAGCAGCACTGCTCACCAGGCAGCGAGCTGAGAGGCAGGCACGTGCCTGGGCGCAGTCGGCACTCGGTGAACGTTGGTTGAATGAAGGAGAGGGATGAAGCCGCAGTGGCTGCTGCTTGCCCTTCTGAGGATCACAGCAGATGCTTCGCTCTGTGACTCAGCGGGGATGTGCCACGGGATGGGCCACGGGGCGTCCAGGGTTGACTGCTCCTCCAAGGGCACAGACAAGAGAGGCTGCGGGAATCTGGGCAGGGGTTCCAGAGCCCCACCCGAGAGGAGGCATCTGAGCCGGGGAACAAGGACAGGGAGGGTGCCTTCGCTTGTCAAACTCTTGCTGAATCCTCCTCAGAAGGGGATCGCTGGGAAGCATTCACCCATCACCCCAAACCCTGCTCCACTCACGTGTGGCCTCGGCACTTTCCCCGTAGGTGTGTGCCGACAGAGCGTCTACCCTTGGGGGCCACTTCTGCACCTAGTCTTGCTGTAACTTTCCAGGTCATTTGTCGTTTTGCCATTGAACTGCCCGGTGGTGCCATTGGTGACCATTCCTCACGTTGGCGTCCTTCCTAGGTTCCCCGCAGGTTCCGTTGGGGTGAACGACTTGCAGAGGCCGGGTCACCGGGGAGACCTGCGTGGCGGGGAGGAAGGCGGTGAAAGAGCGGCGGTCACACGGCAGGGCCTTGGAGTCCAGGCGGGAGCTGGGCGTTACTCCACGGGCGGCGGTGAGCTCTTGAGGGGAGTGAACGTGAGCTGGACACCTGCCACCGTGCTTCGGGCACCGTGCGAGCCCAGGGACACCAAGGTGCATCCCGAGGGCTGCAGTCTTCCTAGGGTGACAGTGGGAAAGTGCCTCTCAATACAAAGAGAATGCAATGCTGGGGGGAACCCTGGCCGGTTTGGCTCAGTGGATGGAGCGTTGGCCTTCGGACTGAAGGATCCTGGGCTTGATTCCGGTCAAGGGCACGTACCTGGGTTGCAGGCTCGATTCCCAGCCCAGGTCAGGGTGTGTGCGGGAGGCAACTGATTGATGTGTCTCACATGGATGTTTCTCTCTCTCCCCCATTCCTTCCTCTCTCTCTCTCTCTCTCTCTCTCTCTCTCTCTCTCTCTCTCTCTCTCTCTCTCTGGAAATCAATGGGAAAATATCCTCAGGTGAGGATTAACAAAAAAACAGAAGTGCTGGTGGGAGGCAATGGGTTGCTTTCCAATGGGAGTTGAGGGGGAGGAGCTGGAGAAGGCTGAGCGGACGGTGCTGGGCCTCTAGGTGACAGGGTGCGGGAAAGGCGGTTCCGTAGGAAGTTCCTGGGACAAGGCTGAGCGTGTCTGTCCGGGTCCAGGTGGCTGGGCGGGAGTTTGTGGAAGGAGGTGGTGGCGGTGAGCCTGGAAGGGCAGGTGGGGCTTTTTCCTCCGGCGGTGGGGAGCCACTGAGGGCTTTTGCGCATGGCCTGGCCTAGGCATTGAGGACAACCGCTCTGGCTGCCAGCGAAGGGAGTGAGAGGAGCCACAGGAGGTCCAAAGGCCGATGGGGAAGCTTTTGCCACAGTCTGGGCAGGAGTGGGAGGGAACCAAACCGGGAGCAGGGGCGGGGGGGGGGGGGGAAGGGGGGACGGCTGCTGGCAGTAGCTTCCCGGGGCTCCTCTCATCTCCTGGAGCCCCGCCTCCTGTACAGTCAGCCCCAGACCCCAGAGATGCTCCCTCCTCCACTCCTTGGGGTTTCAGACAGGCCTCCGGGGCTTCCTGTCTCATCTTTCATCCTCCCTTTGCGGGGCGGCAGGCGGCAGGCGGAGGGAATGCTGAAGTGTCGGCTCACCTTATCTTGCTGCCGTTATCGTGTTTCCCGTGTCATAGTAACAGAGCAGATGTCATGGCTGTTGCTCAGGGTGCCCTGGAATATTAATACCTGGTGCGGAGCCGGCGGCTCTCACAGGTGTCGCCGCGGCCTCGGGAAGCGCCGCTCGGTGGCAGGTATTCTTTTCTGTTTGTCCCTGTGTTTTCTCCCTCCTGTGGGCCTCCCCTCCCCCGCCCCGCGGCCCCTGCACAGCCAGCTGTCTGGGATGGCAAGCCTGGCAGTAGCGGCCGTGCCACCCGCCACACTCTCCCCTCCCTCGCCCAGGGCAGGCATGACTGCAGGTCACACAGCCTTCGCTGCAGAGGCGGGCGCAGGCTCCGAATGCCGCCCAGTGCAGCTCTGCGGGCCTCAGCTCAGGCCTGGCCCTGGCACGAAGCCTCCTTTCCAGCCCCGCACGGGCCCCTGAGCGGGTCCGGGCCCTTCACAGACACCTCTCCTCAAGGCTCTGGCTCTGGAATTGCGGGGGGGAGGGGGGCGGGGTGGACTGGGTGCTGTTTTTTAAAGATTTATTTTATTGATTTTTTTTTTTTTTTTTTTAGAGAGAGAGGAAGGGAGAGGGAGAGAGATAGAAACATCAATGAGGGAGAAACATTGATCAACTGCCTCCTGCACACCCCCTAGTGGGGATTGAGCCCGTGACCCAGGCACGTGCCCTGACACAGGGAATCGAGCAGGTGACCTCTTGGTGCGTGAGATGGTGCCACACCGGCCGGCAGCAGAGTGGGTTTTCCTCACCTCTGGGGTCTCCTTTTTGCCTCCCCATCTGGTCTTTTGGCCTTTCCACCGCTCACACATCTGAACGTCAAACTCTAAGCAGCTCTGAGAGGAGGTTTGGCCAGGTACGGAAGTCAGGGTTGGGGTTTTCTTTACCAATTGCCATTTGTATGAGTTGCATGTTGCCATGATAATGCTGCATAACAACCACCCCCAAACCCGGTGGTTTGCAGCGTTTACTTCCTGCTCCTGCGTCTGCGGGTCGGCTGCTGCTCTTGGCTGGGCCGCACGTGTCAGTCCTCAGGGCTCGGCAGCTCAGAGGAAACCTCCACGCCTGGGTGGAGGGTGCACTGCGTTCTCTCGGTCTCCAGCCCTTGCTGGTGGCCTGTGCACACAGTCCCCTCCTAGCCCTGCGGCTTCCTTCAGCCCTTCCGTTCCACCCTCCTCTTCCCGCTGTTCTCCCTGCACCATCTCTTCTCTTCCCCGAGGCAGTACATCTACCCCCCACCCTTGATTCAGTGGAAGTTCCCCAGAAATAAAACGAAGGCAGCAGGAAACGCCAGGTCTAAAGGCGGAGAGAGAACCACACCAGGTGTGGGTAAGAGGAGCTGTCCTTGCTGGGACATTGCCTTTGGCCCCGTCCTGGCCCCGGTAGGTGGGGCAGGGACCCGTGGTGTGTGTGATCCTTCTCTAAGGGCAGGTGGTTTTACCGTCCAGGTACCTTTTTCTGAAGTACATCTTAGAGACTGCTGCCGCTGGCTGTGTTCCTCCACCTCGCCCGCCCCCTCCCCTCCCCGCCACCGTGCTAAAGTGGCTGTACGTTTTGGAGGGTTGGGTGTCAAATAGCAGTGTGTGCCTTGTTGGTAGCGATGTGGAGTCACAAGGGTCTGCCCTCATTCCATCCTCACTGTGAGTCTGTGGTGGGGCCGGAGACCCCCACCCATTTTAGAGAAGAACATTGAGCTCGCCCGGCCAGCGTGGCTCAGTGGTTAAGCGCCGACCTATGAACCAAGAGGTCAAAGTTCAATTCCTGGTCAGGGCACGTGCCCAGGTTGTGGCTTGATCCCCAGTGTGGGGAGTGCAGGAGGCAGCTGATCAATGATTCTCTCTTGTCACTGATGTTTCTCTCTCTCTCTCCCTCTCCCATCCTCTCTAAAATCAATACAAATATATATATATATATATATATATATATATATATATATATCCTATATATTAAGAGGCTAATATGCAAATCCACCAAATGGCAGAACAACGGTCACTCTGACACACACTGACCACCAGGGAGCCGACGCTCAGCACAGGAGCTGCCCCCTGGTGGTCAGTGCGCTCCCACAGTGGGGGTGCCTCTCAGCCAAAAGCCCTGAGCCGGGCTCATGGCTGGCGAGCGCAGAGGTGGTGGCGGGAGCCTCTCCCATCTCCCTGGCAGTGCTAAGGATGCCGACTGCCAGCTTAAGCCATCAGTCGGACATCCCCCGAGGGCTCCCAGACTGCGAGAGGGCACAGGCGGGCTGAGGGACACCACCCCCTCCCAAGTGCATGAATTTCGTGCACCGGGCCTCCAGTATATATATATTTAAAAGAAGAACATTGGGCTTAGCGGTGCTAGCCGACGGCCTGGGTCACTCAGGGCTCTAAGGCCAGTGCTTCTTTGATTAGGTTCTGAGCCCACGAGCCTGTTACGGGGAGAGGCCTTCTTTTAAGTAGACTCGGATGTTTGTGGAGAAGAGGCCTTTTATTCGTGATTGCATTCTTAAACCAGCTTATTGGAGATTTACAGATAGGTTCTTCCGTCTTTGAGCTCTGACGGGGAAATACAAAATGCACGTTATGCAGAGGGGACACGTTGCCTCCAGCAGGTCTTTTGTCGTGAACAATTGTATACGCTCTCTGGAGAGCCTGTGACTGAGAGCTTTGAGCGCTGTGAGCATTCCTGCAGTAAAATCTCAAAAATGCGTGAAAAAAGTACATTTCCTTTCCCTTGTGGGAATTTATCCAAAGGAAATAAGCACCGATGGGCACAAAGACTTATCTGCCAGGACATCCGTTTTAGGGTTGAATATATAACAGGACTGGAAATAATCTGTGTGCCTCCAAGCAGGAAAACGATGAAATGTATCCAGAACACAGTTGCAATCGAGAATCATTTTTTGAGGACTTTTAATAATGTGAACATGTACAATGTGATAAGAAAGCGCAAACAGAGGATGTAATAAAAAGCAAATTTTATTTAAAATCTATACACAGAAACCTAGAACAATGGGAAGATCTTACATTAAGATGTTAAGAGTCTTTATTGGCGGGGGGGGGGGGGGGGCGGCGGGTGATGAATGAGTGTAGGCTGTTTTCCTTCCTAATATTCTCCGTGCCCAGAAGACAGCCACGGCGGCTGGTATGGCTGTTGCTCGTGGAGAGCGGCTGTGACCACAGCGCTTCCTGTGGTGACTGACGCCCAGTGACGCGCGTATTGACTTGAGGGAGACAGGACTCGATCTCCCTGGACAAATGTTTGTTTTCACGGAGCTGCCTCAGAACGTTAGCTGGGCTTGCGGCCCTCCATTCCCCAGGAATCTTCTCGGGAAATCATCACCAGGCTCCTCTTCCTCCTCCCCTCCCCTCCCCCCGGCCCCAGTATGGCCCCCTGAGCCACCTGCTGCAGACACATCAGACACATCAGACACACCACACATATCACTCATATCATATACATCAGACACACATACCATACATACCACACACCACACATATCCTACATATCACATACATCAAACACACATATCACACACATCACACACACCACACATATCACACACATCACACCCACCACACATATCACACACATCACACCCACATCACACCCACCACAAATATCACACACATCACACCCACATCACACATATCACACACACCACACATATCACACACATCAGACACACCATACACGACCACTCTCACACACACATATACCACACACACATCACACACCACACACACCATACACAACCACCCCCACACCACACACACCACACCCACATCCCACACACCACATATCACACAAACCATACATGACCACCCCACACATACATATACCACACACACATCACACACCATACATAGACACAAACGTCACACACAACATACATCACACACACACAACACACACATCACACACTATACAGCACACACTACACACACGCCTCTTCCTCAGCCTCTTTCTGTCACGGCTGGAAGGACTCCGGCAGGCCCGTACCCACCCCTCCTCCCCCCTCCCCCGGCTTAGAGGAGGACCAGCTCTATGCCGGGGACCCGCTGCCTCTGCCCCGCCAGGCCCTGGCCATCCCCTTTCCCCTGTGAATGTGTGTGCTCCTCCCCTGCCTTTTCCTCGGCTTCTTTAAGCCTGTTTTGTTCCCTCGTCATCTGATTTCTGTCCCGGACAGATGGACCTTTATTAATACACGGGCACACCCCCCTTCAGTCACATGGCCCTGCTCTCTGCAAGTGGTGAGACCCCAGCGCTCAAGAGGGTCTGGGCCGGCGGCAGGGCCGTGGGAAGGGGCCCTCCCTGACGCTCCTCCTCGGGACACACGCGATGGGGTGCTGGGTGGCGGTGGGCAGCTTGGCAGGGAGCCCTGGTCGAAGGGGCGTGAGAAGCTGGGATGGGTCGGCTGGTGAGTCAGGGAGCGGCAGCTGGCTCACACTGAAGAGGTTTGGAGAACCTAAGCTGGCTTCGTTGGCAATTTCCTAAAATACGGCTCCTCAGGCTGCCCTTCCTCTCCCATCTGTCCCGAGGTGGCTCGGTGGGCGAAGGACAACTGTGCCTTCCGAGGTGCCAGCCGCCGCCCAGCAGCCCCTGGATGGGGCCGAGTTCTCACCCCGTGAACCTGCTCAGCCGCAGACGTGGCCTCGTGAAGACCCTCCAGCCAGTGCCCCTGGCCCAGCCCCGGAGGAGACGTCCTCTCATCCACCTAGACCTGCAGCATGGACTCCAGGGGCACCTCTTCCCTGAAGCTCCATGAGTGAGGGGGTGGGGGATCCGGGGTGCACTCCTCCTCCCACACCCGGCAGCGAGGCCGGGGTGAGGGCCGAGATCCCGCCTCCCAGGTTGGAGCAGCCACCAGCCTCCCACCCAGGACCCTTCCTTAGCCCCCTGCCTGCCCCCTGTGCCTCCCTCCTGCAGCTTGGCAGGGCAGAACCGGGCAGTGCGATTGCACAGGGCAGTCCCTCCAGCCTCGGGTACCGAGGAGGAAACTGAGGCCCAGGCTGTCCCTGGTCTTCCAGTAAGTTTTCATAAAAGCCAGACTTTCATTTTTTTAAATATTTTTTTTATTGATTTCTAGAGCAAGAGAAAGAAAGGGAGAGAAACATCCATGATCTGCCTCCTGCACACCCCTGCTGGGGATGGAGCCCACAAACCAGGCATGTGCCCTGACTAGAACCGAGCCAGTGACCTTTCAGTGCATGGGATGATGCTCAACCAACTGAGCCACACCAGACAGGGTGTAAAAGCCAGACTTTTATGGGTTTCTCTCTCCTAATTGAGTCTGCTCTCCGCCTTCCTCGCTGTTCTAAAACCCTTCCCTCCACACGTCTGGCACAAGGTGCAGAGAAAGGAAAATTGGTTAAGGGTTAGTAGACTGGCATAGTTAGCTCTGTGACCTTTTCTCAGCTGCTTTTTCTCTAAAATATATTTTTATTTCAGAGAGGAAGGGAAAAGGAGAGAGAGAGAGAAACATCAATGATGAGAGTGAATCATTGATCAGCTGCCCCCTGCATGCCTACTACTGGGGATCAAGCCTGCAACCTAGGCACGTGCCCTGACCAGGAATCAAACGGTGACCTCCCGGTTCATAGGTCGACACTCAACCATTGAGCCACGCCGGCCGGCTGAGCTTTTCTCAGCTTCTTAACCTCCCTTTCTCTTCTGTGCACCAGAAGAAACAATGATTAGGTTTAAGAACGGGACAGAATACCCTGTGGGTGGTCACAGAGTTGTTTTGGCTAAAGTTTAAAAAAAAGAAAAGAAATTGCCCTCAAATGGGTCAGAAGACAGATAGATGTTAGTTTGGGGCCCCCTTACCAGTGATCCCCAAACTCTGGGAAGTGATTCAAAGGGTTAAAGTGGGATTCATCCCCTTAGAGCAGTGGTTCTCAACCTTCCTGATGCCGCGACCCTTTAATACAGTTCCTCATGTTGTGGTGACCCCCAACCATAAAATTATTTTCGTTGCTACTTCAGAACTGTAATTTTGCTACTGTTACGAATCGTAATGTAAATATCTGTGTTTTCCGGTGGTCTTAGGCTCTACAGCAGCAGTTCTCAACCTGTGGGTCGACCCACTAGCAGGGTCGCCTAAGACCATTGGAAAACACAGATATTTGCATTACAATTCATAACAGTAGCAAAATTACAGTTATGAAGTAGCAACGAAAATAATTTTATGGTTGGGGGTCACCACAACATGAGGAACTGCATTAAAGGGTCGCGGCATTAGGAAGGTTGAGAACCACTGACATAGAGAGTCCTTTGGGGTGCTTTGTTCGGGGCGACGCGGACTTGCAGCGTCTCTAACTGTGCTGGCAGCTGCTTCCTCCTGGTGTCCCCCACCTGTCCCACCATAAAGGAGGTGAAGGTTTGAGCACAGAGCACAGGATCCCTCCTTTCTTCCCGCCTCCTCCCCTGCCCAGCTCCACACCCTTTTGGTTCAGAAGCTTCTGTAGAAGAGGGGCTTCCCATCCTGAGGTTCCTGGCTTGCCCCTCCCTCCGAGGTCACCCCCTGCCCCGGTGGGGATGCCTGGCAGAGAGGGGAGGGCACTCCAAACTCAGGGCGCCCAGCTGCCCCAGGATGGGCAGGAAGGCCCTGAGCCTTCCAGTCCTGGGAGCAGTGGCCTGAGATGTGGCGGCCCCTGCAGGCAGAAGCAGGAGCTGCAGCATCTGTGAGGCAATGACAGGTCGGTACTGGGGCACCCGTTTACCCAGGACACAGCCTCTCCAGGCGGAGAGACCCCACTTCCATTCCTTAAAGCTCCAGAATATAGTAGGCCCCCCCACACACACACTTATCTGTGGGTTTACTTGCTGTGGTTTCAGTTAGCTGCCGTCTGAAAATATTAAATGGGAAATTCCTGGAACAAGCAATTCCCGTTACAGATGATGCGCCGTTCCGAGGAGCATAATGGCATCTCGTGCCATCCTGCTCTGTCCTGGCTGGGATGTCAATCACCCCGTTGTGTCGTGTATGCGTGCTCTTTATTCACTTAGTGTGTCTTGTTATCACATCCGCTGTCACAGTATCACGGTGCTTCTGTCCAAGTAACCCTTATTTTACGTACTAATGACTCCAGAGCACAACATTATTGTGATTACTCTCTTACTGTGCCTAATTTATGAATTAAACTGTATCATAGGTATTGTACGTGCATCCACTGGAGGTCTTGGAACATATGCCCCGCGGATAAGGGGGGTCCACTTTATTTTTAATATAATAATAATAATGAAACAGGGCGACTGAGTTGTAGTGTGTTGTAACTGTTTACTTGTAAATGCTCTTGACACCCACACAGCAGTGTGACTGTGCTACTGACAAGGTAACAAATTAAAACACAAAACCAACCACAGAGCACTAAAGGCTGGAAGCGGGACCCCTGTTTAAAGTTGTTTGTGAGTCTCATTTTCTACCCCACCTGTGTTTTCCTGGATTGTATGTTAGTCTCGTTTGAGAGAAGATCAAGACTTTGCATCTGAGGAGGCCGTTGATGATGGTGGCACCCCAGCGTGGGCCTGGCCATGGGGCCTCCATGCGTCTCTCTCCTGAGGTCGTCCACAGTGGAAAACACGTGCCTGAATGTGCTGAGTGGGATAGAGAGACCCCTGCGGTCAAGGTCGTGGACTTGGTCCCTGTGTGGGTCAGGTAGCTGTAGTCTACACGCTGCCCCCTGCTGGTCATCACAGAAATGGGCGACAAACTGTGGTCTGGGGGTCCCCAACAGATTAGGAGGTCTACAAGATCAAAATTATTTTCATCATCATAATAAGACATTTGGTCTCATTGTCTCACAAATGTGAAGAGTTTATTGATATGGTTTCAGATGTCACGTTAGAACTAATCTTTAAGAAACAACCAACTGTTGAGTTTCGGTGCAGTGTGCAAGATTAGCCACAATTGTCTGGAAATATGCCCCCCTTTCCAACCTTGGTACGTATCTGGGAGAGTATGGATTTCTTTCATGCACTTGAGTAAAACCACATATCGCAAAAGATTGGATGAAAAATCAGATGTGAGCAGCCAGCTGGTTTTTGTTAAGCCACCCCATTACACAGATTTGTAAAAATGTAAAACAATGCTAAGCGTTTTTGTTTTGAGAATATAGTTACTTAAAAAAAATATGTGAACATCTAATGGGTTTATTTTTATTTTTATTTTTTTTAAAAAAATTCAACAGCATAAAGAACTTTTCTTTAATATATTTTTATTTTGTTTTATTTAATATATTTTTTATTGAGTTCAGAGAGGAAGGGAGAGGGAAAGATAGAAACATCAATGATGAGAGAGAATCATTGATCGGCTGCCTCCTGCACACCCCCTACTAGGGGATTGGGCCTGCAACGGGGCATGTGCCCTTGACTGGAATCGAACCTGGGACCCTTCAGTCTGTAGGCCGACGCTCTATCCACTGAGCTAAACCAGTTAGGGCGGTTTATTATTTTTAATGAATTTTAAGTGTTTTCTCTGTTTAATATCTAATATTAAAAATATCAATAAATATAGCCCACATCACTTGGAGTCTTCAAGAATTTTTATAACAACTTAATGAGATAATAATTCTCATACCATAAAATTCACATTTTTAAAGGTGAATTCAGTGGTTTTCGTGTATTCCACAAAGTTGTGCAACCATCACCACTAACTCCAGATCATTTTCATCAAAAAGAAACCCGGAACCCCCTAGCAGTCATTCCCCCCTCCTTCCCTCCCTCCTCCACCCCAGTCCTGACAATTACTAATCTACTTTCTGTCTCTAGATTTGCCTATTCTGAATATTTCATATAAACAGAACCATACAATATATAGTAGTCTTTTGTGTCTGGCTTCTTTGACTTAGATTAATGTTTTCAAGGTTTATCCATGTTATGGCCAAATAGTATTCCATCTGTATATATAAAAGGCTAAGTTGGCCGGTAGGTATGATGCACGCTGACCACCAGGGGGCAGACGCTCAACACAGGAGCTGCTGAGCGACAGCAACTTTGCAGAGTGCCCTCTCACACTCCTGGACCTCTCGGGGGATGTTGGACTGCCGATTTCTGCCCGATCCCCACAGGCCAGGCCGAGGGACCCCACCTGCTGGAGGGACCCTGCGCACTCCACAGATGCCCTCTGAGCCCCGGCGCTGCCCCAGGTGCAGCTGGCTGGGGAGGGACTGTGGGAGGTTGGCTCCAGGGAGTGTCCAGCCCTTCTCGCCTAGTCCCTCCCCACCCCACCCATCTATCTTCTAATTAATTTCCTTTCAATGTGCACGAATCCGTGCACCAGGCCTCTAGTTGTATGATAAGCCACATTTTATTATTTTATCAGTTGATGGACCTTTGAATTGGTGCCACTCTTTGGCTATATGCATAATGCTGCTGTGGACATTCACGCACAAGGTTTTGTGTGGATGTATTTTTCCGTTCTCTTGGGCATATCCCTAGAAGTAGTTTCTGGGTCAGATGGTAGCTCTGTTTAACATTTGAGGAACTGCCAAGATTAATTTCCAGCCTCAGTAATTTTTCAGAGTGTAAAGAAAGAAGTCCTGTGACCCTGGCTGGTTTGGCTCAGTGGACAGAGCCTCGGCCTGCAGACTGAAGGGTCCCGGGTTCAATCCCGGTCAAGGGCACGTCCCTGGCCTTGGTTGGGGCACATGCAGGAGGCAACCCATCAGTGTGTCTCTCTCACATCACATCAGTGTTTAAAAAAAGAAAGAAGCCCTGTGTTTGAGAGCCAGGGTTTGGACAGGGGAGTGTGGACAATTCAGCACAGCCTCTCGTCTTTGTCCTGGGGTTGAGTCCCTCAAAACCGTCTCCGATCTGTGCTCCTTTCCCCTCTAACCTGTCCTTGGTGGCAAAGAGACAGCCAGTACGCCCGACTGTGGAAGTTAAGCCGCCAGGGAGTTCTGGAGCAGGGTCTCGTCTCTGCAGATTTCGAGGGTGCCCTCTACACCGTGTCCCCCGCAGTTGTGCAGGGAGGCAGCCTGGCTGCAGCTGCCTCTCTCTGCCTCCTTCCTGCTCTGGCACCGTGATCGCTGGCTGTGCGGAATCTCGTGGGGAGCAGCGTCTGTGAGGCCTTGTTAGCAGAGCTGAGGAAGGCAGCTGGCTTCAGCCACCCACGTGCCTGGGCCGCTGCTCCGGACTCCCCTCCCCAAAGAGGGGCTGTCTAGCCGTATCCCCCCACCTCTGCCCAGGCCCCTCCTGCAAGGTGATGGGCTAAGCATGGCAGGCGCTGTACGTGGGGGGAGCAGGGGTCGGCCTCCTCCCGCCCCCCAGGGTTTGCCAGCCTCTTGAAAGAGGAGTTTGGAGGGAGCAGTGTTTGGCTGGAGGAGTGGTTCTGATGGTGGGACTCCAGGTGCCAGGGGCAGCGAACGGGGATAGGTTGGCAGTGCCCGTGTGTGGAGCCCGTGAGAACTGCCTGCCGTCTGCACCCCGGCCAGGGACGCGCTCTTTCCTTTTGCTCTTCTTCCCCCAGATGTGACTCCACGCTGGCTGGGGGCTCTGAGCATGGCCGACACCATCTTCGGCAGCGGCAGCCATCAGTGGGTTTGCCCCAATGACCGGCAGCTCGCCCTGCGAGCCAAGTGAGTGCCTTCCCTTCCTTCGCCATCGCGGTTCCCTCCTTTCTTTGGCAAGATTCAGTCCCAGGACCCAGAGAGAGAGGTTTGGAGACAAGTGCCTCTCGAATGAACACTAGGCTCCATGCCCTGAGCGGGGCCCTGAACAGCCATTCACTCATGTAACCGCCAGGTGGAATTTCTCTCCATTTCTCAGGTGAGGAGAGTGAGCCGGGGCCCTTGCCCAAGGCACTTACCTTGCACCTGGCAGGCCCAGGGCCACACCGGGTCCTCCTGACTCCCGCACCCGTGTTCTTGGTCACCACAGGCTGCAAGGAGCCAGGCCACCTCCTCCCTTTCTCTGTGAAGAGCACAAGTCCCTGTCACTGCGTCTTCAGCCCTGAGCCCCGGGAGGCGGGAGCCTTGGGTCGCTGGAGGCCCACTTTGTAATTGAGTGCTGGCACTGACAGGACAGAGTGAATGAGGACTGAAACACACACACAGCCAGCCTCGGGGGCCCAGGGCTCCTCCACGCTCCTGTCCTTCACAGTCCCTGCGGTTCCGGTTTGTCCCCTGGGGTCCTGGTTGTCCTGTTGCCTCTCCTCCTGGTGACCCCTCAGCTCCGTGCTGCCCAGACTGCCTCTACCTGCTGTTCCCCTTCAGCTCGAGACCAGGGGCTCACAAATGCCCCTCCTGCCTTCCTGTTTCCTGTCTCTCCAGGGAGTTGGGGGTCCCTGGTGTCGGATAAGCCTAAACGTCCCCTTCATTTGTCAAACTGTGTCAATTACCAGAGAACAGCATTTCCCAAATGGGACCGAGTTCAAAAAAAAATTTGCAATTAGATGTGAGGAGCCTGCAGGGACCCAGAACCGAAACATCAAAGGGGGAGAGAAATGAATCTGAAATGCCCGAGAAGGGCGGAGTCCTGCCTGGTCTGCAGGAATCTGCACAACAGTTCATTTGTCCCTCTCACCGGGGTGGCTCAGCCTCCTCAGGGCAAGTACCAGGGAGGAAACCAGCCCTCGCCCTCTCTCCTGATGCCAGGCAAGATGTGTCCTGCCTGGCGGGATATGAGGAGCCGGGGAGAGCCAGGCTCTGGGGCCAGGGCCCGGGGTGACCCCTGGCCACCCCTCCAGCATTTCCATCAGTTCTCCCTGACCTTGTCTTGCACTCAGCAGCAGCCAGAGCTGTAGTGGCACCTTTGAGAGGAGCAAATGCTTTTATCTTCTCCCCGGGGTGTGCCGCCATATGCCAGGTTCCTGGTAATGCCAGGCTCCTGGTAATGCCAGGCTCCGTAAAGGCCTGGCACAGATCCCTACACCCAGGCACTGTGCTGAGGGTCCCTCTGGGAAGCCTGGGGAAATTGCCTTTCCTGGCTCTCGCTCTGTCTGTCCTTCTGTCCTCCAGCCACCATCAGTGTGAACCCCAACGGTGTGCCTGGCACTGTTTGCACAGCAGCAAACAAGACCACCATGGTCTCTTGTCTTCAGGCACTAATAGAGGGGTGAGCTCTGTACACACACTTACCCATGTGTTGTGACAGCGGGGGTGGGAGGGGTGCTGGCTTCATCTGGGAATTGGAGAGGCTTCCCTGAGGGTGTGACACTTGTGTTGATCCTGGAGGGGGGTTAACTGTTAGATGGGAAGATGAGGGAGGGGCTTCTAGAAGAAGGAACGGCTTGTGCAAAGGCCCTGGGGTAAAAGGAGCAAGAAGAGGACCTAGCAGGAGGCCAATGTGGAGGGGAATGCAGAGCGTGAGTGAGACGGTGAATGGGGTAAAAGGAAGGTGGAGAGGTGGGCAGGGGCCTGATGGGGCAGGGCCTGGTCCTCCAGAGACTCACATTCTGGAGGGAGAACAAGGGTCCTAGCTTGCCTCAACATAATGTTTCAGCCTCTAATTGCAAATTTTTTTGAACGCGGTCCCATTTGGGAAATGCTGGCTCTGGTAATTGACAGAGTTTGACAGATGAAGCATAAGCTTATCTGACACCAGGAACCCCCCGCCCCCAACTCCCTGGAGCTATGCCCAGGCCTTATGAAAACTGAGAACGGACACTTAACCATCTTGGAGGGGATCGGGAAAAGCCTCCTGGTGAAGACCGTGTCTGGAAGCATAGGGGTGTGCCGCGGGAAGGGGGCTCAGTGAGAGGGGACGCTCCCCAGGTACAGGGCACAGCTTGAGCCAAGGCCCGGAGACAGCGTGCAGCCCAGGGCCCGGGGAACAGGAGCAGTTGCTGCTCATGCACACCATGTGAGGCCGGGGGGGGCCGGGGATGGGGCACCCTCCGGGGGACGTACCGATGGGTGCCGGGCACCACTGGAGGTTCTTCCCCAGGGGCTGCACCCTGAGTGGCCTCCTTTGGCTCTGAGGAGGGGCACCTCAGGGGAACACGATGCTCAATGACAGCCATGCCCACAGTGGGAACAGGGCCTGAAGGGACAGGGCTAGGGAGCGGGCAGGAATCAATGAGAATGTAAATGGTCGGGGTTCCGTGGGTGAGCAGACAGAGGTGGGAAAGGAGGTTCGGAGGGTGCCCTGGGGGAGCCGGGCAGGGCCACTGGCAGCCGCTAGATGCTAGACGGGAGCTCCCCTGGCCAGGAGGCCTGCCGACTCCTGCTTGCCTTTAGAAAGTTAGAGGCATCTCACTGTGCCCTGCCTCTGCCCTCCTCTGAGAAATGGGGAGGCCTGCTTTGCAGGCTGACGCGAGGTCCAGTGGGGGGGGGGGGGTGTCTGCAGGGCCTCGGGCTGGCACTGGGCGCAGAGGGAGCTGGGTAGGAGCTGTGCCCGCTGGGACAGGTGGCGGTGCTGGTGCCCTCCCTCTTCTGACTAGTTCAGTTCCCCTTATTTATACGGCCTCCTAACACCCACCTGCATCCCACCCAGCAGCATGTCCCCAGCATCAACAAATGTGCGTGGAATGAATAGCGCTCGTCACTTTTAATTAAATAAATGTTTGTGCCGTTGATTGGGCATCTGTCTCCCCAGCATACTCTAGTCTTCCCAGTGGTGACTTTGCTGTCTTGTCCATCTCTGTTCCCAGCACCTGGCACAGAATGTCTCTGAGAAGCTAGGACCCAGGGCAGGGCGCGGGGGGCTGGGCCTGCTGCGGCCACCCTCTCCCCACCCAGAAAAACAGGAAGGGTTGGAGTCCTTGCCCTCAGCCCTGGCCACAGCCACAGGAGGTGTCATCGCAGCCCAGGGGAGTGGTGACAGCTGAGCCCCTGAGCCAGGCCCCAGCCCACCTCTCCTTGCCTGCCCGGCCACCTCTCCTCTCTTGCATCTCCATTACCCTCCTGCCCTGGAACCCTGAATTTTCAAAATGCTGTCAATCTCCTTTTATCCTCAAGGTTCATGCTAAACCTAATTACAGTTCTTCCCTATTCCTTACTAAGCGCCAGCTCACTTTCTTCTGTGATGCAGATCTAGGTTTTATTCTTCTCTTGATCATCCTCTAAGCTCCTCCCTCAACACCTCACACACCATGGCCGTGGCCGTGGCCTTCTCTATGTGTACAGTGGGTGCATTCCGTGCTCCCGCCTCCCGGGGAGCGGAGATGGTGCTGCCGACTTTGTGAGTGGGTGGCAGCTCCCTGTTCCCCAAACCCCTTGCGCCTGTGGCTACGGTGGGGTGCCGGGGTTTGCACTGGGGTGGCCTCAGGCCTGTGTTGTTCTCTCCCGAGGCTGCAGACAGGCTGGTCTGTGCACACCTACCAGACCGAGAAGCAGAGGAAGAGCCAGGGCCTCAGCCCGGCCGAGGTGGAGGCCATCCTGCAGGTCATCCAGAGGGCCGAGCGGCTGGACGTCCTGGAGCAGCAGAGGATCGGGTAAGGGCCGCGGGCTGGGCCAGAGCAGCCTGGGGAGAGGAGAGCAGGGTGCTCAGTGCCAGACCAGGGGGCGGCCAATCCGGCGCCCTCGTCCCAGGGCCGGCTTTTCACCCTGCAGTGAAGACGCGTAACCCAGCCCATTGAAGCCTCAGTGTACCCGCCTGTGAGAGGGGATAGCGGCCGCTGTGTGGGCCCAGGCTGTGGGGGCAGAGTGTGGTGCAGTGCGTTAGGGACTGCTCAGCTCTGCACACGGGAGGGCCCGCCGTGGTCCAGCAGCAAGGGGTCTCAGTTGAGGCTGCCCCTGGGTCGTCCCATTTGAGACTCCAACAGGAGACACACTCCAGCTTGTTCTGAGCCCTTGTCCCGGCCTCGGCCTCCGACCTCAGAGCGGACGACCACACAGTCTTCAAACCGCTTTGTGGGGTCTCTTGCTTGTTTCATCACAAAAGCCATTCACAGTTCCTGGAAAACCTGAAGAGCACAAGTGGGAGAACACAGATGCAGAGCTCCTTGTGCTGCTTCTGTTTATCTTTTTCTACTAAATGTGCGATCATTTATTTTATTTTTTATTTTTATTTTTTTATTATTATTTTTTTTTTATATTTTATTGATTTTTCACAGAGAGGAAGAGAGAGGGACAGAGAGCTAGAAACATCGATGAGAGAGAATCATCAATCAGCTGCCTCCTGCACACCCCCCACCGGGGATGTGCCCGCAACCAAGGTACATGCCCTTGACCGGAATCGAACCTGGGACCCCTCAGTCCACAGGCCGACGCTCTATCCACTGAGCCAAATCGGTTTTGGCATAAATGTGCGATCATTTAAAAAGTCGGGCCCAGTAGACATACCCGGGTCCAGACAATGAGAGACCCCTGCAGAGACCCTGCTCTCCCGCAGCTCCATGTGCATGGCTGTCAAACGGGCCTTTCACTGTCACTGTTACAGGAGGGTTTGGATCAGACAGACTCCCGGTCTCGCTTTCCCCCACCCGACCCAGCTCTGGCCCTGTGCTGCTCCGGGCCCCGCAGGCGCTCCGCAGGCCCCCCAGCCGACGATCGGCACCTAGGAGGGTGTGCGGGAAGCAGGGGGGTGTTCCACGTGGGCTACTTTGCGCAGTGGAAGGCACGCGGGCCCGCCCCTCCCTCTGGGCCGCCCCCATTGCCCGGCCCCCTCTGCGAGCACTGGGTCTGGCAGGGGCCCAGAATGGCCCAGAAGGCAGTGCCTCGGGTTCATCGTCTCAGAAGGAGGAGGTGGGTGCACCCCGTGTGTTTCGTGAGTTAGGAGGCACGAGGTCGTACCGGCAGGGGGTCCCCGAGAACAAGCGGGTCAGGCCAGGGCTGATGCCGGCTTTGCTCCAGAGGCCCTGTAGGGCGTGGGTAAGGGACAGCGACCCCGTGGAGGTCCGGAGTGCTTGCTAGAGGGCAATGGGGAGAGGCAGCCTCCTGGTGAAGACCATGTCCACAAGGCTCCAGGCCGAGTCTGAGGAGCAGATCGAGTTGCCGTGGGAGTCCACACCCAGGCCCCACCTCTTAAGAGCTGTGTGACCCTGGCAAGTGACTTCCCATCGCTGAACCTCCGTCTTCTCATCTTTAAAATGGGGGAAATAGCATCTTCCTCACTGCGGGGGTGTGGAGGGAGTGACAGTGAGAGGAGACAGTGTAACCGTACTCTGTCCTTCATTCATTCAAGAGTGTTCACTGCGTGTCCACCGGGCACTGGCGACGCTGCTGCCAGCAAAACGGAAGTGGCTGCCAGTTCCCAGGTCACAGCATTGCTGACAAGTTGTCATGGAACGGGTCACAGTGGGCCGAGGGCTGTGGCACCCTGAGGAGGGCACCTACCCCAGGCTCAGTGGGGTTCCGGGAAGGCTCCTGGGCACTCAGCATCAGAGGCTCAAAGATGGGCTCTTTTTCTCTCTTTCTCCCCCTGCTTCACCCGCCCCGTCACTCAAACCAGAGGCCTCGTGCCGTTCTGGGTCTCTCTTACCTCCCCTCACCCCAGGCCATCGAGGCTCTGAAAGACAGCCCATCCCAGTCTCCATCCCCCTTCCCTGGACTCCCACCACCTGCTGCTGGCTTCCTCACCCCCACGCCCCCCTGTAATCCTGAGTGAGCTTTTCAAAATGTCACTCGGGTCAAATCACTCCTCTGCTTAAAACTCCTCCATGGCTTCACGTTGATCTGAGAGAATAATCCAAACTCCCATGTTGTGACCGACAGAACCATGTAATCCGCCTTCCTCGACCCTCCCGCCTGCTTTCATCCCAGGCTTCCTCCCGTGTGCTCGGAGCACAGCCACCCTGGCCTTCTGATCGTCCTGACGGCAGGCCCCTCCTCGCCAGGAACGCTCCAGGCTCCCCCTCTGCCTTGGCTTTCCCGCCCTGGCTCTCCACACGGTTTGGTCCCTGTCATCCTTCAGCTCTCAGCTCGGTGTCCTGAGAGAGGCCCCCACTCATCACCTATAACATGCCCCTGGCCCTTGGAGTCTCTCTCCCCCGCCCACTCACTTCACTTCAGAACGCTTTCCCCTCGGGAGGCAGTTTGCCTATTTCCCTGTGTCTGGACTTTCTCCCTTTATCGAGCTTAAGTTCCGTGAGAGCAGGGACCAGGTCTGCCTCTGGCCTGTTTGCTACAATATTCCCAGCACCCAGCGCCTCCTAAATGCTCAGTTAGTATTGGCAAGTAAGTGAATGAGTAGGGGTTCTAGCCAGGGAAAGAGGTGAGGCAGGGACCAGTGTCCCAGGTGAGGGAACAGCACAGGAGGCCTGTGTCGTGTGGGGCCCTGTGGCAGCTGAGCCCGGGCAGTGGTCGGGATGGAGACGGGAAGTACCTCCCATCAGACTGTGTCCTGTGCTGCAGGCGGCTGGTGGAGCGGCTGGACACCATGAGGCGCAACGTGATGGGGAACGGCCTGTCGCAGTGTCTGCTCTGCGGAGAGGTGCTGGGCTACCTGGGCAGCTCGTCGGTGTTCTGCAAAGACTGCAGGAAGGTAAGGCCCTGCTCCGGCCCTGCCACTCTGGCTGCCCAGCCTGGACCAGTTCCAGTGCCGGTCCAGCTCTGTGGCTTTGCATCCTGGCTCCCAGGAGTGTGTGTGTGCGTGTGCGTGTGTGTGCATGTGTAGGCACATGGCATCCCATGCTTCTTGGCGGGAGGGATTGGAGCCTGAAGGTCAGATGGCCTGGCTTCTAGGACCAGCCCTGGGGAGTGGACCTCTGTGCCTCACAGGCCCAGGTGTGGATGCAGCTCCCCCACTAGCCACATGACCTCAGAAAACTTGTTTAATCATGTGTTGTATCATCGTCCTGATCTGTAAAATAGGGATAATCATACTACATACCTTATAGAGTTATGCGGATTAAATACTATATACAAAACTCGTAAAACCTTGTATGGCACATTAAGTACTCAGTAAACGTTATTGGTTTTTATTAAGTAAATACAACTCTCCTCCAAGCCAAGTCGTATGCTAGGATTGCACTTCCTGTTCTGTCGGTCTGCTCTTTCAGCCGGTTGTGGGCTGACTCTGGGTTAGGGGAATCCAAAGGACACGTGTCCACAACTGTCATTTCCCTCAGGTCCTGATGGTCAGAGTGATGCTGACCATAGCGGGACCAAGGTTTCCAGGACTAAAAGCAATCAGGAGGGCTGCCTGGAGGCGCTGGCTCCTGAAGCCTTCTGAGCGGCCGAGAGTAGAGTGAAGGGCATCCCGGGCACAGGAGAGCAGCATGGCAAAGGCGTGGAGCTGGAAATGGGCTGGGCAAGCCCCTGGCTGTGAGGATGCAGGCCCGAGGGCAGGGAGAAGTGGACTGAAAGAAGAAGCAGCACAGGACGTGACATCCTATTTGACTTAGGAACAGGGGGAACTTGGAGGAGGGACGGAGGCGAGGTCATGGGGCCTTGTAGACATGGGGCAGAGCTGAGATCTCTGTGGGAGATCTGTTAGAAGGAAGAGCTCTCTGAGCAGAGTGGGCAGGTCCAGGGCCCCAGGGCCCCTGGGAGATGATCAGAGATGTCACACAGACACCCTGCAGCCGTCTGCCAGGCGGGGTCACAGGAGAATCAGGAGCGCCCCCGGCCAAGCTTTAGCCCTTACAGGGGCACTGGTGTCTGGGAGGGGAGGACCCTGTCATCCATTCTCTCATCCAACAAATAGTATGTCCTGGACGCCTCCTGGTGCCGGCACGGGGTGCGGTGCGGACACAGACCCCGGCCTCTGGGACTGTGGGTAATTCATTACCGATGTGATTGGGTTACAGAGGCAGCCCTGGGGGCCTGAGAGAGCTCTAACAGCGCACTGGCCTATTCGGGGGCCTCAGGGTCCCTCCACTCTGGGTTCACCAGTTACTGGGGCGCTTCTATTTATTTCCATCTCCACTTCCTGCCTCCTCACCTTTTGCAGTGGCGGGCAGTGTGTCCTGGAGGCGTGTGGCCGTGGGCGGGCTGCTGGGGCCCTCTGACCTGGGGCGTGTCCAGATCCAGGCCTGGGGCAGGTCTGAGGGGCTCCTGGCCACACGGAGGGAGGCGTCTCCCGCAGGAGCCCTGTCGGGTTTCAGCTGCCACACGCTAACGAGTCTGGAGTCTGCGGGTGGAACCCTTGATGCGGGCACTTGTGGCAGCCACCCCTCAGTAATTGGGCCCGCACGCCCAGACTGCCTGCCCTCATTAGGGGAGGGCTGTGGTGGGAAGGGAGGGACGGCTGGTTAATTAGAGAGGACTGGCACTCCTAATTGCTCAGGATCTGAGTCAGCCCGCTTGCGGTTTAATTGCGAGTCGGGTTTCACCAGCGATGGGAGGGGGGGCAGGGCTGCAAGAAAGCCCCCCCAAGCCCTGGATGGTGCTATCACCGAGCAAGGGAAGCAATAGGATTTTTTTCTGGTTTCAGACAAAAGGTGTCTCATGGAGTGGGTGCCGAGGAGGCTGCCCAGGAAGCGGTGGTCTCAGTGATGTGTGCCAAGTCCCGTGAGAGAGGAGGAGGCAGCATCGCCCTCTGCTCTAAGCTGGTCCTTAGAGAAGTACAGCTGAGTTAGGGGTCGGCGTCCCTACTCAGGACGGGGAGGTGCTGGAAGGAAGGCGCAGGCCAGACCTGAGCCGGGCCCCACAGCCTGCTCGAGGTTCTGAGGAGGTATGGGAGGGGCACAGCTGAGACCCCAGCAGGAAAGCTGGCAGTAACCTGAGGGCCACTAATCCCATCAAGGGGCTCCACCCTCATGGTCTCATGGAACGCTGATCACCTCCCTAAGGCCCCACCTCCAAACCATCCCATCGGGGGTTAGGGCTTCACCATGCGAATTTGAGGGGCCCCACCCATTCAGTCCATTGCACCTGCAGAACAGAACCTGGGGGTGGGGCAGGATCTGTGTTTAACAAGCCCTCCAGGGGTTCTGATTCTCTTTAGATTTGAAAACTCCTGCCCTCAGGTCCCAGCCCCAGGCCTGGCTCAGGGTGGTGGGGAAGGACCTGGAGGGGCAGGCCTTCCCTCTGCTCCTCTTTCTCCCCTCACCCTCCCCACACCCGCCCACGCACCACACAACCCCCACTCCTCCCACACCACCCCCACCTTCACACACCACACCACACCTCCCGCACCCCAACACACAACCCCCACTCCCCTCACTACACCCCCACACCTTCACACACCACACTTCCCATACCCCAACACACAACCCCCACTCCCCTCACTACACCCCCACACCTTCACATACCACACCACACCTTCCGCACCCCAACACACAACCCCCACTCCCCTCACCACATCCTACCTTCACATACCACACCACACCTCCCGCACCCCAACACACAACCCCCACTCCCCTCACACTCCACCTTCACATACCACCCCACACCTCCCGCACCCCAACACACAACCCCCACTCCCCTCACCACACCCCACCTTCACTTGCCACACCACACCTCCCACACCCCGAACACACAACCCCCACTCCCCTCACCACACCCCACCTTCACATACCACACCACACCTCCCACACCCCAACACACAACCCCCACTCCCCTCACACCCCACCTTCACATACCACCCCACACCTCCCACACCCCCAACACACAACCCCCACTCCCCTCACCACACCCCACCTTCACATACCACACCACACCTCCCACACCCCCAACACACAACCCCCACTCC
This sequence comes from Ia io, assembly GCA_025583905.1. Taxonomy (NCBI): domain Eukaryota; kingdom Metazoa; phylum Chordata; class Mammalia; order Chiroptera; family Vespertilionidae; genus Ia; species Ia io. The sequence continues at coordinate 34,969,402 of JAJQQW010000020.1, forward strand.
CCTCACCACACCACACCTTCACATACCACACCACAACCCCCACTCCCCTCACTATACCCCCACCTTCACATACCACCCCACACGTCCCGCACCCCCAACACACAATCCCCACTCCCCTCACACCACACCCCCACACCTTCACATACCACCCCACACCCCCGACACACAACCCCCACTCCCCTCACCACACCCCACCTTCACATATCACACCACACCTCCCACACCCCCAACACACAACCCCCACTCCCCTCACCACACCACACCTTCACATACCACACCACACCTCCCACACCCACAACACACAACCCTGCACCCTCCACTCCCACGCCCCCCACCCCAGGACAGTGTCCTGTGCCCTCCCTCGGGCCCTGCTGGTCTTGCCAACAGTGTACACCAAGGCCATGGTGTACCTTGTGTATCCTGTAGAGTCTACCGAGCGCCTTCACACACGTCACCCGTTCGTTCCTCAGCACAGAGCTGTCCGGGAGCTGGAGCTGAGGCTGTCCCCAGGCCCAGGTGGGAAACGGCTCAGTGGGCGCTGTGGCCTCTGGGTCACCTGGCTGGGGAGTGGGGAGCTGGGCCTGCCCCTCCGTCCCCTTCACCTTGTGGCTTCTCCTTCCTTGGAAAAGCAGGGATATCTTTCTAAAGAACACAGGAGAGCTCAGCCGGCGTGGCTCAGGGGTTGAGCGTCTACCTGTGAACAGGGAGGTCAGGGTTCGATTCCCGGTCAGGGCACATGCCCGGGTTGTGGGCTCAGTCCCCAGTAGGGGACGTGCCGGAGGCGGCCGATCAATGATTCTCTCTCATCATTGATGTTTCTCTCTCTGTCTCCCTTTCCTTTCCTCTCTGAGATCTGTAAAAATATGTTTAAAAAAATAACACAGGAGAAGAAACATCACACGCAATGAAATATTGAAAACTTTTCTCCTAAAACCGGGAATAAGACAAGTCCTTTGTATCTTTGTCACCACTTCTACCCAGGCTTGTGCTGGAGGCCTCGCTGGCGCACTCAGGCGAGAAAATGAAACATATGGCCTAGGGTCAGAAAAGAAGAGCTGAACTGTCATTGTGTGCGTCTCCGTGGTCAGAGCGCCAGCCCGCGCACAGAGGGTCTTGGGTTTGATTCCAGGTCAAGGTACCTGGGTTGCAGGTTCAATCCCCGACCCTGGTTGGGGCCATGTGGGAGGCAACCAATCGATGTGTCTCTCACATCAATGTTTCTCTCTCTCTCCCTCCCTTTCTCTCTCTAATAATCAATGGGGGAAATGCCCTCGAGTAAGGATTAACAAAAACAAAAACAAAACTATCATAATTCACGAATAGCATGATTATCTAACTAGAAAATCTGAGAGAACCTAAATGCAAATGGCTAGCATTAGTAGGTGCCTTTAGCAAGGCTGCTGTATACAACTTCCGTGTACAGGAAAATTGGTATTTCTATACACCTAAGACAAAAATGAGAGAAAATGAGTCCAATTTATGACCGAGGGAATTTTGGTATGAGGTGGGTACAGAATGGTCTTTTGGATAAATGACACGAGGTCATTTGATATTCGTATGGAAGGAATGTATCCTGACCTTTACCTCATACCGTGTCAATTCCACACTGATTTCAGACTTACATGGGAAAAGTGCAATGGTGAATATTTTGGAGGAGACAGAGAGAGAGAGAGAGAAACGAACACAGGAGAAGTCCCTTTAAGGGCCAAGGCGTGGGTACCTATATCAGCATGGGTGATGCCTTTGAGGCCCGGGAGCACCCAGAAGGCCCTGTCAGAGGCCGCCCTTCCCTCACACTCTGTCCAGTGCTGGCCGTGGCCGGCTGGCTGCCCTCCCCACCACTGGGGGGTAAAAATGTCTTTCCCTAGACTTTCAGAAGCAGGCGGAATGTTCTCAGGAGGTTCCCACTCCAGAAGCTAAACCCTGGGGCTGGCTGGGCCCACCTCAGGGGTCCAGGGCCTGGGCGGTGGGAGAGTGGGCAGCCCTTGGGGGAGACGTTTCCTTCCTTCGGAGCCTGCTCAGCTCCCTAGGCCCATCCCTGCAAATTAAATTTAATTTCATAAAGGGCTTGTCTCTGCAGAATTTGCTCATCCATTTCCTGCTACAACGTTTCTTCGGGTCCTGACGATAGGCCAGGCCCTGGAGGTTCTGTGATGAGCAAGGGAGGAGGTGGCCTTGCCCCCGGAATCCTAAGAGCCAGTACTTCTCTTACTCTGCGAGACGCTGTTCTGAGGGCCCGTCACATGTTAACTCATTCAGTCCTCCTGGCAACCCTGTGGGCTGGCACTGTTATCATGCCCCCTTTACAGATGTGTAAACTGAGGCACAGAGTGATTGAGAATCTTGCCCAAGGTGACTCAGCTAGTCAGTTGTGGAGCCAGTATTTGGACCCAAGCAATCTGGTTCTGAGCATTTTTGCCAATAACTGCTCTGCTGCATCAACCCTATGGAGTAACACACTAAGAAAAGGTGATACGGACAAGAGAAAATGAATACAGTCGTTCCAGAAAGTGGCAAAAACACACAAAGCAGGTGGGGAGGGAGGGAGGGAGGAAGGGAGGGAGGCAGGGAGGGAGGAAGGGAGGGAGGCAGGCCACTGTAAGAGCCAGTGGGGAGGGAGTGGGAGGCAGTTACTTTATGTTGCGTACACAGCGAGGGCCTCAAATGAGGAGGTGACATTTGAGCTGAGACCATAACGAGAAAAAGTCAGATCTGGCAGAAAGGGTCCTGAGCGGAGGGAGCAGCGTGGACGAGGTGCGGGCTGGGGAGATGGGGTGTGAGTGAGAACAGAAAGAGTGCCAGGGAGGCCCGGGGAGGCCCCACAGTGACCCTTCAAAGCTTGGAGGCCTGGCCCTTGCCGAGTCCGTGGGACAGGGGCTGCCCCACCCTGCTCCCTGGATTGACTTGAGTCCCTAAAGTAGGAGGAGGAAATTTTAAAAATTATTTTTAATTTGTGGTAAATATACCCAACGTAAAATTCACTTTTTCAATCATTTTTACGTGTACAATTTAGGGGCATGAAGTACGTTCATGTTGTGCTAGCATCACCACCATCCCCTCCAGAACTGTCTCATGTTGTGAAACTGAAACCCTGTCCCCAGGAAGCATTCACTCCCCTCCCTCCCCCTCCCCCAGCCCCTGGCATCCACCCTCCTGCTTTCTGTTTCTGTGCATTTGCCTACTTTAGGGACCGCATATAAAGCAGTCGTACAGTATTTGTCTTTCTGTGCCTGGCTTGTTTCACTTAACACAGTGGTTGGCAAACTCATTAGTCAGCAGAGCCAAATATCAACAGTACAGCGATTGAAATTTCTTCTGAGAGCCGAAAACCGACTTCTGCGCATGGGCCACGAAGTTTCAATGGCACTGTACGTGCACGCCCGTGCGTGGTATTTTGTGGAAGAGCCACACTCAAGGGGCCAAAGAGCCACATGTGGCTTGCGAGCCGCGGTTTGCCGACCACGGACTTAACACATTGTCGTCAAGGCCCATCCAGGCGGTAGCAGGTGTCAGAGTTTCCTTCTTTTTAAGGCTAATATTCCATTGTATGTAGATATCACGTTGTGTTGATCCCGTTCATCTGTCAGTGGACTCAGCTTGCTTCTGCATCTTAGCTGTTGTGCATGGTGCTCCCAGGGATGTGTGTGTGCAAATACCCCTTTGAGTCCCTGCTTTCGATTCTTTTGGGCCTGTCCCAGGAGCAGTTGCTGGACCACATGGTCGTTCTGTGTCATTTCTGGAGGCGTTGCCATCCTGCTTCCCATGACAGCTGCACCATTTTATATTCCCACCAACAGTGCACAAGGGCGAGGAGGGTGCAGCTTGTTGCAGGGTCTCCCTCCGGAATGGGGGCGTAATGCCGGGGTTTTTGTTCCAGCATTAAGAAGGGTTCAGCAATCTGGAGAAAGGCTGTGCGTAGATTAAGTAGAAGTCCAAAGACAAAAGATAATTTTGAAAGGCGTTGGGGGTCAGAGGAGCCTGGCTGAAGAAGCCAAGTTCTCCTTGTCTCAGGACCCCTTGCTTTTTATTAACACCATTTGTCCTAAGGCAAGGTGGAGATAATACACTTCAAAGGGTAGGGTACAGAAGCATTGTCAGATTGGGGAATAGCCTACGGCTGTTCAGGTGTTTGGCCAGTAGGAGGCAATAACATGTAGGTTAAGATGCCCTGAGCTGTCTGGCAGCAAGCAATCATCCCTTTCTGGTTTGGGGGAAATGCCCTCAGCCATTCCAACAGGTGATAACATATGTGACTCAGCCCTTGTTGAGTCCCCAAGTCCCATCAATCTTTTGATGAAACTCTTGCAATTATGACATGCTGGAATTGGCTTCTGGCAGGGGCACAACGAAACCCATCCATGTTCCCCACTCCCCTTCCAAACGCAGCAGTGCTCGGTGCCTCTGTCCCTCGGGTGTGGCCTCAAGAGCAGCAGCAGCCTTGAGCAATAGTCGCTTCATCCGAGCTGCCTCCAGACTGGCCTCGCCGTGCCCCCTGTCCTCAGCCCAATCAGATGTAGGAGACGTGAGCTTGTGCCTCGTTACCAAGATGGATTTTTTCATTCAGCTACTGATGTTTCCTAAATTCCCGGAAAAGGTCACTTACTTCGCCTGCCCTGAGGGCCTGCTCTGGCCGCTCGCTGTGTCTCCCAGGCTGCATGTCAAGGTTTGACGTGTCTGCTGGACGGGAGCAGACACCACGCAGCACCCTGGACACATGCCTGCTCAGGATCGGACGCTCAGAACGTCTCCATTAGGCACGCTGCTTTCCTGCTGCTCCGGTGCCTGCGGTGTGACTTTCTTCCCCCAGAGGAGCTTCTTTCTGGCCATGTGGAGCAGTCCAGAGGCCAGTCTGTTCACCCTGTCATGCCGCTGCCCTTCAGCTCAAAGTCAAAGGCAGCTGCAGAGCTGCCGAGAGCCTGGGTGGGCTTGGGGAACCTTGAGACCCTCTGGTGGCAAATCCCAGAGCTTCCTGGAGACCAGCCTTATGACCATTCCATGAGAACCTGTGATACCAGAGAAATGTGTGGGTGGTCTTTCCCCACTGGGAGTAGGAGTGGGGTTCTTGGGGTACCACTCCCAAGGATTTCCAGAGGCCCCCATGGAGGATGAGATAGGGCAGAAAGCATTCTTTCCAAGGAATTGCATCCCTCCAGTAAAGCTAAAAGCGACACCAGTCTCCAGCGTTGCAGCACCAGACTCGTTACGGCCCATTAGTCATTGTGTGTGGGGCCCACATGGCTGTGGGCCGTGTGGGCGAATGTAGGGGAGCAGGAGCGTGAGAGCCCCACAAGCCAGGAGTCAGTCAGGAGGAACCGAGCGCGTGAGAGCGCACGCCTTCGTTGTAGGGGCGGGGCCCCTTTTTCCTGCTGTGGACATTTACAGCATCATTCGCAGGCCACACAGAATTATCAGCTTAAAAAGTAGCCTGCTGTATTGGGTCAAGCATTTCTTTTCTTTTTTTTTAAATACTTTTTACTGATTTCAGAGAGAGAGAAAGAGAGAGAAACATCAATGATTCAATGATGAGAGAGAATCATGGATCGGCTGCCGCCTGCATGCCCCCTACTGGGGATGGAGCCTGCAATCCGGGCATGTGCCCTAACCGGGAATCAAACCCTGACCTCCGGGTTCATGGGTCGACTCTCAAGCAGTGAGCCACACCGGCCGGGCCAAACATTTCATTAACTCGCCCCTCATGCCTTGGCAGGGACAGACCAAATGATTTCCAGGGCCAGATGTTCCCACCCTGGTTTAGGGAATTCAATATTCCAAATTTTGCCCCTTTGCAGTGGCCACGCCCATTCTGGCCCATAACCTCTGTTCTCAGGTGTGACTGACAGTAAGCACCTTCCCTATGTCACCCCAGCTTTCCTGGGTGTCTGTCTCCCACCTGACCAGCCCCCGCTCCCAGCAGCCTGCTGGGAGTAGACGGAGGCCCGCCCAGGAGTGTAAGGCTGCAGCTTCGCGGCAGAGCTGCCCACGTGACAGGCCTGAGGTTTGGCCTTCCCTTCGCTCCCTCTGTTAGGAACAACTAGGGTAACCACCATGGCATCTCCGGCAGCCCTCCGGAGACCCGTCCACTTAGCCTGCCTGCGTGCCACGCCCTGCCCGCCAGGCGCTCCCTGCTGTAACAGAGTGTAGTGCAACGGGCAGAGGGCTGTAGGAGCAGGCATGGAGTGGCCCCAGGCAGAGGGCGCCGGCTGGCACCCTAGACCAGGGGTCCTCAAACTTTTTAAACAGGGGGCCAGTTCACTGTCCCTCAGACCATTGGAGGGCCGGACTATAGTTTAAAAAAAACTATGAACAAATTCCTATGCACACTGCACATATCTTATTTTGAAGTAAAAAAACAAAACGGCAAAAAAACCCGCATGTGGCCCGGGGGCCGTAGTTTGAGGACGCCTGCCCTAGACTGTGTGAGCCGGGCCTGGAGGGTGGAGACCCAGGTGCCTGGGGAGGGCAGTGCAGGAGGAGGCACAGCTCTGTAGAGGCAGGGGACGGCGGAGCGCAGGGACTGGGGGCATTTGGCATAGCGAATGGTTTGGGGATGTAGGGGAGTCGGGAGGCGGCCGGGAGAGGGAGGCAGGCCGAGGAGGGTGGAGTGAATGAAGTGAGGCTTGTGAAGGGCCCTGGTGCCTGGCTAAGAAGTGTCCTATAGGCAGCAGAGCCATCGAAAAAAGGGGTTCTATTCAGGAAGCAAGTGGGTCTCTGGGGAGGTCAGGTCCAGAGGCAGACCTGGAGCAGGACTGCGTGAGAGAGCCTATTGGATGCTCTAAAACAGGAAGCCACGTTGTACTCCAGAGGCACAGACGCGTCAGCTTTAGCTCTCAGCTGTGGCCGCTGCCGCTCCTGACCTGGGGGGGCCAGTGCAGGCCCGAGGAGCAGGTTCTGGGGCATAGACGGAGCTTGGTGTATTGTTATTTTAAAGCAATGGCAGGTTTGCTTTCCAAGTCTCTGTCTCAGGCTGGGATTGAGTCCGTGTCCTCTTAGCAGGGGGACGCCAGTGTGGGGCTTGGCTTGTGCTCCTGAGACGCCCTTTGTCTCTGATGTTTCTGTGATGCCGTATACCCTTTATGGCCCCCAGGAGGGAGGCAGGCAAAAGACAGTGATTAAACCCATTTTCCAGGTGGAAAAAGTGAGGCTCTGAGAGAGGACTTGCTCCTGGTGGCATAGTCAGGGCCTCACATCTCAATTCAGAACTTTGCTCACTCTTTGGGGGATAAAAAGAGCTAAAGACTCATAGGAGACACCCCCCCTCAAAGGAAGGTGATATTTGGTGCCAGCTTGCCAACTGGGTGCGAAGGCCATTGACAGAGTGCCTCTAACACTGGAGAAGGGGTCGTCGGCCCTCGTGCTGACCGCCCACAAGAGTGTGTGGCCCCCTGGCCGCTCCGGAAGCAAACCTCCCCACAGAGGTTTGTCGCACCCCCAGGATGCTGGGCGGAGCCTGGACGCATCTGGGGGTTTGCAAGGCGTTTGTGTTTGCTGAGTCGTGGATGAGAGTCACTGGGAGGCCGGCCGGCCCCTCATCAAGTGAGCAAAACAGTCTATAGGCCTGGGTGGGGGTCGGGCTCCTTCTGAGACAGCTGTCTGGTGCCCCCTCGGGCCCCTTGCCACCGGAGCTTCGTGTCCCTTCCGCCTGGGTCTGGTCGTCATTCATTCGAGAGAACGCAGGCAGCAGGAAGCAGTGTTGGCAAATCCGTTTAGCAGCTGTTACCAGGAACGGTAATTCTGTGCAGCCCCTCGTCCTCTGTTGTGGTAAATAACAGATAATGACATTTCCTGTCCGCCGTGTGGCCAGCTGCTGCTCACGCGGGCCTCGCCTCACCTCACTGCTGCGTCCGGCAAGCTGCCACACCTCGGAAGGCCTGCCATTCGTCATTGCTCTCCAACCGCCCGTCTCTCCTGCTGCAGCCTTTCCAGCGCGGCCCTGTGCTGTTGGCGGGCCCTAACTTGGTGTGGATGGAGCCTGCCTTCTGTCCCCCGAGGGTGGGGGGTGGGCAGCAGGTGCCTCTCCTGCTGCTGGGGCAGCTGGGAGGGGCAGGAAAGGGGGAGCCAGCTTCTCTTCAGAGGCTGCCCTTAACCCCGGCCCCCAAACCAAGAAAGAATCAGGCCTTTCTCAGATGCAGCTTAAGGGCCGTGGTCGGCAAACTGCGGCTCGAGAGCCACATGCGGCTCTTTGGCCCCTTGAGTTTTTAGCAAAGGCCAGCGTAGGAGTACCCTAATTAAGTTAATAACAATGTACCTACCTATATAGTTTACGTTTAAAAAATTTGGCTCTCAAAAGAAATTTCAATCATTGTACTGTTGATATTTGGCTCTGTTGACTAATGAGTTTGCCAACTTAGGGGATCTTCCCTCGCTCCCTCATGAACGCTTCCCTCGCCCTTGTCATCCGCCTTCTGTGTGAGGGTGACTCTCCCAGGTTACAGACGGAGAAACTGAGGCTGGGCCAGATTATGATCTGCCGGGCCTTCCAGAGGCCCTCTGCCCAGGAAGTACCTCTGCCGTGCTGAGTTTCCAGGCGCAGACAGGCGTGGGCTTCGGCCCTCCAGGGAGCGAGCGAGGCCTGAGCGCCTGGGGCCGCTGCACGGCCTCCCCACCACTCCCGGCTGCCCGAGAGGGAGTCCCATGAGCCTTCCAGCTCATTCCCTGCACCTCTGCTTGTTCATCTTGCTCAAGTGCGGCTTGATCAGGGCGCTCTGCCCACCCCTGAAGTCTTCAGTGGCTCCCACTGCCCTCAGAATGAAGTCTGACAGCCTCCACGCGGCATAAATGAACCTCCCAGGCTGGGAGTTCGGGGGCCTGAGGGTCGGCCCGACTGCACCTGCCCGACCATCACCGCTCTCCTCAGAGTTGGCTCTGCACATTGCCAGGGTCCCTAATTGCTCGTTAGTGCTGCCACCGCTGGAGTGTTCAGGAGCCTGAGGGTGTTTGTCTAGGCTGCTATATTTTTCAAATAAAAAAATCCGTTCCAACGACAGGTATTTACTGGCTTTGAGGATAATGGGCTGTGTCCCAGGCTCCGGAGGGGGCGTGGGAAGGGAGAGGGTATTTTCACACACACTGACCTTCCAAGAATTATGATGACCCTGGAAGTCAGTGAAGACAGTGCTGACCTCTGGAGCAGCTGCTGAGGGCTGATGTGTTCCCGGCTGAGCTGGTAGGGGCTGAGCGGGGCGGGGGTGGGGGGGGGGTGGGGGGAGGGTCTCCCAACCTGGGCCAGCGGGGTCTGTGCAGTCACTGGAGAGTCAACGTCAGTAGGATGCAATCAGCACTCCTCTCTGGACGCTCACTGTGGGAGCACATGGGGTGGCGGGGGAGTAACTAGTGCTTGGGGTGGGAGTGGGGGTCAAGGAGGGAGTCACGGAGGAGAATACGTTTGCGTTATTCCTGAGGGATACATAGAAGCTCCCTAGCCATGAGGCACAGCCTGGGCAAAAGCATGGAGGCCTGGGAATCCCTAGAGTGTTGGGAGCAGACAGTGACGCTTGGTGGGCACCATGGGCTTGACGAGGCTGCTGGGCAAGGTGGGGGCCAAGGCCTTCTGTGTGCATCCGTGTTCTTGTCTTTCCGCCCTCAGCCTGTGAGCCTTACCGCGCGCTCGCCAAGTCCGAGGCCTGGCCGCAGCAGGGCCGTAGGAAGTGTTTGCTGGATGCTCTCGGCATCATCGGCCCTGACCTGCAGTGAAGTCGCTGCCCACAGACTCTAGGGGGAGGGGTGGCGGAAGGATAACGGAGCTCCTGCCTCGCCTTCCGACCAGCAGGGCTGTGACTTCAGTGTCTCTGAGGTCAGGTAGAGACCCCGGGCACATGCCCTAGGACTGTCGAATTTCAGAGCTAGCGTCTTCGCGGCAGAACCGGCCCGGGGGTCCTGGCATGGCCAATGCTGACCACAGCCAGCGCCTTCCCTCCACGCTGGGGCTTCGTGGCAGCCCCCGAGGAGCCAGCCGCCCTTGCAGCCATTCGCTCAGGGGCTGCTGAGTGGGGCAGGGCATCATCAGGACTCTGGATGTGAGGATGAAACAACCCCAAAGGATCGAGCCTCTTCCGGGGCTGTCCCTCTGAGAAGCAGGCTCCTTTAACAGAGGCTGGACTAGGGGACTGCGGTGGCAAGTCCTCTGTGGGAGGCCCGGCTCCAGGGCCCCGGGAAGCAGAGGTGGGTTATGCAACCAGGGCCGGGCTGGGGAGGCTGCAGCTGGCGCTGCCTGGCCGTCAGTTCCCTGTGTTCATGCTCCTGGCGTGGCCGGCGTCAGTCTCGGAAAGGGAGCTGCCGCTTATCCTCAGGCCAGCATTGTTTCCGGGGCCCCTTCTTGGCTCGTGGGGGCGGGGGGTCACAGCGAGTGTGGGTGAGAGGTCAGATCGGGACGTGGACCCCAGTCCGCCCTCCACTGACTGCCCTTGTGTGACCCGGGACAAATGACCTCAGCTGTCTGCCCCGTCTCGCCTTGTTAAGTGAATAATCCGTGTCAGGCTCGCCTGCTGAGCCCCGCACACGATGTGTTACATAAGCCCTTGTTTTTATTGTTATGGACCTGGGTCTGCACCCCGGCCCTGCCGCCTCCTCGTTACGTGAACTTAGCCAAGCCCCCCAGCATCTCGGGGCCTCCAACAGCCTCCTCCAAGACATTCGGACCGTAAACCCTTCCTCAAGGGGCCCTTGTGGGCATAAATGAGATTGAATGTGATCATGATAATGTGTGTTGAGCGCTGAGCTTGGTGCCAGGCATGGACGAAGTGCTCAATAAATGGTAGCTGTTATCGTTATTATGTGTTGTAACCATGAAGCGAGGAGCAAGATGGATGTAAGCCGCTTCCTTCACCCCCGGGGCCTTCCCTGCCCCGACTCCCTCCCAGCCGGGGCAGAGGTGGAGAGCGGCAGGCCGCGTGTGACCTGGCCGTCCCGGGAGACCGCTGGTCCGAGTGTCATCCCTCCGTGATCCTGATGGGGCCCCGTGGACCTGCGGCTGGAAGTCTGGGGGCCGTGCCCAGCGCAGGCCCCGTCACTTCCAGGAGCCCAGGCTGGTGGGCGGGCACAGAAGCCAGGGGTTTCTTCCCTTAGGGCTGGAAGGAGCTAAGAAGGACTCCCGGAGTCTATCCCAGCAGGGGGAGCCCAGCAGGGCGGAGCAGGCCGTGTGCAGGGCTGATGGAAGCTGGACGAGGGTCAAGGGTCGAGGGTCATGGCGCCCTTGATTGTGTTCGACTCCGTCTACCACCTATTCTTCCTCCCGAGCAGGCGGGCTCGGGGCCAGGGAGGGGCCTGAGGTGCATTCCTGGCTGGGAGATGCTAGGAGGCTTGTGTTCCAGAGCCCCTGATAGGCCCCTTCTCAGAGGAGTGGCCAGTTCCAATGCACGTCGATTGTCGATTTCTACTCACGTAACCGTGGGGAGAGTCCCCACGCGGCTTCCTGACCCGGAGCAGTGAGGCTCTTCCTCGTCCAGACTTCCGCCTTTCAAGACCCAGGCTCCCTTTGGATTAATAAGGGAATTTCCCACGTTCTTTTCATTTAAAAAAAAAAATGTTTTTATTGGTTTCAGAGAGAGGGAGAGGGAGAATCATCAATCAGCTGCCTCCTGCCTGCCCCCTACAGGTGAACCCACAACCCAGGCATGCGCTCTAACCGGGAATCCCGCCCTGCTGACCTCCTGGCGCAGTGGTCGGCAAACTCATTAGTCAGCAGAGCCAAACATCAACAGTACAACGACTGAAATTTCCTTTGAGAGCCAAATTTTTTCAACTTAAACTTCTTCTAACGCCACTTCTTCAAAATAGTCTTGCCCAGGCCGTGGTATTTTGTGGAAGAGCCACACTCAAGGGGCCAAAGAGCCGCATGTGGCTCGCGAGCCGCAGTTTGCCGACCACGGCATTAAAGCATCAAATATTTTCAAATTAGCTGTCTTCAATATTCATCTCTGCAGCGCAGCGTACATTTTCCTGGCCTCCTTGTACGGAACATTTGAGCACAATTTCATCTTATTTTGGTTGACTGAGCGTCGCGAACATCTCTGTCTGTGTGATGGATGATAATCCTGCCGCGCCCTCGGGGCCTGTCGAGGGTGCGCGGCTGTTCCTCAGTTACTGAATGTTCCCAGACCGCACGCCGCCGTTCCTGAGAGGCGTTGGCGTCTGCGTGCCGAGCAGCTTTGTTCCCGGCTCTGCACCCCCTCCCTTCCTCTGATCAGATCAGTTGGGGAACCCCCCTGTGGAGCGGGGGGGTTCTGCGTGAGGTGGGCGAGGACTCACAGTGAGGATGGGAAGGCCCGCCTGGGAGCCAGGGCCTGAGCGCAGGTGCACCTCGCCTTGAAGGCCCACGTGCACTTCCTGCCTCTTGGCGGCGGTGTGGGAGGGTGAAGGTGTCACCTGGCCGTGCGTGCTCCAGGGAGGCCAGGGGTCACCCAAGTGGCCGGGATTGTGAGGACCTCAAGGAGGGCGCCCCTCAGACATTAGGATGAGGCTGCATCCCAGGGAGAGGAGTCTGCGCACAGGGAAAGGACACTGAGCATCCATTGTTAAGGGTCGCACCCACATGACCTCTCCGGCCCTGCAGGGTGCACCCCAGGGTGGAGGACAGGCACGGAGGGGTCATGTCAGGTGCCACCCTTAACAAAGGATGCTCAGAGTCCTTTCCCTGGTGTGTGGACCAGCCTGGGGTCACACAATGTACCCTGAGAGGGAGGCCTGCCGGCCAGCAGCCCTGCCACCCCTGAACAACCTACCCAGAGTGCAGGCTCTCCCATCACCTCCCCTGCGCCGCCACGTGGGTGTTTCCTGTCTCCTTGTGTCTCGTCTCCTCAGTAACTGGCACATTCTAGGAGGGAGCACATCTTGCCTTCTCAACGGCAATAGTGAAAGTAGCTGCTGCTTGTTCATTCATTTATTCTGCAAACGTTCATTGTGCCTGACACTGGGAATAGGAAGGTGAACAGAACAAACCTGGCCTCTGCCCTCGGGGAGCTGACAGCCTGGTAGAGGAAGTGGTAGCAGCCATAGAGCCACGTGAACGAGGCCAAAATTCCTGGCAGCTGAGGACAAAAGGCAAGCGCTTATTGTGGAAGCTCCAACCAGGTAGGCAGTCAGGGAGGGCTTTCTTGGAGAAGGGGTGCTTTTGCAGAGGTCTGAAAGTTAATGAAGAGAGAGTGTGACCACGGGCATCCCAGACAGAGAGAGCAGCACGTGCCAAGATCCTGGGGCAGGAAAAACACAGTGAGGACCAGAGATGGAAGACAGGCCCACCTGGCTGGGGCTCACAGCACCAGGGCAGGGGGCAGGGCTGGCAAGGAGGGAGGGTCTAGCCTGAGCAGGCCTCATGCACCATGCGAAAGGGGCTGTCTCCATCCAGAGAGCCACGGGAAGTCTTTGAAAGCTTTTATGCTGGCAGGGATGGGAGAAATAACATGATTAGATTTGCATCTTGAAAAGATCACTCTGGCTGCCATATCGGGAACCAACTGGAGGCTGGCCAAAGTGGGGATGAGGAGACCTGCTGGGGGGGCCCCAGTGCAGGCGGCCCTGGAGGTGGCAGCATGGATCGGGGAGGGTGATGGAGGGCAGTTGACAGTGGAGATTTAAAGTTTTTGGAGATGGATTCTTTGGGTGGGAATGAGGGAGAGTGAGGATGGAGGATGATTCTGCATTTTGGCTTGTATGACTGATGGGTGCTGGCATCCCTACGGATCCAGGCATGTGGGACAGAGCTGTGGTTACTGCCTGCTCTATACCGTGTTCTGTGCTAAGCACTTTGATGAATCATCTGCCTTGATCCTCCCTGCGGTGGCATGAGTCTGCCTGTCACCACTGTTTCACATATGAGGAAATGAGCCTCAGAGAAGGTTAGTGACACATCTAAGGTTGCATCTAAACGGCCCCAAAGTCTGTGCCCCGTGGGCTATGCCCGGAACCATCCCCTGCCCCGTGTGTGCTCTAGTCTGGGATGTATGTTTGCAGAAGGGATGCATGGAGTGCCTGAGGCAGGATTGAGGAGATTGTATGTGCCAAGTGAAAGCCTGGACTTTTGTCACTTCTGCTCTGAGTGAGGCCCAGAGCTAGACTTGGTTTGTTGGACACTCAGACACAATACTAGGCTGTGGGAAGCATGAGGCAGCCATGACCACCGACCGGGGAAGCCAGTGCTCACTTGCCCAGGGCAATTCCGCTCAATGGAAGCCCATCTCAGGCAGGGAAGCAAGCGACCACCCCCAGGCCCCAGAGCTACCCTTGACACTGTGGAGCGTACCCTTTGCACTGACTTAATGTCACAGCTGGCTCATACTCTCACTGGATTTTTAAAATACTACCTGCTTCATTTTCTTTTTTTGCAACCTGGGAATAAAGACCAAGCCCGTAGGGGAAAGGGCTCATTATTCTCTTACTGATTGGAGATGTAGTAGAGGAGCAATTATGTATTACTTGAACTGGAGCATGTTATCTTTTTGCTGGCCTGGATTCCCCAGCCAGAGACACGACACAACTGAGACACGGTGGGATCTGACGTGGGTTCCACCAGTGACGGCAGGCAGCCTGAAACCAGGGCTGTGCATGGGCGAGGAGGGTGTGCCTTCCCATACCACCCCCAACCCCTCAAAGCACCCCACAGGGCAAAGGGAGGAGGGAACATTTGGGAGGTGCCACTCATCCACACACACACCCCAGCATGGGAGCTGACCACCCAGCCTCTTGCGGGCATCTGGACCCCACCACCTCTGTCCCCAGGCCAAGTGGTCTGTGAGCTGTGGTCTGTGGGTAGAAGACAGCACACAGCTCTGGGCACTCTTTCCCGGTTTCTTTCTCTGTTCCCCACCAGCATGGATGTTTAATCAATCAGACGATATTTATTGAGGGCATGTGCACACCCATCGAGCCCGGCTTGAATCTCACTCTGGCAATGCAGCGGGCAGCCACACAGCCGTGGCAGGCTGACCTGGGACCAAGCGTTGGGAGCTTCACTGGGGACACATAAGGCCTGGGCCCTGCCTGCCCCGCACAGTACCATGCTGCCCATGGGCACTCAGCAGGTGATGGTTATAGGAATCCGTAAATTGGAAGGCGAGTGGGCGTCAGATGGGGAGGGGTGGAGTGAGGTGAGGCCAAGACAAAAGACAGGCTGAGAATGGCACGCACTGGATCACAGTAGCTGATTGGAAGTGAGGCCTTGTGGGGAGCAGTGGGAACAGGCCAGGGAGGGCAGTGGTGAGTGCCGAGGCCCTGAGACCGAGGCCTGGGTCCGGTGGCCCAGTGCCATCCAGCAGGACATCCTGCGCTGATGGGAATGTTCTATTTCTGTGCCATTCGATGTGACGTGTGGCTATTGAGCACTTGAAATATGGTTAGTGTGACCGAGGAGCTGGGCTTTTCCTTTGGTTTAGTTTTAATTAATTTTGATTTAGATAGCCACATGAGGCTGATGGCTGCCTAGGAGCTGGTGCAGGTCTGGAGGAGAATCATGCACGGTTTCAGAACAGGGCACGAGGGTGTCACTGATGATAACTGGCAGGTATCGAAAGCTTATAACGTGCTGGTCACTCTGCAGGTGAAGCTGTTAACCCTCAAGACAACCCCAGGGGACAAATATGATCCCGTTTTACAGATGAGAACATCTGAGGCTCCGAGAGGCGTTTCGTAGCTTGCCCACGGGCCCACCCAGGCCTGCCTCACTCCGAAGCCTGTGGCCAGAGCACCAAGCTGCAGTGCTTCAGAATGGGCTCAGGGCAGTGTTTCTGGAAAGCAGAGTCGGTGACAGGGCAGGATAGCATGAGGTTTGGGGACCTCAGGAGGACGGGGGGGTCTCTGAGTGATCCAGGTTGAGACGGATGATGATGAGCCCATTTGTAGGGCTTCCGGCGTGCAGAAGCAAAAGAGGGGGCACAGAGAAAGGGCCCTCTCCAAGAACGTGGCCTACTGGCACCCCAGTCTGGGAGTTCCAGCCCAGAGCTGTGAAACGTGTGTCTGCTGTTTAAGCCACCCAGGCTAGGGCTTGTTTTGTTATAGCAGCCCGAGCTGACTGCAACAGGGGCAGAGGCCCCAGCACCCCACCTCTGCTGAATGTGTGGGGCAGGGCAGCCACAGCGTGGGAGGGAGGCTGTAGGGAAGCCCATGGAGTGTTGCTGGGGAGGCCGCTGAGCCTGGGCTCCCTGTCGGCCTGGGAAACCTCTCTCCTTTGAGAAGCGGCCGCCCCCCCTTCCAGAGAAATATCGAGGAGGGCAGAGCCAGACTCCCAGAACCAGTGCCATGGAGCTGATGAGCAAGCATATGCGGCTGCACACTCCTCCCCAGCACAGCCTGTCCCAGGTCATGCCGTGTCACCTCTGCCCATTCATTCATTTGCGAATCATCAGCCACACTCCCAGGCATGTGAGCCGGCTCCTTGGACAGCCATGGCACCAGCTTGGCGCTGGGCAGGGGAGGACGTTACCCAGCTTTCTGAGGTCCCGAATCCTGATTGTCCTGACCTAGCGGTGGGGCCTCCGGCGGTCTTCACCATCTCCGAGCCTCCGTGTCCTCAGCTGCATCATGGAGAGCCTGCCTCCCCGCTCCTTCATACTTTGGTGCTTGGCACACACAATTGCTCAGGAAACGGTAGGGGCCCATCCTGTGTTCTCTCCTTGTTCCCGGCACCGTTGTCTCAGTGGGAGGGGCAGAGCACTCTGTGCTTGGAGGGAGACTGGCACCGAACCCTATAAGCATGTAGAAAACTCAACAGGAAAATCTCACCTCTTAAAGGGCCACACTCCTTTTCAGGAGGACAGGGGGCTCTGAGTGATCCAGGATGAGATAGATGATGATGCACCGTTTGTTCCCGGTAGGGGGAATTCGAAGGAAAACTGCCAGCCGGCTTCAACACCTCCGTCCTCTCTCGTTACCCCTGGGGGGAGGGGCCTGTGTGTATTTCCACCTTATGGGCTCCTGGGGGGCCTGTCCTAGAGGTAGAAGGGCTGGGGTGAGCACTGGGAGGGATATCGAGAGGCAGTCCTAGTGGAGAAGAGGGAATTTCACACCAGGTCACGGGTGGTGGCCCAGGGCTCCAGGGGGCGGGCTGCCGTGCCCCAGCCTGGCACAGATCCCAAACCCAGGCCTGGCACAGATCCCAAACCCAGGCCTGGCACAGAAGTGGCCAAGGCCCCTTCCTCTCCAAGGGACCCTGGAGCTCAGAGGGAGAGCAGCACAGCAGTGAGCACCCAGACAGGGACCCTCCCCAAGCCCGGGACCTTCTCGAGAGCTGGGAAGGGGCCCCCGCTGTGACGGGAATGGACTTTCTTGCCAGCCCAGAGAGCTGGGAGCTTGGAGATTGCCTTTCATTTGGAGAATCAGAAGAAAAGTGACATTTCTCATCCCTGAGTATTGGATGGGAGCAAATGCATACCCTCCCACCCCAAGAATATGTTGGCTTCCCTTCTGCCGAGAGCTGGCTCCCCTCCTGCAGCGCTGGGCTCAGCTGCCCACTCGGGCGGTGACGACAGGCGCGGGGAAGCCAAGTTGGTGACATTTTCCTCTCCGTGGAGAGGGGCGTGCTGCTTGCTCAGTTGGCAGCCTGCAGGAAAGGCCGGGCGACAGATCCAGCCTTCCCTCTATGGTGGGGCAGGGAGGGGGGTGGAGAGAACCCCCAGCCTGCAGGGAGGAGGCAGAAACATTGAGGAGCCCCGTGCACCCGTGCTCAGAGGAGGGCCTGCTGTCACCCAGGCAAACTGTACCCAGTTCACCGGGAGCCCGTCTCGGCCCCACCAGGTCCCCCCGCCTTCCAGGGCATTTCACCTGGCCTTTCCCACCACCGTGTCGCCATGCATTTCGGGGAAGCAAGATAGGTATTTGGAAGTTGTGAGCTTAAGCAGCACAGAAGGTCAGCCACTGCGGGAACGAAGTTCTGGCTACTCATGTGTCTGGGGAAATTACATAATGGCTCTAGAGCCAGACCTGAGTCCACCACTTGCTGGTGAACTTGGCAAATTCCCAACCTGCTTCCAGCCCCAGATGCCTCACCGGCAACACGGGCCTGCTGCTTAGGCCGTAGGGTGCTGGGCTCGTTCCATGAAGGGCCTGGGCATGCAGTAAGGCACTGGTCTTTCTCGTGACAGCATCTTCTCACATCCGTGACTTTTTTGCATGATTCTACACCAGTGTGTTTTCTCCGTTGCATAACATCTTCTGCTGCCCGCATTCCCAGGGAGGGACACAGCCTGCTGTGCCCCGGCCATCTCGTATTCTGCCTGCGCTTGGCTCTTGCACTCGCGCTGGGCGTTTGGGCGGCGGCCAGTTCTCTGCTGTGGAACATGATGCAGCTGTGACTCTCGAGCAGCTCACTGTGATGTGCTCCTCAGAGAATGTGGTTGTGGGGGGGGATCTGTACCGTGGGGATTCGTGGGTGGGCACGTCCAGGGTGCCCCAGAGCCACCTGTGCCCTTTGGGTTAATTGCCCTGCTGGCCTGAAGCCAAAGCCGTGCCTCGGAATACGGCCAAGGGCTCCTCGGCTACGGTTTCCCCAGCCTCTCATCCGAGGAGGAAGCAGCTCCAGTGGTGACCTCCCGTGTCCTCTCTCTTATAGAAAGTCTGCACCAAGTGTGGGATCGAGGCCTGCCCTGGCCAGAAGCGGCCCCTGTGGCTGTGTAAGATCTGCAGTGAGCAGAGAGAGGTAGGGTGCCCAGGGCAACGGGTGGGGGGCGCTGGGGCCGGGTCTGAGCCCATCCCACTGGGGGACGTTCATGGTTGGTCACAGGGAGGGGCTTCTCTGGAGGTCAAGGAGGACCTACTGGGGGTGACCAGGGAGAAGGGTGGGGGATCACCTGCTGGCTTGCCCACTTTCACAGTGCGGAGGTGGTGTGGGCCCTGGGTCTGCCATGCCTGGGGTCCCTGGCTTCAGTGGGAAGCCCGCACACTGGGTGTAGGTAGCGGGGCGTTGGGGGGGAGGGGGGGAAGCCTATTATTATAGCAATAGTAACGTCCGCCCCTGGTTGAACATTTATGATGAGCCTGGCACTGCGCTGTATGAATCCATTAAATCCTTTCACAGTCCCCTATGAGGGTGCTGTCAGTATCACCTTCCGCTGACGGGGAAATGGAGATCGGGAGGTGGGCACCCAGCTGGCTCCTGTGGGAGCAGGAAGTAAGTGCAGTAAGTGAGGCCACCCCACAGTCCCTTCCGGGGCAGAGGTCCTGTCCTTCTAGTTCTGACCCCATTTCAAGAGGAGAAGTGAAGCTCAGTGAGGTAGTCACGATGTGGGGCTTGAACCTGCATCTCCTAACCCCAAACCCAGGCTTTCCTCGCTGTACCAGGATCGGAAGTGGGGCCACACCGGAGCAGGACATCGGCAGGAGCTTCTGGGGAGGACATGGGGCGGGGGTGGTGGGCGCAGAGTGCGCCTGGCAGAGGGAGCGTGCCCTGGGTTAGCACGTGTGGACTGCTCTCCTTGCATGGCACTGGGCATGTGCCATTAATCTGAGGGACCATAGGGTGGCTTCCGCGCGGGAAATCCTCAGCCAGGCTGTCCTTGGATAGTGCTGTCCCTGCCGTCCCACGTCTCCACTTCCAAAGTCCTCGCGGCTACCGTGCAGAGCCTCTCAGCCCATCCTCCACGGCGCCCGCGGCCCTTGTTTATGTCTTTATCTTTCTGCACCCGTTGTTCAGTCCTGCCTTCCAGGCCACTGCTTCTCTGGGACTGTCTCCCCGCGGCTGGTGCTACTGGCTCTCAGCGTCAGCTTTCCCCGGGGCTTTGGAATGTGGGTTTGTGCGCTCGTCCTGAAGGGGAATCGGTGTCCCCGACTTGCTCTCCCTGCTCATCACCTCCACCCAGGTCCTGGGGGGCCCAATGCAGAGCCAGGTCTCTCGGGCTAGTGATGAGCTGTGTCCTTGGTGATAATGGGATTATTCCCCGGGCCAATCACCAAAGCCTCCGGCAGCCTGGCCAGGCCCTGGCTGTGTGGGTGCTGCTTCCCGCTCCCCTCCCTGTTCATATTCTTAGGAGAGCTCTAGTTCGGGGGTGGAGTGGGGAGCTCTGCCTCTTCAGCCTCTTTTCCCAGGTGGGAAATCCCTTCACCAGTCCTCATTTTCAGTGGCTCTGGCTCTGGTCCCCCACCTCCCGTGGTCCCTGTGCCCTAGACGGCCAAGCTCCCGGTGGCCCCCACCTGCTGAGGGACCCAGAACTCCACCAGTTGTGCCTTCAGCTCCTCCACATAGGAAATGTTGGGCATTTCTCACCCCTCGAGATAAACATCTGGGTTTTGAACGCAGATGGGTTTACTTGCTGTTTTTAGAAACAGGCTCCTCTGTCTTCGGAACAGGGAAGGTACCCCACACGTGAACTGACATTCCGTCTTGCCGGGAGGGCCCTGGTTTCTCAGCCTGCAACGGAGGTGACTGTCTCTGTTTCTTAGAGACGCTGTAAGAATTCAGCCAGGTCCTTAGATGTACAAAGTGATGTACCAAGTGTACATGCCCGGCCTGGCACGGGTACTCTGTAAGCCTCAGAGGCCCCCCTCTCTCCCAGCCAGAAGCGCCCCCTTGGGACGTGGGGTCCTCTGGACGTCTCTCCTAAGACGCAGCTCTCCATGAGGGAGGACCTTCCCTAAAACGGCATCTTGTGGGAGACACCGCCGCAGGACGCAATGACAGTCACAGCTGAGCTGTTAGAGGACAGAGATGAAGGAGCTGTCACAGAGAAGGTGGGTGAGAGGCAAGACGGATGTCACCAGCGTAATGGCTCAGTGGACGGCTGCAGAGGCAGCTGGCCTGCCCGTCCCCACCTCCAGAGCTCCCCGCTCCACCCCCTGGCATCCCTGAGAGCCAGCCCTGGGGTAGCACGTGCGGGGCCCACCGCCAGCCCGTCCTCATCTCCGGAGCACCGCGGCGCCCAGGAAATCTCAAATAGCTTAGGATGAATTTTCTTATCTTTCTGAGGCAACGAGTATGAAGCTGTGCATCATGCTATCACTTTGTCCTTGAACTTCCAGGGGCTAAAACAACTTCACAAGATGAAGAACGCTACGTCCCGTCTCTGCAGTCCCAGGCAAACTGTGGGCACTCGGTGTGCGCGTCCAGAGTGTGGGTGCCCTTGGGTGCTGGGCCCGGGTGCCGCCTTTTCCTGCCAACTTTTGGGATGGGAGAGTGACAGAGTAATTGGTTTGCTAGTGCCTTTTTTTTTTTTTTTTTAATTTTGCTTAGAAAGAGATCTAATCACAACAAAGAGATAGCTAAATAGAAAGAGCATTTAAAATGTCATTTGAAGAGCCGCCTACAGCTGGTTCTGAATCCGTGATAAGACGGAGGCGCTCTGTCCTGAAGGAGAAGTGTGTCCTGACGGGAAAACCTGAATGTTCTGATGGGGACTCGCTCTTATCTCTCCTTTGGATGATGCTTCACTCCCATCATCTCTGGCTGTGCTTTTAAACACTTTATTATCTGGAGTGAGATGAACGCTGGTTACACGTCCCCGGGCTGTCAGGGGGGCATTGCTGCCTGTTTGGTGCACGTCCGTGGTGCCAGGGGTGGGGGGTGCTTCAGCCCCCCGACTCCTGAGGGGCTAACAGTCTAATGCGTGTGTTCATTCAGTCATTCAGCACATGCTTATTGAGCATCTTCTATGTACCAGGCAAGACAGCTCTTCTCATGGGAGGGAGACCGTTAAGTCAATGCTGCCATGTCGCAGGCGGTGATAACGTGCCCAGGGGAGAGGGGAAGTGGGTGCTGGGAACAATGGGGGCAGCTGTTATTTTATATGGGGGAGGCAGGGAAGGGTTTCCTGATCAAATGGTGTTTGAGCAGAGCCCTGCAGTGCACTGTGTGGCTGTAGGGATGGAAGCATTCCAATAGAGGGCATAGTGCGTGCAAAGGCCCCGGGGCAGGTGTGTGCTTGGTGATTTGGAGGATGGGCAAGGAGACTGGCATGACTGGCGTTAGTCAGGGTTGGGAGAGGAGGTCGGAGACGTGGCAGGGGTCAGATCGTGTTGGTCCTTGCTAACCATGGTAAGGACTTTGGCTTTTACTCTGAGTGAAATGGGGAGCCTCTGAGGATTGAGAGTGGAGGAGAGACATGACCTGAGCCCTCCCCCCTCTTTCTAGAGGATGCTCTGGCTGCTGCGTTGAGAATAAATTGTAGACTATAGTAACGTCAGAGTCAGTAACGACATTTTATCTTTCTTATTTAATATTACCCCAGATATTTACCTTCTTGACTGTTAGTTCGTGACCCTTAAAAGTTTTCATTTTTTAAATATCATATACATTTTACTCTTTTCTGATTATAAAATTAACATGGCTTATCACTGACATTCACAATGTGTAAAAAAACATAAAGTAATACACACCCAAAATATCCGTAATCTTACCATCTAATCACTGTTAACATTTTGGCATATTTACTTCTGATCTTCTGTGTATTTTTTCTTTAAATTGCTGAACCCATGTTTTAAAATTAACATATATCACAAATAGTTCTCAGTGTAATCAATAACTCTTTGTAAACATTCTGTCATATGAATGTTCTGCTCATTTAAGACACCTAAGTATTTCCTTCCCCCTTCTTATTAATAACTGCAATATATGTGCGGGTGCATAGCTTCTTGACCACATTTTAAGTTTCATCCTCAGAATGGGATCTTAGAAGGGAAAAATAAACGTCGATGTTTATATGCCCTCTTTTCTTACAGACCCTTGAGTTATTACTGTTGATTTATCTCATAATTAGCTGGTCTGTTATTTTAATCTTTTTAATAGGAGCCCTTTAGGTGGATTTTCTGAGTCTTTTGCTATACAATAGCTATTGCCTTTATACAAAGACGATAACTTGATTGGTAATATAATTGATCATAATCTTTCCTACTCGGAATTCTGTGGATTTGCCCCTGTTGTCTACCAACCTCATGTGAAAAGGGCCACCATGAGGGAGAGGCAGCAAATGGAACAACTAGGAGAACTGGTACCCAGGGAACTAGAGATGACGGTGAAACCGTGAGAGGGAGATAAATAAGGCTTGTAAATTAATTAAAAGAGATGAGAGAAGGAGTAGAAACAAATTCAACAAACAGGACCTTTGAAAAAAATGAGCCAATTTGAAAAAGAAACAAATGAACCATTTTCATTTCTGAAAATGACTGTTGTTAATGAATTTTAAAACTGAATTGAGTAAATTTTAGAGCAATAAACCTTGTCATTCCTATGAACAGCCACAGATATTTTCCTTTCATTTGCTTCTTATTGATTAAAAAAATTTTTTTTTATTGATTTCAAAGAGAAAGGGAGCAGAAGAGAAGAACTTCAATGAGAGAGAATCATTGATCGGCTGCCTCCTGCACACCCCACACTGGGGATCGAGCCCACAACCCAGGCATGTGCCCTTGACTAGAATCAAACCCAGGACTCTTCAATCCCGCAGTGTGAATGACCCACATCCCACGTGGTTCAGGGTTCGGGCTCTTAAAGAGGGGCTGCACGCAAATGAAAGAGATGAGACAAGAAATAATAATTTGGAAATATTGGGGGACCAGGCAGGAGCCCAACTCAAGAGGAAGGACTCCACTTGGGCTCAGGCCTTGCCATCTTTTTATTCAATTTGGGAAACACCTATAGCCCTTAGGCAGGCAATTTCCAGTAACAGTCAGACTATCTTATCAGTAAGGATTTACACGACTGTCTGGTGGAGAAGTTGCTTCAGCTACCATTGTCTCGACTAAACAGTGGATGCATAGCTCTGACCTTTACCAGGGCTCAAGGGTCACCAGCATTCCTGGATCCTTGTCCACACCCCTCTGCTAGTGAAGATGAATAGGTGGTTTCCCACACTGCAGGCCAACGCTGGATCCACTGAGCCAAACTGGCTGGGGCATCTTATTGATGTTTTTATGTTTGATCCCTGGTTGGCACTCCCAACAGCCTAGAGTACCTAGTCTGATTGCCACGCCACCGGAGGGCATGAATGTGATGTGTTTGTGACCACACCAAACTACACTCTTTACCTAATTAGCCGCTTGCCTTTTCTCGACTTGCTGCTTCTGTAAGCATTCATTTTCCCAACTCCCGCCCCACCTCACCTGCATTCCTTCTGTGAATAGGTACAGGCTTTAGTCACTTTCCTGGTTTCCTTGCTGGTAAATTAATACACTCTGAGATGTGGTCAAGATTTAAAGAAACGGAACAGGGAGTGAAGCCGTCCTCGGGGGACTGGTTAAAGAGCACGCCAAACACACCTGAGGAACTCCAAGCAGGGCCCGAGGATGCAGGCGGGCAGCAATTCCGTGAAGCCTTCGATGCCCACGTTGAGAGGAAGAGAAGGCAGGGTGACAGGGCCTAAGGCACAACATGAAGTTGTTTCCAAGGCAAGAACGGAAACATGGGGAGATGTCCGAAGCCAGACCTATGCTTTTATTTCTCCTTTAAAGAACCTCACACAGCCCTAGCCGGTTTGGCTCAGTGGGTAGAGCTGTTGGCCCTCGGACTGAAGGGTCCTGGGTTCGATTCTGGTCAAGGGCACAGACTTCCGGTTGTAGGCTCCATCCCTAGCTCTGGTCGGGGCGCATGTGGGAGACAACCAATCGATGTGTTCCTCTCACATTGATGTTTCTCGCTCTCTGTCTCTCCCCCTCCCTTCCTCTCTCTTAAAAATCAATGGGAAAATATCCTTGGATGAGGATTAACAACAAAATTAATTAAATAAATAAACACACAGACACACACAGAGTGAGCAAAAGTAGTTTATTGCCCTGGCCTGTGGGGCTCAATGGTTAGAGCATCTGCCTGACCACTGAAGGGTCTCGGGTTCGATTCCCAGTCAAGGGCATGTACCTGGGTTTCAGGTTCACTCCTTCCACCCACCCCCACCCCCGTTAGGGGCGCAACCAGTCCTCTCTCTCTCTCTCTCTCTTCCCCGCCCTTTCTCCCCCTTTCCTCTCCCTCTCCCTTCCTCCCTTGTACAATCTCTAGAAAGCAATGGAAAAAAATATGCTCATGTGAGGATTAATCAAAAAATAAATAAAAGTAGGTTTACAGTTATGAGTACGTGAATGAAACTCAGAGTTTATTCTTGTATTGTTTACTAATTATTGTGTTATTTTCCATACAAACAACTGTAAACCTACTTTTGCCTCTATATATATATATATATATATATATATATATATATATATATATATATATA
Source organism: Ia io (assembly GCA_025583905.1). Taxonomy (NCBI): domain Eukaryota; kingdom Metazoa; phylum Chordata; class Mammalia; order Chiroptera; family Vespertilionidae; genus Ia; species Ia io. The sequence continues at coordinate 34,994,514 of JAJQQW010000020.1, forward strand.
TATATATATATATAGAAATCGAAATTTTTATCTGGATATGCCTAGGTCGTTCTCATTGATTTTTGGATAGAACAAACATATTTGGCTCTTTGATTCAGGAAAGCTCTTCAATTATGTTTTTGCTTATTACTTTGTTCCCAGCAATCTCATTTCTTCTCTCCAAAGTACTTTTAATTTGAAGATCACATTTCCATTCTGTCTTCTACTCAATTTCCCTCCTTTAATTTTCCCTCCCTTCTGAAGAATCTTGAAGCTTTTCCCCACATTACTGATTCCTTTTTTTTTTTTTTTTTTGCCTGACTGGTGGTTTTCTGTTTGTCTTGAGCATGCGCACGTGCATTTATGTACCTTCAGGAGCCGTGAGCTCCACACCCAGGGCTTACCAGAGGCGGCACCCACACCCGTGCAGCCCCTTCCTCTGCCCAGGGCTTACCCGTGGTGCTCCGTCCACAGGAGGCACCTGTGACCCTCCCGTGGCCTGGCCCCCTGGCCACTGGAACTAGGGGGACGTGGAAATCTGCAGCCCCTGGTTTGCCTGTTTCCTTGGCTCTTTCCCCCTCTCCTGCCCTCCCCCTCCCGAGCTTTCCTGAAAGTAATATACCTGCCCAGGTGTAGCTCCTCGTTCCAGCCCCTTCCCACTCCTGCCTGGTTCTTTCCTTTCCCTTATTTATCCCAAGGAGTAAGACAGGGTTGGAGGCCCGGCTGGTGTGGCTCTGTGGTTGAGTGTTGACCTATGAACCAAGAGGTCACTGGTTCCATTCCCAGTCAGGGCGCATGCCTGGGTTGCAGGCTCAATCCCCAGTAGGGGGCGTGCAGGAGTCAGTCAATCGCTGATTCTCTCTCATCATTGATGTTTCTATCTCTCTCCCTAAAAAAAAATCAATAAAAAACATTAAAAAAAAAAGACAGGGTTGGAGGAGGAAGGACAAACTCCTATGTGGTACCAGAAACCCACAGGTGTGCCATGCCGGGAAGGCTGGCGAGGAAGGGGCTCAGACCCTGCCCCCTGGTCCCTGCCCGGCGGGCAAGGCCCAGGTGGGCAGTGGCCCTGTCCGTGCACCCCACTTGCCTTGTGGAGGCGAGACCGGCTGGAGGCTGGCGTCAGGTCCCTCCTGTGCCCTTCCTTCTCCAGCTGTCACGGGTGTGTCAGTGCAGGTTGGGAGGGGCTGCGTCAGGGGCTTCTAAACCCGGGACCCTGCGAGCCGGAAACTCATTTCACTTGCTGGTTAGCCTTTAATCCCATCCATTTAACACCACAAAGTGACTCCTTCAAAGTTATCCTGTAATCAGTGGAAACGTTCATTGGGATCTGAGTTCCCCAGGATTCTAGAAAGCATTCCTCCAGCCTCTAAAAGGTATCTTTGAGTAAGAAGGCTTCTCTGAGGATGCAGCATTCTCGGGGGCGGCGGGGGCGGGGGGGGGCGGGGCGGAGGGTAGAAAGGGGTGAAGGCCAACTTGTAAGTCATTGAAAGCGGACTGACTCTTGTCGGCTCAGCACTGGCTCAGCCTTCCAGGTCCACAGGCCTCCTGATCTGGCTGAGCGAGGCCGAGGCGGGACGGGCCGGCTGCACCAACAATGACTGTGCTTCCTGCAGTGCTTTGCATATCAAAGGGGCTCAGGGAATGTTTGTTGATTGAAAGAGACATTTTCAAAAAAAAGTAAAGCTGGTTCTTTGCTCAGATCTCTTTAGAACCTTTCCCCAGCAGGGTGCTTTTGATTCCCCTGAGGTCTTATCACAGCCGGCCCTGGCTGGGGTCCCCCCAGTGCCCTTTGCTGCTAGGTCTGTATTCCTGCCTCCTGGCCCCTCTCTCTCCCTTGTTGACTGACTGTGGGAGGAATTTGTGAAGTCGGGAAGTGGCTTCAGGTGGGTCTTTAAATCCTCTCCAAGCTGCCCAGCCTGGAGGGTGACCCGTAGCCCAGTTAGGGCCCCTGGGGAGGCCGCCTTGGCTCAGGCCTGCAGGAGGCCCAGGAAGCCGGGGCACCCTCACTCCCAGCCAGCACCAGCGGGTAGCAGCCATGCCAGCAGAACCCACCATCCTCGTGGCACCTGCCTCTCCGGCGGGCAGCCTGGGCTCCTTGCATGCTGCCATCTGCTTCCCACGCTGGTTTTCTCCTGGTCTTGCTGTTACTTGCAGTTTGGATTTCAGCTGCAAACAGCTTTGCCAGAGGGCCCCCTCCGGAGGCCCGTGAGCAGAGTCAGGAGTGGGTGGGTGGTGCAGGGGTGGGCGGGCGGGTGCTGCCCGAGCTCCTTGCCATCTGCGTCTAGCTCGTTCTGGGCTGTTGTTGCAGCGTCCCGGGGGGACCCGGATGGTCACACTTCCTCAGTGTGTTGGTCACCTCCCACACGCCACGGCTCTACCGAGCAGACCCACTGTCAGCTCCTGGCCTCCCACGCCCGTGAAGTGGCAGGAGGAATAGGCTCCCGGCGCCAACCAGTCCCCTTTCCTCCCGTGGCGGGCAGAGCAGTCTCCCACCCTGCCCCGCCCCTGTTTGGTGTACTACGGGAGCCTGTGTTTGTTCATCGGAGAAAGAACTTTCCTCTCTGAGACGCTGTCCAATCCAAGAGGAAGCTGACTTTCTCACCACTGCGCGCCAGCCCATGGAGCCAATTGTGGGTGGTGCAGGGGTGGGCGGGCCCGCCAGGAGGGCCAGCTGGCATTGAGTGGTGGACATGAACTGAGCACCCACGGTGGGCCGGGAAGTGAATATCTGCTTCACCCTCACAGGAGCCCAGTGGGGTACTCAGTATTGCCCCCATGTGACAGATGGGGAAACTGAGGCTTAGAGAAAAGTCACCTGCCCAAAGACACCAGACAATAATTGATGGGGCCAAAGGTTGAAGCTAGGTGTGTTTGCCTCCAAAACTCCTTCTAACAACTCTTTCTTGCATTCATTCTTCATTCATAGAATTGTCATTGCGCGTTGACTATGTGCGAGGCACTGGTTAGGCCCTTGGAACGCTGCAATGAACAAAACAGCCAAATATCTCTGCCCTGAGTTTACATTCTGGCAGGGTCTGGGGAAAGAGAGCGGGAACAGGCAATAAACACAAGCCAACTACTAGATGAGCCACGTCTGTAGTATGTTCGGTGCTGAATGGGAAGAAAGAGGAGAACAGGCAGAGGGACCAGGAGTGTTGGGTGCGGGAAGGAGGGGAGAGTGGCTACAGTGTTCAACATAAACCGATGACCACATCACACCCGTGAAGATGGCTAATATGTAAAAGGCAGACAATAATAAGTGTTGGCGAGGATGTGGAGAAATTTGAGCCCTTGTGCTTGGCTGGTGGGGATGTAAAATAGTGCAGCCACAATGGAAAACGGTGTGGCATTTCCTCCAAAAAGGGATGACCTAGCAGTTCTACTTCCGGGTAAATACTCTGAAGAATTGAAAACCAGGACCGAAACAGATCTATTTGCATACCCATCTTCATTGCAGCGTTACTCACAGTAGCCAAAGGTGGAAGCAACCCAAGCGTCTACGGTTGGGTACCTGGATAGACAAAATGTGATACTGACCTATTGTTCAGCCTGAAAAAGGAAGGACATTCTGACACCTGCTGCAACACGGAAGAGCATGGAGGACATTATGCGAAGCGGAATAAGCCAGTCACAAAAAGGACAAATACCGTGCGGTTCCACCTCTCTGAGGTGCCCAGAGGAGCCGCGTTCATAGAGACAGGCGGTAGAGCGGTGGTCACCAGGGGCCGGGGTGGGAGAGTGAGGAGTCACTGTTTAATGGGCACAGATTCTGTTTGGAAAGATGAACACGGGCTGGAGACGGGTGGTGGGGACAGTAGCACATCACTGTGCACGTACTTAGTGCCCCTGGACTGTCCACGAAAAATGGCTCCAAGGCGGAATGTTGGGTTATGTACATTTTACCACAATTTTAAAAGGGGGGCATCCTGCCCGCCTGGCATGGCTCCGTGGTTGAGCATCAGCCTGTGAACCCGGAGGTCACGGTTGGATTCCCAGTCAGGGTACATGCCCAGGACTCAATAGGTAGGGGGCGTGCAGGAGGCAGCCGGTCAGTGATTCTCTCTCATCATTGATATTTCTCTCTCTCCCTCTCCTTTCCTCTCTGAAAACAATAAAAATATATTTTAAAGTAAATGTTAAAAATGTGAGACGGTAGGCTGTGCCCTGATAGTGGGGAGGCCAGTGGCTCTGGGGATGGAGCAGCCCGGGATGGGAACACACCGCCGTGTGAGTCTCCCCACTCCTGGGTTCCCCTGAGCAGGCGTGGGAAGGTCCCGGAGGCTCTTTGGCCTTGGGGAGAAGAGATCAGGGGTGAGGTGTTCCGACCTGAATGAAGCCCTCGGCCCATCAGGAACGTGCCCTCAGCTCCTAAGTGTTTGGCTCCCTCACACCACTGCCAGCCCCGAAATGGTTTCACGTTGGCTCTGGAATACGTTGCTGAGACTGTGTTTAAACATAGGCTGTTTGTTGTTCTGGGAATTGAATCAAAATCACAAAGCTCTTCTGAAAAGACCTGGCCGGGGATAATTGGCCTGTCCAATGTTCCGATCCAGCCCTATTCATTTCCTGTGCGCACCCACTCCAGCTGGGAGCGGAGGCCAGCCTCGCAGCCAAACATCGCCGAGCACGTCTGCCCTCCCAGATACGTGCCGGAGTAGGGACCATCGCTAGATATTTGGGATTCAAAGGGATTCCGTGCTGCATGCAAATGAGGGGTGAGAGGAGGCGTCCATGCAGTGTGGACAAAGCAAGTGATGAGGAGCAGTGGGGAAGCGCCCTCAGCCTGCACGACCTGTGGGACTTGCTGGACTGTTCTGGACAAAGGGAGACGATGGCATGTGGGCAGAGGCCTGTAGGTAATGCAAGGAGGGGGTGGCGCCCCCGGTCACAGGCCCTGGCGTGGGCAACGAGGAGGGGCTGAGGCCAGGGTGGGAGGCTGGCCTGCGCACTGGAGGCTGTCCCTGACCCCGGTCACACAGCCCACAGCCCCGGAGAGCCATGGGAGAGCCAGCGCCGTCGCCGAGCGGCATCTCCCTCCGAAGCTGCCAGTGCTGCTCAGTGGTCATGGTACAGAAGCCGGGCAGGATCCAGCCCCTCCACGGGGTTCGTGGAAGCCAAGGCGTTCCCTCTGGTTTGGAAACAGTCTGGCCAACGCGTTTAAACGATCTGTCAAGAAAACAGCGCCCGCAGGGTGCTTTCTTGCTGTGTTTTTTCCTTTCCACTGTGCGGGCAGTTGCCTGCCTCCCGGACTGACCCGCCTGCTCGGAAACCCACTTGAAACGAAGAGGAAATTCGCGAGGGCGCGTCCATCATGCGCTTGGGCTGAGCCAGGAGCTGCTGCCCTGGGGGTTGGAAGAAGAGGCAGAGGGGCCCTCTGTCTTTGCTGGGGCTTCATTTCCAGCCCAGCTCCTGGCTCTGGCACACACACACACACACACACACACACACACACACACACACCCTGAGGTTCTCAGTGATAGTCATTAAAATGCAAATACCCAGATGCTCCCTGGAGGGGCCTCACTTGGCTGTCGGCTAGCACCTGGATTCGGAGTTAGCACATTAGAAGGGATTAGTGAGAAGCCAAACCCCTTAGCTGGGTGGGAGCTCTGCCCGCCTGGCCTTGCGCTTCTCAAAGCCCTTGGTGACTCGGATTGCTGCTGGAGCCCTGCACTGCAGGCAGGGACAGCAGCCCAGAGCGGAGCAGCCCAGACAGCAGAGCTCTCAGCGGGTAGAGGGCAGGGCCACCCATCTACACGAAGATGTGATCTTTCCTTTCCCAATTCTTTTTCTTTCATATATTTTTCTTATTGATTTCAGAGAGGAAGGGAGGGGGGGAGAGAGATAGAAACATCAATGATGAGAGAGAATCATCGATCAGCAGCCTCCTGCACCCCCAGCCCCCACTGGGGATCAAGTGTGCAACCCAGGCATGTGTGCCCTGACCAGGAATTGAACCGTAACCTCCTGGTTCATAGGTCGACACTCAACCACGGAGCCACGCCAGCCGGCCTGAATCCTGTCTTTAAAGTTCATTGCTCACTGAATTTTCTGATACTATGAGTTCCCCATTCTCGAGCTTATTTTCATTTATTTGTTGGTCAACAGAACTATACTTTTGAGCAGTTTTTGAGGAAGACTGGACGGATGCATCTCTGTTTTCTGTTTTTGCTGATCCGTAGTGCCTTTCTGGGATAAGAATCACAGCCGTATTCGGGATTACAGGGGCAAGTGGCGGTGTCCTCGTGGGCATTTAGGATGGCGGATGCCACAGTCTTTCCTGGGCTGCCTCTGTGTGGTTACAGATGCCTGATTCCTGCCCCACTGACTGAACGTGCAGGCACATCCACGCCACAGCCACACACGGGATAAGTTCGAGTCCCTGTCCTGCTTGAGTAGGGCAGCATGTGATCCAGCTGTCTCTCAGAACTCTAAGGTAGGATGGTCCCAATCTGTTTGGAACAACAGATATATTCCTGGCATAAACTAGAACTAAAAGTGGATGTGTGCGTTCCATTAGCACACCTGCCTACCTGGCTCGGTATCAGCTTGTCGTTGACTGTAATCATGGCTTCTCACACTCAGCTTGTCGCCACGAAACCTTGTCGGAGGCACCGCCCAGCTGCCCCTGAGAGCAGCATCCCTTCCAGCCAGCAGCACGCGGGAAGGACCCTTCCTGTTCTCCAGGGACCAGCTCTGCCTGGCTCGGTTGCTGGGAAGCCCTGGTTCCCTTTGAAAAACGTCCAGGTTTCTCCCATTGTCAGAATTCTGACTCCTGCCCCAGCCGGCGTGCCTCAGTGGTTGAGTGTCAACCTATGAACCAGGAGGTCATGGTTCGATTCCCGTACAGAGCACATGCCCGGGTTGCAGGCTTGATCCCTGGTAGGGGGCCTACAGAAGGCAGCCAATCAGTGATTCTCTCTCATCATTGATTTTTTTACGTATTTATTTTTTATTGTTAAAAGAGGAAGAGAGAGGGAGAGAGAGATAGAAACATCAATGATGAGAGAGAATCTTTGATCGGCTGCCTCCTGCACGCCCCCTATTGGGGATGTGTGGGATTGAGCCCACAACCTGAGCAAGTGCCCTGACTGGAAATTGAACTGAGACCACCTGGATCATAGGTTGATGCTCAACCACTGAGCCACGCCGGCCAAGGTCATCACTGATGTTTCAGTCTCTCTCTCCCTCTCCCTTCCTCTCTGAAATCAATAAAAATATACTTTAAAAAAATTTTTAAAGGAATTGCCAAACTGCCATTCTCCCGAGCATTTGCTCAATCCTTCGAGCTCTTGCTTTCGAGAATATTCTCAAAAAATTGGCTCAAATAAACTTTTATGAAACTTTTCTGTAGATTTGGATATTCTTTCATCAATACAGCTCTTCTCCCTTAAGACACATCCAGATTCAATATACCAGCCACAGACCGCCCCCACTCACCGTGCATCGAACTCCCATGCAGCCCAGGGATTTAATAACATTGACATCCAATTACCAATCTGTTGTACTTTCATTTTAATCGAAGTAATACATGCACGTGGTTAAAAAAATCCAATTGTTCTGAAGAGGTTATGCTGGAAGATGGCGTTCGCATGCCCGGCCCCTCCCTCACCCACCCTGTCATGCACAGACGAAGCTCTGTCATTTGCAAGCTGGCTCCGCCATGACTTTCTTGATTTATCCACTTTAGATGACCTGAACGGCGAGGATCTGGCTAGCTTGGACTACGCTTCTTCCCCTCTCCTAATGTTTATACTCTTATTATTTTTTAGCTCTGTGATTAAATGAGGGCCTGGCCGAGTTCTGGGGTCTTCTTGGCCATGCTGCTAGGAGGCCAGCTCACGCTCACATGCTCTCCCTTTCTCTCTCTCTCTCTCTCTCTCTCTCTCTCTCTCTCTCTCTCTCTCTCTCTCTCTCTCGTGTGTGTGTTCAGGTATTGGGGTAGGGAGGGTCATGCTGCCTCTCTAACAAGGTGGGTTGACCCATTAAGAGGCTCTTTTTAAAGAGACCAAAGCATAAGCAAGAAGACCCCTCTATAACATGCCATTTCCCGTGGCGTTTCAAGACCGGGCAGCCTGGAGCTTGTTGGGCAGACAGAACGTGGTCTCCCTGAAGACAAGTCGCACATTCTGTCCCCCGGGGACAGTTGCTCTGCTTTGCCTTCTCCGTTTGCTCAGTCAGTCAGTCAGTCGGTCAGTCACATTCCTGCCACGTGCCGGCTCCGTGCTGGTCCTGGGACTGCGGGGCTGGCTCCGGCACAGCCCTGCCCTTGAGGAGCTCGCAGCCTCCTAGCTGGTGAGGCTCCACAGCAGTGCCACGTGGGCCCAGGAGCATGGCCAGGCACCGCGTCTGCACCAGGTGGCACGGAAGGCTTCCTGGGGGAAATGTCGCTGTGATGGAGGCAAGGATGAAGGGCACTCCAGGTGGAAGGAACAGCATGTGCAAAGGCCACGGACTGGCCCCCTATTCCAGCCTGTGGAGCGAGGGGTGGAGAGCCTGGGCCTGCGCTCATGCAGGTGCAGCCCTAACCGCATGGGAGGCGGGAGAGATGGTAACGCACATAAGGGGCGGAGCACTGGCCAGGGGCACAGGTCGGCTGCCCCTCCCCATCCTGCCCGGCTGGTCCCCTAGGCCTCCCCTTCTTTCCAATGGGGCCTGGCAATTACCACCTCCTCCAGCCACGGCCGTTTAGGAAATGCCAGTGATTAGCGATGGTTATCGTGGTAATTAAAATTCCCTGGGAACGGCTTGGCTAGTGTCCATCAGTATCTACAGCCGGGTTGGCCGTGCCTGAAATCGTAATGAAAGCCTGGAAATAGAGCACACAGCGGTGCCACGGGGAGGGTTTGATGCCATTGGCCACCCCCGGCGAGTGCCATGGCGGCTGTGGGGGTCTTTTCTCGTTAAATGGCATTTTCAAAGCCGGCTGCTTTGCTGGCCTTATCACAGCAAACCACACATGGGGAGCAGAGTGGCTCTGCAGCCTCGCACAGCTTCTCCAGATAGTGACCCCCTCCTGCTCTGTGGCCCTCGCAGGGGTGGGGTGGGGTGGGGTCGGGTGGGTGGGGGTTAACTCCCACAGAGGGCTTTTCCTGCCACCATGCTGGGGGAGGGGGCCAGGCACGGATGCCAGGCTGTGGGGGACGGGCCTGGGTGCAGGGAGCAGAAACCATGTGAAAGTTACTGTTGTGCATTTTGCAGGGTGAGGGTGGGCATGGAGGCGAGAGAAGACCTGAGGATGGGCATGGGGGGAGGGGGAGCTGCTCCACACTCAGCGGAGCTGGGATCCCTCACGCCTCGCCTCCCCAGTCCTGCTCTCCCATGTGGAAGGCTTTCCCCAAATACCGACAGTGTGTTTATGCACCTCCAGCCGGGCGGGCCCTCCACGCAGACGATGCGCCCGTGTCCCCTGCCGGAAGGACTCAAAGAGTGCTGCTCCTGCAGCTGGTCCAGGGTCACCAGCCACTCTGGTCGGGGCAGGTCTCTGCCCACGGCGATGGCAGGAGGCCTTCACCCGGACTTCAGTGCTCGCAGGAGGGAAGCAGACAGACCTCAGGCCCCATTACAGGGGACTCAGGGAGTAACTGACCTGCCCACTGGGCCCTGGGGAGGCACTGCAGGCTGGCAGACCCGTGGGATCCCTGCCCCTGCTGAGCATAAATATCGGGGTGAATTGTATGAAGTTGACGGGGTTGTAGGTCAAAAGTGGTTGAATACCATTAGAAAGGTAGAATGGTGTATCAGCTGTTCCATGCAATTCAACCGAATCGTTTAAATTCTGTGCTCGTTATACTGCTTTCCAAAAGCATTTGGCTGATCCGTGTTTTTTAAGGGGGGACGGGGAGGAGATGAACTGTTGCAATAGGAGGTGAGGCTGATGGCGTGGCCTGACTGTGATACACCAGGTTGGGCAGGGGCAGCCGGGGCTGTGGGTCTCTCTGGTGCCGGAGGAGGGACTGGGAGCATGCAGCTACCTTGTGCTCTGGAGCTCATGGTCAGGGAGGCTCCCGGCAGCTTGCTCTGCACTGGCGTGCCCTTCCTCTCTATTCCTCTTTTAATCTGAAACAGTAACTCCATTTGATTAATTGCAAGAACTTGGATGAAACCCTCAGGCCACTTCCCCAGGACGGCAGCAGACAATGGAAAGGAATGCATTCCAGCAAACAACCCATGCTGCCAGTTCAGCCAGTCAGCAGTGTTTATTGAGCACCTACTGTGTCGGGAGTGTGCTGGGAGCCCGAAGACACAGCTGAGTGAGCAGAAGCAACCTGCCCCTCCCTCTGGGTGGTAGATCCTCGTGGGAGAGACAGATAAAGATGGAAGTGCCAGACAAAAGGTGGAAGCAACAGATGCATGGATAAACAGACTGTGGTATATCCATACAATGGAATATTATTCAGCCTGAAAAAGGAAGGAAATTCTGACACAGGTTGCGACATGGATGAACCTTGAGGACATCTATATCATAGAAAGCCTGGAGTCAGCAGGAGGTGCATTGATGGGTCCCGCAGCAGGTGGGACTGCTGGAGCATCGCGGGCACTCGCAGTGGCTGAGGAGCGTGCGAGGCTTAGCGGGGCAGCGGACATGGCCCTGATGGCAGGTTAGGCCTAGGGGACCCTACACGCCTCTAGCACATACATATGATCCTACTTGAAAGCTGAAAACCACACAAGAATGAAGAGTGAGCCACATCTCTGAGTCACCCTCAGGGTGGTCCCAGCCACTTCCCTTCAAACAGGACCTTGACTGGCCAGGCAAGAGGGGGGTGTGCCCTCCACCTGAGATGGGGTGCCCCAGGGGTGGCAGCAGGTCCCCATCACCCGTCCCCCTGCAGCACCTAACTCTGGTGACCTCAGGACCTGACAGGGTCTCCCCCAAGCCCACCACCCCGTGTGCACGGCTCCTGAGCTGGGCCCCCAGGCCAGATCCTGGATCCCACCAGCAAAGGTAGTGCCCCCCTGGGGACTTGGCTTTTTTCCTGGACAAAAACCGTACATCATCACCTCATGTACACCCGCCCCTTGACCTGGCGGTCAGTGCCACTCCCCGGGATGTTCCCAGGCGGTGACTGACACCTGTGATGACATGTGTGCACGTGACGGTTACAGCTCTTACCTAAGTGGAAAACTGGAAACAATTTGAACGTCCACACTGTGGAGCCACGAAAACTTGATGGCGAGACCATTACTATTAACAGAACAGCAGTGACGATATCAAGTTAAGTGGGGGCAAAAGCAAACGACATGAAGTTCTTAAAAAAAAAAGTGCATATGCCCAGCGAAGGGTGTAGAGTGTTCACAGCACAGTGTTCAACGGGGCTCCCTCTGTGTGGCAGTGTTACCAGTGACCTAAAGTGGTATCTATGTATGTATTTCTCTTCTAAAGGGGGCGGGGGACATGCAGTTTCCATGGCCGGGGTGGGGAGGCAATGGGGGGTGGGGGTCTTAAGCCAACCCAGCCCCACCGTTCACACATGGCTCTCGAGGGCTTTTTTTGTTCAGTCCACGTTGGGGGACAGGAGGCTGGCGTGCTCGGTGGGGGGCAGGCAAAGCCGGGGCTGATGGATGAGCAGGCCTTCGCTTAGCAGAGGGAGGCGAGTGAGTCACTCACCGGCCCCCGTTGCCTCCCGCGGGGGCACCTGTCCTCAGGGCCACACAGCAGCTCTGCGGGGACGGGCGGCCTGGCAGCTGCTGCTTATGTGAGTTTTCTCTCTCCGTGCGGCACTTCCCCCCGCTAGGCGTCCATTCTGCAGACGCTTAGTGTCCGTGCTGAGAACCCACGGGAGATTTATCACCACTCGGCCACCACTTAGTGAGCATCTGTAAACTTCCAGGGGGAGACTCTGCGGCCTCCGGTGCGGAGGAGAGGCCAATAGGGTGATGGGTTGGCCTTGGGCAAGTTGCTTCACGTGTCAGGGCCTCGGTTTTACCGTCTGGAACGTGGGAATAACAATGGAACCTCCTCAAAGACGGTGAGCCCACCAGGTGCCTCTGGGAGTGGGGAGGAGACTTTTCAGTTGTGTACTTTGTGGATTTTAAATCCTGTGTGTGTGTTGCCCGTTCAAATAAGTAGTTACATATTGTAGGAGGGCCGCGAGGTGACCAGAGGGGGCCCAAGGGGGCTCCGCGAAGCATTCCTCCTCCAGACTGTCCTGTTACTCAGGGGCCCCACAAAGCAGGCCCTTCTGCACAAGGTAGCTGGGAGGGAGGGATGAGCCACTCGTGCCAGGGACAGGGTTTGGACTCTGGAGCCTAAAGAGGTGACTGCTGGCCACTGGGAGAAACAGGTGCCCATCACTCCGTGAGTGACAGCTGGTGCTGGACAGCGAAGGGCTTAGTCTGTGCGGACCCTGGACCAGGGCTGAGTTTCTCTGTGAAAACCTGCTGGGTTGGTTTCCAGGGGGGAGCGCTGTGTGGTTGGTCCTATGGGAGAACCCGGGGCACCTGGCCTAGTAAAGGCTCTGAGCATCCCTGCCGTCACAGCTTGTTCAGCCCAGTGCTTCCCAGTGGGCACCGCCAGGACCCTTTGGTTTCTGTGTTGTTTGTGTTTGAGCAGCCCCTGTTAACAGCCCACAGAACGAACGTGGGCAGAGGCAGTTTGGGAGACTCTGGCCTTCCCATTTTAAATTCTCCCTTTTGAGGAGGGGACTTGGTCCACTGGCTATAAAGCTGTTGGATGAGAGGAGGAGGGGGACAGTGACCATCATGAGCATCCCCTGTTGAGTGGCTGCTTGGTGCCCGGCACTGGGCCCTGGGCCTGCGTTCATTTGCGAGTCTGATCCTCGCGGCCGCCCTGGGAGACGGGCACTGTTCCTACATCCCGGTGATGAAACAGGGTCAGGGTGTGTCCAGGGCTCACAGCTGCTGGGTGACAGAGCCAGGACTCAAGCCGCCAAGGCCTCCTCTTGCCTGAAAGGGTCAGCCTCCCTTCGCACTCCCACTCCTGCTACAGGCACGGTGTGTTTCCTTCCTCAGGAAGGGGTCAGGGAGCACTGCTGTTGTTGGAAGAAGCGTTGGGTGCAGGGGCCTCTCTCCGTTGCTGCTCTGGATTCTGCTCCGTGTCTGTCTCGGAGATGCGGGCCCTCTCTGTGTCCGCTGTGGATTGTCTCATCCGGAGTCCCTGTCCAGACAGCTCCAGTACCTGCTGGCCCAGCCCACCTCTTCCTCCAGCTGCCAGAGCCCCCGGGGAAGGGGCAGGCAGCAGGAAGCCGGTGGCACCTACTGAGAACATTCCAACTTTGCACCAGGAGGGGAGGGGGGCCTGCATGGGAGCCTGGAGCAGGGAGCTGCTCTGCATCCGGGCTCTAAGCAGGTGTCTCCCCACTCAGGTCTGGAAGAGGTCGGGGGCCTGGTTCTACAAAGGGCTCCCCAAGTACATCCTGCCCCTGAAGACCCCCGGCCGGGCTGATGACCCCCACTTACGACCTTTGCCTGTGGAGCCGGCTGAGCAAGAGCCCAGAAGCACGGAGACCAGTCGAGTCTACACGTGGGCCCGTGGGAGAGGTAAGGCCCTCTGTCCGCTCTCCCGGGATAGCACCTGACCTTCAGGCCGTCCGCCAGCCAGTGCCACGGGCACCAGGCCAAGGCCTGCCACGTTCTCCACGTGGCTCCTACTGGTGTTGCATCCCTCTCCGTGCCCTGACTCCCCGCCTGCACCCGCGTGGGTGCCTGGACCTCAGCACAGTGGTTGTTTGCAGCCTGAGGGGCTGTTTCACAAACAAGCGCTCACGTGGGGGTGGGGGTGCCGTGAACAGCACTGGGTCTTTGCAGAAATGTGATGTCAGTTGAGATTGTTGGCAAAGTGTGAAAATGTGTCTTTTCGAGGCAGGCCTGTATCATCTCTTTTCAACCCTCGCCTTGTGTCTCAATAAAGGGGTCTCCTGGCTTCCCTGGTCCTAGTGAGGAAAGTGCCCTTGTGGTGGCTGCCCTGGCGTGGGTGCCTTCCAGGTACCCGCTATCAGAAGGCAGCTCCGCCCACTGGTAATTAGAATAGTACCTGGCGTGGCAGATGTCTCTACACAACGTGCAAGATGCTTTAATGTTCATGGTTTTGCTTTCAAAGTTCCTGGTCTCACAACAGGCTCCGAAAGTGGACAGGGCAGGTGGTTAGTAGCCCCATTTTATAGATGAGTAGCCTGAGGCCCAGAGAAAGGGAAGGACTTCCTGTGTGGCAGAGCTGGGACCAAAAGGCAGCATCCTGTCCTCTGGACTCTGGCTCCTTCTGCCCCCAAGTGCCTGAGTTTCAGCCCAAGACTCGGGGACTGAGGGTCCTAAGTGAGATAAGGCCAGAGGGGTGAGGGGTTCATCCTGACGCAGGGTTTTCCTGGGTTTCTAGAGCCAAGAAAATAGACACGCAGCTGCTTCGGAGGGCCCCCCGAGCTCCTGTCTTTGGATTATGACCTGGCAGTTGCCTATCATTGTACCATTTGGCGGGGGGGGGGGTGTTTTCTTGTTACAGAAGTACAGCATGTTGATTATAAAATTGTGAAGGTTGTCAAAAGACCTAATTTATCAGGTAAAAATGCCCTATAGGTCTGCCCTCCCAATTAGCACCTTGGCGTCTGTTCTCCGGGCATCTTTTCCTCGGCACCACTCGGCTCCTTCTGCAGCAGGCCTTCCCCGCCCGTTCCCCTGGGCTGTTTGCATTCTCACTCGCATGAGTTCACCGTCCCTGCCATCCCTGCCACAGACAAGCCCTGTAGGGACCACCTACTGGCAGAGACTGGCAGGGGGAGTGAGGGGAGCAGGCTGGGACTGGCCTGCAGGGGGCGCTGTGGCTGGCCAGCTTGGAGGGAGCCCGGGGGGCATTTGTTGGAGAAGTGGCTCCCTACTCCCTTCCTCCCCGTTCCCACCCTCAGAGCTGGGCTGTCACGGGTTGCAGCCCCGTCAGGGTGAGTCAGGGTCCCTGGGGCCGAGGGGCGAGACACAGCCGTGGCAACAGAAGCTGCTGGACACTGTCAGGTGTAGAATGCGGCTGAGTGGGTTGAGGAGGGGAGGCCCTGAGGCCCCCACCCAGAGGGGCCCTCCGTGCCCTTTCTGCCCCAGCATCTCGATGGTGCGCACGTGCGCACACGCACACACGCTCACGCGCCGTCTCCTCCTCAGCCACACAGACACAGATGGCCTTTTGGTTGTGTGGGCGAGGAAGCAGCAGCCCGTACACTCTGAGTGAGGCCAGGCCGTGTGGAGGCCCCTCTGCGAACTCGGTCTCCCTCTGCTTCCCAGAGCACGCGGCCGGGCCTGTGATCATCCTTTCGGTGCCCAGCAGAGGAGGCCGCCCTTGTGCTCGACAGGTGGCCTCCGTGTCTCGCCAGGGGCAGCGGGACCGCGAAGGCTAATGACTCTGGGCAGGTTGTGGAGGCTCGGGAGGTGTCTGCACCCACCCAGAGCAGGGTGCACAGGAATGTGTGGGGTGCCTGTGGTGGGCAGGACTGGACTTGGGGCAACCTACAGTCAGGGGGAGAACAGGAACAGGTGCTGGTGGAGGAGGCAGGAGGCAAGAGCCATTCAGTGCGTAGAAGCCAGGGTGTAGGGTTTGCGAGGAAGGGCGCCAGAGAGCCACCAGCAGGCCGACTGTCGCTGCCTGCTTCTAAGCCCGATCGTGGTGGCTGTGCTGGTCCTCCCTGATGAGCCTGTGCAGACGCCAGGATATGTGCTTTTTTTTTACTGAGTTTGGTCCCCTGGCTATCCCAGACCCGGCCGTGCCCTCACAGAGGCTCTCGGGCTGCTCCTGGATACCTGTGGGAGACCATGGGCCTGGGCCGGCTGGAATCAGCCTTATAGCTGGTCCTGAGTCTGGGGACAACGGCTGGGGAGCCCTCTGGGAGGTCAGCCCCATGCTAGCCCTTCTGTGGCCTCCTGGTTCACATGGCTTCAAGGTCAAGTCTGTGGCAGCCCCGGGAGGACTCGGCCATGCCTGCCTCTAGGCAGCCCCCCAAGCTGCCAGGGTCTGCTACTTCCGTCTGGGTTCCTTCTCAGTCCGGTTTCCCGAAGCTGTCCGGCTCCTGGCAGCAGGCAGCTCCCAGCAGGCAGCCTTGGGAGTGGGCACAGGGGCAGCACCAGGCCTTTCCAGACCATGGCGACTAGGGAACCAGCTGGTGTTTCTCTCTCCATCCTCAGCCCCACCATCAGCCCAGGTGTGGTCCAGGTCCAAGCTTGTCTGGTAAGCCCAGCCTTCATAGCACCCCAGTCAGCCAAAGCTGGGCTTGAGGCCAGGTGGGAACCAGCACTGGGCTGCGGTCCCCCACGACACTGAGAGATGCATGTGGGCAGGGCCATGGCACTCCTGAGCAGGCAGGGGATGGGCATTATGAGATGAAGGAATGGACCACCCACCTGCTCCAGGATGTTTGAAAGACCTACCGAGGGCTTTCATCAGGGCCTAGGCACCTCTAGGTCCGGGGTCTGCTGAGCAGCCCCAGGAAACACTCGGAGGAGGTTAGAATCACCCCACTCTCAGCCCAGGCCCCTGCCTGCAGGGACCCCAGGGGCAGCACCCCCCTTCGGCCCCGAAGTCTCTGCTCCCTGGCACAGAAGCTGATTCTGATACCAGCGCATTCTCTCTGACCCACACCCCTCCACACACCCCCTGTTCCTCCATCTCTCTCCCTCTCCCTCTCCCAGCCCTGGGGCTGGTATACCTATGGCTCCCAGCATCTCCCTCCATTCCAGCCCACCCTGCTCTCTTGCTCCTGCCCTTTGGAAGGAGAAAAGGTAATCAATAGATACAAGCCGTGTACTTTTCAGTCCACAAAACATCAGATGAAATGTATTGATGTTTCTGAGGCAGGTTCCATTTCGTCCTCCTTTAAATTTTGTTGGTTAATTTTTAATTACATAAGCGTGCATAATATATCTTAACAAATTAATTCAAAAGTGTGTGAAAAATTAAAATCTCTCCTCTTGCCATCATCTCAAACAAACCCTTTTCTCTTTCTCCCTGTTCCTATAAACACATCCTTGGCAATGGGCTATGTTTTGTTTTGTTTTTAGCAACAAAAATAGGCTCTTACCCATAACTCTGCATGTTGCTTTTTTCACTTAAAAGAATATCACGGGCGGCCCTCCAGATCAGTAGATATAGATTTTACTGTATTGTTTTTAATGGCTTAATAAAATCCCATTATATCCTGTATTGCTATTTAATTATTCACCTATTGGAGGACATTCCAAATGTGTCTGGCTTTTCACACTGCAGGCAGTTCTGAAACACCCTTCTGTGTATACGATGCTTTTATTACCAGGGGGTAGGTTTGTGTGTTTTAAATTTCAATAGACATTGCCAAACTATATTCCAAAAGCGTTGCCGTCTTTTCTACTCATTTATTCCTGCACACTTGCTTGCCATGAATAGTACTGGCATTTATCATTTTGGCAAGTATACTAGATGGAGAATGATATTTTATTATTTTAATTTGTACATTTGCGTATCTCTTCATATCTTGATTATTCATTGATTATTTAGGCTTCCTCTTTTAAAAGTTACCTGTTTAAATCCATTGCTCGTTTTTTATTAAATGGTTTTCTCTTATTGATATGTCAGGGGTACTAAGTGGGTTGAAAATATTTTCCTCCTTGACTTTACATTTTATATAACATTTTGCTATTCAAAACCCTTTTTTTTTCTTAATTCTTGTGAGTTTAAGCATGTCTTTCTTTTGCCTTGTGGTTTCCAGGTTTCCTACTTTGCTTTGAAATGTCTTCCTCTCCAAGGTTAAAAATATCTGCTAAATAAAAAAGTTTAAGTATTATAGGAATAAAAGGAAATTACTTTAAAATTACAAAATTACCAAAAAGGGGAAAAAAATCTAAACCAAATATTATATTAACTGATAAAGCACTGAAGCCATGTTCTATCCAAATGCAAACCAGGAATGCCCCATCATCGCCATCATTCATAATCTTGTATAGTATTTAACTAATGTAATAAGGCACAAAAAGTAAAATAAACTCTTACTGTTGGAAAAGAGAAGAAATTCTCTTATTTGCAGATGGTGTGATAGTATACTGAGAAAGTCCAAGAGAGTCTACTAAAACAACCCACTAGGATTAATAAGAAAATGGGGGAAGTGATGGGACACAAAGTAAATCAATAGTTTACACACAAGCAATCAATAGTTTTACTCTATACCGACTAATTAGAAGTAGAAATGGGGAAAATCCATTCATAATTGCAACAAAAATTATAAAATGCCTAGAAACAACTTTTATAAGAGAATTAATTATAGGTCCATCATGAAGGAAATTATACAATCTTATCACAGGACAAGAAGTAAGGCAAGAACAGAGAGACAGATAAGAATCGTGATCCCTCCAAATTAGTTAAGTATAACAACTATCTGATGCCCAATGGAGTTTTTGGGAAGAAGTGAATTCAAATGTTACCATTATCATAGGATAAACAAAAAGTAGCGTAAAATGGAATATGTTCGGCCTTAAAAAGAATGAAGTACTGACACATGCTACAACATGGATGAACCTTGCAGACAGTATGCTAAGGGAAAGAAGCCAGAGACCAAAGGCCATATAGTGTATGATTATAGGAAATGTCCAGAACAGGCAAACACACAGACAGAAAGTGGATTAGTGAGTGCCATGGGCTGGGGCAGGTGCAAGGAAATGGAACCACTGATGAGTGCAGGGTTTCTTTTAAAAGTGATGAAAGTGTTCTGGAATTGGATGGTGGGGTAGCCGCACGACTTCATGAATATACTGAAAGCCACTGAATTGTGTACTTTCAGAGGTTGAATTTTATGGTACAGACATATATTTCAATAAAAACCTTCCTGAAGAAGTTAAAGAATAGTTTAACAAAATGTTTTTTTCAAAGAGAATAGCAAGGGCAGTGGGAGGAGTTGCCCGACCAGGTGTGAAAGCTTACTAGAAAGTTACTTTAATCAATAAAAACAGTAGGGTATTGACACCAGAACACATAGAATACGTAAATAGGTAAGTGGAACCTGATAGAGGAATAACAGACCTAAGAATGGAAGCTGGATATCGGTAGCTTTTCAATTCAATGGGAAAAAGAACAGGTTTTATTTAACAACTGGAGCTCGCATAATTAGATTCCCATCCCATTCCATGTGCATCCAGAAACACATTGCAGATAGATTCAATTTCTAAATGTTAAAAATAACACCATGAACGTATTAGAGAAAGATGAGCGGTGGTTTTTTCCTCTGTGTTATCGCAGAGAGAGCTGGTCACACGCTGGCACCCACAGGACAGGCGGCTGACTACCTGCATGTGCTCCTCCCTCCTCTGGACCCTGGGTGTTGGTTTGGGCCAAGGACTTGCCTGCAGGCCCCTTTGGTGAGGCCCCTCCCAGCCTGCTCATCGGAGGACATTCATTCTTTCTTCGGGATCGGGTGGGCAACCGTGTGACCTGAGTTCCTCCTGGTGACTGGCCTGGGCCTGACCTGGCTACCTCTGGGGAGAGGTCCCCACCCTCCCACCCCATCAGTCCCCATGAGTGTGTGTGTGCTCCATGCTGCTTTTCCTGGCAGATCATTGCTCCACGTTTATGGCAGCAGGAAATAAAGTCGGCTTTTGCACACTCCCAGGTATCTTTGTCCCCCTGGGAAATACCAGGTGGAAACGGTGGAACCAGTACTTCGGGCTCCTAGGTCCTAATCCTGGACCCACCTCTTCTGCGGGCTTCTTTCCTTGGATCTGGATTCCCACCCTTGAGTTGTGTTTAGAGGGATATTTGTTAGGAGACGAGGTATAGGGGTACCATATTGATCTTGCATATTTGGATAATAAGAGGTTACTTTTTTTCCTCACATATTAGAAAGCTTAGACAGCAGCTCAGTGACGTCAGGACCGATGGCTCTACCAGTCTTGCTCTTTCCTTCATGGTCCCATGGTGGTTGCTGCAGCCCCAGCCATCAGAACGGAGGGAGGTCAAAGGGGAGGATGGAAATCAAGCCTTTAGTTTCAGCAGCCTTTCACTATGATAGAAGCAGGCGGGGGGGCGGGGGGGCGGGGGGGCGGGGTGCAGCACTGGTCCTGGAGGACCCTGACTTCCTGTGAGAGCTGGAGTTGAATTTATCTGACGGGGGCCATTGATGTGGAGTTTGGTCTCAGGTAGGACTTGGTGCTCCTCCACCTCTGGTGCCAGGGATGCTGAATGGGATGGGCTTCTTACTCTCTCCAGCCCCAGGCCACCCTGGGGGTCTGCCCTGGGGCTGGTCTGCCCGCTGTCCCCAGCTGAGGCTGAGCACCCGAATGGAAAGGGGGTTGGAACTGAAGCCCCAAGTCTAGCACCCATACCGTGTTAGTGGGCTTTCCAGGAGGTGTGTCCTCTTCTCAGATGGGAGCGGAGCTGGGGCTCCTGGGAGACTGAGCCGGGGTCAGTGAGGCTTGGCCGCCTTCACCTCTCCCAGGGAGCCTGAGGCCGGGACGGGGAGGGGCCGGCGTCCAAAGCCTTCATCACTGCCCTGTGCCTGGCCGACTGGGAGGTCCTTTCCACTTTGTCCTCTGCCCTGGACCCCAAAGCCCCCGGCTGAGCACAGGCAGGTGCCCTGAGGCCCCCCGCTACCACCACCACCGTGAGGCAAATTCACTTTCCCATCTCCCCTGAGGCCGGCTGCACAGTCCCTCCTGGGCCCTCGGCAGGAACCCCCCACCCCGGCCTCTGTCGTCTCCCTGAGCAGAGCCAGGCCTCCTGGAGGGATTTGAACAGAACTACGCACTGGCTCACTTCAAGGGCTGTTCTGGAAAAGTACTTAAGGCTTGGATTTGTTCCAGTTGAGTCGTTTTTTTAAAAAAATGGGCGTTTCATTATCACTTCGTTGGTCTGGTAGATTTTAAATAATTCTTTTAACGTTCTAAACTGTGGTTCTGTTTGCAGACCCGTGAAAGCAAGCCTCGGGGTTGTTCAGGTTGAGCAGTCTGGTTGCGCTGGGCCTATAGATGTGTGCCTGGGGTCGTCCTTCCAGATCACCCCTAGGCTAACCTTCCCACCCCCACGCCACCCGCTCCTGCCCCCTGGAGAAGGCGAGTCATTGGGTGCTGCGCTGGCCCCAGCCAGAGCTCCGTGACTCACGGTCATTATCTCCTCTGACGCTCAGAACAGCCCCGGGGGCAGCTGCAGACGGCAAAATTGACTCTTAGTGATGGATGAGGAGGGGGAAGTCTGCCCCCAAGGTCACGTAGGCTGTGGCCAGGAGGGCCTGGCACCAGGCTTCTGAATCCTGGCCCGCACGCCTCCCTCGGAGTACAGCACGGAGCGGGGCTGTGGCCCACATCGCCCCGAATGCTGGCTGGCTTCTTTCGGGCTCGGTGGGAGGGTGTCTGGGTGCCAGGAACAGCCGCCGAGGCCAGCGCAGGCAAGGGGGCTGCTGCCAGGCGGCTGGGGAAGGTGTCCGAGAAGCAGGGACAGAGACAAAGGCTTGCAAGGCCGGTGGGGACAGGAGGATGGCAGCAGCTTCGCCTGCTTCTCGGGGAACTCTTGGATCAGCTCCATTCCCCACCTCTGCCTGCTCAGCAGCTTGTACTCAGCAAGTCTGCATGCCCTTCCGCCTCGGCATCTGCCCCACGCTCAGGACCCCGCTCTGGGGGGAGCAGCTTGGCCTGGCTCGTTTCTGCTTATGCTGCCTTTTTCTGCATCCAGCCTGTATCCTGTCAGACATAATAGATGGCATGGCCAGTGAGGGCTGCTTTCCCCCAAAGCAGAGCTGGGGCAGAGCAGGGGAAACTTTGTGTGCTCAATAGCCATGGAACCGCAGAATTGGGTGCTTTGTGGCTGACGGGGTAGTGAGCTCCCTGTCACGGGGAGCATTCAAGCAGAGGCCGGCTATAGTGGGTTGAGAAACTCACTATGGGGTGATCAGTGTGTGTCCAGAGTTAGACCCCCATATTGTAACCAGGGCTTGGGGGGTGGAGGTACATCCTCCGGCCCAAGATGGAGAAAGCCATATGGCCCGCGAGAGCTTTGAACCCAAGGCCTCTGACTATTTCGCGCAGAGCTGCAGCCGACGGGGCTAATAAGCAGTTCCGTGGCAGCCGTTTTTCCATCAAACGCATATGCTGTTTCCTGACTTCTTAACGCAGCATGCTATTTATACCAGTAGATCCATTCATTCTTAATGAGCCACAGTTGTGGATTGTAAAATGTTTTATTTTCAGACAGGATTGCTCACTGCCCAGAGCCAGCTGTTGCTATGCCACTTTTCTCCTTTCCCTGTTTCTGAGAAGTTAGCATTTCCGAAGCTCCTCAGAGCACTCAGCTGCCCCCTCGCCCACCCCCACTCAGCCCCAGTGTTTCCCAGCGGGCTCTGGACTTGCCATTTCTGTCACGTCCGCCTGGACGTGGTGCATGGACTTCCTGCAGCCTTAGGAGCAGCCGGGAGTGTGTGCTGTGTGCAGGGGCAGGCTGGCCGAGGCTGGAAGAGGAGGCAGAGCGGAGCAGGAGGGCTTCCAGGTTGGGAGGTGGGATCCCATCTGCTGGGAGAGTTGGACCGTTGCCGCTGTCATAGGTCGCAAACCGGTGGGGCAGTGATTCGATCTTTAAATTCATTGACAACTTTTTTAAATGTGGAGAATTCTCATTTAAAAGAATATGGAGTGGCCCGGCCGGCGTGGCTCAGTGGTTGAGCATCAACCGATGAACCAGAAGGTCACGGTTCGATTCCTGGCCAGGGCACGTGCCCGGGTTTCGGGCTCAGTCCCCAGTGTGGGGTGTGCAGGAGGCAGCTGATCGATGATTCTCTCTCATCATTGATGTTTCTCTCTCTCTCTCTCTTCCTCTCTGAAATCAATAAAAATGTTTTTTTGTTAATTTTTAAACATAAAAGAATATGGAGTATTTCTGGCTGCTCTTTCACAGTCAGAAGGTCTGCCGATACTGCCCCTCCCTGGAGAAATTGGACAGGCTAAGGAGCAGCTTCCCAACTTCACACAGGGCTTTCGGTCTCCGGCTTGCCACAGCCCCCGCCCCTCCCTGTTGTTTCTGACACTCTTTGGATAACCACCCTTATGGGGTTACTAAGAAAAAAGCAAAATAGTTCGTGTTTCCACATCCCTAGGAAAAGAGAGAATAGAAGTTAGACCCACAGGGTCACTTGTTGCTAGAAAAGTGGGCACGCTGCTCTGCGGCATTGAAGGGTTCTCACATCCAGCCCACTCCCCCCCTGACCCTCCCACCTGACCAGTGGGAGGCAGGGGCTGACCATCACATCTCTGAACCTCAAATCCGGCCCATAGCGGCTCTACGCCTTCCGCGCCATCACCAGTAAGCGCTTCAGCGTCAGGCCTTGCCGAGCTGATGCGTTTGAACGGGGGCCACCCGGGCAGGAACACTTCAGTGTTTTTGAAGTCCCTCCTCTCTGGACCTTGGTTTTCCCATGAGTAGGATGGGGCTGTGGGGCTGGGACAGAGTCTATTGTCTTGCGGCTCTTGTATCTCACCGTGCCAAAGCCACGGGACCACGGGCCGAAACGCTGGAGGAATTTCTGGCAGGTGGTAAAGCTGCCCCCAGATCACGCACTGAGGCTGCCTCTACTGCAAAGAGCAGCCCCATTTCGCACCAGCCCCGCCCTCCTCTCTCACACGTGCGCACGCACAAGCAGTCCTGCTACGTGCTATGCTGCCGGTGAAACCCCATCAAACCCGCCCAGCACCCCTCCTCCCCCTCCGCTCCCCCACCCGCACACTGTGCCTGTGGTAAGTGTCGCTAATGCTGTGAAGTCACTGACTCTTCCTTTCCAAGTCCTATCCCCGGGATCGGCTCTTAGGCCTCATTATCACCTTCACCGCCACCTGTTTTACTCCCTGTGTGGGTTCTAGAATCCTGGGGAGTGGAAGTACCTGAGATTTATATACTAGAATATATATATTTTTTATAGAAACCACCAAATACACACACGGAGACACGTGAGCCTGAAAGGACCGTTAGAGGGGAGGGAGGGCGGTGTCTCTGAGCCCTCTGTGGAGGGTGCTGTGTATCCCGACTGGACCCGCCTGGCGTGGCACCTGCGACCAGACTCGGGCCTTCACAGTGTAGGTCTGCCGCGTGGGTCCAGGGAAGAAATGAACAGAAAAGTCATAGTTGGCCCTCGCTGTGGCTCCGCCAGTCGTTTGGGGACCCGAATGCCACCCAGCCCTCCAGGGGCAGGAGAAGGGCATGGGATGCCCGAGCCCACCGTGGGCCCCACTGGGATGAGCACTGACCTTGGTCTTCTCAGTCCTGGTCTCCTCGCCCAGCTGCCTTTCTGCCAGGCCCAGCTGAGGCCTGGGTGCCGTCTGCCTTCTGGTCTGTGCAGTGAGGAAAGCCCCAGTGCTGAGTGGCCAAATCAAAACAGCAACATTCACCCCTAGCCAGTTTGGCTCAGTGGGTAGAGCGTCGGCCCACAGACTGAAGGGTATCAGGTTCGATTCCGGTCAAGGGCACGTAGTACCTCGCACCTCAGTTGCACACTCTATCCCTGGCCCTGGCCAGGGTATGTGTGGAAGGCAACCAATCGATGTGTCTCTCTCACGCTGATGTTTCTCTCTGTGTGTCTCTCTCCCTTCCACTCCCTTTCTAAAAAAAAAAAAAATCAATTGAAAAATATCCTCAGGTGAGGATTAAATGAATCAGATTAATAAAAATTAAAAAAAAAAAAAAAAAAAAAAAAAAAAAAAAAAAAAAGAAAAATATCCTAATAATAATAATAATAATAATAATAATAATAATCAGAACAGCAAATAAAGCAGCTGCGTGGATTGCAGGGTGGCTAGGTGAAGGCTGTGCTAGGTGCAGTTCATCTACTATTTCAGGTAGTCCCCTGAAAACCTGTGGGAGGGGGCAGACTATTGTCCCATTTTATGAAAGGGGAAACTAAGGCATGATGAGGTCAAATAACTTACACTGTAATCTTGGCATGGACAGAAAGTTTCCCTGCAGCTTTCAGGAAACTCTGCCCCTCCCCCACGTCCCAGGAGTAGAGGCCTGGCCACCTCCTGTGTAGCCGTGTTTTGAGGGAGAAGCCCGTGCATACCATTTCTCTTGACCTCCGAAGCCCTTGGTGAAGCCAAATACTAGCCCAATGCTGGTGGGTGTGAAGGAGGGGCCGCCC
Source organism: Ia io (assembly GCA_025583905.1). Taxonomy (NCBI): domain Eukaryota; kingdom Metazoa; phylum Chordata; class Mammalia; order Chiroptera; family Vespertilionidae; genus Ia; species Ia io. The sequence goes on from JAJQQW010000020.1 coordinate 35,019,560, forward strand.
CCAGACCAGAAGCCCTGGGCTTCGGGCAGCTGCCTTCGCCCCACCCCTGCCCCCAGCAGCCCTCCTGCCTGTCTTGGCTGCTTGGGAATTCATTTCCCAAGAGCAGCAGAAGGCCCTCATTAGCCACACCAGAGGCCAGGGCCTTGGCTGTCGCTTTGAATTTGTCCAAACCTGATGACAGCCTCGGCTGATGGGTTGATTCCAGCTGCCGAGGTCTGGAAGTCTGGGGGCTCCTTGCCCCTGGTCTGAGCTGAAATAGGAAAGCAGGGCCCAGCACCCCCTACCCCGTCCCCAGTCAGCCTCTGGCTTCAGTTCAGCTCAGGCGTGCCAGGCCTGTGCTGGGCTCTGCCCTGTGCAGTAGGGCACACCCTCCCCAGCCACTCACCTGTCTCACCAAGTAAACCTACAACTTAATTCCACCCACTCTAGACTCCTCAGCCTTTGGGGACCTGGGTGAAGTGAATAAACCTGGACCCGCCTGCCCTGTCTGTCTGACTCCAATAAAGCCTGAGGAGATAGCAGTGCTAGCTCCACTCAGCTCAGCCACTGCCTCCCGGGGTCTCCTGTCAATCACAGGGTGCAGGCGCTCAGATGGGGCCAAGCTAATTTCCCACCGCTGGTACAGGAGCCGCAGCAGAGGCTGGGCGGTTCCCTCTGCCCGCTGACCTCCCTACCGGAGGGAGGGGCCAGGCCTCCTCTGCCTTGGTTGCCCCTGGGTCCGGGCAGACCCCGGCTGCCCATTCCCACACCCACAGGCCTGAGCAGGGGCGGACATTCCACCCCAGGAGGGGACCTCAGGGACAAACCCAGAGGCCAAGAAAGCCAGACCTTGAAGGCATATGACAGAGCGGCCTGGGGGGAGCAAGACAGAGACACACAGAGAGGCAGAGAGAGGAGGCTGGAGATGGAGAGAAACTGACAAAAACAGAGAAAGAGGAACCCAGAGACACCGATCCATGTCAGAACTCATGCAGACACCCAGACACACCAGAGGGAAAATAAGACTAGAGACGCAAAGGCAGAATTAAAAAAAAAAATCGGCAAGAGAAGCACAAAGAGACAAACGAAAAGACAAAGACACGGGGACAGAAGGAAGGAGAGAGAGAGCTGAAGGAGAGGCGGTAACGAGGACACGGTTTGCATCCCAGCAAAGGGGTAGACAGGAGGTGTGCACTTGCCGGCTTTCATCCCTGCCTCAGTCAGAAGCAGTACTCTGCCGGAGAGAAACGGTGCAGAGCACACCTGAACCAGACCGGCCCCTCGTCCCGTAAGGGCCTGAGCCGGGAGCCTCGCTCTCGAGCCAGCAGGGCTATCCCGGCCCCAGAGAAGCCCACCTCTGGCTTTTGCTTTTCCTGTTCTCTGTCAGAGATACCGGGCCCACACCAGCATTTCGACCTATAGATCAAGCCCATCCTTAAATTCCACCTCTTCCAGGAAGCCCTCCCTGACTCCGCCTCTCCCTGAACACTCGCTGGCTCTCCTTCCAAGTATGATGTTCTCTCTGAAAGGAGCTATTCTTATCTTCCGTCCATCCATCTCTTGTTCTGCCTGGAGCACCTCAAGCAAGGACAGGACCACAGGATTTTGGTGCTGGCGACCACATCACTATTGATTTGAGGATTTGTCTTCATTATCCGGTGCCTCCTGTCTGGGAGCCCAAAGGAGGGAGTTAATTAAAATCAATGGTGGATGAATAAACAAGCACAGAAAATCCTTCCACTCTCCAGCTCTTAATTCCCAGCCTGGTCTGGGCTGACCCTGCAGCTGTCCCCTTTGACAGCCTGGAAGGGGACCAAGGAAGGAGGGTTCCCCATGACCGCCCCCCTCCCCACCTCACAGATAAAAGCAATGAGGCTCAGGGTGGTCAAGCAGGGAGGGAGGCTCTAGGCCTCTCTGGCCACCACCTGGCCCATTTCTACAGGGACGGGATCCCTGGCTTTGGGGCCACTTTTCTCCTTGCCCAGGCCCTGACTCTCCAGGGCCCTGGAGCCAGTTTCCAAAACAAAGGAAGAGCCTGCTCCTCTGGCAGGGCCTCAGCTTGGGTTTGGAAGAAGAGTAGGCGCTCTGTGCACAGTGCTCTCCCCGCCCCCCAGGGCCCACTCATCCCGTGTCCATGGCAACTGGCCTCAGACAGCCCCTCCCCCATTAGCGGTCCCTGGCTCAGGCTGAGGCCACCAGCTGCCTGTTCGTCCCATTGGAGTGTCCTTCAGAGGGAGGCTGGAGGAGGCGCCTGCTTGGGGGACAGGCCGGCCCTGCTGGAGACGGAGCTGGCTCGCCACCACCGCGCTGACCACCGTCCAGTCCTCCCGTCTCCGTGCAGGGCCGTCCTTTCCTGGGGAGGGCTCTTCAGAGCGCAGCCAGCGAGTCCGTACTGAGGGCCTGCTGGGCCTGGGCCCAGCGCTGGGGGCTGAGGGGAGGAGCCAGGTGCACATTAAGATGTGGCCGCACCTCCAGTCGTTCCAGGAACAGGTGGGAAGTCACGGCAGGCACTTGTAGGAAAAGCAATTCAATGCCAGGTGGTGTCGTGGGGAGAGCCAATGAGGCCTGTCTCCCCCGCTCCTTCCCTGGGCTGGAGAGGCTTTGCAGTCGAGGCACAATTCGGACAGGTCCCTGGAGGATGAATTGGATTCAGATTCTTAACCTTTTGCACTCAGATGTCGAGTGTGACTCCACACGGTTAGCATTAGAATAAAGGAATCGAGAAAAAAGCAAGCGAGTGCCAAGGGTTAAAATATTCACAGGCTTCCCCTGACCAGGTGGCTCAGTTCGTTGGAGCGTCATCCCATACACCAAAAAAGGTTGCGAGTTAGAATCCTGATTAGGGCACATAGCTAAGTTGTAGGTTCGATCCCTGGTGTGGGTGCATGTGGGAGGCAACCGATCCATGTTTCTTTCTCTCTCCCTTCCTCTTTCTCTAAAATCAGTAAAATCATATCCTCGGGGGAGGATTAAAATATATGTAAAAGTATAGGCTTGTGTAACTTTTTAAAGATACAGTGCCCTCTGTCCTCCTTGATCTTACTTTATTGGTAGTTATTATTGTCTTCATTTTTCAGATGAGAAGCTTGAGGTTCAAAGAGATGAAAGTATTTGCCCGGGGGCGTCCGGGGCAGAGCCAGAATTGAACCCTCGATGTTGGGAGTGAACAGAAGTCTTTCTCTCCCACATGGAGGCCCCTGCCTCTGACGGGAAAAAGCCCAGAGAGAAACCCTGGGCAAAGGGCATGTAGTGGGGAACAGAGAATGAGCCGGCCTGCCTGGCGGGGAGGACCCCGGAGGGAGCAGGGCCGTTCGGGTGCGGCTGGACCGCGGGTGCCCTGCATACTAGCTGCGGAGGGAAGAGCAGGATTCCGGCGAGGGAGAGGCCTGGGTTCGAGTCCCAGCTCGGCCTCCAAATGGCCTTTGAAGGCGTCTGGTGCCCTCAGCGTCCTGTGAGGCACAACTTGGGAAGGTACGCTCCCCTGGAAAATGTGAGTCCACCCCTGTGAGGTTGGCCTGGGCTCTGGACACAGGGACCCCCGAGGCAAGCCCCGCATGGGGAGGTGCGGGCTGTGAGCTCAGGATGCCCCCCTCAGGTAAAACAGCTCCCATTTATCAAGCACCTACTGTGTGCCAGAGGGTGCCCGTGTGACCTCTGTCAATGCTCACAGCACAGAAAGGGACCCATCCGCCCCCGTCTCACGATGGACCTGCGGGGCACAGAGAGGCGAGGAAACTGGCCCCAAATTACCCAGCCGGGAATCAGCAGAGCCAGGAGGTAGCTTGGGGCTGACTCAGCCGGTACCTCTTCACCACCCCACACTTCCCTTTTGCTGCCACCAAATGGAGCCCCAGACTTGCCAGGCATCTGGGGAGGATTTCAGGCTGCAGGCCCGGCCCTCCCCGGTCTCTGTGGAGACAGTTCTGGGACCTTCTACGCCGCCATGCCAGCCTGGGGGGCTGGGAAGGCTAATTGGGGATCTCTGTGCACTCCCCGGGGCCTTATTATCTTTCCTATACATTAAAAAAAAAGTGTTGTTTTTAGTATGCAAAATTTTCCACCATCTGCTTTGCCTTGGCAGAATGTTTGCTGAAAATATCTCTCTTCCTCTCTAATTCCCATAATTTCTGGGGCTCTGGGAGCCTCCACGCCGAGCAGCAGCAGCTCGCAAGTGCCTCCCGAGCTCACAGGCTGCCGGCGGTCCCTGTGCCAGGCAGGCGGGCGTCGTGTGGCCCACACGTCACGTCTCCCCGCCTCTCAACTGGAGAGGGGCTTTGGGGTCTCTCCACTGGTGAACAAAACCGACCTGAAGATGAGTCCTAGAATTCAGACCCAGAGTCGCTGTCTGGGTGGCCTCCTTTGGTGTATGATGGGACACTGTGAGGTGCCCAGGGTCACAAAGAGAGGTGGTGGCAGAGCAGGTCCCCAAATCCCAAGGGAGGCTGAGCCAGTATCCTGCCAGTCCCCTGGACCAGCCCAGGCAAGGTGTCTCCACTGGACCCACAGCAGCTGCCACACCTGTCCTTTCAGGCATTCTGGAAAGACTTTCCAAAAAGGAGGACTTCCCCCCACCTTCATGTGCCAAAACTCTGAGTTTCCATGGTGATAGTCAAATTGCAAATCCATCCAACAGTGGGGGATGGGGGAGGGGGAAGCTGGCCTATCCCCAGAGAAGTGGGCATGGCTGGTGCTGGTTTTCATCCTCAGCAGCAGACAGCCCTTCCAAGGCATGATGGGAAAATCTCGGGGATGTCAGGTCCCCCAGCAAGTGGTCCAGGGGCTCAGGCCACCGGAGGGGAAGGCCCTCCATCCTCCCCGCCTCATGGCAAAGCCCCAGGTGAATCCATTTGGCGATGCCTCCTGGGGAAGCTCCCGGGCTGTCTTCCTCCTGGTGTTCCCGTCTCCAATCTGAAAAATCAGGCGTGGGCAGAATACAGGCATTCATCACCCAGCCATCCTAGACTCAACCTTTGGGGAGTTGGAGGGGGGTGGAAATCAGCCTGCAGACACACAGAGTGTTTTGTTGAGGATGGAAGAGCAAGGGCCAAAAGATTTATGAGCCTAAACGCTTTGCTAATAGACCTGGAAGATTTACGATAGCAGCTGCTGTGCAGGGAGAATGGTCCTGACGGCCATCGAATGGCAAATGAGCCAAGGATTGGGTTTCACAGAGGCCTCCAAGCTGAGCCTGGCCGGCTCGCAGTCCCAGACAATGAGCAAGGATGCTCGAGCCAAGGTGGGTGCGTCCGAAGGGAATGGGCCTTGTCAGCTGGCTGCTTCTGTGCTCTGGGAGGCCTTTGTGAGCTCATTGTCCTCTGGGGCCCTCCGCCCCGTCCACGTCTGCAACCCTTTGGGGTCCATAAAAGGAGACAAAGAATAAGCCCACAGACTGGAACTTGAAGAGGTCTTGTTTTTTCGAAGCCTGGTGTACCCAAACCCACCTCCAGGGCTGGTGCTTTGGACAAGACATACCCCTCACAACAAACACTGCTCCCCTATTAGCCCAGCACAGTCTTCTTGCGATTTCAACCCACACCCATTCCCAATCCAATGCTGTTCCTAACCCAATGCCGTGACCAGGTGCGACAGATGACAGGCGGGGAGGACAGGAAGACATGGGATCCGTGAACTTGCCACGGTCACCCGGTCCTGGGACAGCCTTTCCCATGGTCTCTTTCCTGTTATTGGTATTTGGTGCTTTTTGGCATCTGCCTATGAACGCCAGAGGATCCTGGCATTATTTTAACGCCATTGAGCCCCGTGTCCCCCTGCCCCGGGCTTATGAAGATCCTGCATGTCAAGTGCAGAGGAGATGGAGCACTCCAAGTCAGAAAGGGTGACTTGATGGTCCTTAAGCCTCTCCGTCAGGGGGAGCCTGTAGATATTTTAAAAATCGGAATCCAGCCCTTTGCCCAGGGTTCCTCTCTGGGCCTTTTCCCCGTCAGAAGCAGGGGCCTCCATGTCAGGGGACCCACGGGGTTGGTGTTTAGTCAGTCAGTGAGTTAAAGATGCTTAAATGCTTACAGAACCAACACCAGTTAAGTCCGGTCTCAGTGGAATCAAAATCAAAGAAACCCAGTCCAGGACCTGAAAAGCAATTGCAAAGTAAGACAGGCCTTTCCTTGCTTTTCTCAAATACTATGGGAGGGGCACATGGACCACCACCCCTCCCGGTCCCTGTCTCCTCTTGATTCTGTATCACAAAAGCCCAAGATGCCTTCCTTGAGGCGGGGGGCCGGGGGGGGGGGGGGGGAGAGGAGAAACAGGGCAGAAAAGGCAGAATCGTTGAGCAGACAAAGAAGGGCCCGCTGGGACACTCAGGTTAGCATCACTCTTGCCCCACCCACCTGGATCAGGCTCTGCCGAGGGAGAAGCACAACAGCCTGATTCGGGGTGTAATTTGGCCCCGGACCGCAAGGAGCCTCAGTTCTGCTGGGGAAACACCTGCATAGACGTGTGCAGCAGAAGTGGTTGGTGCCATTGCAGCAGAACGCACAGGCGTTCAGCCAGCTGGGCTTCCTGGAGGAGGTGGCGTCCGTCTGAGCCAGGAGAAACGCGATGGGCAGGGCATCCTGGGCAGAGGGAAGTGAGTCACTGCAGGAGCCGCTAACTGGCAGTTTGGCAAGAGCTCCAAGCTGGTGGGGCTGGAGGAGCCCGGGGCAGGAGAGCAAGCTGTATGGTCAGGAGCTTGGGCTTGGTCCTGTCGATTATGAGGAGCCTTTGAAGAGGGGTAGCTAGGACTTGTGTGTTAGCTGGAGCATCCCCGGCTGTGCAAGGGGGTGGGAGCAGGGGCCTGCGGTGGGGCCAGGTGGGAGGTTATCACAGGAATCCAGGCTGGAGACGAGGCTTTGAGCTCAGCATTGATTCAAGGACCATTTAGGAGGTGAAACTGTCAGGACATGGGGATAAGGGAGAAAGAGCACTGATTGGTCACCAGAGCTTCACAAAGCACCTACTGCGTGCCAGCCTCTCTGCTATGGAAGCACAAGGTTGAGAATCTCTTAGAGCTGAAATGGTTGGTCAGCTCCAACTCTCTGGTTGCTTGGTCTGTGGCCTGTGCCTCCCGTTAGCTGGCAGGTGACACAGGCTGAAGGCATGAAGGCTCTCCAGAAAGCTCTGGATCCAGGTGGCAGCTCCGTGGCACGGGTCCTGCCGTTTCCCCTCCAGTGCCCACAGTGGGTCTCCCCGCCGGACCGGGCTCTCCTTCTTGCTGGGTATTAACGCAGCCCCAGGCTTCTCCTCTGCACACGCTCCAGGAGGGGCCTGGCCGGTCAGATGAAACCTCCTGGCCATCCCTGGTGTAGATCAATTTTGTTTCCAATCTCATCTCCCACCACATGGGTCCCTATTTCACAGGCTCTTGGGCAGGTTGACTAAGATAATGCTCGCTAGGTAGCTAGCACAGTGCCTGGCAGGAAGAGCTCAGCCCCTCCTAGACTCCCTCCTAGCCAGCATTTTGCATTCCCTGGATTAAACACGCTTACCCTATCCGCTGAGTTAGTCGCCTGTGAGAGCTGCTGCCCTGTAATACCAAACCTTTCTGTACAGTTGTACTTGTTATAATTACATCATTTAATGAAATGTTATGTAAATCGATGAAACGAGTCAGAAAAAACACACACACAAACAGTTGTCTCATAAAAGCCAGGGCCTTGGGAAGCCTTGATAGAAGCCACTCGCTTAAAATAGCGATGGAATTAGATGTGGGCAGGACCACGGCGGCAGACAGGAGAAGGAAACAGGAGCGGAGGGGAGTCTGCCCTGTCTCTAAGCTCTGCTCCGATGGGTAGACTCTGAACCTGGGAATCACAGCCAAACACGCGTGCAGTTTAGCCATGAAAGACCGTGTGGACCCAGTCCCGAAGAAGCACCCAAACTCTCCATCAAAAGATTGGCACATGGATGTACGTTTCTATGCTTAAAATTAAAACAGAATGCTTACCATATGAATATACCCTGTATTATGACTCCCCCGGTAACGAACCAGCCAAATGTGGTCCCGTTCAGTCCAGAAAAGAGGATTTCTACCGCAGTGGGTGTTCCCTGTGAGGGCTTTCCTCTTCTCCGTCTCCTGGGAGCCCAGCCCATCTGCCCGGCTCCCTTCTGCACCCACAAAACCCCACGGAGAGTTACTGGGTGAATGGGAGGCGAAGCCCAGGCCAGCTGGCTCCCCGTTCCATTCTTCCAGTGGAATCGGAGTGGTTAGGGGCCAGACTGCCAGGGCGAAAATCCTGGCTCCTCCGCTTACTACCTTTGGCAAGTGCCTCAGTTTCCTTGCCTGTAAAATGGGGATAATGCTATTTTCTGTCTGACCAGGATGTTCTGAAGCTTCAATGGGTTAGCGTGTGTCAAGTGCCTGGCGTGTTCTGTGAGGGTCAGCGAGGACTGGCATTGCCATGACTACGAGCATTGCCTCATGTCAGGGGCAAGGCTCAGGGCGGCGCTGCCTTCACCAGAGGGGTAATTGGCTCCTACCACAGGGAGAGGGTGACGTGTGGGGACGGCTGGCCCCGGGGTGAGCCCTCCTGGACTGGCAGAAAGGAGTAGCCTGCTGTCCCCATCGCCAGGCCGTTGTTCCCGTGCCCCAAACGTACGGCCAGCTGAGGGTCTGTGCCCTTCGTCCTGGCAGGAGGGAGGCCTGCCCCGGCCCCCTCTGTGCAACGTGCCTGCTGGTGGTGGCCAGTCGCAGTGACCTCCTTGCTGGTGTCTGTTCTTCCAGTGGTTTCCAGCGACAGTGACAGCGACTCGGATCTCAGCTCCTCCAGCCTGGAGGACAGCCTCCCGGCCCCTGGGCTCAGGGACCTGAGAGGCGGCAGATCCCGGGGGGAATCAGGTGAGTGTGGGAAGCGCGTGCTGGTTTCTGAAGCTCCGGGTGCAGGTGGCTTTGCCACTTCCGTGGGCCTCTGCTCCCCAGCAGGTGTCTGCAGGGTCGCTCTGGGTCAGGAAGTTCTGAGAAGTGGGCCCGGGGCGGGATGGCTAGGAGCTCGAGTCTTAGCACCACTGAAGAGCAAGGCGGAAAGGAGGCTCAGCTGTATATTCGGGGGGTGGGGAGGCAGGTCCAGTGGCTGCCCTGACCTCGGCCTGCACACCTGGGCTTCCTCCCCAGCTCCCTGTGAGCATCCCAATGAGATGTGAAGGTCAGGCACAGCATTCTCTGGTGTAGCTCAGCTCTGCCGTAGGACTGCAGTGGGATCCAGATACACACTGTGGCCTCTGGGCCTGTTCCCTGCTAGTTAGCACAAACGGGCGGGAGCAGGTGGTCTCCGAAGCTCCCTCTGCATTTCACACCTCTGAGCTCTCCTCTGTGACCTGGTGTTTGAAAGAGAAGTAACTGGGGCCTTGAGGCTGGTGCGGACAAGGCCTGGGGCACGTTTTCCCTCTCCTTTCCACACCCGAGGGGCCTTCCGGGGACAGGGCCCGCTGCATTCAGAATCACTCCAGAGGTTAGAACTGGGGTCTCTGAAGGCGGTGCCCAGGGCGATTTCAGTGCGTAAGAAGCTCTCTTACTGCCCCACACACTGGGACGGGACAAGGCTGGGGACCTGCCAGAGCGCGTGTGGAAGGAATTCCTGCTGGGACGACAGGTTGAGCTCCATCAGAGATGCCAAATGCCTGGCACGCGGGCTTGTACTTCCACTCCCGTGCCCGTGGCGGGCGTGACTAGGTGATCATCATACGCTTTCCCACAGAGCCCAGTGTGGCCTCCGAGCCCTCCTCTGGCAGCTTTCCGAGTGGCCAGTGTCAATAGGTGAAGGTGGCGCCAGAGGTGAAAACGAACCCAGGACGAGGCGCTCTCTTGGGCACCTCAGGCTAAAGATTCTGTCTCAGGAAAGTGTAAAGGGCGCTTACTGCCCGCCTCGGTTTCCAGGGCAGGTCCTACCCGCCCTCCACCTCCCCCCACCACCAGAGCTCTTGTCCCCTCCCTTCACACCACCTCCCAGCTATGGCCCGTGGGTCTAGTGGGTAGGAAAAGACGGAGTACAATGGCACCGGCCCAGCTCAGCTCCCTTGGCCAGGCAAGGACCCACAGACATATCTGAGGATCCTTGAGTTAGTAAAGGCAGCAATGAGTACCCCATTGAGTTCGCTGAAATGTAAACCCTCCCCCCACCCACACCTCAGTCTTTGAAGGCAAGAGGAATTCCTCCTGGTTGTCGACTTCCATGTTGGTTCCTCTGGGCAACCACCTGCAGGCCCATTCGATGGCCACAGGGTTGGATCGCGCTAGAACATGGCAGCCCTGCAGGGTAAGGGGCCCTGGGCAGTCAGGCCCCTGGACGCCCACCTCAGATCCATATGCGAAGCTGCCCATCGGCTCGTTCCAGGTGGAGATCCTCCCTGTCTCGGTTTAAGGTCCAAAGGGCCCAGCACTGAGCTACTTGCGCTCACACATGGTCTCTTGCAGGTGGCAGCGTGGAGTCCCCCAAGATGGAGCTCACCCCCCCACCCAGCCACCTGTCGGGGAGCCAGAGCAGCCTGGCCAGCGAGACTGGGACCAGCTCTGCAGACCCACAGAGGGGCACCCCACCCTGGCCGGACCCAAAGGGCCCCAGTGAGTACCCAGCCACTTCTTCTACCCCACACTACCTCTTCCTCCCCCTCCCCCAGGTCCCTCCTCCTCTCCTACTCAGTCCCCCCAAACTGGAAAGGAGTCAGTGAGGTTTTCAATTCTGTATGTTTACTGAGCTCTGGGCAGGCTCTGCGGGAACCGAGGTGCCAGGCCCCACCCTGCCTGCAAGGAACAGAGAGGAACCCCAAATTAATAATGGTGACCATCCCCCTATCCATCATCAGAGATGCTAACAATGGTTGTTACATCCTCAGCTTTATAAAACGTGTGACCTTTCATTTCCCCATCTCCATGACAGTCGCTGTCGCTCCCATTTCGGGAGCACCTACTATGCTCCAGGCAACCCAGTCCTCACCAAGCCCCATGGTGTGCCCAGTCTGGACTGGGGGTGGTGGGGGACAGTCCTTGACCTCCGCTTCCTGAGAAGCTGCAGGCAGGGCACGTGAGAGAGGCAGCAGCTGGGCAGGCCTGAGGGTCGGGAGCCTCGGTGGGCATGGCCATGAAGTGGGCCCTCTCCCCGCCTTCTGGCCTCCCGAAACCCTCCTCAGGGGCAGTTTGGAATCAAGCCCGAGTTCTCGTCCCAGTCCTGCCACATAGCCGCGTGAACCGGGGAAAACCATCAGGCTGAGCCACGTAAAATTGCCTTATTATAGATCGAAAGTAGTCGAATGTTGGCAATTCGGTACGATTCAACCTAATATCTGATCTCTCTGTGCCCAGTTCCATTGTCGCTAACGTGGGGACCACATTAGGCCCCTCATAGGGGTGGGGGGAGGGTAAAATGCAGGCTCTATGTGGAGCATGCACCCTGCCCAGGTCTTGGGAACTGTCCAGGATAAATGGGGGAGGCTGTGCGGCCAGTGCATGGAGTATTCCAGGGCTTGAGGCATTTGAAAAGGGTCGGCCTGGAGGGATGTTTTGTATTCCCGTGTCCATTTGCTCCTCTGGCGTCCGAAGGTCGCTGTGCTGACCACCCGGGTTGCGATGGACACACTGAAGCGCGGGGAGTAGATGGCACCAGCCCCCCAACCCCCCACACCCCCCACCGCCCCCAGCCGGCAGCCGTGGGCTAGTTCACACAAGGGGGGGCTGGGGGCTATCCAGCACCTGCGTCACCTCCATTTCTTCCCCAAAGGTCAAGCTGTCACAGGGCGGTGTTCTGCCTCTGCTCACCCTATAGTGGCCTTTTTTCTCTCCCCCAAAGGCAAAAGGCACGGCTGGGCGGGTCCCCGCTGCTGACATGGCCGAGGAGCCCTCCGCCTGCCCTGGGCAGAGGCCTGTGGGTGCTCGGGGCAGGCTTTCCAGTTGGAAGAGTGAGAGAGCCCGCACCCTCACGCTGGAGCCACTCCCTGCACCCGCATGCTGGAGCCAGACCCTGCCAGCTCCTCCTGACAGTCCCGAGGCTGCACATCCCCCGTGGACATGACCTCTGACTCAGCCAGCCAGTGTTTGGGGGCTGAGTCTGCTCTGCCCACTCAGTGCCTTTCTGCCCCCTTTCCTCTGGGAGCCCTCACCACCACCACCACCACCACCACCCCCCCCCCCCCCACAGCCATCTCACTCAGCTGTGACCTTTATTTATTGTCCTCCCTCAACCCGCCCCCCCCCCCCTTCTACCGCTGCGTTTATTTCAAGTTGGTTCTCACCTCGAGTTGAGCTGGATGGGCCGTCACCCCCCTGGTGGGGCCCCACGTGCCCTGCAGTTTCAGGGGCCCCAGGCGGGCTTCCTCCACAGCGTTCTCATGGGAGAAGTCCAGCCCTGAGCCTGACCCTCCAAAGCTGAGCTTGGCCCCGAGAGACCAGAGCAGGTGGGATACGGGAGGCCCCACCCTTCCCTCTGCTGGGGCCCCGGGAGGTGGGAGCAGCACCCCGCCCCTTGCTCAGGGTGGCCCGCAGCTGCTGTTGGGACCTGGCTCTGTGGCTTCCTGGAAACCCCTCCTCGCCCCCCCCACCCCCACCCCCGTGCTCCCAGCCCCTCCCCGCTGGAGCTGAGAAGGGCTCTGGTGAAGACTGAGAAGTCGCTCACTGAAGAGCAGCCTTCAGCCTCTCCCCAGCTGGGCCCCGGCTCCCCAAAGCCATTAATTCACGACTCTTCAGTCGGTTCGCTTTGGCGTGAAAAATACTTAATTCAAAGCACGGGCAAATGCTTCTGGAAAACCCTTCCCCGAAGAGAGAGAGAGAGAGCGCGTGTCTGTGTGCGTTGGTGTTGTCTGTACCCTCCCATCCTTCCTCCCCTCCCACAGCCCCCTCCCCCAGGCCCTGCCCGCGAAGGGCCTGCTCCCCAGGGCCCCGGGCCCCCACCATTAGCTTTTTTGCCATGGCCCCTGACAAATGGTAAAAAAACCTCACTGCCTCCCTGTGACAAGTTACGCTTCAGAATACAAATAAAGATTAGGGTTTGCATTGGGCCGTGTGTTGATCGAGACCACAATCGCGTGTGCTTTTGAGATGCGCAGCACTTGTATCCGCCAGCTTTCACGACTCCCCAAGATGTCTACGCGAGAAAGCCAGCCCAGACCAAGCCCATTTGCTCTGCAGAATCCCCCAAATGCCCGGAGCTTGCAGGGGCCAGGGACCCCTCAGGTGGAAGCTCAGGATGGGTGTGCAAACAGTACTGTGTGGAAGACATGGTTAGATCCCCTGAGTCCCTTCTCCCAGCCCACATGGCCTGTGACCGCCCTGCCACTCCCTGACCCTCGTAGAAGACAGCGTCACTGCTGGCCAAGGCTGGACCCCAAGCCAAAGGCTGTGATGAACGGGGAGACCCTCAGCCCTTCCCCGGCTAACACCCTCTGCCCTCTGCCAAGGCAGGACGTTGTGGAAGGTTCTCTCTGGGAAACTGACCAAAGAGAAAAGCTGGACAGAGCCTGACGTTGGCGAGTCCCCAGTCTCTGCCCCATCACCACAGTGAGGCCCCCATGCACGGGCCCTACCCCCGGAAGCAGAGCTCCCAGTTAGCTTTGCTGCTGCACTCACACCAGGAACAGCCAGGGCACCAGCAGTTGACCAGAACCAACAACCAAAATATAGACTCCAGTGCACAGAAGGAAGGGGTCCAGCACAGCCCTCTGCAGATAGTCACCCATGAACCAGGAAAAGGGGTGTTCCTTTTAAAACCAAGTAAAATGCAATAGCACAAACTTAAAAATGCACTAGGAGGAATGGAAGGTGAGAGAAAATCCTCCAGAACATAAAACACAAAAACAAAGATGTGAATGTAGTAGAAAAAGTCAAGAAAATTGGACAATCAAAAGATAAGAGCCGTGCAGAAGGTCCGACTAATAATAGAAATCTCAAACCAAGAAACAAAACAGGAGAGAAAATAGTCGAAGAAATGATACCACCGTACTTCCTGGGACGGAAGGAGACATGCTCCCTAGAGACAGAGCCCGCCAGGTGCCGGCACAGGGACGCAGAACCACAGCCATGTGGGCGTGCCGCCATGGCGAGCACTGCAGGCAACACCTGTGGATGAAGATGCGTGTGGCCTGCAGCCGCAGTAGGATACCCACCCCCGAGGTCTTGCTGAAATGGATTCTCGCTCACTCCGGAGGTCAGGGCCAGGGGCCGAGAGTGCGCGTCTAACCGGCTCCAGGTGATGCTGTGCTGCTGGCTGGAGGACCAGCTTTGAGTAGCGCGGGTCTAGGGCAGCAGCTGTCAGCGCCGGTTGCTCCTGGGAGTCACCTGGGGTAATACAAGCACTCCGGCTGGACTCCCCACCAGAGATTCCGGTGGAATCGCTTTGGGGCACAGCCCTGACATAGGGGTTTTTAAAGCTCCCCAGGTGACTCCAATGGGCTGGCAGAACCTGGAACCATCACCCTGTGGAAGCTCTTCTACGTGGGCTCCACGCATGCATGGAATGTTGGGAGAGCACCTTTTCGTTAGCTAAGAATTGGAAACAGCCTAAGTACCAGGGACAGAAGAATCCTATATAATAAAGATGTAATATGCAAATGGTCGTTACGCCTTGACGCGTAAGGACCGACCACATAACAACCAGACCACGGATCAGCAGGAGGGTGGGGCAGCGAGCTACAATCGGGTGGCAGCGGAGAGCTACAGGAGGGGGCAGGGCAGCAAGCTATGAGGGGGGGTGGGGGAGCGGCGGTGGGAGCTACAGGAGGGCGGGGCAGCGGGTGGAGAGCTACTGGAGGGCGGCAGGGAGCTACTGGCAAGCTACTGGTGCACGGATTCGTGCACAGGGCTACTAGTAGATCTATAACTGTGACACAGCCAAGCAATGGGCCATCAAGCGGTGATGAACATGAGGGGCCACACTCAGCACAGATGACTCACACGCCGAGCACAGAAACAGACGGCAGAAAAGCAAACCATCATGACGCCGTCTATTTGGAGATTTTTAAACACACACAGTGTTACATATCACCATGTATTTTATGCAGTGAAAGAATAAAGAGATGCATATGAAGGATAAACAACAGATTTCTAGATACATAGTGGGAAGAAGACATGCAATTAAGGAGGGGTTTCAACTTTAATGTTCTAGTAATCTCGGTGACGAATAGGTGGGTTTGTAATGTATATATTATATTGTATATGTTTTACAGGGGTGGGCACAAAAGTAGGTTTAGGATTGTTTGAATGGGAAATAATACAATAATTAATAGATAATACAAGAATAAACTCTGTTTGGCCCTGGACACGTAGCTCAGTTGGTTAGGGCATTGTCCTGATACCCCAAGGGTGCAGGTTCGATCCCAGGTCAGGGCACATGCAGGAATCAACCAACGAATGCATAAATAAATGGAACAACCAACCAACGTTTCTCTCTTTCTTCTCGCTCAAAAATCAATTTTAAAAAAAAAAAAAAGAATAAATTGTTATGTGTACTCACAACTGTAAACCTACTTTTGCTTACTCCTATATTTATTATATTTGTATTATCTTTATATGACTGAAATATTGCAAAATAAAAAGTTTAAGGAATTAAAACAAGCCTTCTTATCATAAAATTTCAGGACACCAGGATAAAAATCCTAAAAGGGAAAAAAAAGTCCAAAAACCTTCCGAAAAGAAAAAAACAGGTCACATACCAAGGATCGGAGATTAAAACGGCACTGAAATTCTCAAAGCAGACTTCGAAGCCAGAACACAGTGGGGCAGCGTCTCCTAGGTTCTGACAGGGAATGGTCACTAATCTGGATTGACAGCCAGCCCCATCCCAATGGCGGGAGAAGGAAGGTATTTCCAGACATGGGTGTTTATTTTTTCAATTGGCCGCCCATACCTTCTTTCCCGGGCGGCTACTAGAGGACATGCTCCAACTGAAAGAGGGAGAAACCCAGGAAAGAGAATCCGGGGACCCAGGTACTGGAGATCCGACAGAGCAGGGGGCCCAGGGAGTCCCCAGGCAGACAGCAGTGGCTCTGCTGGGGAGATTGTATGTGATATCATGATATGTTACCATATATCATGGTATCTATAATAATAAAAGCATAATATGCTAATTAGACTGGACGTCTTTCCGGATGAAGCCAGGGCTACGAGGGAAGCCCGGGTCCCGGGTCCCAGGTGCCAGAGGGAAGCCGGTGTCGGCAGCCAGGGGAAGGAAGGCCTACTCTTGCAAGAATTTCGTGCATCGGGCCTCTAGTATAACATATAAAACTGAAAAAGCAAGAATCGGCATGAGATTCCAACATGAAGGTACACACCAGCAGAAGTGGCTAAGAGTTCTACGGGTGCCTAGGGAGGGACTTGGGGGGACCGGGGATTGCCGCCCTCTGTCATAAACTTTCTAGGACAGTTTCCCCTATCTACTATGTTACATTTGAACAATGAGATTTTTTTTCATGGAAAATACATATCACGCTCAGGATAAACCCTGGGACAGGGTGAGAGCCCGGAGCCCATAGCAGGTGAGCGAGGTCGGGCGGCTGAGGACCCGCCTGGCGGAGAAAATACAGCCCCGGGGTCCTTCTATCCAATACGCTGCCTGCGAGGGGCCGGTGGCTCTGCCTCCCGCTCAAAGCTGCCCTGTGCCGGGACCAAAGCCCCGGGCCTCTCAGGCCTGCTGCAGGACAGGCCCCACACTCAGCTCCCGCCAGGACCCAGGACCCGCACCTGGGCCAGACCCGGTCCAGGAGGGATCCAATCCCACCAGCCCTCGGGGCGGGTCCCAAATGGTTTCCTAGAGATATGTCCCCAGGGTCGGTGGGTTCTGGAGCAGTTTCATCAGAGTTAACCCAGGAAGCCCTGGGCTCTGGGAGGGCAGGAGGAATGCCTGTCCCCCACCCCCACCCCACCCCAGGGTCTGGAAGCTGCAGGAGTCAGGAGCTCTTTGTGGGCTGGGCTGGGAACCAAGAAATCCTTTCTTAACAAAAATGCTGACCCTCAGGCAACCAAGTACCCATTAAGTGTTGGAACTGAGCCTTCCATGGTGGGGGTGTTCTGTGTGATCTGAAAACATTGGGGACTGCGGGTGACTTAATTTGTCCCAGGTACCAGAGGAGCCTGTAGTAGTCGCTAAAAGAGGCAGCGGGTGGAGAGCTCATGAACGCGGGACAGCTGGTTTCGAAGCCCGGCTCCCCTACTCAGTACCTGACTGTGGGTACTTCCCTGGGCCTCGGTGTCCGCACCTGTAACATGGCGATCATGCTTCCTTCACAGGATTATTGTGGAAATAAAAAACCTGAGAGCACACGTAGAGCTCCTGCCACCGCTATTGGTTATTACTCCCCCTACATGCAGACGCCGCGCTGGCTTGGGAGCTGTGAGATGAGGGAAGCACCAGTGCAGTGGCGCACGGGGCCTGGGCACCATCCGTGTCCCCACGCTTCCCTCTGGGGATGTGGTGCTTCATCCATCTGTCTGTACTGGCAGCTGCCAGGTGCCCAGTGGAGAGGTAGAGGCTGAGGGTCCGTCGTGGACAAAGACATGGCCCTGCCCTGCCCGGTGGTAAGACACAGGTCATTGGACCCAACCCCAGGGCGTCTGGCTCAGAGGTCCTGCGTGGGCGGAGGATGTGCATTTTTTAAAATATATTTTGATTGATTTCAGAGAAAGAGAGAAACATCACTGATGAGAGAGAATCATGGATCAGCTGCCTCCTACACGCCCCCTCCCGGGGACCGAGCCCACCACCTGGGCATGTGCCCTGACCGGGAATCAAACCGTGACCTGCAGGTTCATAGGTCAACACTCAACCACTGAGCCACACCAGCTGGGTGTGGATGTGCATGTTTAAGTTCCCAGGGGATGCTCATGTTCCC